>CM057348.1:64016278-65223692 GCA_030015575.1 Agapanthus africanus
TTTAACCCTACAAAAGAATTTAATTCTTAAAACAAGGGACTTAAAACTCTCCATGCACGTAAAAAGATCAGTACCCAAACATGATCACGTGGCAACACGTGACCTTCCACTCAATGGTCAGAATAGAATCAATGAGATGGGGTCACGTGTTCCCACATAACCCTTGGATAAATTCCTCAAAATAAAAGAACAAAGCAAGGGCAGAATCAATTTTGGGTGCCCTCACGCGTCCCTAAATGACCCCTAATAAACACTTTAATAATCAATGCATGGGTACCCATCACTTGCCCACACGTGATGGCCTTTAAGATCAAGTGTTTAACACTTCTGTGAATATTCTGAGAACAAATAACAGAGGCAAGGCCCAATCATCAGGCGCCTCACGTGACCCCACGTGAGCGCTTCAGTCTTAGTGTTTAACACTATTTTAAGTGCTTCGTCCCTAGTGTTTAACACCATTTTAAGCGCATCACGTGGGAACACGTGATCGCCAAATATCCTCTAGTGTTTAACACTATTTTAAAACCAAGCTTAGCCCAAATTGGCTAGGTTTTCCAGAGGCAAATCTCCCCTTCAACTGAACCTCAAAATTGATCAGTTCATATGATATGCAAAGTAAATTCCAGAGCTATAATGAATGGTTAGTGCTCAGCCAAAGATAAAATGTTGTCAGAACCCAGACTCATGTTTAGCATTGTTAAATAATGGGGGGCTGAACCCAGACAAATGTTCAACAGTCCCAACAAAAGTCCAACATTTCAAACTTAATTGGACTTAGCCCAAGTTGGCCATAAGTTCTCAACTCAGATTCAACTGAGCCCATGTGCTCATAATCTAATTAATTGATCTTAGTCCCAAATTGGACTACAGATTTCCCAATCAACTTTGGTTCAAGGGTACATCTCTTCACTCCTTTGATATTTGTCGTTATAATCCTTCAACGTCTTCAGAGAGGTGGCGGGTCCCGATAACCAATCATTCTATGGACTGTGGGGTCCTTAAACTCATATACTATGATGTCCTTAAGCTTTATAGACTATGACGTCTTTAAACTACGGACTGTAGGGGCCTTAAGCCCATGGACTATGATGTCCTTAATTTCGGACTGTGGGGTCCTGAAACCCATGGACTATGATGTCCTTAACCTTTACAGACTATGATGTCTTTAAACTGGACTGAGATGTCCTTAAACTAACATTGGACCACCATGTCCTTAAACTTGTAATGGACCGCAACGTCCCTAAACTAAAACAATAAAGCCTGAATGCTCTTTTGTTGGATCTAAACGATCCCGTTAAGTTGATCTTTGTCTGAAATTAGACTAACGTATTCTTAACATATGTTTAAGTTGATCTTAGTCTCAAATGAGACTAACGTATCCTTAAACCCAATCCCAAACCCAAATCTAAGAAAATACGGATTCGGACTAATCTACGCCCTACGGGCGACAACATAAATTAGTCTCCGTATACAATCCACGGGCAACCAAAAACAAAACAAACACACACGACACGAAGTGACCATCTGAAGAAGGAGAAAGTGGTTACCGTGATGCGGTAGCGTAATTAACTGCAGGGGCTTGCGCCTGCAGGGAAGAGCGTCCCCACAATCAAAAACCCCTCAACGAGGGGGAATCTGACGAAGTCTGCTATATCGGCCGCATCCGTATAAACCTTCGATACATGGTGTCATAAATCAACTTGGTATTTTCGGAGAGGTGGACAGATAGCACCAATTAGTATCTGCCCCCAAATTCAGGCAAGACGAACCTACGCGGTCGCGTCTCTGTGTTTCGGAGGAGAACAATCCCCAACAAAGAGGAAGCGCCGGCACGAGATCCCAACCCCCAACACTCAATCGAAGAAAAGCCCGGTTCGATTCCGGACTGGGAACTCTATGTAGACGGTTCCTCCACAGAGAAAAGAAGTGGGGCCGGGCTGGTCATCCGTGGCTCCGATAAAACCCAGATGGAATACTCTCTGTGGCTCGACTTCAAAGCCTCTAATAACGCCGCAGAATACGAGGCCTTATTGGCCGGTCTATGAATCACCTCGGGAGTAGGACTAAAAAGAATTAGAATTCGTAAAGACTTCGCGTTGGTCATTGGCCAGGTGACCGGACGATTCGAAGCCTGGAAACCCCTGATGATGAAATACTTAGCCGAGGTAAAAAGACTGGGGAGAAATTTCGACGAGGTCCAAGTGGAACAGATTCCCCAACGTATGAACGTCGAGGTGGATGCATTGAGTAAACTTACCTCCTCCTATTCGGCCAATCGCAAGAGGAACATCCTTTTCGAAGTCCTACCGTGACCCAGCGTCGTCGACGAGGAAGTAATATACCGAATTTACACCACTCAGGAGAATATCCCGGATTGAAGAAGACTCATAGTGGAATTTCTCAAGGACGGAACGCTCCCCGAAGACTAAAAGGAAGCACGCCAGTTCCGTATGAAAGCTCGCCACTTCATATAGAGTAAAGAGAACTTGTATAAAAGTCGTACGCCTAACCTCTACTTAGATGCGTCTATTCCGACGAAGCAAAATACATTCTCCGAAAGATACACGAAGAGGTGGGAGGGGCACATCAAGGAGCCCGCAACCTAGTCTAAAAAACACTTCTACATGGGTACTACTGGTCAATTATCCACCAAGACGCAGAAAAGCTAGTCGTGCAAGACATGTCAACTCTTCGGCAGCTCCCCTCAACTACCCGCCACCGAGTTGGCGCCACTGAGTTTTCCTTGGCCATTCGTGTAGTGGAGGATGGACATGATTGGCCAACTCTCTACTGGCACAGGTAGCCACAAATATATCCTTATCGCCGTGGACTACTTTACGAAATGGGTCGAAGCCATGCCGATCAGGAAACCGGATGCCTCCTCCATGGTGAAATTCCTGGAGAGCAATGTAATTGCCTGATTTGGAATTCTGAGGTGCATCATTACAGACCACGGAACCAACTTCGAGAACGACAAAGTCAGAGAACTCTGTAGAGACTATCACATATTGATGAAGTTCTCCGCGGTCGCACATCCCCAATGCAACGGGCAAACTGAGATAGCAAACTGAGGTGTCATCCGGGGCCTCAGAGACTGCCTGGAAGGAATGAAGGGTAGATGGGTCGAGGAATTGCCATGGGTGTTGTGGGCGTTGCGAACGTCAAAGAAGACACCCACGGGGGAAACCCCGTTCAATCTCTGTTACGGTACCGAGGCAATGGTTCCCAAAGAAATTGACCTTCCCAGTTATCGAGTCGAGCATTTTGACGATGAGGCCAATGCTTTGGCCCTTCGAAGCAATTTGGATATCTTATTGGAGAAGAGAGACCGGGCGCAAATAAAGATGGCCGTATATCATCAATAGACCGCCCAATATTATAATGCACACCTCAAACACCGAGCATTCAAGACAGGCGACTTAGTCTTACGACGAAATGAGTTTGAGGACCAAGGAAGGCTGCAAAAATTCTCCCCGAAGTGGGACGGTCCCTTCGTTGTAACTGAGGTGTTGCTCAGAAGAGCCTACCGCCTCCAGAATTTCTTGGGTCGCAACTTCCTGCGGCCATATAATGCAGAAAAGCTAAAATTGTATAGATGAACTTATACCTTCTCGGAAAATAATATTTCTCTTTTTATGTCAATAAAATTTATTTTCCGAGCCAAGCCCTTACGCGAGTAGATTCTTGCTCGGTTCCGAGGAGCGGCGAACAACCCTTTTTTTACAGCCTTCTTTTGAGCCCACGAGCTGAGAGAAGGAAGGTACCTGATCAGTCAAATTTATTGCACATTTGTATGGATATTTTCCCTATTATTATTAATTACTAAAATGTGTTATTTATAAATAAAGAAAATATGTAGGTTTATTTGTAAAAAAATTATTATCATATTTTTTTAATTTATAATTAATATAATTAGGGAAAATATATGCATATCATATTTAAATAAAATATTCATGAGATTATTTATTATTAAAATATGGATATCATATCAAATATTCTTAACCAATATTCTTAAAATATCATATCATTTAATTGGTTGGAATAATATCTCAAATAACACAAATGCCGCTAACAATTTGATTTGAGATATTGTGCAAGTATTATAATAGATCAGTTCAGGTCTGAAATACAACTAGGAGATCCATATCAAATTGGATTACAAAACCAAATCTGCTGAATATTAAGGGCAAACTGAAGAATCTCGCAACGACAGAGACTAAGAAATATATTTTCAAAATATTTTTATCAGAAAGATCTCCAAATATCGAGAAGAAAAGGCATGAAAAATTTGGAGGCACGAACCCACCAAACGGCGGCGTAAGCGCGGTCAAAGGGTGCCATAGGCGGCGGAAGCGCGGTCTTATGGTGGCCGTAGAATGTGAAACTTCAGGGTCTTGATCGTAATTTCACACACTCCAATATGACGTCTAGGATTTCACATTTCAGAACCTATATAAAGGACCGAGAGCTATCTATCGAAATTATCAACGAATTCATCTATCCATCAATCGATTAAGATCTAGCGAGCAAACTAGGAGTTTTGTAAATTACTTTTTCAGCGAGCAATTTTTGTAATGCAATAGTTATTCAATAAAAGGTAGTTCTTTTTTTTAATTTTGTCGCATTTACTTTCCGTATTTATTTTCTGCATTTACTTTCCGCAATAACTTTCAGCATTTTTAATTTTTATTATGGGTTCCGTCTTCTTCCACCTTTCTGCTACATCATTGATCTCCATGAGCGAGTAAATTCTCGCTTGTTAGGGTTTGTAGGATATGGTAGAAAAATGGATGAAAAATATCACTTAAATTATTTTTAAAGTTTTAATTTTTATAAATTTTAGAAAAATGAATATTAACCCTCTTATCGGACGTGCTATCAATTCATGATAGTCACGACCAAGATTTGAGATTCGTTAATAATCGCTTTGTTAAGGGCTTGAGATAAATAGAGATCAATGAAAAAACAAGGGTCATATCTAAATGGAATCGAAATAAAAAAAATGTAAGTGAGGTTCGGAGGGAAACCTTAATTTTCTTAAAGAACCCTAATCCACATTCGTCGCTGTTTCTCCAGTATTAAATAATTAAAAGATAAAAAGAATTATTTTTAAAACTCCATCCATTAACTACTAAATCCTATAAACCCTACAAGCTCTTATATTATAAAATTTTCAAACCTTCTTAATAATAAACGATAACAATCCCATCTTTCTTCTATCAACTCGTCTTAAACAAGAAAAGAAGTTCACCGTTTCTCTATGGACGACCCGTACTCATCGCGGCTAGTTATTACGATACCGTTATTGATTGCGGTTATTTACAACATACATACACAATTTTTCACGATCAATCGGTACCCACGGCCATCCTCTTGGTCAGATGGGCGAAAACCTGGGTGCAACTGTAGGCAGTCGATGCAAGCTTCGCTCCACCAATCTTACCTCAGCTCCGGGATGAGGAACGAGTTCATAAAACAATGCAATGTTTATTAATAGACGAAAACAAAAAAGAGAGCAAACGAAAGACTTTTATTGATAAAGGGGTATTCTCGGCTCCTCAGCCTTACAAAAATGTCCAGGGGCTCACAAAATAAAAACTATTATAGCAAAAGGGGAAGGGGATCCAGAAAGCATTGATCGTGATATTCAAAGCAGAGATTCTCCAACCGAGCCCAGGCGACATTCCATCTCTCCCTCTGCCGATGCCCGTGGACCCGAGCAGCTACGGTTCTGTCAGGCACTCCCGCCGTCGCTCATGAAGCTATGACCAGCCTCTGCTGGAAAGCTCAGCGAAAGATATCCATCGAACGGTCCCGCCTGCTCTTCGAGATCAGACCCAACTCATGGATCGTACGCATCTTATCAGTAGACTCCTCCAGTGCCTGCTGGGATAAAGTGCCAAAAAGGCCCAGGGAGGACCTCCAGATCGTGTAGATAAGCACCTGCAGAAGGGAAGATCGGCGCAGGTGAAAACGCCCACAATGACTCTCTAGACGACCTATCACGGCCTCGTATGTCGCCTCAGAACCGTCAAAATCGTAATGATAGACGCCGTTGCATGTCACGATATGCCGGATGTTGTATGTATTACCGATCATTAGGAAACTACAAACTGCGGGATATGATCAAATACTTCATGATGCCTAAGAAAGGGCCAAACATCCACTATTTATAGCCACAACAGAAATCCCCAACGACCGAGATCTTCCCACGCCACGACACAAATCACGGGACATCGCATCTTCCCGATAAGGCACCGCCACGTGGCGTCCGGTCACTGGCACCCCCTTTCATGCAGATTAGGGAAGATTGACCGACATTTTTAGGAGATCCGCACGTATCTCAAGACACCCGCCATGCATCACGTACCCCCGAGAATCAAGGAAGCGCGGAATACCGGAGTCATGACAATCCAAGAATTCGTTAATCGGTCCACACGAATGGATTCCTACCCCAAAGCCCTCATCATGAGGCGGCCAAGCAGCTTCCTGCTTGGCCCATCCGCAGTGGGTAGTTTCCTGCCCAACGACGCTGTGGATCCAAAGACCTCGTCATGAGGCAGACGAGTAGTTTCTTGCTCGGCCCATCCGCAGCGGGTAGCTTCTTGCCCTAACAACGCTGTGGATCCAAAGACCTCATCATGAGGAGGCAAGCAGCTTCCATCTTGGTCCATCCGCAGCGGGTAGCTTCCTTCTCGACAACGCCGTGGATCCAAAGCCCTCATTATGAGGCGGCCAAACAGCTTCCTGCTCGGCTCATCCGCAGCGGGTAGCTTTCTGCCCCCACAACGCTGTGGATCCAAAACCCTCATCATAAAGCGGCCAAGCAGCTTCCTGCTCGACCCATCCGTAGTGGGTAGTTTCCTGCCCAACAACGCTGTGGATCCAAAGCCCTCATCATGAAGCCAAGCAGCTTCCTGCTCGGCCTATCTGCAGCGGGTAACTTCCTGTCCGACAACGCTGTGGATCTAAAGCCCTCGGCGTGTGGCCTACGGGCGACTTCTTGCCCAACCTTGACGGCGGAACCTGAGGCCACACGTCAAATTCGGTAGGCCGACCATACCCGGGCATGAAGTAGATAAGCTCACCCAAGAAGATAAAGCTCGGATTTGGTTGATAACCGGCGCAACTCCAGTCCTATTCGGATCCAAGGGAGTGACCGCGCTAAGCTCTACTAAGGCCTATTTCTACTCGGTATCCGTGTTTGGTGTTCGTTGCCTCGACTTCAGGGAGAGGAGGGACACCGGCCTATTTCTACTTGGTATCAATGTTTGGTGTTCGCTCGGTCTACGTCGCCTCGACTCCGGTGCAAGGAGGGACACCGGCTTATTTCTACTTGGTATCCGTGTTTGTTGTTCGTCGCCTCAACTCCGGGGCGAAGGGGACACCGGCCTATTTATACTTGGTATCCATGTTTGGTGTTCACTCGGCCTACATCACCTCGACTCCGGGGCGAGGAGGAACACCGGCCTATCCATACTTATGAAATAAACAAGGGGAAAACATTACATCCATGCACATTATGGACCAGTAAAAATTACTTTATTGACATTCTAAATTATGTACAAGGTATTATAAGATCATGGCCGCCAAATGCCACATCGTGCCCAGACAATCCACCACGAAGATTTCTTGGCACTAAGTCGAACAGAGAAAACTGAGCGAACCACTCTCGACCCGACCTATAAAATAGATCGGAACGGGAGTGGGGGGCTAATGATGATACTCGTAAGTGGGAATTCCCCTGATCATGACACATAGCAGATGACGTGTCATCCACGTAAGCCCACTAGATTCTTGGGGGTTATGGAGCTGAAATAAATATGATGCATTGGGGAAATTTCTCGGCGCTTCGCCTCCTAGGTTGCGCATGACCTTTTGGAAGATCTCCTCGGAGTACATTCCCCCTTCGGCTGACCGCCAGCCAAGAGCTTGTCTCCGAGCTATCCTATAGCTAAGACTCATCAGCTTACTTGCTTGTCTCCGAGCTATCCTATATCTGAGATTCCTCAGCGTCCCTGTTTGGCCAGGAGCACGGATCCCTAGCGCCCCCATAACGACTCCGTGTATCTCGTAACGATGAGATTTCCGCCGCTCCGCATCGCGTATCCCACGCTAGCATATCTTGCCATTAATGGGCGTATCCCGCCATTAACGCGAACGTGACGCAAAGGCGTAACGGATGGCGAGAATCTCGCATCGGCTCGCTCCATGCGACCACCCTTCTTCCAGACGACTCAGGTACCGCGGAACTAATTCCAATAATATTTCTCGATACTTGATCGTCGGAAGGTCCTATGGTGGTTTCCACTCCGGGACTTCTCTTGCAGGTAGCTCGGCGTCAGCAACAACCAACAACCCATTGAGATCCACACACTCAATCATCATCTCAAATCTCAACCGTTCAGCACAGCTGGTAATAAGATTGATGGAGGACAACATTTAAAGGAGATTTCTACCTCCATCAGAGACATTCTCCAGAAATTCCAAGGAAATAACATTTGCGAGACCAATTTTCTCATATTTTATAGGGTAAATTACACTAAAATACCCTTAACTATCAAAATATTTTCACTAAAATACCTTAATGTATTTATATGACATTGAAATGCCTTTTAACTATGGTTTCAAGAGGTATTTTTCACTAAAATACCCTAAAATGTAGCATTTAGTATTTTGGTGTAATGAAAAAAATCACTAAAACACCCTCAAATGTAACACTTAGTAACCAATGGTATTTTTATCGCAAAAAAACCATGTTCAAAGATCTTGGTCGATTGAAATATTTCCTTGACTTTGAAGTCGCTTCGTTCCGCTCAAGATATTTTTCATTACTAATGAAGTACTGTAACAACTCTCAACTTTCTGTACGGAATTTTTCAAAATTATAGAAAGGAGCACCTAAGCGTGAGCACAAATTATAAATTTAATTTGCTTTTGAACAATAAGAAATAATTTGTAGCTCATTGGTAAAGTCTTGCACTGCTGTGACGTAGCCCCTGTGATCGAATCCTCCCAGCCATATATATTTTTTATTGAATTTTTTTTAAACTTTTAGAATCTCAAAACTTTGCACGTGCAAAACACGTAAAATGAAAAATCACAACAAAATCAAACATATGCACTGAGTTATACCAAGCGATCAGGACACGTGGCAAGAATCCCACACCCCACCTCACCTATTGGACCGACGAGATTGCCTATGGGGCCGACGCCGCCGGGCCCACACATAGGAAATGCTCTGAAAATTTTTCCCTAGCACCACTTGGACTACCCCACTACCCCCATGTTGTTTGATTTCTCTGCAATTATCCAGAGAGTGATAATTCCCCTCTTAAATCCATTTTTAATGCACATTTTAATTCCATTCTTCATTACCCTAAATCTTAATTCTATCCTATAAATACCCCCTACACCATAGTCATCTCCGTTCTGAAAATTATCACAAAAACTCTCTAAAATTTCCAAGTTCAAAAGTTGTACAAGTGGAGTTACCAAAGGTCGAAATTCCGGCGACGTTTCGGAAACAATCCGGAGACGAAACGACTCCCCGACGATCCCAAAATCTCCTCCTACCTCTTCTCTCTAATTCCAACCTATAAGTCCCCTCTCCCCTTCTCAATCTCTAGTCTAAAACTTTCACTTTTCAAAACTCGTCGGAAGCGGAGTTATTCCGACTTCCAATTCTCGTTTCTTTAAAAACTCAAATTTTTCTTGAACAACAAATTACCATCTCTTCTTATATTATTTAAAAAACATGAAACAATATTCACAACAAGTTTCAATTCAAAATAATATGTATTGCAACTTCTATTTCATTTTTACGGTAAAATACCATTATGTTTACATACGACGTTGCTTATTCATCTTGATCATATTACCTTTCGAAAACTCACGAGGTAATGACCTACCTCATCACACCACACATTTTTGACATGGCACGATAACTTTTGAAACATTAGTTTGTAGGAAATACGAGTTTATATTTAAATATTATAAACATTCAAAAACCGTTTTCTTTAAAAGTATATTATTTAATTCCTTACAAATGCGCCTCTACAACCCATTTTGAGGAACCCCGATCGGGATGGTGCAGGTTATCGCACGTCATCGGGTCTAGTAGAGCAAGATGCAGAACTCCTCACGGAGCATCCGATCTCGATAGAATTTTTAATACAATTTTAAAGAAAAATATGATTTCTATTTAATAAATAAGTTCTATTTTTATAAATAAATAAGTATATATATATATATATATATATATTATCAAAATATCTACTTTAAATATACAATATATATATATATATATTCCATATTTTCTAAATCAAAGGAATCGCAAATTTCATGAAACTACCGATACAAATCAATACAATTCCACTATTACACTAAAATACCATATACAATGAAATCTAGGTTTTATTCACTAGAAAACTTCATTTTATAAAAATTACAACTATGAAAACCCTAAAGACGATAATTAAATAATTGAGGTATATTTTGAAAATATATCAAAACTATTTTTCATAAAACCCCCTCAAGTTATATTAATTTACAATAAGGACCCTAGTAAACATAGGTTAAAGTGGGACCAGTTCTTTTGAGCCTCACGGAGCCGGAGAATATAGGTGCTTGTCTATCTAAGGTAGACAACTTAAACAACGGTGTTATCAATGCGGTAATTGTCTTGGAAAAAGACACAAATCCTGTCGTCCATATACAGCAGTTACCGATAACATCAAAACTAATTCAGGAATTCAATTCGTTGTAAAGTGTCTGACTCAGGCAGAATCTCAGTCTAATATGAAACCAATCTATCCTTGAATATAATTCAAGATAACTCCATTTCGACATGAATTCATTTATACCAGAATTTAATCTATATCAACATGACTCGACCGAACCGAACCATGGATATACTCTGATTACATGACTATCCATTTATATCCATCCCGGTTATATGATATCATGGTTTCGTCAAGTCTTCCATTTATAAAACAAACAATACAAACAATATAATAAACATTACGGGTTTTAAAGCGGTAGACTGGTACTGAATGTATTAAAAGTGGCACGAGATGGCCATTAAAAGACATAACTATATATCCATTACCGTTGTTCCATGATTTTATCGACGGAACCTTGTATTACGGGTTACCATAGTCCACAGTGTAAGTTGGACTCCTCTCGTATACACTGGCATATTCTGTACCAAGCTACAATCAACTGCGTTAACATAACAAACTCACAATACACCAGTTATATTCTCATATATGTCTATTCATCTGTCTTTTCTATTCCTACTTTTCTTTGGGACTTACCGAACGATTGTTCGCTGACGACATTCATTTTCTTCTATCTTTGGAATGTTATTAGGAGGACCCGACTCCGAGGAGTTCGAGACCAGCCAGGAGCATTTGGAGCATACCACTGAGCAGCACGACCATTAGTCTTCACTTGTACTTACTTTACTCTCATGTTCATGCCATTGTTTAGGTATTACTTTCCATTTCTGTATTTACATTTTCAGTTGTACTTGTAAAGAAATGTTCAATAAATAAAAGTTGTTGTTCATTTACATTTCATGTCTTCTTGTGTATATTTACATTATATTGCTTAGTTACGCTTAGCGTGTTTACTTCGGAGTAAATACGTAGCGGGTCTCGTCGCATCTCCTTACCCGTATACTGGGAAGCGGGGCGTGACAGTTTTTGTTGACGGCCCATACATGTCAGTTCTGCATGGAACCCTACCATGCAGGTCAGTTCTGCATGGACATGCAGGTCAGTTCTGCATGGAGTCCTAAGCAATATAACACAAGAATCAGCAACTAAAAACATTCTTTACATTTCATATTCCTTGAATCTTACAATTTCATATTCTTTGAATCTATCCTAACTCTATTTTTTCTTTCAAGGTTATGGATTCTCCAAACAATACCAGCACCAACTTCAACAACACACCACCACCTATTTCACTTACGCTTACCGTTGTAGCTCCGATCAACGAGCAAACTGTATTGCTTGAGGCGATCCGAAGCCTCCTGAAAGGACAGCAGCAGCAAACTGCTATCTTACTGAACCGTCCAGAAACGGAAGCGCCCGGAGTAAAACAATTCGGGGCATTGCACCCAAAGCAATTTTCGGGGAAAGAGAGCCCTTTAGAAGCTAAAGAATGGGCTCAGAGTATTGAAGACGATCTGGCAGCAGCACAAGTGCCAGACATCGCTTGGGTACGAGTTGCGAAGCTGCAACTCACCGACAACGATCGAATATGGTGGAAGGCGGAAGAAATCCGTCTTGACAAGATGATCGAATGGAAAACTTTTCGCGACATATTCAACGCGAAGTACTTTCCAGAGACTGCCCGATTTGATATGGAGCAGCAATTCATCCACCTACAACAAGGTTCGATATGGACCAAATCTGTAGATGAGTATGATGCTGAGTTTACCATGCTCGGTAGATTCGCGGCACACTTGATACCGACGGCTGAGATCAGAGGTAGACGATTTCAGTAAGGGTTGGACCAGGAAATCCAAGCTGCCTTAACTACAGGGGATTTCCCAACCCACGACCTAGCACTGAAAGCTGCCCGTCGATACGAGGCGGTAGTGAAGAAGAAGGACAAACCTCAATCTGCCGGTGTGAAGCGCCCTGCCACCCAGATCGCAGGAGGAGCCTCTTCAAGGCCATCATTTGAACCCAGGAGACCGGAAGTAATAAATAACCGACAAAGTCCAAATTTTTGCTTCTACTGCAAGAGAGATGGACACATGTAGAAGAACTGTAGGTGCGCAAAAGGCTTGTACTTAGTTTGTGGCGCATTCACTCATGAAATTGGAACATGTCCTTATAGACGCAACCCAGTTCCAGCTCACAACACTTATCCGTAGTGGCCAGCTATCCAGGCCATGCACCTCGTCTTGCTCTTCCAGCTCCACCTCCACGTGGACCTCCTGCACAGCCTAATCGCCAATTCCATCAGGCACTGAGGAACATGCCTCGAGGGCAAAGAAATATGCCCCAAGAACAGAGGAACGTGCCTCTGACTAGGAAGAATGTACCCCGGGATCAGGCTTTCACATTAGCGGCCTTAGAAGCCGAGACTGTAGACCAAGGTAACCCTGGTAATTTCCTTACATATTTTTCAATCTTTCTAAAAATTTTTACATTCTTTCGTTCTTCCAAATATTTTTCATGCACTATCAATAGTTCTATCACTAAACTTTTCATGAATCTGTTACACTTTCCTTCTATAAATTTCGAGGACGAAATTTTTATAAGGAGGGTAGAATGTAACAACCCTAAACTTTTTGTACAGAATTTTTCAAAATTACAGAAAGGAGCACCTAAACTTGAGCACAAGTTATAAATTTAATTTGCTTTTGAACAACAAGAAATAACTTGTAGCTCATTGGTAAAGTCTTGCACTGTTGTGACGTAGCCCCTGTGATCGGATCCCCAAGCCATATATTTTTTTATTGACTTTTCTTTTAAACTTATAGAATCTCAAAACTTTGCACGTGCAAAACACGTAAAACGAAAAGTCACAACAAAATCAAACATGTGCATTGAGGTATACCAAACGACTAGGACACGTGGCAAGAATCCCACACCCCACCTCACCTATTGGACTGGCGAGATTGCCTATGGGGCCGGCGCCGCCGGCCTCCCCCTAAGGAAATGCTCTAAAAAAATTCCTTAGCACCCCTTGGCCTACCCCACTACCCCTATGTTGTTTGATTTCTCTGCAATTATCCAGAGAGTGATAATTCCCCTCTTAAATCCATTTTTAATGCACATTTTAATTCCATTCTTCATTACCCTAAACCTTAATTCTATCCTATAAATACCCCCCTACACCATAGTCATCTCCATTCTGAAAATTATCACAAAAACTCTCTAAAATTTCCAAGTTCAAAAGTTATATAAGTGGAGTTAGCAAAGGTCGAAATTCCGGCGACGTTTCAGGAAGAATGCGGCGACGAAACGACTTCCCGACGATCCTAAAATCTCCCCTACCTCTTCTCTCTAATTCCAACCTGTAATTCCCCTCTCCCCTTCTCAATCTCTAGTCTAAAACTCCACTTTTCAAAACTCGTCGGAAGCGGGGTTATTCCGACTTCCGATTCTCTTTTCTTTAAAAACTCAAATTTTTCTTAAACAACAAATTACCATCTCTTCTTATATTGTTTAAAAAACATAAAACAATATTCACAACAAGTTTCAATTCAAAATAATATGTATTACAACTTCTATTTCATTTTTACGGTAAAATATCATCATATTTACATACGACATTGCTTATTTATTTTGATCATATTACCTTTAGAAAACTCACGAGGTAATGACCTAACTCATCACAACATACATTTTTGATATAGCACGATAACTTTTGGAACATTAGTTTGTGGGAAAATACAAGTTTACATTTAACTACTATAAACATTCAAAAACTATTTTCTTTAAAAGTGTATTATTTAATTCCTTGCAAATGCGTCTCTACAATCCATTTTGGGAAACTCCGATCGGGATGGTGTGGGTTATCGCATGTCCTCGGACCTAGTAAAGTGAGATGCAGACCTCCTCACGGAGCATCTGATCTCGATGGAATTTTTAATGCAATTTTTAAGAAAAATGTGATTTCTATTTAATAAATAGTTCTATTTTTGTAAATAAATATATAAATATATAAATATAAATATATATATATATATATTACCAAAATATCTACTTTAAATATACAATATATATATATTATTCCATGTTTTCTAAATTAAAAGAATCGCAAATTTCATGAAACCACCGATACAAATCAACACAATTCCAATATTACACTAAAATACCATATACAATGAAATCTAGGTTTTATTCAGTAGAAAACTTAATTTTATAAAAATTACAACTATGAAAACCCTAAAGACGATAATTAAATACTTGAGGTATATTTTGAAAATATATCAAAACTATTTTTCATAAACCCCCCTCAAGTTATATTAATTTACAATAAGAACCATAGTAAACATAGGTTAAAATGGGACCGGTTCTCTTGAGCCTCAGTAAGCCGGAGAATATGGGTGCTTGTCTATCTAAGATAGACAATCTAAACAACGGTGTTATCAATACGGTAATTGTCTTGAAAAAAAACACAAATCATGTCATCCATGTGCAGCAGTTACCGATAACATCAAAACTAATTCTGGACTTCAATTCGTTGTAAAGTGTCTGACTCAGGCAGAGTCTCAATCTAATATGAAACCAATCTATCATTGAATATGATTCAAGATAACTCCATTTTGACATGAATCCATTTATACCAGAATTCAATCAATATCAATATGACTCGACTGAACCGAACCATGGATATACTCTGATTACATAACTATCCATTTATATCCATTTCGTTTACATGATATCATGATTTCGGCACGTCTTCCATTTACAAAACAAACAATACAAACAATACAATAAACATTACGGGGTTTTAAAGGAGTAGACTCGTACTGAATGTGTTAAAAGTGGCGCGAGATGGCCATTAAAAGACATAACTATACATCCATTGCCGTTGTTCCGTGGTTTTATCGACGGAGCCTTATACTAAGGGTTACCATAGTCCACGGTGTAAGTTGGGCCCTCTCGTATACAATGGAATATTCCGTACCAAACTACAATCAACTGCGTTAACATAACAAACTCATAATATACCAGTTATATTCTCATATCTGTCTATTCATCTGTCTGTTCTATTCCAACTTTTCTTTGGGACTTACCGAGCGATTGTTCGCCGACGACATTCCTTCTCTTCTTTCTTTGGAATGTTGTCAGGAGGACCCGATTCCGAGAAGTTCGAGACCATCCAGGAGCATTTGGAGTATACCACTGAGTAGCACGACCATTAGTCTTCAATTGTACTTACTTTACTTTCATGCTCATGCCATTGTTTAGGCATTGCTTTCCCTTTCCGTATTTACATTTTTAGTTGTACTTGTAAAGAAATGTTCAATAAATAAAAGTTGCTGTTCATTTACATTTCATATTTTCTTGTGTATATTTACATTATATTGCTTAGTTACGCTTAGCGTGTTTACTTCGGAGTAAATACGTAGCGGGCCTCGTCGCGTTTCCTTACCCGTACACTGGGAAGCGGGGTGTGACAAGTACACAATGGATATCTTAAATGATATGGGGGGTTTTCAAATTGTCGTCCTACCTCTTTTCCTATGATCCAGAATTTAAAATTGATTAACACTATTAGTGCTCCGCAACGTTATCCATCTCAATATAGATGTCTTGTTGGACATCTAAAATATCGCACCATTACTCTTCCTGACATTCTTTATTTTATTCTTATTTGGAGTCAGTTTATGTATGAACCACGCAGACCGCTTCTTGATGCTTCTCATCGAATACTTCGCTATCTCAAAACGAGTATAGGTATGGGCATTCTTCTTTCGTCTACAAGTAAACTCCAACTTGGAGCTTATTGCGATTCTGATTGGACATTTTGTCCATTTACATGACGATCCATCATAAGTTTCTTACGTTTCTTTTTGCCACTCCAATCTCATGAAACATAAGAAACAAAATATTGTTCACGTTCTTATTTAGAATCTGAATACAGGACGGGACTATTCTTGTACCGCTGACTTGGTATTCTTGACATGGCATTGTCGAGGCACTGGGAACATTAAATGAAAATTCAGTTGAGAATATAAGTCAAAGAGGAAAGGACAGAAAAGAGGATAAGAATACGTGTGATGGAGAGTGGTCCAAGAGGATGTCAAGCATTCTCCTCTGGCGGATGATGGCCCTACATGCGCGGATTCAAAGCATCAAAGTAAAAGAGCCCCCTAAGGAAGGGGAGAGCCCTGATTCTCCCGCGGCCCAGAAAAAATCGGTCCGGATCTACTGTGGGAATGATTTGGAATATGCTTGCTAGCAACAACATCATGAAGACAGTCAATCATTATAAATTGATGAAGCCTAAAGTTATAATATTAATAAACTTTTTAGATAGTCCCCGAGTTCGACAATGCTACATCAAGAACACTAAGTAAGTGGTGGAGGAATAGTCCGTTGGATCAATCCGGCAGTTAGTACAGTGATAATCCTAGTAAATAGTCCCGGTAGTGGTGGTTCAAATAGCTTGTGTACTCAATGGCGACGTTATTTGCTTCATGATTTAAGCATAACTAATTTTTCCGCTGCCATTTTATATTGTGACAATCAAGCAGTTATTTACGTTGCAGCAAATTCAGTATTCCATAAACGAACAAAACATATTGAATGTTATCTTTTCGCGATATAATACTCTTTAGCCTAATTCGAACAGCTTATGTTTCCACTTTTCGTCGACTGATCGATGTCTTCATCAAAACTTTTGGCAATGACCAATTTCATCAACTAATATGAAGTTGGGTGTTGTTGATCCCCACAATCAACTTGAGGGGTAGTATTAACGTGTGAAGCTAAATCTTCATATATTTTTCCTTCCATGAATGATTGGTGATTAGGGAAATTGATTTTTTTATCAATGTTAAAGGCAGTGATCGCATCTACGTGATTAGCCAAATTGATTACTTGCCTTAATATGATATTTGCTTGCTATGTATATCAAATGTATAGAATTTTATAACTATTATTATATAAGAAAAAATATGTGAATAAAATAAGTATCTCTTGCTCAACAATTAAGTGCAAAAAGTTTCTTCTTCACATATTTTCTGTAACACCCTAGCACTGTTATACCTTTTATTTGGGGTATTTCAAACATTGCGGTAAATTTCTTTATTATTATTGCTTTTGGGTTGCGGATAGTGCATTTGGAAGTTATAGTTATTATCCGTCCCGAACCGCATGTTTGAAACCCACTAAGATTCAAGATTACATCAAATATTTGCTAGTATAGAGTATCCTTGCAAATCTAGATATGATACACATATGATATTTCACATATCTTTTAATAATACAAAATAAAAATCAAATAATATATTTTTAATATCTAGCCTTGCATGTCATCTTACCCCATATCATATGATTGCATCCATATATCATGTTCATGTCCTACTTGTTAAAATAGACTCGTTTTGGTCGCTATGTATATTTACATAGATCCGTACTTGGGGGTATACATTTTGATTGACAGGATATCGTATTATGATTTAAACTTTTACATATATTCTTCATATTGAAAAACTAGATTCTTAGAAGAGACCCGGGTAATATTCATAGTAATCTGGTATTAGCTGTAAAATCCTATAATATATATTATAATATTTTTATATAACTAACAATTATATATAATATATATAATATATTGATCAAAACTAATATATCCTCTCTCTCCTCTCTGTTTCTTTCTCACGTCTCTCTCTAACATATATATATATATATAACCCATTAACCTTACCTCTCTCTCTTCCTCTCCTTTCCTCACGTCCTCCCGCTGCAGAGCCCTAACCCGCTCCCTCTCGACCTCGCCGTTCGCCCTCGTCGCCGCCCCCCTCACCATCATCGGCTCCCTCGTCCTCACCTCCTCGCCCTCTCGTCCTCACCACCTCCTTCTTCCTTCTTCCCGACGGCCTGCACTTTCCCCGATGCCAAGAAACCCATCATATATCGTCGGAACCCTCGTCGCCGGTAGACCCAATCGCCGCCACCGAAAATTCCTCACGTCCCTTTCCTCTCCCTGACGACCCAAACCTAACCCCAGCGACCCCCTGCACTTTCTTCCCCAATCACAAAACCTAAAAACCCACAGCCATCGCCGACGGCAGCACCTCGTCGTCGTCAACCTCGTGACCTCACCACCTTTCTTCTGCCCTCGCCACCCCAGCAAGCCTTTCTTCTTTTTCTTCTTCTTCTTCTTCTTTCTTCTTTTCGTTCTTTCTTTCTTTTCTTTTCTTGATTCTCCGATTGTCTCGCCGGAGTTGCATGCGTCGCCAACGATTCGGACGACCCAGTCACCGTCGTTGCCCATCTCGGTCACTACGTAATGTTATTGCTCAGCCAGATCCAGTTCTGCGTGCATAAGTTTGCATCGCGACGTTATTCCGACGTCGGACGTAGTATCCGTATCTCGACGTGAGATCCGATCAGGTAAGTTTTAAACTTGCAACATGCTATATTATTATATCGATAATTATATGAATAAGAATAGTGCATGTGTTTTATTATTCAGCAAATATTATAGATTTACAGTATCCGTCTCTGTCCATACTAATAATAGCATATCTAGTTGCATGCCGGAATATCATGATATCATTATACTACTATATTAGTACAATATATTATCTAGATTGTATCATACATGGTAATGGACGTATAATGATTATTACAGATAGATACATATGGATCCTGGCATCAGTTGTGTTTACCACGTTTTGATATTGACTACAGTTTTACATTTGGCATCTAGTTGGGTTAATATACATTGCATGACATGTTCACGACACACTACCAGACTTGTTACTTAGATCTTATTACTAATGCCAACAATCCTGGCCTATTGTCCTGACGGACGTGACATGTTGTCTATATAAACAAGACCTGTACCTGCTTGATCCTGTGTTGGCATTAGATTTATATCATCAATACCTGACTTAAACACATAACCTTGGGGGAAGGGGAAATCAATAATGAAACCTAACTTGTAACTCAACAGTTCGATGCTTATACTGATCAGTCTTTACGGGCTCGGCTAGCCCCAGAATGCTGCTGCTGATATCATTCGTCTGTACATATTACACGTTTACTGCTTAGCGGCACGTCTCGGATTCAGCCCGAGAGTCTTGACCGTGGTCCCGGACTCTCACGGGATACTATTGAGTTATATTGACGATTCCATTAAATTGATTTCAAAGACTTGTAGAATAGATAACTTAGAAGTACAAACTTTAGGATACACATCACATACATGCAGCTCACTATTTTATCCCTGTGTTTATTATTCGTACACATGTTTAATAATAGCATCATATCCTGGTTAATACTATTAATTTTGATATTATGACGCACTAACGTCTAGGTTTTACATGGCTCAGTTCCTCTACCATTATCGCAGGCAGATCAAGAGTACTTCAGCAATCAAGCTGCACAATGAGGAGCTAGCTGTTTAGTTTAGAGACTCTTAGTTTATTTATTTCAGCAATTTTATTTCTATTGATGTGAGCCCATATTGGGACGTGATTCAGATACTATTGTTTATTGGATCTTGATTTGTTTCCGCTTTATGCATTTTCTTGATTCTATTTATTGTGTTAGATGGACATGTATTAGCTAGATTATATTTATTTTACTGTTCTTGATATCCGCTTGACAGCCGTAATATGACCGTGGAGGGATGATTCCTAACCACAGGTAGCATAGTTGGCTCTGTCACGTGCCGTATTTACGTATTTTTGGGAAACGGGACGTGATAGAGTTTGTTTGGTATCAGAGCCATAGAATTTAGGGTTAGTCGGGTTTGGTTATTTTGTAGTTGGGTATTGAACCCAATACACTAACCGGAAAATTCGAAATTAGGAATATGTCCTGACACATTACTATCTTGCCAGTCTTGAATCTATAGCTATCTTGTTTATTGAATCCTGTCTACCATTGCTAATCCTCTTCAGTGTCTTGACTTTAGATTCATGGCAGAAAGAGATTTGCAGTCATACCAAAGGCGTGTTGATAACACCGCAATGCTTGGAGTTATAAGTGGTATGTTGGAAAACGAGAAGCGGCAAACTGAGCTGAATCAGCGGCATGCCGAGGTTTTCCAGGAGGGTCTGCGGACAGTCCAGCAGTCCGTAGTTGCAGTAGCACCCAGGCCAGTACAGCATGAAGGCACCATGACGGACTTTAGAAAGCTCGGTCCGTCCATATTTACAGGATTGGAGGAGTCATTGTCAGCGGAGCAGTGGCTAGTTGATACAGAGAACCTGCTTGTCGCTGCGCAAAATCCAGATGAGAAAAGTGTGGATGTAGTACGCATCCAGTTGGTAGATTACACTCGCGAGTGGTGGCTCGTAGAGGAGATCCGCCTGACCAAGCCGATCAGTCGGTGTAACGACTTTGAAATCACTGTACAGAAAATTCTTGTTATTGTACAGAAAAGAATATTACAGCCTATGTAAGAGTTAAAAGTTACTTTTGTTAAATAAATGCAAAAAACAACTTGTAGCTCACTGGTAAAGCCCCTGCACTGCTGTGACGTAGCCCGTGTGTTTGATTTCCATCAGACACAATTTTTTTCTTCTGATTTTTCTTTTTAATTTTTGGAAGCCCAAGAGTTGCACGTGTAATACACGGGGAAATGAAAAGTTTCAAAAAAATCAAATATGCACAAAATGGAGTAAACACAGAAATACTCACGTGGTACGAATCTCGAGACAAGACCTCGAGATCCGACCGGCCAAAATGCCCTTAAGGCCGGCGCCGACGGTCGGATGAGCTCCAATGGGCTCCGTGCTTTGCACACTCATCTCTTCAGCTCCCCTTAACTCCTCTGCACTGTTTGATTTCCCTGCAATCAAACAGAGACCCTTCATTTCACCATTTAACATCTTTTTAATGCATTTTAATCCACAATTTTAATTCCAAAACCCTAATTCTTTACTATAAATACTGCCCCATGCCTTAGCTCTTCACCATTCTGAAATTCTACCAAAAATTCTCTAAAAACTTCTAAATGCCGAGTGGAGTTAAGCCTCTCAAGTGGAGTAGCGAGCCAAACTCGACGACCGGAGCACCACCAACGAAACCACGACCCCCAAGAGTTTCTTCAACCTTTTCTTAGTCATATAAAAAATAATAAGTCTCTTCATCCCTCTGCCTTTCTATCTCAAACCACTTTTTAAAACAAACCGAAAAAAGAGGAATTATCTCCGATATCGTTTTCTTTTTAACTTTTGCAAGCCATGTGATAAGCAAACAAGATCATCTAACATGTTACAATAATCCTAACTTTATTCACATCAATTAGCTTTTAGTTTTAACAAAATTTTCATATGAAACGAATATATAACAAACTTTGTCATTAAAATATAATGAACTTTAATATCACCCTCTCATCGATAATTAGTTTAAATACTTTTAGAAAAAACTTCACGGGGTAACGACCTACCCCACACGCACACCATGGTTCCATAGCACGGTATTCTAGATCTATGGCTAAAATAAAGAAATAAGCTTTTTATTAAAATACCACACCGTTTCAAAACGGGTTTCTTTAAATTGGTATTTCGAATCCTTGGTAATTACGCCTCTACAACTCTAGTTAGGGGACCCATTAATGGGTGGTAAGGATTATCGCATATCTTTAGGACAGTAGAGCGAGATGCAGAACTCCTCACAGAGTATTCTGTCTCGAAAGAAATAAAAATACCATTTTTAAGAAACGCGACTTTTTTTAATAAAAACCAATTTTTTAGAAAAAAATTATATAAAAATATAAACCCGTATTTTGAATAAAAGCATATTAAGAAACTGTATTTTTAAAAGAAAGATTAAAAATTGTAAATAAGATATCACCAAATTTCCAAAAGTAGTAGTTTTCCTAAAAATACCACAAACTTTCAAAAAAGCCAGGTTTTATCATTAAAATACCCCAATAACTAAAATACATGCTCATAAAAACCCTAAATATTATAAATCACCCTTAAGATTTATTTTTAAACTATATAAAAATAATTTTCATAAAACCCCTCGAGATATACAAACAATATTTTAAGGACCTTAGATAAATATAAATTTAAGCGGGATCAATTCTCTTGAGCCCCAGGGAGCTGAAGAAAGTGAGTGCTTGTCTATTCAGGTTAGACAATTTAACGGAGTTATCAATGGCGATTGTCTTGGAAAAAAACACAAATCCTACCGTCCATGTGCAGCAGTTGCCGATTTCTCCCAAACCTAAGATTCTAACAATTTATATCAATTCACATGAAATGACACGAACTCAAATCCAAACTCAAATCTAAATTTGAACTCAAACTTGTATACAAACTCGAACTCTAACCTAACTCGAATATGAACTCGAATCCAATCTACTCGAACCAATTTGACTCGAATCCAGATTGCAATTGGCATGACTCGCACATTACTCGACCCACTCGAATACAATTTACACCTTTTGTAATATAGGGTTTCGATCAAGACATATCAATCGATCAAATCAATTAAGTATATTAACCAGTTATAATATATTATACACGGGGTGCTTGGGATAGTTTCTTGTGTGAATCCAATGGAGGTTCAGGAGTACCGTATTAACCTCTTTTTTTATTTTACTCGAATATTAGTCGGGTTGACTCATCCACAGCCTAAAGCCCCGATGCTAACACATGAAATGGGCCCATATTTCCTTGCTCATGGGGCCTCACTCTTGAGCTCGTAAATACTTCTATGGCTGCGTTGACATTCACACTTAGAACTTAACGATAACATAATGACCATCTAGAGACCTATAGTATATATTTACCCATGATCATATACTCTTACTCGTCATATATATATATATTCTACACTTATCATTTTTTTTACTCTTACCTATCTTTGGGACTTATCGAGCGCTAGATCACTGACGGGCATTCCATCCACTTTTCTTCTCTTGGAATGTTCATCAAATGCTATCGAGACGGAGGAAGTTGAAGCCACAGAGGAGGAATATAACCAGATAGCTATTCAGGGCTAGCTCATCTTCATCTTTTCTTCAGTTTATGTATGCCACTTGTTTAAGCATTTTCCTTATTGTATTTACTTTCCAGCATAAACTCATGTACTTATACATATTTGAAGTTGAATGTAAATAAAGATATTTGTTGAAAAAATTTACAGTCTCAATTTATTCTTATATTGTGTATTATTGTTTCAATACGCTTAGTATATTTATTTAGGGAATGACCTTCTCTGGATAAATATATCGCGAGCTTGCCACGTCACCGTTTCCGTCTATTGGGAAGCGGGGCGTGACAGTTGGGCAACGTTTTCGCTGAGTTTCTTGGAGAAGTTCTTTCCGCAGTCTGCTCGGGAGGAAATGGAAGAGAAGTTTATTAGCCTGAAGCAGAATGGCGGATCCGTTGATGCACACACGGTTGAGTGGACTCTGTTCAGTCGATTTGCGGGGCCCTTGGTTTCCAATGAGGCAGATAGGGCATGGAGGTTTATGCGTAGCTTGGATGTGGAGATTCAGAGACACATCATATCTCCGGGATTGACCACCTTCTCCCAAGTTCTCAAGGCAGCCAGGGAGCAGCAAAGTTTATCGGTGAAAGCGAAGGGTACACAACAGCAAGCAGTTGTAGTGCGAAAGCCGGCGTTTACGCCAAACCGAGCTCCTGTACGCAGAAGCATTCCGGTAAACAAGCGAGGCATTGTACCTATGAAGATGCCCATTGTATCCGATCAGAAAATAAATGTGATATGTGACTTTTGCTATCTACTCGGACACCTACAGAAGAAATGTCGAAGGAGGCTTAGACTCTGTCTAGTCTTTGGATCAGATGACCATACCATCAGTGCTTGCCCTTCAAAGCTACAATTAAGAGACGACATTCAGAAACCACCGCAGAAGCAGATTCATGGGCAGAAGATGATCACTCAGAGGCCTAACCAAGCACGGGCCTTCACCCTGACGGCCGAGGAGGCCAAGGCGTCAGATGACGTTGTTTCAGGTATTCTACTCGTTTATAATTTTCCCGCATTGGCATTATTCGATTCAGGTGCATCCCATTGCTTCATGTTGTCCAATTTTATTAGTGCACACTCTATTCCACATACGGCCTTGTCTAGTTACTGGGACATACACAGTGGGAATGGAAAAATTATATCTAGTAGTGAGTGCAAAGGTTGCTCGATTGTTATTTGCTGATGGGAGTTATTCGCGGATTTCTTGGTGATTGATACTGGCAGCTATGACGTTGTCTTGGGAATGGACTTTCTTGGTATTTTCCATGCTCACATTGATTGTAGGGCAAAGAAAGTGATTTTCCAAGATTTCCGGACATCCAGAGTTTATATTTTTGGGAGGTAGCATATCTGTCGGGCCAGTCGAATTTAGGGATATGCAGACTAATGCCCTTCTTTCGTCGATGGAGGTAAACAAAAAGGAAAAGCCAGCAGTAGTTCGGGAGTTTATGGATGTGTTTGAGGATATCTCGGATTTACCGCCAAAATGAGATGTGGAGTTCGCGATTGATCTTATTTCTGGAGCAACACCGATTTCAAAGGCTTATTATCCAATGGCGCCGGTGGAACTAGAAGAGGTAAAGAAACAAGTCGCTGAATTACTGGAGAAAGGATGGATTTGTAGCAGCGGTTCACCATGGAGAGCTCCAGTTCTTCTAGTCAAAAAGAAGGATGGTATGCGGAGGATGTGCATTGATTATCGAGAATTAAATCGGGTGACTATTAAGAACAAGTACCCAATCCCTCGCATCAGCGAATTATTCGATCAACTCAGTGGTGCGAGGGTATTTTCAAAGTTAGACTTACGATCCGGATATCATCAAGCTCGGGTGAAATCAGAAGATATTTGCAAGACAACGTTCCGAACTTGATATGGGCATTACGAGTACTTAATGATACCATTTGGAGTTACTAACGCACCGGCAATATTTATGGACTTGATGAACCGAATCTTTTCACCGTACCTGGACCAGTTCGTAGTGGTGTTTATTGATAATATTCCGGTCTATTTGAGGAGCAAAGAGGAGAATGATAAACACTTGAGGATCGCACTGCAAATATTGAGACAAGAAAAGTTATATGCTAAGATGAGCAAGTGCGAATTTTTGCTTGAAGAATTGAAGTTCTTGGGTCATGTCGTATCCGGAGATGGAATTGCCGTTGACTCTGAAAAGATTGCAACTTCTCATGATTGGCTTATTTTAAAGAATGTAGGGGAGATCAAAAGTTTTTTTGGACTTGCCGGATATTATAGAAGATTTGTGAAGAACTTCGCTCGAATAGCAGAACCATTGACCAAGCTAACACGAAAGGAGGTACCGTTCGTATGGACCGAGAAATGTGCGTCAGGTTTTGAAGCGTTGAAGCAAAAATTGACCACCGCTCCTATTTTGATAGTGTCAGACGGTTCCGGAGGGCTAGTTATTCATAGCGACGCATCTGCGAAAAGCTTAGAATGTGTTCTAATGCAGTATGGGAAGGTTATTGCTTATGCGTCGAGACAATTGAAGACTTACGAGAAGAACTACCCAACTCATGATTTGGAGCTAGCAGCAGTGATTTTTGCTTTGAAAATTTAGAAACACTACTTATTGGGCGAAATGGTAGAAGTATTTACCGATCACAAAAATCTAAAATATGTGTTCACCCAGAAAGAGCTGAACATGAGGCAGCGTAAATGGTTGGAGCTGATGACTGACTATGATCTTGATCTAAAATACCTTATGGGGAAATTTAATATAGTGCCGGATGCTCTAGGTTGGTTGCCAGCAATACGGATGTTGACTGCACAAAAGGAGATTATAGTTGATCTTCAAAGGTTCGAGCTGGAGATTGTACTACCAAATTCTTCGGGACAGTTGATGCAGTTTCAAGTATAGTCATCTTTGATCGATAACATTAAAACAGCACAGTCGTATGATCCAAGATTGCAAAGGTTTCGAGAGTAGAAGCGGGACTTCGAACGGATCTATTAATTCATGAAGATGGCTTGTTACGATATGAGATCCGTTTATGTATACCCAAAGGAGACGTTTGTGAAGAAGTTCTGAAGGAGGCTCATAGTTCTGTGTATTCCGTACATCCAGGAGGCATAGAGATCCGCGACAACATTTCTGGTGGGAAGGCATGAAAAGCGAGATTGCTCGCTACATATCGAAGTACTTGGTATGTCAGCAAGTCAAGACTGAACATCAAAGAGTAGCTGGTTAGTTGCAACCACTTCTGATTCCTCAATGGAAGTGGGAACACATAACCATGGATTTCGTGACAGCATTACCACAGAGTCCAATGGGCAATAATGCAGTTTGGATGATTGTCGATCGATTGATCAAGATAGCTCATTTTATACCGTTTCGAGTTGGTCAGTCAACGGAGGCTTTGGTAGAGCGGTACATGCAGGAGATTGTGAAATTGCATGGAGTACCCCTGAGCATCGTTTCGGATCATGATACTAGTTTTCTATCGCACTTTTGGAGAAGTCTGCAGGAAAGTTTGGGAACTCGCTTGAAGTTTAGCACCGCTTATCATTCTCAAACAGATGGCCAGTCCGAAAGAACAATCCAAACTCTTGAAAATATGTTGAGAGCATGCATGTTAGATTTTAAGGGTTCATAGGAGAATCATTTGCATTTGGTGGAGTTTTCTTATAATAACAGTTTTCAGGCGACTATATGATGCCTCCATTCGAAGCATTATACGGTCACAAGTGTCACTCGCCTATCCGTTGGGACGATATTGGAGAAATAAGATTATTGTGATCATATCTTATTGTGCAGACGGTGGAGAAAGTTAACGTGATTCGAAATCATATGAAGGCGGCACAAGATCGACAGAAAAGTTGGGTTGATACTAGACGAAGACCTTTGGAGTTCGCAGTTGGTGATCTTGTATTTTTGAAGATATCACCGACCAGAGAAGTGATTCGATTTGGCAGTTGAGGCAAGCTTAGTCCTCGATTCGTGGGGCCTTTGGGCATTATCGAGCGTGCTGGAGAGGTAGCGTATCGATTGGTGTTACCGTCATCCTTGGCGGATGTTCATGACGTATTTCATGTATCTCAACTCCACAAGTATGTTCGAGATGAGACGCACGTTCTAGATCATTCAAAACTGACAGTAAGGGAATATTTAACATATGAAGAACGACCAATAGCGATTGTGGATTGACGAGAAAAAGTTCTCAAGAACAAAGTTATCCCACTAGTACTTGTTTCATGGGGGAATCGTTCACACGGAGAATCTACTTGGGAACGTGAAGATGAGATTGGATAGAAGTTTCCACACCTCTTTTCTTAGATCCGTGTTATCTTGTCTTTTCTTATTCCGGAAATTTCGAGAACGAAATTCTTTTGTAGTTGGGTATAATGTAACACCTTAGCACTGGGTATTTCAAAACTTGCGGTAAATTTCTTTATTATTATTGCTTTTGGGTTGCGGATTACATTTGGCAGTTATAGTTATTATCCGACCCGACCCGCATGTTAGAAAGTCACCGTGGTTCAAGATTATATCAAATATTTGCTAGTACAGAGTATCCATGCAAATCTGGATATGATACACGTATGATATTTCACATATCTTTTAATAATACAAAATAAAAATCAAATAATATATTTTTAATATCTAGCCTTGCATGTCATCGTACCCCATATCATATGGTTGCATCCATACATCATGTTCATGTCCCACTTGTTAAAACAGACTCATTTTGATCGCTATATATATTTACGTAGATCCGTACTTAGGGGTATACATTTTGATTAACAGGATATCACATTATGGTTTAAATTTTTATGTATATTCTCCATATTGAAAAACTAGATTTTTAGAAGCGGCCCGGGTAATATTCAGAGTAATCTGATATTAGCTGTAAAATCCTATAATATATTGTAATATTTCTATATAACTAACAGTTATATATAATATATATAATATATTAATAAGAACTAATATATCCCCCCTCTCTCACACAGTCTTTCTCTTTCTAATAATAATAATAATAATAATAATAATATATATATATATATAATTTATAAAACCCACTAATCTTACTTCTCTCTCTCTCTTCCTCTCTTTTCCTCACTTTTCCTCACGTCCCCCCGCTACAGAGCCCTAATCCGCTCCCTCTCGACCTCGCTGTTCGTCCCCATCGCCTCCCCCCTCACCATCATCGGCTCCCTCGTCCTCACCTCCTCACCCTCTCATCATCACTACTTCCTTCCTCCTTTTTTCCGACGGCTTGCACTTTCCTTGACGCCAAGAAACCCATCACCCATTGCCGGAACCCTCGTCACCGGTAGACCTAATCGCTACCACTCCTCACCTCCCTCTCCTCTCCCCGAAGATCCAAACCTAACCCCAGCGACCCCCTGCACCTTCTTCCCTGATCACCAACCCTAGAAACCCATAGCAATCGCCGACGGCAGCATCTCGTCGTCGTCAACCCTCATCACCTTGCCACCTTTCCTCTGTCCTCGCCACCCCCGCAAACCTTTCTTCTTCTTCTTCTTCTTCTTTCTTCTTTTCTTTCTTTTTTTCTTTCTTTTCTTGATTCTCCGATCGTCTCGCCGGAGTTGCGCGCGTCGCCAATGATCCGGACGATCCAGTCACCATCGTTGCCCAGCCCGGTCACCACGTCACGTTATTGCTCAGCCAGGTCCAGTTCTGCGCACGTAAGTTTGTATCGCGACGTTATTCCGACGTCGGACGTGGCATCCGTATCTCGACATGAGATCAGATTAGGCAAGTTTTAAACTTGCAATATCCTATGTTATTATATCGATAATTATATGAATAAGAATAGTGTATGTGTTTTATTATTCAGCAAATATTACAGATTTAGAGTATCCGTCTGTATCCATACTAATAATATTATATCTAATTGCATGCCGGAACATCATGATATCATTATACTACTATATCAGTACAATATGTTATCTAGATTGCATTATACATGGTAATGGACGTATAATGGTTATTACAGATAGATACATATGGATCCTGGTATCAGTTGTGTTTACCACGTTCCGATATTGACTACAGTTTTACATTTGGCATCTAGTTGGGTTAATATACATTGCATGACATGTTCACGATACACTACCAAACTTGTTACTTCGATCTTATTTCTAATGCCAACAATTCTGACTTGTTGTCCTGACGGACGTGACATATTGTCTACATAGACAAGATCTGTACCTGCTTGATCATGTGTTGGTATTAGATTTATATCATTAATATTTGACTTGAACACATAATCTTAGGGAAAAAAGAAAATCAATAATGAAATCTGATTTGTAACTTAACAGTTCGATACTTATACTGATCAGTCTTTACGGGCTCGGCCAGCCCCGGAATGATATTGCTGACATCATTCGTCTGTACATGTTATCTATTTACTGCTTAGCGGCACATCTCGGATTCAGCCCGAGAGTCTTGACTGTGGTCCTAGACACGCACGAGATACTATTGAGTTATATCGACGATTTCATTAAATTGATTTCAAAAACTTGTAGAATAGATAAGCTAGAAGCACAGATTTTAGGATACACTTCACATACATGCAGCTCACTGTTTTAATCATGTGTTTATTATTCGTACACATGTTTAATAATAGCATCATATCCTGTTTACTACTATTAATTTTGATATTATAACGCACTGACGTCTGGGTTTTGCATGATCCAGTTGTTCTACCATTATCGCAGGCAGATCAAGAGTACTTCAACAATCAAGCCGAGTAATGAGGAGCTAGCTGTTTAGTTTAGAGACTCTTAGTTTATTTATTTCAGCGGTTTTATTTTATATTGATGTGAACTCATATTGGGACGTGATTCAGATGCTATTGTTTATTGGATCTTGATTCGTTTCCGTTTTATGCATTTTCTTGATTATATTTATTGTGGCAGATGGACATGTATTAGCTAGATTATATTTATTTTACCGTTCTTGATATCCGCTTGACAATCATAATGTGGCTGTGGAAGAATGATTCCTAACTACAGGTAGCATGGTTGGCTCTGTCACCTACCGTGTTTACGCATTTTTGGAAAGCAGGACGTGACATTTTCTTTCTTTCATATTTATTATTTATAATTTTATTAGGTTCAATCTAGGGCTATTGTTCATTTGAGGATTATTCGGTCTATTGTGCCTTGAGGAAATTAGCATTTTCAAACAACATTGTCTGCTCAGAAAGAGTTTATGTATTTTTGGGTTAAATAGTGTCATCTGATTAAAACCCTTTGTGATATACTCTAATAAAATATAGGGCCAGGTATATGAGAATTTATTATACCAACAAACACTAAAAACCTTGGAACTTTTGGACCGTTAGTTCCGGTTCAATCCATGACTAACACCAAACTTAAAGTTCATGTCCAGTGTCATCGATTAACACTAAAAAACTTTTATTAGTTCAATAAGTTCAAGTTCCATTTTACGGTTCTAGTTGACTAAACGCCCTGGAAAACATGAAGTGAACAATCTCGACCAATTTAACATGTCAAAAGTGAAGCAAATTTAGGTAAAAGATAATTTAAAATGGCAGCAAGCAAGCTAAAAATATCCCAAACAGCTTACCATAGTAATTTTTTAATTAGACATAAGAGAACCCAGTGAGGGAAGAAGATCAGGAAAATAGATACACTGGTTAAAGTACCGGTAGTCCTGTGTAAAAAAGCAAAATATCACAATAAATTACTGCATGCCATAATAAAATTGGATTATTCATATTTCCCATTACACTCATAAGTTGTAGTCTTGGACAGCAACGAACCAGGAAATATTGACTGCAAATTAAAAAATAAAAATACAAGTTAGTTGCCTAACGAATTAATTAGAAAACCATGAACAATCAAGAAAGAAAATATCATTTCTTTTAGGCTAACGCGAAAAACTCACATCTAGGTCAACATTTGGGACATCGAGGGGGCTTAGAGCCCGTTATAATCATAAAATCATGTTCGATCTCTTCTCTCATAAGTGGCGGGCATCTCCGGCTTCTCCTTCCTATGGCATTTCTCAGTAGTCCCTGTTACTGTCCCCCTCGGCCGCAAGTTGTAGGACATGCTTTCTGTCATGTTAGCATAGATGGGATACATTTCATCAGGTTGGGCATTAAATTTTTATTTTTTAAAAGTAAAACAGATATCCTAAATAAAATAAGAAAATTACAAGACAAACAATTGTGTATCGAAATAACCAATCGCTGATTAAACTAAAATCTTATGGTTTTTATTTATAGAAGGAGAACATGTCATAATTATCATTGTTGTTATCTTTCACATATATATAACTTTAAGATATAAGTTTTACACCTCACAATAAAAATTCTCGTTGTACAAAATATAAAGGGTAAATTGTCAGAAAAAAAAACAAGCACTTATTTCAGCTGTCAAAACCTCCTGGTCTCGAAGAGGTAGTCAAAACCCTCATAAATTTTTCCTACAGTATCTACATAGTAATCTGCTATATCTAACTAATTCATACAAACTATTTAGATATCTCAGGAAACAATTTAGATATTACAGGAACCTGTTTAGATATCGCTGACTACTGTTTAGATATCGCAGAAAACTGGATATAGCAAGAAACTATTAGATATCATATGTAAGGGTTTTTTGAGAACGGAAAAAAATGCTTGGGGTTTTTAATAATTTATCCAAATATAAATTAAATAATGAAAAAGAAAATGTTGCTATAATTTATTCCTCTACTCTTTTAAACTATATCTGCATTAAGGACAAATAAATTAATAGGAAACCAGTCTCCCTCGACGGTTAGGTCATCATTAGAGAAAGGGAAGAACATTAATTCTTCCTAAGAATTTAACTTCTTAAATTATATGAACAGACCGGCATAAACAGAGAAAGAAATAAACATCCAGCCATCATGTATTATTGCCAAAACTCGGGTTACAGTTACATATGATAAAGCAATTAAAGCATAGAACCATTGATCGTGACTAAACCTTGAAGACCGGATGCAAAACGCATATATGGACATCTAAATCGTTTACACGGCAACCTTCAAGCCGGGTCATGATTCGTCGGCCACATCACTCAGCCTGCTCTTAATACCTAAGCGCAGGGATGGATGTCTAAATCGTTCGGTCGTTTGTTACCAAACCGAACAGGTGCCGACCACCTCGTCTAGATTGAGACAATCTTTAAAACCACAACATAAGCGTAGGAATGAATATCTCAACTATCTATGTTGGGATTACTAAATTTGACATGGTCGTCGACCGAGATTGGTTCTTTTATTATGATACAAGAATAAGGATGGACATATGAACCTCTCATGGTTATTATGACAACCCCACTCTCGACCATCTCACCATAGGGCGGTGCGCTGTTTTGAGGAATTAGGCGCCAAAAGTACGACTGAGGGCTGTACCTTCATCTTAATATTTTCTTTTGAATAGATATAAGGAACAATATTATCGAATCAGTTCTTTGGGCCTTCCATTTCCATTCGGCCCATCTAGCCAAAATCTATTTATTATGCAAACAATTCCAAATGTCGGTTTCTGCTTGATTGGGTCTATCGCAAATTATGAGATTTGAAGTCAAAATATGTATCCACTCAAGTGAGAGCTCCATTTAATGTAATTGAAAAGGCATGTTCACCAAAATACCATGTGCTTTGCTGAAATAAGCATATCTACAAAAATCAAGATTTTTCCTTGCTTTTGTTCTAGGCGAATGGTATTAATTACATTGACATATTGCCGCCATTCTTAATAGTGACACACTGCTAGAAATAGCAATATTCATAAAAGTATTGCCATCAAAATCATCAAGAGATTTAGCTGGGTATTTCATATCTGATTTATGCTTAGAAATTTAAAAGGAATAGTGGATCCATGTGATGTCGAGAAAGACGTTTACTGAAAGCAGCGGTAAGAATCAATTTGTTATAAGCGGCCATCTTCTTGGCATGAGGAGGGATCAGAGGATCACCTTCTAGGTCCAACTCAATCAAATTAGAACTTTACACAATTGAGTTATTTGAGTCAACGGGTTCAAGCCTTAAATTGATTGGTTTAGGATCATAGAAAGTTCGAAGAACCCGATCTTCTGTGCTACCCATGTTATTATGCCGTACTTTTTCTCTATTATCATTAATTTGAGCATTAGAATTGCTGATGGTATTAATCTGTACGGTTGAAGGGTTTTCGCTAACGTTAAAGGTATGCTCTTCGGGGCCTGCATTAGTGCTCTTCTTCGGATTATCTTCAGGACCTACATTGGTGCTCTTCTTCCTCTTCTTCTTATTGTTATTAACATCGGGTAGTTGGAATCGGCATTTGCGAGTGGCTGTCCAATTGGGAAGCTCCTCAGCAAGGTGGTTGATGTTCATCTATGGTTTCTGTTTTCCTTTTCTCTCGGGGTTCGGGAATTATTCGTTTCTAATTTTATTTTTTATATATATAGGGTCCCTTGAAGATGCGGATATACGATTTTATCGGTGATTGGTTTTTAAAAAAAATTGGAAAATTGAATTGTGCTGTGTTTAGATAACTCTAAGAAAACTATTTTTTATCTCTTACTTTGAATTCTGTGGATTTTTCTCTCATTCTACTTAAACAAGGATTTCTGTAATTGGGGAATTTGGATTAAACTAGAGGAACCCAAGTACATTTTGTTAATAGATGTATCGATATTCAGTGTATTTGGATAACTTTAAAGTTTAAAAAATCATTTTTTAACATTTATGCAAGTAGATAGATTTCTTGCATGATGTATACAATTTGTTTTGTTAATATGCTTTAGAATTAAAAATTGATTGCATAAATATTATGTTGTGTTGTGTTTAGATAAAGGACAATTTTAAAATTTAATTAGAGAAACCGACCTCTCATTGAATGTAACTAAAAATCAAGGGACAATAATAAGATGCAATCCTTGTAAAAAACGATGTAAATTATACAAGGATAAATTAATCTTTTTTCTACTATGAAAGGCCCAGTACATTATTAAAATATAAGCATGGTCCAAAAATCTTTAAAACATTCTAATCAAACAACAATATCATAATTCAACGATTTAAACTATAAATTATGGACTCATAAGGAGGGGCAACCAAGAATCTTGCACTTTACCCGGAGAATAATGAGTGATGCTCTCCCGACAAATGAACGTCCATGGTGTCACCTTGAAGCTGAGAGTGCATCACACTTCATTTTGAATTGCAGCGTAGCACAGGAAGTATGGAAAGCCTCGAAATTTAATAGCTTTAATGCCAGTGAAAGCATACATACACTGCTGGAAAAATGGATAAATTATGGGAATGATTTCAAAGGAAATTTTAAAATCGGTTCTTTGTACTTATGGATGCTACGGAAGGCCTGATGCAAATGGATGTTTGAAAATATCCCACCCTCGCCTACTATCATCGTTGCTCAAACATTGGCGTCATTGCGATTCACCTTACAAACCGAGGATAAAGCTCAAACATCGACCTCTTTTGAACAGCCAAAGAGTGCATGGTCCAGGCCAAGTGAAGGATCCCTGAAAATCAATGTCGATGGTGCAGTCGGAGCCTCTAAGGCCAATGCAGCAATCATCGTGCGAGATCATGGAGCAAAAGTCATCAATTTGGGGTTAGAGAAGCTACAACAAGCGGTCGTGGAGCTTTTCGAGGCAAGTGCAGCAAGGATGGGTATTTTGCAAGCTCTAAACCATGTTGAGGTATAATGCATAATAGAGTGTGATTCGATCAATATTGTGCAGTGTATAATCGTGTGTGATTTCACACACCCTTCATGAATGTTGTCAACTCTTGGGAGATAACTCACACATTATCATTAAGCATGTCAAGAGAGGCCACAACAAAGCAGCACATTCTGTCGCACAATGTAGTCATCATCAATATTGTATGGATCATGGTGTAAGCAAAAAATACTCTGTTTAAACAAGAGTTTACAATGAGTTTAACATTGTAAGTTCCAGCGTTTGCTTATTATAAATAAAAGAGTTTACAATGAGTTTAACATTGTAAGTTCTTGCTTATTATAAATAAAGCTATGGCTTCTTTTCAACAAAGAAGACTATAAATTTTCCAGAAATATATATGATAACAGCAATATCAATGATTATCATCAATATCTTTTGCTATAGGATATGTGTGAGCATTGCTGCACTTAAGCAAAAAATTTAAATAAATGCTCATATTACTACTAGTAATTGTTATCACAGTATCGATACTTTAGTTCCAAACGTTCTTCAAACAAAAATATATAAAAGTTGCAAGGTGATCAAACCAATGAAGCATAAACATTAATTAGACTTGCCTATAAAATCATTAAGTAACATAAATAGCTCAAAATAGCAACCCAGAATATGTACATACCCATTTTACAAATTTGCAGTTAAATTAACAATACTATATGAAGTAATCAAAGCACTACTAGGAACTTTGTTCCAACTTAGTGGTTGTCATAATAACTATTCCTACAAAAAGAAATTTATATAAAACCCTACAAAATTATTTCTGCATCAAGAGATGGATCTTATAGCTTCATGGCAGCGCCCGCGAATCCATTAAAGAATCCATCTGTGATTTCCCTTTGAGTAGTAAATTCACTGCAATCAACTCCTTTGGCTGTGAACTCTGTCAAAAGTTGATCAAGGAGAATCTTGAGTGAGCTTTTGAATTGTGGGGTGCAACTTTTGTCGCCCTCGTCGACATCTTGAACCCCTCCCCCAGCCAAACATCCAACCTGAGCACCATCGAGGTAAGCTTTGCAGGCCACAAGGATAGCTCGCCCTTGCTTGCAAAAATGCGCAGCAACAAAATCCTCAAAATGCTGCAAAAAAATATAACCAAGTTATCTATAGAGCGCATGAAAATTTGGAAGCTCTGCACACTTGTATGATATCATAAAGTTCTCCAATGTTATACGAGTACAAAGGTTGAAGAGCTAGCAGTGGCACCACCGGTTTAGCCTATTGAATATTAAGTTATTAACCATAAACATGCCCAGTATAGAACTTAATATCCCCTTCAAGTGAGTTATTAGTGCTAACATTACATATGTTCATAGACCAAACCCCTTAAGAACACTCAAATTCTACACTAAACAACACAAACAAGTGCTAGAGTTATACAATCATTTTGAGTAAGTTGAGAGTTTTTAAGGGTTTTGCTCGACGAGAGGAGAGGGTCTTTGAGCTCATGAACCACTTGAGGGGGTGTAACGTGCTATAAACAGTAAACTGCAAGGAGGCCTTATGCAATTAACCCTAAAATTTAATACACTCTCGACTCTCGAGTAATTCAAACTGTTTTCCCCAGAAAAAAAGAAGAAGAATTACACTGTTGGAGGAGTTTATAAGATCAAATCAAACATTGCATTTTATATATTAACCGTAAAAGCTAATTCATGTTTTTTTTCCAAGCGAACAAATTAAAGTGTTGAATGGTTTCCATAAGACTTGAAAATAATCCAATCAAGCAAATAAATGGAAGTGTTGAAGGGGCTCATTAGGATAATATAAACCATCACTGCATTTTAAATATTAACCTTCAAAGTTATTACAACTTATCACTAACCTTTGGCGGCTTCCGCAAAGAATACAGCATTGTCCTGCAGGATAAAAGGAATGTCTCCTCATTATAAAGCAGGGATTTCTTTTCTCCATGTGGAGTGTTCATAGATCGCACATATCCTGGCTCATTAAAGTAAGGTTTAGCATTCAGGACAAGAGCTTGAATAGACACCAACACTTGGAGCATCGTTGAGTTCAATGAATTCCACTTCTCGCATCCACTGCCAGTCCATGTGCCCAGAAGGCTAAGGCACACCTTTCCACAAGCATACAAGTTTGGATTGAGTCGAAGCCCACCAGAGTGGTAATGTACCATCTGCATGGGAAAGAAACTGCATTTAATATGTAATTCAAATCGTGTTTTTAAATCTGGGCCAATTCCGACCCAAGATAGCCGATTTAGATCCCAAAAAAGGCTGCACGAGATACCAAGGTTTTGGTTCACCAAATTGATTGTTGAGGTTTTAGCATAAAGTTAATTAATGAGTAAGTTTTTTTGTTAATGGGTTGGTGGTATATTTAAGATCATCAATTGGTCAAAAAAATTATAGTTTTCTTTGTATGTATTTTAAAAAGCACTTTAGGTATCATCAATTACTTAAAAAAAGTCAAATTATTTATAGTTAATTTTTCCGTTTATTTAAATTTTTATTGCTTTGAAAAAAAAATCATTCAAATGATAAAAGTAGTCAAATATTTCAATCTGAGATGGCCGTCTCAAAAATCACCATCTGAACTGGTAATGAAATCAATAATGTAGACTCTGATTTAAATTACATGGAGATTCACATTACATGGAGGGCTTGTGTGTGTGTGTGTGTGTTGGGGGAGGGGGCCGCACAATCCCCCTATTCAACTCCCTACGCAATGGGGGGGAACAGGGGATTGGGTCCCACGTGAGTGAGTGGGGCCTGCTCGCTTTCCCTCTATTGCGTGGGGAATTGCATAGGAGAAAGTTGTGCAGGAACCTTTTCGCCTTACATGGAATAATCATATATATTTACTCACTCGGAAGGGCATGATCATTTACCGGAGGAGAATGGGGATAACTAGGAGGAAAGTAAGCATCAAAGAAGAAGAGGCCATCGTGATAAGGAGTTCCAGCTGGTCCTACAATGACAGCCCTCAGAATGTCCATTCTATCTTCATAAACTCTCACATAGATTGTTTCTGGTCAAGTCATTAGGGGGAAAAAATTAAGTAATATTAGAGTACTCAAAAAATGGCATCTAAATCATATGTTATTTTAAATCTTATAACAGTATAGACTGGGTATATATTGCAATAATCATTTGCGCAATTTATTGGGTTATGAAAAGACACAAACATTATGAATAGCAACAGAATGCCAATTGCCCTGTTATATAAATTCCAGATCAAAATATATTTCCACAAAAGAGAATATGGTATGTTATAAGCAAAAGAAGCCTATAAGAAAAAAGACAACACCTGAGTTCAAGGTTTCCAAGAAATGCATCTCAAATGAGTTCCAAGCATGACGGTAAAATAAAGTCTTGTGCGTTGAATGCATAAGCAAGTACAGAATGCATGTGTTGACCTATTAAGGAAATAATAACCCCTAAAGAGGCTAGAGCAAGGCCTAATTAATAATAAATCGAACCATTGATTGTCATAAAGATCTTTCATACTATGTCCAATCCCAAAGTTAGTTCTATACATATGGCCAAGAACGAGAAAAAATATGTATGGGACCCGGTGAGATTGAATTTTCCATAATGCGGGGTGCCAGCGGTTAGACGTGCACCTTTCTAGTGAGGCTCATTTTTTTTGACTGAGATGATTAAGACATCTGCTTCTGGTGGACGAATTGTCCTAGTAGTGTATGTTAATGATATTGAAGGCAATGAAGATGATAGAGATGGTATCACAGATTTAAAGAAAGATTTAAACTACGATATTTCTTAGATATCGATGTTGGATGCTCTCCAGAAGCTATTTGCTTATCACAGAGGATATATGTTTAGATATTCCAAATGTGAGACCAGCTTATGTGAAACTATTCACTGGGTAGTATACATGCAGATAAGCTTATAGTCCCTAATGTGAAACTATTCGGTGATAAAAGCGAGTTTCTAGATAACCTAAAGTGTTATGAACTGGTTGGAAATCTTAACTATCTGAATATAAAGAGCATATTTCATTTGTTGTTAGTGTACTTAGCCAGTTTATGGATACTTCAAATAGCCTCATTTGGAAGAAGCTATTCGCATCGTTCAATTTGGTGGGGGGAGGGGGGATCCCCTAAAGAAGGATTGATGTTTTGTGTTCATGATGATACTCGAGGTTTTACACAAGATGCTAGATTGGATGTTCTTTGATAGGAGAACAACTTTTGGCAATTGTATAATTTAGATGGTAATTTAGTTCCATAGGAAAGCAAGAAATAAAATGGCAGATTTATCTTTACTATATACTAGAACCGATGAAGGGATAGAGAATTAAAAGTTTCACATCTTTTAATTAATTCCAACTTTGTCCCTTTATTGACGTGGCTGGGTACAAGGCCAGGTGAAGGCATTGGGTTTGCCCTCTGGTATTTGTATATTGGATAAAAATATTTGTATTCATACTAATCTCCACTTAATGTTGTTAAACCATCCCTTCAATAATTTTTTTGCATATAAAATCTTTTAGTAACCACACAAAATCCATCATTTTTACACGCCTACTCCAATATACAAAATTTCATATATTGAAATACATTTATATTTAAGCATTCAAAACATATTGTATAACTTATAAATTTAAGGGGAAAAAGCCTCTACTAGGAAGATGAGTATCCAATATCTCAATCTATATTCCAAATATTGCGTGGTAGGATTAAAGCCATTTTTCCAACAACAAAAAATAGTGAGAAGTTTAGATATAAACACTTCTAAATTTTTGTAAGTAATTGATAAGTATGACACTTTTTTATCTTCTGGATAATAGGTTGGAGGTCACGTATAAAATGGAATGCTACGTAGCTTCTCCATGTGATTTCCATTATGCCCTTGATTTTGAGTTCTATAAAGATATATGTTGAAGGATGTTTAGTAGTTTTATGTTTTTAACATAATAGCAAAAGAAAAATAGCACTATTAGAAAATCCATCTACATAACCAAAAATGTTCACGGGATACTTTCGATATATGAGCATTGCTTATAATTTTCGTACTAGCTTATCCTTTGAGCTACAACTTAAAGTAACTTTCACCAAAATACTATTAGCTTTTAACATTTTTCACTTGAACACTTTAAAATTTTCAAATTACAAATAAATACCATAAGATTTGCAAATTGCATATAAATATCAATATAACATAAACTTTTAATTTATTCAATCTAACCGTAGTGTGCCGGCCACGGTACTTAAAACCGATAACGTTCTTAATGAGATCATTTTATTTACACGTATTTTTATTTTTCAAATTTAAGTAAATAGATGCATTGATGAGAAAGAAAAAACCAAAATTTCTCTATTTCTCTAGAAAGAAATAGTAATTAGTTTTGTTTCCTTAACATTCAGGCAAACTTTGAAAAAATTGGATAATTTAGTGATTAATTTTTTGTGTTGAGCTATTTTGAGAAATTTCTTCATCGTACTATGCATATATTGTTTACAAAATAAGAAAACAACATTAATAGCTTACTTACGCGGACATCTTCATAAAACTCAGGGTTACATGCTAATCTATCTCAGAAAATTTACTTACCATGATAACACTCAAAACATACACACAGACACACAAGCAAGCATGAATAAGATACACTTAATACACACATACACATCCGATCACCGTGTATAATTTCACTAAATTGCCATATACTAATGATACTTTTCAGTAAACTATTTTAAAGTTCTTAATATAATAAAATCCCTTAAATTATGGTTTTAAAAGAGCTTTTCGTCAGTAAAACCCTTTTAGATTACCTTTTTCTTGGGGAATTTACTTTTCATCTACCAAATTAGGGGTATGTTTTTTCGATCCGCCCTAGCTTTGATCTCTGAAGTGAGTTAGGAGAGAGAAAAAGAGGAAAACTCTCAATTACTTTTTTTTAGGTTTTGAAATTTTCGATCAGCTGTAACTTTGATTTTATTTTCTTTATTGAGAAAGAGGAAAATTCTCGAATTTTTTTTCAAATTTAGAAAAGTTCAATCAGTCTTGGCTCTGATTTTATTTTCTCTATTGCTTTTTTAATCAGATTTTAATTTTCGAATCATGGCGATTCATGAGAGAAAGATAAGATCTTATTAAGAATATGTTTACAAAAGAGAATTTTAATAGGGATTTAGGGTCAATTCACTCGTGAGTGTATAGTGATTTACTTGTAATAATTCTTAACTATTTTTCTTTTTCATGTTCTTGAAAATTATGGTTCATCTTTGATATGTTTTTTGATATCTTTTCTATATGTTGTGGATCGGTACTGTCTTCAAAATGTGCTCTGAGAAGTCAGAACACTGGCAACTTTACGATAAATATCAGGAGTTTCTTCAAGAGTACATCACATCAACGGTGAGAAATTATTCACTGTATTAATCTTATACTGCTGAAAATACTCTTATATACTATGAAATTCTTGTCGTGTGTAAAGACGAAAATTTGGGACATGGCATACACTAGTTCTATTTGTGAGCCAAAATTAGGATCAAGAATTTTTTGTATAAGATTGGGTAATCTTGGTAAAAATTCCAATCTCTTTTTCCTAACAAACGGGAATCATATTGCATCAAACATAATATTTCATTACGCTTAAGCACGTTGACATTGATTGTAATTATTCAGAAGAAGGATGAAAGATTCTCACTTTATCTTACATTTCAAATAACGATCAATTGGTATGTATGTTCATGAAACCTATTGGAAAGCTTAGATGAAGTTTATCTATAACAAGCTGGGTTTGCATGATATATGAACCATCTTGAGGGGGAATGTTCGAAATATTTTCAAATTTGGGTTTAGCTAGATAGCCCTTTAAGTTTATCATCCATTTTGGATAAAAACCAAAGCCCAAACCCATTAGGTTAGTAGATAGTGCTTATAAATTTATGATCTCTAAAAAAAATTATGAGAAATAATAGGCTCTTCCTACCATCTTCTCTCTGTTCAATTGCTCGACCACTATCATTTTAACTTGGGCCTAATTCCAAAAAAACTACCAAATATTTTAGCAAAACCGCGAGTACCAAATTCTTTCAAAATTACGAGAAACTACAATGGTACAAAATTTTATCAGTTTTTTGGCAATTTCATGCAATTTATTGCTGATGTGGCATCTTATTTATGATAGTTTTTCATAATTTTTGAAAGCTCTGTGGTGATTTCTTGTGTATTTTGAAAGTTATGTGGTAGTTTCTTGTGTATTTTAAAAAAAATTTGTAGTTTCTCGTAGTTTAGTTAAAATGTCTGGGAGTTTTTTAGAATTAAGCATTTAACTTATTAGGCTTTCGGCTTTCTTATATTTATTTCTTGAGGATTTATTATTGTGAGTATTTAGATAGTTAATTTTATATGAGAATTAGATTCCTTTCATTCTTCTTTCAACTAGTCGTCCATTATCAATTTATATAACTTGGAATTATCTTATCTAATTTTGCCATTATTTATCTTGTGACTATCTCGATTGAGAATTTGTAAAATGATGATTTTAGATGAGAGTTTTAAATTTAAATAAGATATCATCCGACGTTTTGAAGCCTTCCTATAAGTATTGAGGAGTTTTCTTGATGCTTTCTTATTGAGAATGCAACATAAAAAAAGTCATATGAATCATGTACTTTACAAAAAAAAAACTTTAGTTAAATGAAATCACTATGGGTGAATTGCTTTATAATACCTTAATATTTTATCACTTTTGCATTTTAATACCTTATGGTTTTTTTTCTAAACACTTTACTATCCTAATGTATTTTGGTGTTAGCATTTTGCTACCTTCTGTTTTAACCGTTGTGTCTATCTTGCGTCGGTTAATTCATTGCAAACCGTTTTCATAATTTTTTGGCTACATGATTATAGGAATAAACCGATGCAAAAAAGCCACAACGGTGAAAGCAGGAGGTAACAAAGTGCTAACAACAAAATACATTAGGATATTAAATTGTTGAAAAGAAAACTATAAATATTTAAGTGCAAATGTGGTGAAACATTGAGGTATAATTAAGCAGTTTACCAAATCACTATTAATATTGTGATTTAACTATTCTTTGTTTCTTTCTTACTTCTCTAATCTTCCTTTCTTCTCCGTTCTCTAAAATTGCCTCCCATCAGATGTCCCCTATAAATATATTATGAGAGCAATATTTGAAGCGATAAATTTATGCACCTAATTGAAGTGAAAGGGACTAAAAGTTGGAATTTCCATCTTGCAACGTATGATGGAATCGGCACATAGTTTTTCTTCCTTGCTCCCACCTATATGAGATTTAAAATCCTACATATACACACAATATGTTTTTTTTAAGGGAGGTGGGGAGAGGGAGACTGAACTAACAAAAATCCTAACCAACCGTGAAAAATATTAAATGTTACATAGTAATTACATTACAAAGAGAATAACACAAAGAACTATCATAATTGCATAGTTTATTCTTATTGCAGAGGATATAATATTCAGGACAAATACTGACCCGGTAAATCTTTCTCCAAGAGTTTCCACTCATACTGAATCCTCTTTGCCCAATCTTTTGATGCCTGTCATAAATATGCCATGAAAAGAAGATGCGAGAGTTGCAACTTATCTTAAATATAATTCATTTGTGAACTCACCTTACTTACTGCTCTAATCCCTTTGACATACTCGGGCTTGACAAAATGATGGTCGCCATGATCTTGAACAGTATCAAACTGTTTAAAAGCTTTGAGTTTCAAATCAATTGTGTCTTTAACCTCTATCTTTGGCTGCACCCTACTTGGCTCTGCTGGAACTCGCTTATGCAACCTTGAGGCATTTGCCTCCATTCCTGGTGGGGGCAGGTTTAGGTTTTCATATTTAGCAGCCCAACTAAAATTATAGTCATCAGCAAAAAGTGAATTAAATCCTCCAAGGTATCCATCATTATAACCATAGTTGTCATCATAAAATCCAATAGGAAAGTTGAAATCCAGGGGGCCTGACTCGGAACTATTAAAAATATTCAGGTGACCAAGAGCAACATTATCATAGTGAATATTTGTACTGGAGCCAGCAAATGTATTGGACAAATCCTCCTGTAAAACTAAAGACAGTTAAACATGGATAGCAAACAATATCATTGCAGTAGGCTAAATTTGATATGAATTTTTTGAGCAAGAGATTAAACACCATTACCACACCTTTATATCCATTTCAAGATCCTTGCTAACTACCATAGGGTCCTTGTTCTTGCTATTTGAAGTGTTTTCGCCAATAAACACGACTTCTGGACCAAAATATTTATCCACATCAATTATCTCAATAGGAAACACAGCCTAAAATACAAAATTGAGGAAACTTCAGAAATATCTCTCTTTCTTTAATAAAAATTTAGGTTTGATGCTCAATTCTACATGTACAGGTCAACAATGTTGGTAATCATGTTTATGGTGGAATTTGAAATAAGAATCTGTTACTCAATGCTCTAATACCATGTTACTAACAAACTTACGTAAGAACATAAGGTTGTGATTGGAGCAGGGCCAACAATAATCATATATCCTAACATCCAATAATCTATAATTAGGGAAATGTTTCCACTACCAAAGGCAGCTCGTGCAAGAAGAAAGTACAAGTCCTCAATATTAGTTCCTAAATTTTCTCATTTAATTGGAATGATTTGAAGTGTCCATCTATGCACCCAAGCAGCTAGCTTAGATGGTTTCAGGTTGTTGAGCACTGTGGTTAACCAAGATTTATCGAGCATCTAGTCTCAACTCTTTATTTTAGTAATTTCACAAATTACCAGACTCATGGTATGTTTAGGCACAGTGAATTTACTTAGTTCGGTATTCGGCAAGCTAAAAGTAGGCTTCGTAGGTGACAGGAGTAAACAAATTTTCGATTACTAAAAGGACCCATCCCATTCTTGTGAGAGAAAGAAAGGGAAGGCTGTATGTAATTCATCAAAGGACCCATCAGCCTCCTAAAGGCAACTAAAGGCAACTGTAGTTAGTCTTGACTTAAATCGCATTCCTATGTGACTATGTGAGAGAAGGGGAAGTTGTAACTTGACCTTTCTCATTCCGCAAAATCATTTTTCCCATAAAACTGAAGATAAATATTGAGGCATGCACGATTTCTCCCTAAGAACGATCAGCTCTTAATAATCTCAAGGAATTTCAAAATTAGTCGCTCATGCTATGGTATAGCTCACAAAGATTTATCGACTACCACAACTAATTCCAAATAACAACTTTCAACAGAAGATCGAGTTCATTTGAGAAATCTTCTGTGTAAACCAACCATTTATCGATTAGGTCTCCAATGGCATTCTAATATATAGAAAACTTTTCCTTTCACATTTCACCTCTCCACTATTCGACGCAAACCCTACAGTTATCTCTTACATATTTTGCTCCATTAACCTAGAATCCATCCCGCTGGTTTCAAGAAAACATTGAAAACAAACTCAAACTCATAGAAAAGAAAACCAAAAAGTTGTCATGCTACAAAATTAACCCAAGATAAGTATTTTCAAACTAGCTCATATTAGAGCATCAAAAAATCTCTACTTTCCCACACACACAGCAAATAAATCAAACCAAATGCATTAAGATGATATATTTGCTAACTATACAAACATCTATCATGCAATCTTCAAATCTTATAAAAAAAAATGCAACACCTTTGTATCAAAAAATCATTGAAAATAGTTTATTAAACCTGACTCCTCTGCCGCTTCTGACTACTGGAAACCCAAGCTGACGACGACGACGAAACCGAGAAGTCCATTTGCATGCCAGGATCCAAAAACGACGAGCTCTCAGGAAAACGACGAAGCCTTCAAATAGAAATCATCAAAGCTAACGGAAAAAAGAACAAAAGCAATCGAAACCTCTGATCGTCATCTACTCACTTGCTCTGAGCAACAAGCTTCGCTGCAGGCGGCAACTCCATCTTCAGCTCGAGAGCGAACAATGCAGGCTTAGGATTGTCAGCGTCAGATTAACGTTAGGGTTAGGGTTTCGATGGGATTTGGAGTTCCAGATTTTGGGAGAAATTTGGGGGGAAATTGAGAACGAGGAAGGAAAAAAATGAGAGGCCTTTGGCGTTCTGGTTTCAACCCTCGTTTTCTTTCGATTGATTTTGATGGACTTCAGAATAGATAAAGGAATTTCGCGAGTGGATCCCACAGGGATTTGGACTACATGCCATTAGGATGAAAAAAGCATGCGTGCATGCTGCGTAGATCCCAACGATAAACATGTGGTTGAGATATATTCACTTTTTCAGGGATTCTTTCATCATGTGGGTCCCAAAAAATTGATGGTGATAGAAATAAATCGCACCCACACACAAAATGAATGTATGATTGGGATGTATATGGCACCCATGCTATTTTCATCATAATATGGACCCCAAATCCATCCCACGGGCTTTGAAAGGCATTGGTTATTATCATATGCTATCTTATTCACTAAAATTTCACAACAGATTTGAGTTATTTTAGCAAAAGTAATATTTTTCCCATCAGTACGGTAGAATCCATATAGGCTACATGGATTCCCATCGGATACAAGATGGATCATGTTGTACACTTTCTAAGTATTTGTATTCTATGGTGGTGGACAACACAGCCCATCTTGTATCCAACGGGAATCCATATACTCTACATGGATTCCACCGCACCGGTAGGAAAAGTATTAATCATTTAACAAAACTACCATTACTTTTAAAACCATCAGGAAAATACCAAAATTAACGGTGTCACGTCAGCAAAAAATTTTAGAACCCCAAACTACCCCTATTCTAAATCAAACCCTAATTTCAAAAAATAAAAATACACAAATAAAAAAAACCTCATCTGCTCATCCTTCCCGACCATCACTATTGGTGCTAAAGATAATGTATCTGTGCCATACAAAACCCAGATATCAGTGCGTTATAGATAACATGACAAATGTAACCAGAAATATAATATAATGTCGATACACCGGAACTAGTGCCATATGAGTCCATAAACATGAACAATGCATGCAAGATAACAGTTAAGATATAGCAGTCAATCAGATTATGTGAGTCCTATGAGTTCATGTCGCTAAGTTATCTATCGTATAGATATTTGAAAACGATTAATGCAATTCTCAATGTAACTCAATAGTATACCGTACGTGCTCGGTACCACGGTCTAATGACCACGGGCTGAATATGTAATACCCAGTTTTCGTATACGTCTAAATCCATATTTTATTATTTAATGATTTTATTTATTCTACCTATAAATTTTATTTATTATATATATGATTTTACCCCTTCTAAATCCCATTATTCATTTTTGAAACCCAAAACTTTTCCTTTACTATTAATTCCCTCAGCCCATCATTTTAGTTTTTATAAACTTAATTTTTAGTTTAAATATTAGACCCGGCCCTTTCATTTCTTTTCCCTTTTGAATTTTTCCCTCGACCCAAATCCGAGCTCTAGTTATTTATCCTGAACCATAAAGCCAAACCCAAACTAATTATTATTTTCCAAGCAGCCGGCCCCAGTATTTTCCCCTTATTTTCACTCCCTTCAGCCCAACCCGAGCCCACATTTTTCCCCAAGCTGAATCATTCTTATTTTTATTATGCTGGCCCGTCTCTATCTCTCTCTTCAAATTCTCTATATCTTTCATGATTATTTCCTCAGCCCACTTGATTTTATAAAACCCTTTTAAATATAATGCTGCGGCCCATCTCTATTTTTCTCCAAATTCCTTCTTTAATTCTCTGGCCGGCCCGTGTCTCTTTTTTTACCCTTTTAAATTCTTTATTATAACCTTTGGCCCGGCCCACTCCCCGCAGCCCATGTCCACACTCCAACCCGCACCCGCGCGCCTACCCGACCCGACCCGCTCCTATTCATTCATCTTCTTCAAAAATTTTCCCCAACGGCTAAATTCCTTCGAGCGCGCGCGACCCGCCTCCTCCGCCGTCGCCCACGCCCTCATCGCGAGCCGTTACCCCCTCGTCGCGCGAGCGTTACCCACGACCCTCTCTCCCCAACACTCTACCCCCTCTTCCTCGCTCGCTCACTCCCCGTGCTCATTTCCCTCCCTTTCTCGCTACACCCCCGTCGACCCTCACCATCGTCTCCTCCCATCACCGAGCGCCTCACCACTCCTCCGCCTCCTTTCCCAAGCTCCCTCCTTCAATCCTCCACGAGACCCCTGCACGCACCACAGCCGACCCCACAAATCACCGGCCACCTCCTTCCTCACCTGCACCATCATCGACCCGTCACCACCATCGTCGTCGTCGTCGTCGTCATCACCCTCACACTTTCTTCCTTAACACCCCCTCTCTGCCTAATCTCTCTCCCCCGCTCCCTCTGCCCCTCACTCCCTCAAACTCTCTTCCTCACAGTTCTCCCTCTTTCTTTCTCTCTCTCCCCCTCTGTCTCTCTCTAACACTCTCTCTCTGTTTTCCTTTCTCTCTCTCTCAATCCCTCTATCTCTCTGATCTCTGCCTCTCCCTCTCACTCTACAATTGTCTCTCTCTCTCTTTCTCTCTCTCACTGAACCCTCTCTCTCTCTCTCTCTCTGTGTGTGTGCATTTTCTCTCTCCCTCTCTCTCCCCAAATCCTTCTCCCTCTGCGAATCCCTCATCCTCGGCCTCGACAACACCCGCAAACCCCTAGCAAAACCAACTCAACCGAGCCTGTGCCATCCAGTTCAAGCCGAGACACGAGTCCGAGCCAAATCAAGTTGCCGTGCCGCGCGTGTGTCGCGCGTTCGTGACGCTACAGCCACCGTACATCCCCGGGACGTCTCCAGGCAAGTTCTTACTTGCTTTCATGCTATTCCGTATATATTACAAATTAGAATCGTAGATATATTCCATGTGTGCTTGATGTTATATATTGTCACAAAACTGTTCGATGCTTGTTCCCATAGAAAATCATTATCGTATTTGACGGAACTGGACATATTATATTGGCCCTTGTAGAGATGATTAACGTGTGCAAATTTCATTAGAAAATACGACTGTTAACAGTTAAAATGACTACCCCCAAGTTTGATCGTAAAACTGAAATTCTGTTGCACCTGAAAATAGTTAAATTCATCATAAATCATATACATATTAGATTGGTGCGCTCGAGGGCTCAAAGTGAAGCTAACCCGACGAACTTTAATCCTATACCAGTTTCCAGACATTTCGGTATTTAAACTGTGATGATATTCGGTTCGGAGTGCGGCTCTGGACTGCAGTCCAGAGTGACTCCAGTCTTTGCTTGCTGTTTCGTATTGGATACCATAGAATTTCCTTAACTTGTAAGTCACGGAACTCCGCTGTTTATTATAGATAAATCTGTTAGCTAGACAACACAATTAATTTCATCCTGTTTCGTTACCATTTGATATTTAATCTGTAATTTAGAAGATCGGGACACGTAACAGTCCCAGCAGAATCAGATTTGACATGTTAATATTAAACAGATTATAACTCCTAACATACAGACGCGATTGAAGATCCGTTTGTTGCGTTGAAAACTTTACTGAAAACCCTATAATTCTTTCAACTGTAGCGTCGCTAAATTATGATCCCAACTGGGGTTAAAATGCGTTGCGAAATGGATTCCTGATTCTGAAATTGGATTTCCAGCCGCGTGCGCTTAAAATGAAACAGTTATAACTAATGATCCTGAAATCCGTTTGACCTGAAACAAAATTCTAAGGATAGATAACTGAACATATTAAATACTACCTGTTTATCATTTCGCTAAATTATATACATATGCTTCATGATAAATCGTGCAAGTGATAGACTGCTGTTTTTTTATGATACCTTAGTTGTGCTTCTTATACTGTTCATGCATCATATCATACCTATATCATTGTAGTGATAACCTAGTGACATCGTGCATTTACCCAGTGTTAGATTTTAGTGTTGATTGTGACAAGTATGTCAGTGTTCGTGTATTCGTGATTAAGTGAAAGTGATACGTACTTGTGCACAATCAGTGTCCCTTTTATTCTGTTGCATTGTCGACGTCTGTGGGATGCGTGTACGTGTGACTATAAGTGGTATGGGACACTTATGGAAGCGCTTGCACGGATGTCACAGATAAGGCATCTGACACTGCCATTTATCTTAGGTATTAGTCGGGACGTGCTTGATGGAGGTCCTGCCTCCAGTTCTCGCGCAGACTTGTCACGGATCGATTAGTATTTAGGGTTATGGTTAGTGTTTGATGTAGACCTCGGGGTGTGGGGTAGTTCAAGTGTGAATTCAACAGAATCTCGGGAGTCCCATGCCGGCTTATATATTTAGGGAGTTATATGGAGATTTACAGGGTATGTGCTATATACACCGTGATACATTCGTTACATGTTGGGCCCGTGGTCCCTTGCCCTTGGGTTCTACCCTTGGGTGGAGGACACTCGCGAGTGGTTGACTCTCACACTTGGACTGACGATAGGCTTATTGACCTGTGCAGTGAGACTTAGAGACTGATAGGGTTACTGTCGTTTACATTCCTTATATACTGTGTTGACATACATGACATATCGTTATACTGCTTTACTACTCCGCTGCATTTATCTCTACTCATTTATATTCATGCTGTTATTGATTTACGGTTATTCATATCCTTCACCACTGTTAGAACTGTTACTTGATTATATACATTATATTGCTATTGTGTCGCTCTGACGACCTGAGTATGCATGCTCAGTGTGAGGAGAAGATTTAGCCTGGATCAGAACTAGACGTGCATCACAGACTTCATGACTTGCCACTCCGAGTTACATTTGTTCATTTCACTTCAGGTCAGTTTATATTATTGTATCTTTCAGTTACTGCATTTCTCATTACCTGCGCATCGTTTACTGTTTACCATGATAAACTAGAAGCCGAAGTGTGACTACGGCAGGACATTTCCTTGACCGTAGGAGCATGGCTGGCCTTGTCTACCCCTCGTATTCCGTATTTTGGGAAGCGGGGCGTGACAGAATACGAGACGTGCTGTTAGGCAGTAAAACAACATCAATATCTGGACGAATGATGTCAGCATCATCATTCCGAAACCCGCAGCTCGTATCGACTGTTCAGTCTCTAGCAATCAGTCCTACTGAGAAGTACATACGCTAAGCGTATCTAAGCAATATAAAATAAATACGCAAGAGACAAGATATAAAAATAACAGCAACTTTTATTTATTAATATTCTTTTGTACAATGCATGAAAAGGAAATACAACTGAAATAAAACGATGCCTAAACAATGACATAACAGGAAATGAAAAAATACTGAATGGAAAATGTACAATGAACTAGATCTCTGATTCTTCAGCAAACTGTTCCAAGTCTTCTGTAAATGGCTCGATCTCTGCCGGGTCCAAACCACCTGACGACATTCAAAGAAGAAAAAAATAGAATGTCGTCAGCGAACAGGTCGCTCGGTAAGTCCCAAAAATATGGGAGAATTAGGAAAGACAGAATAAGAAGTATCTTTTAAAATTGTATAATATTGTAGAATATCGTGTTTACGCTGTTGTTTGTAGCTTGGTACGGAAGGATGCCAGTGTATACGAGAGGGGGTCTCAGTATGCTAGAGACCAGGGCAAACGGAATGTACAAGGAACCGTTAAGCCACGGTACAACAGCAACGGAATATAGGTTAGGTGTCTTAATCTTACTGTCTCGTGCCACTTCTAACACCTTCCGCACCAATCTACCCCTTAAACCCCGTAGTGTTTTAATTGTATTGTTGTATTGTATTGTATAGTTGGATGACTGACCAAAACTATGATATCAGTAAACAGAGTGTAACTGCATAATCATGTAAATGGAATAACTGGATAATGGATGTATATCTAGGGTTTGATTCAGTCAAGTTGTATAGATTGATAACTGGATTCATGAATTCATGTGTTCATATTGAATTGGAATATTATAGAATGTAGATTGACTTGAATCATATTCAAGTCAGAAATAATCAGACTCAAGCCCGAGTCAGAGAATTAGAAATGTAGATCGCAATTTTGATTATTTCTCAAACCTATAATTGCTAGGGTCCTTAGGGTAATTTACAAAACTTGAGGGGGTTTTATGTAAAAATACTTTTATATACTTTTCAAAATACACCTCAAGTATTTATTATTCATCTTTAGAGTTGTAATGAAGGTGAATTTTATATTGTGATATTTCTAGTGAAAATATCCTAATTTCATAAATAAGGTATTTATCTGTAATATTGATTTATTTGAAATTCATGGTATTTTAATGTAAAATTTATTCTTGTGATTTTTAGAAGAAAATGGTGGAATATTTATATCATAACAAAATAGATATTTTAATTATAAATATACATATATTTATATAAATATTTTATATTCAAAAAATCTCATTTTCTTAAGATATCGTATTTTAAATCTTTCGAGACCAAATGCTCCTTGCGGAGGTCTGAATCTCGCACTACTAAGCCCGAGGGTGCGCGATAAACCGCACCATCCCGAACGGGTTCCCCAAAAATGGGTTGTAGCGGCGCTTTGCAAAGATTGTAAATTACTAAATCCTTTAGAAAACGGTTTTATAAAATAAATGGTATTTATTTGTAAAAAGTCAATTTTCCGTATTTTAGACTCTAGGGTTTTCTAAGTCAACTAGACTATTTCTAAATGGTCTAAACGACAAGTTGTTAGATATCTCAAATCGCCTCTTCACCGCCAATTGTGGCCAGGTAAGTACAAGTGAAGAAAGGAGGGATCCGCTCACGAATCACCGTGAAATGGGCCTTTTAAAATTACCTTTCTTCCTTGCCTAGCCTAGACACCACAAAGTCAGGTTTAGATAAACGACCGATGTCCATAACTTATCGTATTTTCATATTAAGAGGTATTTATTTTAAAAGCGTAACAAAACTAAAACTTTTAGAAATGGTCTTATTAAGAATATGGTATTTAAATGAAAATATTGTTTTATCGTATTCTAAGTTTTCCAATGGTATCGTGTTAGGTTGTATATAAGTATGTGAGGAGGTAGGCCGTTACCTCGTGATCTACTTTAAAGGCATAGCAAGTTAATGGGATTAAATGTGAAATCGAAACATTGTGGTATTTAAGTGTAAAAATACGATAATTTGGGAAAGCTATCATTTCATGTGATGAAACTTATTCGAATTATTTAATTAGTGTTTAATAGTCAACATAAAGAAGTTTAGGAATGATTGTATCAGCGAGAAGTGGATTTTTTATAGAAAACCGAATCGGAAATCGGATTTGTTCCGATTCCGTCGGGTTGTAATTTCGTATTTTTTTAGAAAAAGAGAGAGAGGTTAGAATGAAACTTACGGGTTTGGACAATACGAGAGTGATAAGGAAGAAGAGGGTCCGTCGGTGCGTCGATTCATCGCTGCGAGTTCCTAGCACGATCACCGGAAATTCGCCGTAGATTTCGTCGGAGTTTCGCCTTTTGCTCGTTTTCGAAGCACACAAGATTTTCTTGGAATTTTGAGAGAGTGGGCTCAGAAATTTGGCATGAGAGGGTAGAGGGTAGGAGTGTATTTATAGGGTTAGGCTAGGGTTAGGCTAGGGTTAGGGTTTTTAATTAAAAAATATAAAAATATATTTAAAAAATCATTAAAAATGGAGTAAATGGGGGTTAATGGGCTCTCTGTAACCGATCTGAATATTTAAAGTATGCATGGGAGTTGAGAAAGAAAAAATACCCAACTTCGATGTTGGGGACTCGGCCGTCCGGACGAGTCCGGCCGGCGGCGCCGGCCCGAGTCAAACGGTCCACCGGCCCGAGATGGCCGGTCGGCCGGCCGACTCAGCCGAGTCGGGAGGTCGGGGTGTGTGGGGTCGTCAGGTGTGGCTTCTGGTGCATTTACATTTTCATGTGTAGTAGGAAATTTGTGAGAAATGCACGTGTAACTGTTGGTATTCAAAAAAATCAAAAACAAAATAATATTAAAAATAATGTGGGGCATGGGATTTGAACTCTGGCGGCTTGGTTCGGCAGTGCAAGGTATTACCAATGAGCTACAAGCTCCTTCTTGTAATTAAATTGCTAATTAATTACTTATCTTGTGCTCAGGCAATAAATACCCCTTTATGGATTTTTGAAAATTTTTGTAAAAACTTGTATAGGAAATTTAGGGTTGTTACAGTATAGTGTCATGATAACAATAGTCAAGAGTCCATCAATCATGGTTTCATAAAACAATCAATAGCATGTGTAGAAATCTAGCAAATAACGAATGCATATGTGTTTACAGCCGGAGATTTGTCCGAGACGCGGAGATGTCTAGCCTGAATACGGGGGCAGATACTATATAAACATATCCATCCACCTCTTCAAAGATACCAATTTGATTTATGACACCGGGTATTGGAGATTTGGACAGATGTGATCGATGTAGCGTGACTTATCAGATCCCCCTTTTTGAGGGTTTTTTTAATTATGGGGATGTTCTTCCCTGCAGGCGCAAGCCTCTGCAGTTAATTATGCTATCACATTGGATAAAAACTTTTATCTGTTTCAGACAGATCACTTCGTGTTGTGTTGTGTTTGTTTATTATGGGGTTGACCTTGAATTGTATACGGAGACTAATATATTTCATCACCGGTAGGGCGCGGATTAGTCCAAATCCGTATATTAGAGTTGGGGTTTTGATCTTAGGATGCAGATCTCATATAAATGAGGTCCATCAGTTCACGGGATATATTGGTTTGATATAAGGATCATTAGTCGTATATCGGACTAAGATCAACTTAAAAATAATGAGCATATGGGCTCAACTGATCATCAGATCATATATGAATAGCCTCTGGATAGCATACGGTAATCAATATAGAGACGGTCCGCAGGGCAAAACATATTAGTGTAAGGATATCGCGGTCCATGGGAGACATGGATGGAATATGGCTTGTTTGTGTCCGTGGATTGTATACAGGGGTCAATATGGAGACCGGCTGTAAGGCCAAATACATATTAGTTTAAAAGACATCACAGTCCAATATTAGTTTAGAGATATTTCGGTCCAACATTCCCGTGTTCGAGACGAGATATTAGTTTAAGGACGTTTCGGTCCATGGGAACATAGTATAGGGTTATATTTTTTGTGCTCTTGGTTTGTATACGGTGATCAATATGGAGATCCACCGTAGGGCAACATATTAGTTTAAGGACGTTATGATTCAATATTAGTTTAGGGACATTTCGGTCCAATATTCCTGTGTTCGGGACGAAGTAATAGTTTAAGGATGTTTTGGTCCATCTTTCATCTTGCGCGCACGTGTATATTTTATGTGGCAAAATGAACAATGGCAATAAGAGATGCGCCCAATATTGGGGTACGATCCTGTAACAACCCTAAACTTTCTGTACAACTTTTTGTATAATTTTTTTCAAAAAACACAGAAAGGGGTACTTTTGCCTAAGCACAAGTTATAAATTTGTTTTGCTTTTTAATAGCAAGCAGGAGCTTGTAGCTCATTGGTAAGACCTTGCATTGCTGAACCAAGCCACCAGAGTTCAAATCTCATCACCCACATTATTTTTAATATTGTTTTCTTTTGAATTTTTAGAAGTCCAAGAGCCTACACGTGCATAACTCGTAAAAACCCCACTACACAAATAAAACAAATGGTCCCAGGAGATTACCTAACCGACGAAGAGCACGGAGCACCCCGGACTCGGCCGGAATCGGCCGAATCGGCCGGCGACTCGGCCTGCCGCCGCCTGCTGGACTCGGCTGGACCGCCGAGTCACCAACATAAAACTTCTGTCTCTTGGCCTCCCCATCACTCCTGCACACTTTAATTCCTTGGATCGGTTCCAGAGCTTTTTAAAATCACATTAAACCCTATTTTTATTACAAATTAATACAATTTTCAATACACCCGTAGGGTATTTTTCGTCACCCCATTGAGATGGGAATACGCGCGCGCTTGTCAGGCGTATTACAGATTCCTCCTGCCCAGGGTAGGGCGGGGTTTAATAATTGTGGGGACCCGAATCTCCGGCAGCAGCGGACTAAGCTGCCGTTAATTACCCCTCGCCTTTGGAGCGAGAGAACCTCCGATTGACGGGTTAAACTGGTCATGCGAACTTAATGTGCAGTGTTGTGTTTTGAAGGGGTTTTGGATATATCGGGGGCCCCACAGAGTTTTTACGGGGGTCCCGCTAGCCGGATAGCGGGCTGGGGGTCAAGAGGGCTAGCTGCCCCCTTACGGGGTGCGGGGCAGCGCTCTGTTAGAAAATTTTTTCTAACAGGGACAGTGTCGTTGAGTATGTGTGTGTACATATGTATACATATGCATATATATATGTATATATATAAAAAGGGGGGAAATGCATCCAAAAGATGCGTGGGGCCAGCGCTAGCGCTTTGAGCGAAAGAGCGCTAGTGTTTTGAGCGCTAACGCACCACGTGGGCGCTCGGGCGCTAGCGTGCCACGTGTCAGCACGTGGGCGCTCGGACGCTAGCGTTTTGGACGCTAGCGCTCTGAGCGCAAGAGCGCCACGTGTCAGCACGTGGGCGCTCGGGCGCTAGCGCGCCACGTGTCCACACGTGGGCGCTCGAGCGTCAACACGTAGGCGCTAGCGCTCTGAGTGCAAGCGCTAGCGTTCCACGTGTCAGCACGTAGGCACTCGGGCGCTAGCGCTCTGGGCGCAAGAGTACTAGCGCTTTGAGCGCTAGCGCACCACGTGTCAGCACGTGGGCGCTCGAGCAGCAAAAGGGTCTTGGTCCCTGCAATGGGAGTTGTACTCCTAGAAAGGAGCATTTATTATTCTGTATATATATATATATATATATATATATATGAGTGTTCCCCTCCGAAAGGCGGCGCACAGGACCGCGATGTCCTGACGCTGAGATTCGGGGCAGATGCTATTTGGTTTTATCCGTCCACCTCTCCGAAGATGCCAAGTTGATTTATGGCACCGTGTATCGAAGGTTTAGACGGATGCGGCCGATGTAGCAGACTTTGTCAGATTCCCCCTCGTTAGAAGGGTTTTTGATTGTGGGGACGCTCTTCCCTGCAGGCGCAAGCCCCTGTAGTTAATTACGCTACCGCTTCGCGGTAACAACTTTCTCCTTCTCCAGAATTTCACTTCGTGTCGTGGGTGTTTGTTTTGTTTGTGGTTGCCCGTGGATTGTATACGGAGACTGAGTAATACCGTCGCCCGTAGGACGTGGATTAGTCCAAATCCGTATTTACTTAGATTTGGGTTTGGTGTTTTTAGTTTAAGGATGCCTTAGTCGCGTTGCGGCTAAGATCGACTTAAACATTCGTCAAGGATACGTTAGTCCTGTTTGAGACTAAGATCAACTTAACGGGATCGTTTAGATCCGACAAAAGAGCATTTGGGCTCTATTGTTCCAGTTTAGGGACATAGTGGTCCATTGCATGTATGGTCGTCGGGACCCGTCACCTCTCTGACGACGTTGAAGAATTACAACGACAAATGTCAGAGGAGTTCAGAGATGTACCCTTGAGCCAAAATTGATTGGGGGAATTTATAGTCCAATTTGGGACTAAAGTCTGTTTGAAGGTTTAAGGATGCGTTAGCCATATTTGAGGCTAAGATCAACTTAAACGGTTGTTAAGGATACGTTAGTCCAGTTTGGGACTAAGATCGACTTAACGGGATCGTTTAGATCCGACAAAAGAGCATTTGGGCTCTATTGTGCCAGTTTAGGGACATGGTGGTCCAATACCAGTTTAAGGACATGGTGGTCCAATATTAGTTTAAGGACGTCTCGGTCCAATATTAGTTTAGGGACGTCTCGGTTCGATATTAATTTAGGGACGTTTCGGTCCGCTATTAGTTTAAGGACGTTTCGGTCCGTCATTAGTTTAGGGGACGTTTCGGTCCGCTATTAGTTTAGGGACGTTTCGGTCCGTCATTAGTTTAGGAACGTTTCGGTCCACGAGTTTAAGGACCCCGCAGTCCATATGGGTGTGTGGTCGTTGGGACCCGTCACCTCTTTGACGTCGTTGAGGAATTACAACGATGGATGTCAAAGGAGTTCGGAGATGTACCCTCGAACCGGATGTAGATTGATTTAGGAGAGCCATTTTGCTCAGTCAATTTAATTTAAGGACTTATGGCCACGATTGGGCTAAGTCCAGTTGAAAATGTCCAACATTTTATTTGCTTTTGCATTGCATTTCTTTTTATTTTTATTTGGGCCTTGCCCAGAAAGGATGCAGAGTATCAATTTTGTTTTGGGCCCTGCCCTTTATAAATGATGCAGAGCATCAATTTCATTTGGGCTCTGCCCTTTTATTGCTTTGCAATTTATTTTGGCCTATTAGGCCTTTTTTATTTGGGCCTGGCCCTTCAAGCAATGCATTGCATTTTTGCAAAGCACTGAGAATCTTTTATATTAAAGAACCGATGGTTCATAAAAGAAGTGCAAAGCACTATTTGATTTAGATCTAAGAAAAAAAAGTTTTTTTCTTATTTTTCTTCTTTCAGAGAACCAAAGGTTCATGAAAGTGCAAAACACTATTAATTTCAGAAACCTTTTAGGTTCAAGAACCGATGGTTCATAAAACAAGTGCAAGGCACTATTGGATTTAGATATAAAAAAAAAAGAAACAAGTTTTTTCTTGTTTTTCTTATCTTAGAGAACCAAAGGTTCATGAAAGTGCAAAGCACTATTAATTTAAGAACCTTTTAGGTTCAAGAACCGATGGTTCATGAAACAAGTGCAATGCACTATTTTATTTATTGTTATTATTTATTTTTATATTTATTGAAGATCACTGATCTTGTCTTTTAGATCAATGATCTATTCCTAAGAGAATTTTCTCTTTATTTCAAAGGTTTTTACCTTCTTCTTCTTTTGTGTTCTCAAGAAGTTCTCCAGAGCTCTTTTCTCTTTCTTTTTTTTTTTATCCAATTCCCTATTTGAAATGGCGTCTGGGGTCCTTTTTATAGTGCTAAAAAATCAGTTAAATTTGTTAAAAAAAAATCTTTTCTGAGTGACTTGGGGAATTTTCCCCACCGTTGGATCTTTGATCCAAAGGCTCCTGCCTTATACAAGAAAATCTTCTTGTTTTAACAAGATCTATTCTGTTTTGCGCAACTCTCCCAGTGAGTGACACGTGTCGCGCAGTGAAGCGCTTGCGCAACTGCGCAGACACGTGTCGCGCAGCGGTGCGCTCGCGCAGTCGAGCTTGCGCAACTGCGCAGACACGTGTCGCGCTGCGGTGCGCTCGCGCAGTTGAGTGTTGCTTATGTTTTTTAAAGAGCCTTGCTCTGATTGGACGTACCGCCCTCTGATTGGACGTATCGCCTTGGGCGTTGCGCTGTCGTCTGCGCCTGACACGTGGCGCATTGCGCACAGCGCAAAGAATCTGAAGCGTTGCTTCATTTATTAAAGTTTAAATTTTCAAAGCAAAGCTTTGCTCTGATTGGGGGAAGATGAAGCGTTGCTTCAACTCCCGCCTTGGAATTTGAACAGAGCTTTGCTCTGATTGGGGTAAACAAATGCCCCCCCACCGTTGCGCTTACGTGGCCTCCAAACGCGAGCGCAACGGTGGCAGAATCCCAACCGTCGCGGCAGCCTTTGGAAGTTGGAAGGGCACTTAGTGCCTATAAATAGGACCTTTGGTCCTTCACAGATGATCATCATCTCCAAAACTTTTATTTTCAGAATCTCAGAGCCCTACTCTTGTTTCTAAAAAAAAAACTCTTAGATTTTCTTTAAAAGAAACTATTTAGGTAAGAATTAGTCATGAATTAAATCAATTATAATTAACAGAGTCTTGCTCTTATAGATCTTTGATCTAAAGAAACCCTTCTGGGGTTTCATCATTAGAGCCTTGTTCTCAAGAATCTGTTTCAAGGCTTCTTAACCCATGAACAGAACCTTGCATCTTTGTCAAAACATAGATCTCTTTGATATGAAAATGATGAACTTTTAAGAGTTTGAATATGAATAATGAAAATTAAAAATGGAGTTTTGTATTTTAATGGACTATATCATCTTTTAATAATAGTGATCTCAGAATCTTGGGGGACTTCTTTAAATTTCCCTTATTAGGATTTTGATAGTCACTCATGTTCGTAGAGCATTGCTCTCGAGGAGTTTAACTGTCTGTGCTCGTTTTTTTTTTTTTTATAACAAGAATTCGCTTAATCAGTCGGTCTGCTAATTCTGTTGATCTTCTTTCATAGGAACAATGGATGCCCATATGTATGCTCTTAACGAGATCATCTCTTACGGGGACATCCGCCGACTTGGCCGCTCTCAGAATCGAGAGTTCACAAACGCGGAGTGTGCTGAAATTATGAGCCGCTTCGACGCATACAATGGTCCACTGCTCCCCCAGCGTTCCTCCCTCCTTAAGCTTATCGTGGGAGCCATCTGGGAAGCGCTTCCCCTATTCTGTTCCGGCGTGCCGCTTAGGGCGTTGGATGCCGCTGAGGACAAGGTGCACTCGGTGTACCTATTGAACTTCATCTCGAAAAGACGGCGAGACAGTCTTATCGAACTCTTATACGAGGTCTTTCAACAGTCTGCCATACTCGCTGCTTATCGGAGGGTGGAAGACATCAGGGGGGACCCTGACGCTTGTGCTCGCGAGAGAAAGCACACTAGGATGGTCCGCGAGGCCTGGAAAGTCATAGATAGGGTCTCTTTTGAATTCCTCAATCCATGTCCTGGGTCCGAGGTTATTCCCTTGTAATAATGTTTTTCGTTTATTGCTTTTATGATTGTAAGAACTTCTGGCAATATTAATGAAGATTTTGTTTTTCCCAGCCTATCTTATCTTTTGTTCTGAGTCTTTTGCTTATGCATGAATGAATACGTCTTGGACGCTTGATCAAACGTAAATCGGGTGCTCTTTCTGTTGCTTTTCCTCTCTCTCAGCATGTCGTCACAATTAGCAGGTAATAGAGTAAGCTTCTTGATTTCTTCATGAGATAGCGAGGGCTTAGGCCGCAGGTTCAGATCTGCTGCCTAAGACTTTTCAACTCTATGAGCCGTGAGGGTCTCATAAAGACTTTTCTCCCTACGGATCGAGAGGATCTCGTAGGCGGGTTTTTCTCCTTAAGAATCGTGAGGATTCCTAAGTGTGGTTTTCTCTTGTAAGTCGTAAGGATCCTACAAGAGAATTTTTCCCTCTTACGAGTCGAGAGGACTTATAAGCGGTTGTTTCCCTCCTTGTCGAAGTTCGATGTTGGAGAGTGAGACCCGTGGATGGTATGCAAGAGACCATTTTGGGCCAACTTACGGGGTCCCAATGCTTAGGAAACAGGCTTCTTTTATGCCCACTGCCTAAGGCTTTATCTCACGAGTCGAGCCGCCTCGACAATTTTTCACAAGTCGAGACGAATCGAACGTTTCTCGCAAGAACATCTTAACGTCGCATTTAACCTCTGCTCTTTACGACAGAAGCCCGTTAAGGTTGGTGGTACTTAGGGTTTTGGCCATCGTACCGTCGCATAAGCTGATATAGTCCTCGATAGGCAATCGTGTTGTTCGAGTAGCCCTGCGACTGCCGTGTCTCTGATCCCTTCGGGGGCTGGACAAGACGTCTTCAAGCAATCCTCCTTGGCAGTTTGACCGTCGGAAGAGCAAGCGCTAGGAATTTGCCATGCCGCTTTTTACTTGAGGTTAGGCTCATTTTGGAGAGCCCCGATGAGTCATAACCACTCCGCGCTGGTGTGGGATGATCTCCGATAGTCTTTCGGGTTTTATATGAGTTGCCGTCAAGACCCTGAAGCTAGGAATTTGGCCTTTGCTTCGTTTGCTGGCATTGCGTCCTCTGTATCGAGACGAATGTCATGGTGGGAACTAGGGATTTTGCCGTGGCTCCGTTTGTTTGATGACGTTGCGTCTGCTGTGTCGAGACGAACGTTGGGGCGACATCTCATCTACTGTATCGAGACGGGCGTCGAGGTTGTCTCTAGGTTACTGGTGAACTGCCGAGGTTTGGAACTAGGGATTTTGCCGTGGCTCCATTCGTTTAATGACGTTGCGCCTGCTGTGTCGAGACGAACGTTGGGGTGACATCTCGTCTACTGTATCGAGACGGACGTCGAGGTTGTCTCTAGGTTGCTGGTGAACCGCCGAGGTTTGGAACTAGGGATTTTGCCGTGGCTCCATTCGTTTAATGACGTTGCGCCTGCTGTGTCGAGACGAACGTTGGGGTGACATCTCGTCTACTGTATCGAGACGGACGTCGAGGTTGTCTCTAGGTTGCTGGTGAACCGTCGAGGTTTGGAACTAGGGATTTTGCCGTGGCTCCATTCGTTTAATGGCGTTGCGTCTGCTGTGTCGAAACGAACGTTGGGGTGACATCTCGTCTGCTGTATTGAGACGGACGTCGAGGTGGTGACCATTCTGTGCTGGTGCGAGATGATCTCCGGTTGTCTTTCCGGTTTTATATGAGTTACCGTCAAGACGTCGAAGCTAGGAATGTGGCCTTCGCTTCGTTTGCTTTGGTGTGTCCAAATCCTGCTGGAGGAAGAACGCTGGGGTCGACATCTCGTCTGCTGTATCGAGACGGACGTCGAGGTGGTGACCACTCTGTGCTGGTGCGAGATGATCTCCGATTGTCTTTCCGGTTTTATGTGAGTTATCGTAAAGACGTTGAAGCTAGGAATGTGGCCTCCGCTTCGTTTGCTTCGACCATGGGGTCTCTTGTTGACGTTGCTTCTACATCCTGTTGGACTGCGAAGGAACGCCGTTGTTGACATTGCGTCTGCTGTGTCGAGACGAATGCTGAGGTGGAGCTAGGATTTTGCCGTCACTCCGCTTGTTTCGACCATGGGGTCTCTTGTTGACGTTGCTTCTACATCCTGCTGGACTGCGAAGAAATGCCGTTGTTGACATTGCGTCTGGTGTATCGAGACGAATGCTGAGGTGAAGCTGGGATTTTGCCGTCGCTCCGCTTGATGGTGTAACATCTGTGTCCTGTTGGAATGAGGAGGCACACCGTTGTTGGTCTCCAGGCTGTAGACGTGGCCATTGAGATTTGGAACTAGGGACTTTGTTATGGTTCCGTTTCGTTGCGATTCTGAGGTCAGTTGTTGACGTCATGTCTGCATCTAGTTGGAGTGAGGAGAAACGCCGTTGGTGATTTTTAAGTTGTCGATATTGACGTCGAGACCCTGAAGTTAGGGACCTTCCTTTGCTTCATTTGTTGACATCGTGTCTGTAATATTGCGACAAATGTCGAGATGGTCTCTAGGTTATCTATGAACCGTCGAGATTTGGCTTCGCTTTCTGGTGGAGCCTGTTGGGAAGGTATTGTTCCCTTTTTATCTGTGCCCCTGGATTATATACAGGGATCGATGTGATTTCACCTGTAGGGCAAAAAGTTTCATTTTTTCATTTTTTTTATTCTTTCCGCGATGCTCTATCATTTCAGCTTTTTATATCGCGAAAATCGCGATTGCCCAATCATTTCGGCTATTTTTCGCGGTGCCCAATCATTTCGGCTATTTTTCTTTTTACTCGCTGCTTTTTATTGCGAGTTGCCCAACCATTTCGGCTATTTTGCATGCATACATTTTTACTTGCTGATTTTGTTTGCAAGCTGCCCCATCATTTCGGCTATTTCGTATGCATATATATATATATATATGTATATATTTTTTTTTGGCTCGTTGATTTTTTTTTTATTTTTTTTATTTTTTTAATTTTTTATTTTTTAGTTTTTTGCGAGTAGGGGATTTGGGATCTGATACCAATCTTGGCATCAGCATCGCTGCGACTGGAATATTGCCAGGAGCGAATCATCATTTGCCGTAAAAGGACTTGGAATTTGATACCGGTCTAGGCATCAGCATCGCTGCAACTGGGATATTGCCAGGAGCGAATCATCATCTGCCATGAAAGGACTTGGAATTTGATACCGGTCTAGGCATCAGCATCGCTGCGACTGGGATATTGCCAGGAGCGAATCATCATCTGCCGTGAAAGGACTTGGAATTTGATACCGATTTAGGCATCAGTATCGCTACAACTGGAATATTGCCAGGAGCGAATCATCATCTGCCATGAAAGGACTTGGAATTTGATACCGATTTAGGCATCAGCATCGCTACAACTGGAATATTGCCAGGAGCGAATCATCATTTGCCTCTGTCGATCCCGAACAAAGGTGGCTTAGTAAACAGGATTAAGGGTCATGTCGGCTAAGGCTTTTGACTTCATGAGCCGTAAGGGTCTCACAAAGGTATTTCTCCCTATAAGTCGTGAGGATCTTGTAGGTGTGTTTTCTCCTTGGGAATCGTGAGGATTCCTAAGTGCATGTTCTCTTGTAAGTCGTAAGGATCTTACAAAAGAGTTTTCTCCTTATAAGTCGAGAGGACTTACAAGTGTTGTTTGCTGTACAAGCATATCCCTAGTCACGGATGGGACTTTGTTAGGGAAATATTTATTCGTGCCCGTGGATTGTATACAAGGGTCAATATGAGCCGCTTGTAGGGCAATATCGAAGTTTGTGGGGGTTGCTTAAGAACAGGTTAAGATTTCTGTAACTTAAGACTTTCAAATCTTATGAGTCGTGAGGGTCCCATAAGAGAGTTCTCCTTACGAGGCGTGAGGATCTCGCAGGTGTATTTTCTTCTTAGGAATCGTGAGGATCCCTAAGTGTGTTGTTCCCTTGTGAGTCGTAAGGATCTCACGCGGGTGGTTTCTCCTTATAGGGTCGAGAGGCCCCTGTAAGTGTTTCTTAACGAGGTTGCACCCTTTCGGGTCTTCACAAACACTCGCCGGTAGTCCTGCTGTTTTTACTCACGGAGCCCTTTCAGGTTTTCATCCGTGCCCATTTTGCTTATGGACTTACCCTTTTTTTTTATTCCTTTTATTTTTTTTCTCTTTCTCTCTTTTTTTTTACGAGGTCGCGCCCTTTCGGGTTTTCACGAACACTCGCCGGTAGCCCTGCTGTTTTTACTCACGGAGCCCTTTCGGGTTTTCATCCGTGCCCGTTTTGCTTATGGACATACCGTTTTTTTTTTATTATTTTTTTTTGTTTTTTTAAATATTTTTTACGAGGTCGCGCCCTTTTGGGTTTTCACGAACACTCGCCGGTAGCCCTGCTGTTTTTACTCACGGAGCCCTTTCGGGTTTTCATCCGTGCCCTTTTTGCTTATGGACATACCGTTTTTTTTTGTTTTTTATTTATTTATTTTTTATTTATTTATTTTTTTTGATATATATTTTTTTATCTCGTCAGCCTAAGGATGCTGCGGTAGTAGTTTAAAGACATTTCGGTCATTTGCAAGTTTTAGGACATTGCGGTCCATCATTAGTTTAAGGACATCTCGGTCCGTTGTTAGTTTAAGGACGTTTCGGTCCGTTGTCGCCGTATTTGAGGCGAATATCTAGTTTATTGACTTTTCGGTCTATGAGTCCTTCTCCATGAATGAACATGATGCCCCCGGCGTATCCATCTTCTTCGGAGCGTGCGGTTGTGGCGGACTCACCTTCCAGTTCTCAGACAGCGCAAACTTGCCCTGTTGGTATTGGTCTTCAACCCAGTTTTTGAAGACGTAGCAGTCCTCGATCAGGTGACCTACTGTTTGGTGGTAAGGGCAATAATTAGGATTATTAACATCGCCTGGCCGCAACGGACGTTTTGGACCCGGCAGATTAATGAGTCTGTCGCACACTGCCAGCTCGAACAGTCCCCTTGTTTTATCTTGCGGAAACGAGTAAGGACGTTTCAACTTTTCCTGGAGGGGTTGCCGCGTGTTGTTTTGGCGAGCAACCGGTCTAGGGTCACTTAATTGTTGTTGAGCGCTGGCGACGAGGGCCTTTTTTCCTTTTCTTTTATCCTTTTTGTTCGCTCCATTGTTTGCGGGGTCGGGATTTTTTCCGAGTAGCATGCGATTGCATGGCTGAACGTTCTCGCAGCTTCTCAATTCCTTTATTTTTGAAATAGATTCCCCGAGGGAAAAGTTGGGGATAGCTTCTTCGTCAGAGTCGCTTCCAAAGGTGATAATTTGTGATCCCTTGAAGTCGGCTATATGACAGTTTGCGGCGGCTCCTTTGCGCTCATATATCGCATTTTTCCGATGTCCACAAGCTTCACACTTTGTCCTGTTGAAGTGTTGCTTTTGAGCGACATACCCTTGCCACCAACAGTTAAAGGACTCGCAGTCTTCGGTAGGATGTATGATCTTCTGATGATATAAACAGAAGTTAGGGTGCATCTCTACTTCAGAGAAAGAATTTTCTTCAGAGGGCGGTAGCTTCATTCCTACTGATAGAGCTTTGGCGAACCGTTTCCTCGTCTTGAATTTGTTTTTACCCACAGTGTATGGCTTTTGATTTGACGGGAATACCTTGGTTCTTTCTAGTATGGCCATTTCACGCTCTTGATTGGCTTTTGCTTTTAGACGAATTTCACTTAGGAATACATCGATCAACTCGTCTGATGGCTGTAGAATCTCCGGCTCAGGATTCGCCATTGGTTTCTCAGCGCAAGGAGCCTCTTTATCATCCGTCAGTGAATGAGAAATCATATGACAAGTCGCTACGTAGTCTTCGGATTCATCCGATTAGTTTTCTCCATTGTTTTCATCCTTGACTAAAGAACAAGTTGCCCCCGGCGTGTCCGTCTTCTTTGGAGAGTGCGGCTGTGGTGGGTTTACCTTCCAGCTTTCAGACAGCGCGAACTTGCCTTGCAGGTATTGATCCTCGATCCATCCCTTAAAGACGAAACAATCCTCAATCGGGTGACTTACCGTTTGGTGGTAAGGGCAATAATTGGGATTATTAAGATCGCCTGGCTGCGACAGACGCTTTGGACTCGGCAGATTGATGAGTCTGTTACGCACTGCCAGCTCAAACAGTCTTCTCGTTTTATTCTGAGGAAACGAGTAAGGACGTCCTAGCCTCTCTTCGAGGGATGGGCGTGGACGCACGTTGTTTTGGCGAGCGACCGGCTTTGAGTTGCTCGACTGTTGCTGAGCGTTGGCGACGATGATCGCTTTTCCTTTCTCATTTCGGGGATCGGTTCTTGGAGGAGACGGTCTATGGCCCATCTGGTCCATTTGGGCTAATTTGTCGATCAAGGCCTGGAAGGTGGTCGGCCTGAAGAACATCATGAATTGCGAAATGGTCGCCTGCGGATCGAGAGTTCCCACAAACATGCCTACCGCAGGTGCCTCTTCTATGCGTTGTTCGCATTTCGACCATAGGTTCCGCCATCGTGTTGCGTATTGAACCCACGTTTCGCTTGGCCTTATCCTGGCATTTATTAGTGCTGTTATCGGGGTGCGTTCACTAGCACTCGCGAATCTTTGTGTAAACAGCAGTTCCATCTCTGCAAATGTTTTGACAGAGTCGTTAGGTAGCTCCGAATACCATTCAAAGGCTATTTCTGCTAAGCTGCCGACGAATTGACGTAGCAACAATTTGTCATCTCCTCCAGTATTGCCGCATAAGGCCCTGAATTGAGCGACATGCTGATGCGGATTCCCTGTCCCTTTATATACGTGGAATTTAGGGATCGTATATCCTGTCGGGTAACTGATTTGGTCATACCAGCCCGGATACGGTTTTTCGGTTCTAACAATTTGCCCAGCCGCTTCATTTGCCTGATGAACCCAGATCTGCTGAGCTATATACTCATCTAGGTCAACTTTGGAGATTGCCTCCTCCTTGGCTGGTGATAGAGCCGGCGGAGGATTTGACGTTTCTCCTCTGTCGTCTTCAAGGACGATCGGAGGATCTTCAGCAGGAGGGTCCGGCTGTAACATCATCTCTACCATATCTTGGAAGAGGAGCGCCATCTGTTTTATGTTAGCCGCTTGCTCTGCAGCTTCCTTGTCTCTCTTTTCGAGGACTCTGCGTAAAAAGTCAGCGTCGGTTTCTTGTTCTTGACGCTCATCCGAAGACGTTTCAGAGCTTTCTTTTGGCTCAGTGAGTGCAGCCATTGTAGTCATCATTTCCTGAAGCTTTTGTTGTTGCTCCTGGGCTTTCGTCACGGATCGGGTGAGCGGTCGGTGGCCCGTAGAAGTGCGGCTTTCATCCTTTCCAGAAGTCATATAAACAGTGTGCACCACCATGCCCCCAGACTTGGGGCGTTTGTATTCGGTGTCTTTGCAATTTGCCGAAGACACAGGGGCTTTTTGCGGCCTCCTTTTTTGAGTGATTGGAGTTAAGGGAGCCGTTGTAGTGGGCACCCAAGTAGCTTTTGCTTTTTGTGGTTTGACAGAGTAATCCTTCCCCTGCCGAAACTTCATCTTTTTCTGTCGTCGGAGGCAGTCTTGATCGATTACCGACTCTTGGACCTGTCGCCAGACTTTGTAAATTTTAGAGGACAGCCGTTGAGGGGGCTGCTCTAGCTTCTTCTCTGGAGTATTCTCCACAGGTGAAGGAGTTCGTTTCAACATCGCAGTAGGAGAGTTTCTGCGCACCTTGTTGAGCAGTTCAAAACTGTTCTTGGTTGGAACAGCAGCATCGATCCTCACCATCGGAGCTGACGGAGTTATCCCAGAGGGGGAGTTGCCCCCAGCCTTCCTTACTCGACGCCAGTGGCGACGTCGAGCGTGTCGTGCTGATGGAGTTGTTTTAGCTATAGGGGTGACCCTCTCATGCCCCCTGTGTTGGTCATAATATACTGGTACCAGCTTTTTAAAGATCGACGTCCGTTGAACGGGGACAGCCAACTTGTCAGAAGCGGACTTCTGAACATGGGAAGCAACCTTGGTGATTTTGCCAGGAACGTGAGTTGGAATAGCTATCCGCTTCGGGATAACGCCTTCTGGTATGGCAGGCTTCTTCATGAGCCTGTTAGAGCTCTGGCCTAGTCCGTTAAAAACTGAAGCAGTGGAGTTGGACGACCCGTTGAGAGGGGTCGCGGCAGCGGTAAGTCGATCGAAGACCGACTTCTTTGGAGCTTCTTGCAATGTCATTGTGGCATTGAAGCTCAATGGTGGGAGCATGGTCCCGAAGAATAATCCAGTGGTGGCTTGAGCCACCTGCTCCACCGGCATTTTGAAAAAGGAGGCCGCTTGGGGCCCATAAGTCACTCCTCCAGCAATGACGGAGCGAGAGTTATCGCTGCGGACGGTGCAGTTCGAAGCCATCGATTTTCTGTTTTCTGCATAAAGCAAGACACCAAATCTTAGTACCTTGAATCCACAGACAATCACAGCAAACCGCGATTTGTTCGCGAACACGACACACGAAGTGTGGAGTGGAAAGAGGAAGAGGTCCCACCGGGCGTGTCAGAATCTGTTCCCCTCCGAAAGGCGGCGCACAGGACCGCGATGTCCTGACGCTGAGATTCAGGGCAGATGCTATTTGGTTTTATCCGTCCACCTCTCCGAAGATGCCAAGTTGATTTATGGCACCGTGTATCGAAGGTTTAGACGGATGCGGCCGATGTAGCAGACTTTGTCAGATTCCCCCTCGTTAGAAGGGTTTTTGATTGTGGGGACGCTCTTCCCTGCAGGCGCAAGCCCCTGCAGTTAATTACGCTACCGCTTCGCGGTAACAACTTTCTCCTTCTCCAGAATTTCACTTCGTGTCGTGGGTGTTTGTTTTGTTTGTGGTTGCCCGTGGATTGTATACGGAGACTGAGTAATACCGTCGCCCGTAGGACGTGGATTAGTCCAAATCCGTATTTACTTAGATTTGGGTTTGGTGTTTTTAGTTTAAGGATGCCTTAGTCGCGTTGCGGCTAAGATCGACTTAAACATTCGTCAAGGATACGTTAGTCCTGTTTGAGACTAAGATCAACTTAACGGGATCGTTTAGATCCGACAAAAGAGCATTTGGGCTCTATTGTTCCAGTTTAGGGACATAGTGGTCCATTGCATGTATGGTCGTCGGGACCCGTCACCTCTCTGACGACGTTGAAGAATTACAACGACAAATGTCAGAGGAGTTCAGAGATGTACCCTTGAGCCAAAATTGATTGGGGGAATTTATAGTCCAATTTGGGACTAAAGTCTGTTTGAAGGTTTAAGGATGCGTTAGCCATATTTGAGGCTAAGATCAACTTAAACGGTTGTTAAGGATACGTTAGTCCAGTTTGGGACTAAGATCGACTTAACGGGATCGTTTAGATTCGACAAAAGAGCATTTGGGCTCTATTGTGCCAGTTTAGGGACATGGTGGTCCAATACCAGTTTAAGGACATGGTGGTCCAATATTAGTTTAAGGACGTCTCGGTCCAATATTAGTTTAGGGACGTCTCGGTTCGATATTAATTTAGGGACGTTTCGGTCCGCTATTAGTTTAGGGACGTCTCGGTCCGTCATTAGTTTAGGGGACGTTTCGGTCCGCTATTAGTTTAGGGACGTTTCGGTCCGTCATTAGTTTAGGGACGTTTCGGTCCACGAGTTTAAGGACCCCGCAGTCCATATGGGTGTGTGGTCGTTGGGACCCATCACCTCTTTGACGTCGTTGAGGAATTACAACGATGGATGTCAAAGGAGTTCGGAGATGTACCCTCGAACCGGATGTAGATTGATTTAGGAGAGCCATTTTGCTCAGTCAATTTAATTTAAGGACTTATGGCCACGATTGGGCTAAGTCCAGTTGAAAATGTCCAACATTTTATTTGCTTTTGCATTGCATTTCTTTTTATTTTTATTTGGGCCTTGCCCAGAAAGGATGCAGAGCATCAATTTTGTTTTGGGCCCTGCCCTTTATAAATGATGCAGAGCATCAATTTCATTTGGGCTCTGCCCTTTTATTGCTTTGCAATTTATTTTGGCCTATTAGGCCTTTTTTATTTGGGCCTGGCCCTTCAAGCAATGCATTGCATTTTTGCAAAGCACTGAGAATCTTTTATATTAAAGAACCGATGGTTCATAAAAGAAGTGCAAAGCACTATTTGATTTAGATCTAAGAAAAAAAAGTTTTTTTCTTATTTTTCTTCTTTCAGAGAACCAAAGGTTCATGAAAATGCAAAACACTATTAATTTCAGAAACCTTTTAGGTTCAAGAACCGATGGTTCATAAAACAAGTGCAAGGCACTATTGGATTTAGATATAAAAAAAAGAAACAAGTTTTTTCTTGTTTTTCTTATCTTAGAGAACCAAAGGTTCATGAAAGTGCAAAGCACTATTAATTTAAGAACCTTTTAGGTTCAAGAACCGATGGTTCATGAAACAAGTGCAATGCACTATTTTATTTATTGTTATTATTTATTTTTATATTTATTGAAGATCACTGATCTTGTCTTTTAGATCAATGATCTATTCCTAAGAGAATTTTCTCTTTATTTCAAAGGTTTTTACCTTCTTCTTCTTTTGTGTTCTCAAGAAGTTCTCCAGAGCTCTTTTCTCTTTCTTTTTTTTTTATCCAATTCCCTATTTGAAATGGCGTCTGGGGTCCTTTTTATAGTGCTAAAAAATCAGTTAAATTTGTTTAAAAAAAATCTTTTCTGAGTGACTTGGGGAATTTTCCCCACCGTTGGATCTTTGATCCAAAGGCTCCTGCCTTATACAAGAAAATCTTCTTGTTTTAACAAGATCTATTCTGTTTTGCGCAACTCTCCCAGTGAGTGACACGTGTCGCGCAGTGAAGCGCTTGCGCAACTGCGCAGACACGTGCGGTGCGCTCGCGCAGTTGGGTGTTGCTTATGTTTTTTAAAGAGCCTTGCTCTGATTGGACGTACCGCCCTCTGATTGGACGTACCGTCTTGGGCGTTGCGCTGTCGTCTGCGCCTGACACGTGGCGCATTGCGCACAGCGCAAAGAATCTGAAGCGTTGCTTCATTTATTAAAGTTTAAATTTTCAAAGCAAAGCTTTGCTCTGATTGGGGGAAGATGAAGCGTTGCTTCAACTCCCGCCTTGGAATTTGAACAGAGCTTTGCTCTGATTGGGGTAAACATTGAGGAGTTAAACTCCTAAGATGTTTTGAAGCTGATGAAGGGCTTCTCCCCTTGAGCCCTAGTTCTTCCCCAAAGTGGGGTTTCTGGAGATGGGTCTCCTTCTTCTTCCTTTGTTGGCCGGATCTTAAAGATCAAGAGATGTGAAATCTAAAAATCTCTCCTTTCTGAGATCTGATGACAGATCTGAGTTCCACTTTGTAGGTTTTGTGGTAAAAAACTATTTTGTTTTGAAAAAGGAAGAGTAAAACTCTTGATTTAATTGAAAAAGGGGAAGAATGTTTAGAACCTTGATGAAGGAGCAGGAGGCACAAAGAACCCTAGTTTTGTGGGGAATGAAAATTGTATATTAGATATCTTCATCATGTTGCCTTATATAGGCTTACAAAATTACATACAGCCCCTTGGGTTTTACAAAATGGCATTTTGGCTATCCCATGACTCATATGCTATTTCTTTTGCGCAAAAGCCATGGGCTTACAAAAATTTGGCTTTATGTCTATAAAAATTACATCAAAATTATTTATTACATGATTTGCATGGGGAGGCCAGCCGCTTCATGTTCGGACTCGACCTGGGCATGGGCCCACTTTATCCGGGCTTGGGCCCACTTGGCTTGGGGGTTGACCTTGACTTTGACTTGGTCAACCGGGGTGCAATTTTCGACCCCAACAACACTCCTTCACCTAACCCTAACCCTAGCTTTACCCTATAAATACCACCCCTAAACACACCCCCTCACTTACAATTCTGTCCAAACTCTCAAGAAAATTCCTAGAACTTTTGTTTGCATTTGGAATTAGCAAAGGGCGAAACTCCGGCGAAATTCCGACGCGACCTTAGGAGCTCACGGCGACGAAACGACGCACCGGCGAATCCTACTTCCTCCTCTCCCTCTTCTCTTGAATCTAAACCTGTAAGTCCCACCTCCCTTTTCTATCCTCTATTCTTAAAACTCTTTTTATTAAAACCCGACGGAAGCGGAGTTAAATCCGACTTCCGATTCGGTTTTCTTATAAAGTTCAATTTTACTTAACACAACCATGTTAAACTCATACATCTTGACTATTAATCATTAAAAAAACATATGGAACAAGTTCCACAACAAAATATTTCATTTTCTAACTTTTACCTCTCTTTTTCACTAAAATACCATGCAGTTTACTTTCTATTTTGAAACATCATTAATCTTGCTATACCTTTAGATAGATCACGAGATAATGACCTACCTCCTCACAATACTCATATGCAATATAGCACAATACCTCTCGGGAACATAGAATACGAGAAAACGAAACTTTACATATAAATACCATTTACTATTAAAACCGTTTTCTACAAGATTACGTATTTTTACAATCTTTGCAAAGCGCCGCTACAACCCATTTTGGGGAACCCGACTGGGATGGTGCGGATTATCGCACATCCCTGGGCTTAGTAGTACGAGATGCAGACCTCCGCAAGGAGTATTCGGTCTCGAAAGATTTGAAATACAAATATCTTAAGAAAATGAGATTTCTAGAAAATAATAAAAATTATTTTATAACTATATATATGTATAAATATATGTATTATCAAAATACATATTTTTGATATAATATAAATATTACAACTGTTCTCCACCGAAAAGACGCGACCGGGATGTTGGGACGTCTGGCCTGTATTTTGGGGGCAGATGCTATTTGGTTTTATCCGTCCACCTCTCCGAAAGTGCCAAGTTGATTTATGACACCGTGTATCGGAGGTTTAGACGGATGCGGCCGATGTAGCAGACTTCGTCAGATTCCACCTCATTGTGAGGGTTTTTTTATTGAGGGGACGCTCTTCCCTGCAGGCGCAAGCCCCTGCAGTTAATTATGCTACCGCATCACGATAACCACTTTCTCCTTCTGCAGATGTTCACTTCGTATCGTGTGTGTTTGTTTTGTTTTTCGGTTGCCCGTGGATTGTATACGGAGACTAATTTATGTTGTCGTCCGTAGGGCGTGGATTAGTCCAAATCCTTATTTTCTTAGATTTGGGTTTGGGGTTGGTTTAAGGATCGTTAATTTAGTTTTAGACTAAGATCAACTTAAACGTTTGTTAAGGATACGTTTTTCCAATTTGAGACTAAGATTAACTTAACAGGATCATTTAGATCCAACAAAAGAGCATTTGGGCTCTATTGTTCTAGTTTAGAGACTTTGCGGTCCATTGGGTTTAAGGACATCATAGTCCGTGACAGTTTAAAGACGTCATAGTCTGTAAAGTTTAAAGACATCATAGTCTATGAGTTTAAGGACCTTACAGTCCATAAAGTTTAAGGACTTCATAGTCCATGAGTTTAAGGACCCCACAGTCCGTACAGTTTAAGGACATCATAGTCCAGTTTAAAGACGTCATACTCTGTAAAGTTTAAAGACATCATAGTCTATGAGTTTAAGGACCTCATAGTCCATAAAATTTAAGGACATCATAGTCCAGTTTAAAGACGTCATAGTTTGTGTGGTTTTGGTTTAACTGTTTGGGGATGCACCAAAAGTTATCGGTTATTGGGACCCTCCGTCTCTCTGAAGACGTTGAAGAATTACAACGACATATATCAGAGGTATGAGGAGATGCACCCTTGAACCAATGTTGGTTGAGAGATCTGTAGTCAAGTTTGGGACTAAGATCTGTTAAAAAGATTTATGAGCATATAGGCTCAATTAATCTAAATTAGGGGTCTGTGGCCAACTTAGGCTCGGCCCACTCAGTTAAAATGTTAAGCATTTAACAATGCTGAGCATTGGTCTGGATTCTGACAACCCTTTTTGTTTTTTTATTGAGTGTTGAGCACTCATCATAGCTCTGAGGCTTTTATTTAAAGAACACTTTGTGTTCCTTCAGCGTCCACGTGAGGAGCACATGACGCTCTTGGCACTGAGCGCCAGACTTAAAGCGCTAAGGCGCTTCCTGTGAGATAGCGCACATGTGAGGAGCATGTGGCGCGCTTGGCGCTGAGCGCCAGTCAATGAGTGCGGAGTGTTCTTTGTGAAATAGCGCACACGTGAGGAGCACGTGGCGTGCCTGGCGCTGTGCGCCAGATTTGGAGCGCTGAAGCGCTTCATTAAATTGGAGCGCTAGGAGCGCTGCGGCGCTGTGCGCCAGTTTGGAGCGCCGAGGCGCTTCTTTTAGATTGGAGCGCTAAGAGCGCTGCGGTGCTAGGAGCCAGTCTTGGAACGCTAAAGTGCTTCTTTTAAATAGAGCGCTAAGGCTCTTTTTAGGCAGTTTTGATCGGTTCTGCACTCTGAGAATTAAATTCTCGTTTATAAAAGACTTTGTCTCGTGGATCTAAGAACTAAGTTCTTATTTAAATAGGAGATGTCACAATCTCTTATGCTTTTCTGTGAAAGACTTTGTCTTTCATGAATCTGTAATCTAAGGAGAATTAAGTTCTTCCCCCCTTTTTTATGATGAGATGCTATGATCTCTTTTGTAAAAGACATATGTCTTATAGATCTATGATCTTGAAGAAGAACTAGGTTCTCCTTCCTTCGATGAGATGCTTTGATCTCTCTGTTTTATTTATCTTGAAGAAATTCTTCTTCCGAGAGCTTGCTCTTCTCTTTGAAATTTCTCAAAGTTTGTTGGGGGGGTTCTCTGTGTGAGACTTGAAGTCTTAGGGCCTTTATATAGTAGAGGCTGATTTGTTGAATCAGTTAAAAAGATATTTTCTCTGATTGATTTGGGGATGTTTCCCACCGTTGGATCTTTAATCCAAGGGCTTCTGATTTACAGAAGGCAATCTTCTTGTTTTTAACAAGATTGGGAAATATTTTTCCATACAGAATTTATTTTGTATCTTGGTGATTTTTTAATCACCATTGGATCATTGATCCAACGGTGCTCTGATTTTTAGAGGCAATCTGATGATTTTTATTCATCTTTGTTGGATCTTTGATCCAAGGGTGAGGAACATTTAGTTCTAGCGCTAACGTTCTCGTGCTTTGCACGTGAGCACTGCATCAGAGTCTTTGACTCTTGGTGCTGGCGCACTTAGCGGTAGCGCTCTCGTGCTTTGCTCGTGAGCGCTGCATCAGAGTCTTCGACTCTTAGCGCTGGTGCTGCATCGGAGTCTTTGACTCTTAGCGCTGGCGCATTCAGCGCGAGCGCTCTCGTGCTTTGCACGTGAGCGCTGTATCAGAGTCTTTGACTCTTAACGATGGCGTATTTAGCGTTAGCACTTTTATGAAGTGCCGCTTCATTTTAAATTTCAAAATTTGAACAGAGCTTTGCTCTGATTGGGAGAAACAAATGCCCCCCACCGTTGTGCTCATGTGGCTTACACGTGAGTGCAGCGGTGGCAGCATCTGCGCCATTAGATCAACTTAGAAGTTGAAACGGCTCTCAATGCCTATAAATAGGGCCTTTGGCTCTTGAGACGACCTATGTTCATCTTCTTTCTTGTTTTTTTAGAATTAATTCTCTTTCAGAGCATAGCTCTTTGTCTTAAGAACTCTCTTAGAGACAGAACTCTGTCAAAAATTTTAGGTAAAGATTAAATCTTTGAAGGGGTTTCACCCATTAACAGAGCCTTACTCTTTTCAGATCATAGATCTAAAGAAGTTTTTAGGGTTTTGTTAACAGAGCTTTGCTCTCTTGAAATCATAGATCTAAAGAGATCTTTCTTAGGGTCTCTTAACCCATTTAAAGAACTCTTAGAGTTCATCTTGCAGATCTTAAAGATCTCAGAGTTTTTAACTCAGTAAAGCTTTGCTTTTTAGAGTTTTTGATGGATTATTCTATCTTCCTCGCAGAGCCTTGCTCTTTAGAATTTTTTGGGGGAATTTTATTCCCTTCATCATTAATTATGACAGATGTCATATCTGTTGAAGAGCGCTGCTCTCAAGGGAGATTTACTCCTCGGCCCAAGGGGCCCTCATTAAATGAGAATCCTTTTAGGATTTTCTCATTTAATGACCGTCTCATCAAATGATGAAACTGTTTTATTAATGATGAGCCATCATCCAGATTGTGTGGGTCCCCCCTTGGTCCATTTCCACTGCATGGTACGAATTTAACGTACCAAGTGCCAGAACTTGAGCTGTAGCATTGACGGCTAACTTTTGCTCTTTTTCGCGCAGGTACTATGTCTTTCGACACTTCTTTCCCCTTCGTTCGTTCGGAAAGCGAGTTCCCTAAAGCGCCTGTGGATAGGGAAGTCTTTGCACTGATCAAGGATCACGATCCGGAACAAAAGAACCTTCATTTATGGGGAACGTGGTACAATCAGATCATCAAGGGCGGCGTAACTTTTCTTGCGCGGCACCTTCGGAGCCCATTTCGGCAATCCCTTATGCTGACGCACCTTCGGTGAACTATGCCGTGGAGGAGGTCAACTGGACCTCAGAGGGTTGCCTTCAACGCTCTATGGCCGCGATACCCGTACAGCCGCAGACGACTTTAGATACTCTGGGGCGGCGTATATGTCAGGGCGAGTCGTGCCCTTGGGGACAGCCGTATATGATAGGCCTAACTCCTCGCCATCCAGCTGGGTATTTGCAGTGGGCCCGCTATATTTTGTCGGCAAAGAAGTCGCAGCTGCTGAAGCTCGGGTTGTATCCCGCGATTTACGCTTCCCTCTTCCAATATTCCACACCCCCTGCATGGTGGGTCAAGGCTTTTCTGGAGCAATGAAATATTCCGACCCACACCTTCCTTCTGTCGGATCAAGAAGTCTCAATATCTTTAGAGGAGTTTGCAGAGATATCTGGCTTACCCGTTAGGGGAGAACACTACGAGGAGCTGCTTCCTCCGGACGAGTATATCTTTGCCACCAAATCAGTGGTAATGGGTCTTACCCCGGAGAACGCTATTCAACACCAATTCCCGAGCTTGATCAAGGTGTTGAATATCTACGAAGGTCTATTTCTGGAGTCCGGAGGGCATGGAGTCGGCTACGCAGACTTCATTGCTCGCTTTCTTCGTCCGGAAGCCTTATCGAAGCAAGCTGCGTTGTTTGCCAAGCTTGACCATCCGTTTGGTTTTGGTGTGGATAACCAACCGACGGCGGAGGCGGATTTAAAAAGTTTCTTTATTCCGGCTACTCTTGTCGTTCCCTTTGCGGAGCTTGCTGCTCCGGACGTCGATGAAGAGACGTTCGTGCTGGGGTTCATTGGCTTATGGCTAAACTGGTTCGTTCTTCCAATGCACCCTCGTTATATGAGGTCATCAGTCTTTTACCCAGCCCATCGTATGGTTATGGGAATACAAGTGGCTATCGGGATTGCTGGGTCGGCACACCTGTACCATGGTCTCAGCTTAGCGGCGGACACCACTTAGCCGGGGGTACAGCCCGTCACTTTCTCGCTGTATTATTTTATGTCATGGATCGAGCCACACGTACTTGTCGCTTTTGGTGCCCATAAATGACCTCGTTTCTACAACAGTTACAACTTACCTCGAATCATGCGCCTAGTTGATGCGTCCGTTTTAAATCCGTCACAGTGGGAAGCTAGGGGTTTGCTCCTTCGTCCGCGTACGGTTGGAGATGGCATGACCTTTACCGATAAGGTTCTAACCATCGGCAAAGAATCCGCAAAAACGGTGTAGCCGCCGTGGGACACTTTTAAAGACAGGGCCTCTACCTTGAAAGCTCGGGAGATTCTTCATTTATACTCCATCAGGCCGGGCTTTCTCGTGTTTAGGCAGAATGATTCGGCGTTGTTCATGAGGTACAACCCACATCGTTTCGCCTAGTAATCAAGTTATAATCAGGGCGTCCCGCTCGAGGCCTTCCTAGCTGAGCCAGTTGCTACAGAAGAAGGTATTCGCAATGCATTACACCATTTTATGCGGTTGAACACCGGCTCCAATTTGTTTATCAATGAGCCGAGTTGTGTTCCGAAAGCCCTGAACGTATATGTGGCGTGGTATCAACATTCGATGGGCACCGTTATTAGGGAAGAGAAGCGATTATTGTTTGATCGCAAGGGCACTGCCCCCGCTGGTAATCTAGCCGTTCCCTTGAAGCGACGGACCACCGTCTGTCCTCCTTTGAGAGAAGCTACTGCGGCTGTGGTATCACATGTTGTGCCTGAGCTGCCCCTACCCCGTGCTCCTATAGAAGCGGTAGCTGTAGCATCACCTGAGTCTGGCGTGGGTACTGAGATTGGCACTCATCGCCCAAAGTTGCCCACCAAGCGCAAGCTCGTGTTATCAGCTGCCGGTACTCGCTCGCAGAATTAAAAGAAGTCGATACTTTCTTCAGACGTTGTATTCGGCCAGGAGCCTCATGCTCCTTACAGCGAGGGCCTAAGTGAGTATGGGACCAACGAGGGTTTCTTTATGGCGCCGGATGATACTGATCTAGAGGCCGCCATCGCGGTTTCAAAGCAACTAGCTCGCGATGAAGTAGCACTAATCACCAGCGCACAATCAGGTATCCTTCGGTCATATCTTTTCCCGGCTATTTTAATTATTATGCTTTGACTGAAGCTTTCTTCTTCAATAGGTATCTCCGCTGAAGAGGCTCTCGCTGCTTCCCTCAAGACTTTTGAAGAGGAAGAGAGGCTTCGCGCTTCCTTGGGCCTCGGTATATTTCGGCTCATTGTGCCTTCATTCCCCCCTTTTTTATTCTTGGCTTGATCCTTTCATTTATCTTTATTGCAGGGACTACCTTGACCTCGGTTATCCCAAGTGCGGTACCAATCGCGAGTGGTGACGCAACGGCATCGTTTGCGCCGGCTACCGCAGCCACGGCTATCCCTAAGTCGCTACCAAGGGTCTCGCAGAAGCAGCCGATGATTGACGTCGTAACAGCACCGGAGGCAGAGCTTGGTTCAGATGATGGTATACCTTTGTCAGATGTTCTGAGGAGGTCAGCTCTTATAACCCAGGCCGAAAGGAAGCGCAGGAGGCATGCAGTGAAAGAACGTGGCGCCGTCTTGGCTGTAGGTGCAGGCTCGAGCACTGCTTCCCCTGTCACTATTTCTCCAGAGGGTGCTCCGGCTGCCCTGTCTACCGCTCATAGACAGGTGGTACGCGCAGCTCGGGAAGAAGCCGAAAAGTCGCCCCAAGGTAACATAACGCTGAGTCTTTTCTTAGAATTTGATCTTCAAATTCTTATATACCATATCTTGCAGGGCCAAGTCCTGACGATGAGGTGGCAGGTGAGATGACGGCGACCACAGAGCCCGAAGCGGATACTCTCTCTCGGGTGTCCTGGACTGTCCAAACCGCCGCTCTTTCCCTCTGCGGTTCCCCGCCATTGCCTGGCATTGCGAGTGTCACGACGGCTCTTGTAGAATCAGGGGATGAAGCCACTGGCGCTGAAATCATTCCACTAAAGGAGAGCGAAGAAACCGCAACGCCGAGTGATGCTTCCGTTGCAATTTTGGCTGATGACCCATCAGGTGGGTTTCGGGTCACCGTTTCTTTTCTATTTCATGATCCTTTTCAGCTTTTTCTGAAGGTATTTTATTTGTAGGTGCAGCGAACATTGAGATTATGTCATCTGAAACACTTGCGGTCGCTGCCATGACGGTTGCTCCCTTGCCTTCTCCTATATCCTCTAAGATGCTGGAAGGTATAGATTTGCGATCCATTTAATTGAACTATGACCACCGTCTTTTTTGTATTGACCATGTATCATCGCAACCTTGCAGGAGTTCTTTTTGATCATCTGTATCAAGTGTTGAACCCACATTTCTCCTTCCAGTCGGAAGTCACTTTGCCTGCTGGTGCCGGTGAGTATAATTTTTTAACCGACGTCCTTTCCTTTCTTTGACGGGTGACCTTGCCGTTGTTAATTTTAAATTGATTACAGCACTACAAATTGAAGGAGGGGACGAGGGAATCGTCGCACCACCAGTACTCCCAACTCTGCCCCCTGTCGCAGCCAGTATAGTAGACTCTATTGTTCGTGCATTTTCTTTATCTCTTGAGCCGACATTTGATCATAATTCATTTTGCAGCAATCGTACAGGTTCCTGCTCCGTTCGAGTCTCGCATCCTAATGCCGGCAGGGCACTTTTCTAGACGTCCATCTTCCAAAGGTGCTGTGAACAGCCTGCGTATGTTGAGTAAATACGTCGAGGAGCTTGACGCGGAGGCCCCTACACTTGCTGCAGATTTTGCTGCCGAGGTTAATCTAATGCTGGCGACGCTTGTGAACTTTCATAACGAAGGCGTCGTTGAGTCTTGGGTTAATCACTGCAGGAAGATTGAGGCCTACCTGCATGAGCTTGAGCTTAGGCGTCCTGCTCCCGAGATTCTAGCTCTGAACTCCTAGCAGGCTGCATGGGTTGAGCAAAGTGCCATTTTCCTTCGCCATTTCGAACAAGAGGTGATCCTCAAGCGAAAGGAACGTGAGGCGACTTCCGCTGAGTCTGTCCAACTGCGTGCCCAGATCGAAGCGAATGCTACGCAGCTGAACTCCACCTTTGAAAACCTTCAACGATGTATTTCTGACGGGCTGGCGCTGAGGAAAAAACTTGACTTTACTGAGTAGGTCGCGCGGAGTCAGGAGGCTGTTCAGCAGGAAATTGATGAGAAACTTTCATCCTGTTTGTAGCAACGGGCCCAAGTCGAAGCGGGGCTGGCTGCGGTGGCTGATCGCGAAAAGGAGCTGAGAGGAGTGCGCGAGCAACTGACTGATTTATTGAAAACGACTCCTTCTCAGTAGCTGCCTTTGTATCAATTGTACATTTGTAACTCATGAATAACATATATTCATTTCATCATTTTTTATTCCATTCATTTTCATATGATGTAACTTGTATCCAATTGAATTCATGAATAAAGGACACATTTCTTTCTATTTTGTGTTATCGCCTTCTTTTCTTTGCTTTGTCGTCATGTGATTTTAGAAAATTTGGCCTGTAGACAGTGTAAGTGCATGGCGGCGCCCCGGCCGTCAATCCGAGGCCAAAATGCGGAAACGATACTTTTCTTTAAACTTTAAAACCGGCACCACCGCGCACTATAAAACCCGGATCGGGCCATTAACCTAATCCTAGGTAACTAGAGAAGGGGTAGAGAGATATACCGAGCGATCCGTGTCCTTCGGTCTTCTCGTCATCGTCCCGATCTCCCCGCAGAATCTCCGGTCTTCATCTCCTCGTCGGAAGGGCACCACGTCGCCGGGTTTTTTTACGGGCTCCCACCTCTGGACCGAGGCAACTCGGGCACGAAGTTGACTAGTCGACGTGTCCAAGAATACTGTAGGATAGTGTGGAACTATATGTCTCATGGGGTTAAAGGAAGTTGCCTTTAGAATGGAGGAATGAACTATGGAGATGAACTAGAATTTTTGTTGCAAACAAAAATGAGATCAACATTTTTCCCCCACCACCAAAAATTGGACAGCCCCTTCCCTCTAATGGCTGGCCCCTTTCATCAAGAATGAATGAGAGAGAGTGAGCAAAAAATAATGCAAGAGAGAGAAAAGAGTGATGATGAGAAGAAATGATCACAAACAAAGTCCAACACTCCATCAACCATCATAACTCCAAAAGTCAAGCGATCATGAAGAAAGAAGTCAAATGATGGTTGAACCATCATGAAGCAACAATTTACAAAGACCACCCTCCACAATGCTAATTTGCACAATTGCAAATAAGCCCTCCTCCACCAATTTTCAGCCAAGGAAAGAAACAAAGGAAAATGGCCGAAACGGAAAGCAAACTGGCAACTTCAGAAAACTGATCCCGTAATAAATTACAGGAAAACCCCGTGACTGTATATACATACCCGCATTTGTATTGCGACCGAATACAAATGCAATGAGACAAACTCTACACTGTACAATACTAGGATCCGGCTTAAACCAAAGCCCGCTAGTATTTTCCGTCCGATCATGATCTGTGCAATACCGCACGTATATGATCGAACCCTGCCTATCTCCATACGGCCTCTACAGTGTTTTACCCGAAACTTGAGAAACGGTCTGTGGGGGACTCTAAAGACTCGTCAACATCTTGGTTGTGGATTTAACCACTAGCACGTCAGAGGTATTAGCTATACGTAACGGGCTACCAAGTATTGACCAAAAAGGACGTCGATGAGCGAACTCATCCCGACACCCTACTGAGCCTGTCAGTGACAATATCCGTACAGTTCGGTCCGTTCGTCTATGAGCATCGCATGGCGGGCCTAGAGGGTCGGTAAAAGTCAGACCCCCAAAAGCGGTACAAGTCGTGTCGGAGTGTAGCCCAGAACACCCTGAGATACTACTGGAATACCTACCAGTAAATCTCTTGCCTTGGCCAAGAACTTCGTGTAAGGGCTCTCCTAGACACAGCGCGACCTCACCCGCAATACCGGGAGAGACGAATCCCTGCAGATCCGCTCACTGCCTCCATGTGGCTCGGGACTGTACCCAACTAAAACCTATTTGCACGACTCTTTTGATCCATGGTAGGGTAGTAATCAAAGTACAGTGGGAACTCACACGAGACAAATGACGATCTCAGGTCGATGAACTAACCTGTACACATGTCACCAGGGAACTGCTATCTGACGTCTGGTATAAGACCAACTAGCATGTTTCCGGTGAGTCCTGTCCGGTGTACTCATAACCCAATGAGCACCTGTATACATCTTAGGTGAACCAACTGACACCAGTGGCTTGTGAGACCAGCCACCGTCCCTCGTCGGGGTCTCGACTGTATACACTAGTCTACTCTGGAGTATCGATGCCCTGTCTCGAAAACTCCCACGATTAGGGACCTTTTAAGGATGTGCTTATAGACCCCATCTCCCACGTATATGATCGCCATCATACTGCTGGTCGTCAAGCAAGAATCCTAAGGGCTCTATCAACGTGTAATAGTGACCTGTAAGGTCACCTAAAGCAATACACGGTGATAAAGATAAACCAGATAGCATACTATCATCTTGAGTAAGACTGTTCTAACGGTATAGGTCCTCCCTCAATCATTGCAATCACGTGCCTGTGATCCAATAATTGACTCTGAGGGCACTATCTCCAACAGATAGTAAATAATAGTTCATCTTGAACTCTTTGTAGGGTAGTGAAGGCTTAGGAAACAGGTTCAGATCTGCCGCCTAAGACTTTTCAATTTAATGAGCCATGAGGGTCTCATAAAGATTTTTCTCTCTACTAGTCGTGAGGATCTCGTAGGTGTATTTTCTCCTTAGGAGTCGTGAGGACTCTTAAGTGCGTTTTTTCTTGAGAGTCGTAAGGATCTCACAAGAGAATTTTCTTCCTTACAAGTCGAGAGGACTCGTAAGTGGTTGATGAGTTGACTTGTTCCTGAGTCGAAACGTTGCTTCAACGGGGAGGTTAAGGATCGACTTTCTCCGTTTTCTACGGTGTCGGGATCGACTTTCTCCATTTTCTACGGTGTCGGGGATCGACTTTCTCCGTTTTCTACGGTGTCGGGGATCGACTTTCTCCTTTTTCTACGGTGTCGGGGTTGACTTTCGGTTGTCTGTGAACCGCAGAGTATTAGAACTGGAGACTTTGTCGTGGCTCCGATTGGTAGTGTCACGTCCGTATCCTGCTGGAATGAGGAGGAACGCCGTTGATGATCTCTAGGCTGTAAATGCTGTCGTTGAGATCTGGAACTAGGGACTTTGCCATGGCTCCGTTTGGTGGATGTCGCGTCCGTATCCTGCTGGAATGAGGAGGAACGCCGTTGATGATCTCTAGGCTGTAGATGCTGCCGTTGAGACCTGACTCTCCCTTTGATAGAGTTTGTTGGGACATGTGGTTCCCTTTTCGTTTATGCCTTGTATACAGGGGTCAGTACGGACTTACCTGCAGGGCAAAAGTTTCATTTCATATGTATTTTTTGTTTTCTTTCCGCGATGCTCTATCATTTCAGCTTTTTATATCGTGAAAGTCGCGATTTCCTAATCATTTCGGCTATTTTTCGCGGTGCCCAATCATTTCGGCTATTTTTCTTTTTACTCACTGCTTTTTATTGCGAGTTGCCTAATCATTTCGGCTATTTTGTATGCATATATTTTACTTGCTGATTTTGTTGCAAGCTGCTCTATGATTTCGGCTATTTCATATGCATTTATGGCTTGCTGACTTTTGCCGTGAGTATTGAACTCGGGATCCGATACCAATTTAGGCATCAGCATCGCTACAACTGGGATATGACCAGAAGTGAATCATCATTTGCCTTTATCGGTTCGAACAAAGGTGGCTTAGCAAACAAGGTTAGGATCCTGTCGACTAAGGCTTTTGACTTAATGAGCCGCAAGGGTCTCATAAAGATGTTTCTTCCTACGAGTCGTGAGGATCTTGTACGTGTGTTTTCTCCTTAGGGGTCGTGAGGACTCCTAAGTGCGTTTTCTCTTGTAACTCGTAAGGATCTTACAAGAGCGTTTTCTCCTTAAGTCGAGAGGACTTACAAGTGTTGTTCACCAAGCGGGGAAATTTCGCGCCATTGGCGGGAACTTGGTGGGGGAGACATTTATTTGTGCCCGTGAATTGTATACAAGGGTTAATATTGAACCGCTTGTAGGGAAGTCTATGGATTGTGATGGCTTAAGATCAGGTTCAGATCCCTGTAACTTAAGGCTTTTGAATCCTATGAGCCGTGAGGGTCTCATAAGGGAATTCTCCTTACGAGTCGTGAGGATCTCGTAAGTGTGACTTCTCCTTAGGAGTCATGAGGATTCCTAAGTGTGTTTCTCCCTTGTGAGTCGTAAGGATCTCACGCGGGTATTTTCTCCTTACAAGGTCGAGAGGACTTTGCAAGTGTTTTTTTTTAACGAGATTGCGCCCTTTCGGGTTTTCACAAACTCGCCGGTAGCCCTGCTGTTTTTACTCACGGAGCCTTTTCGGGTTTTCATCCGTGCCCATTTCGCTTATGGACGTACCGTTTTTTTTGCGTCAGCCTTGGGATGCTGCGGTCCGTAGTAGTTTATAGACGTCTCGGTCAAGCGTAGAATTCTTCAAGAAACGTCCGTTTATTGGCCTAAAGGGTCTTTCGCCATGCATATCCATGAGTAAGTAAGCCCCACCCTGGTAGACTTTATCTATGATGTATGTGCCTTCATAGTTCGGCTCGAATTTCCCCCGTTTGGCACGATTGGGGATCATAGGTCTCTTGACTACTAGCACGAGTTCGCCTTGGCTGAATGTTCTCGGCCTAGTCAATCTCTCGTATGAGCGCGTCATCTTTGCTTTGTAGGCCTCCTGTTCCCGCCTAAAATTTCTACGCAAAAGAGCCCAAGGTATCAAATGGCAACGATACGCTTAAGAAAATGCAAACCAGTATTTTCTGGGCTGTATTTTGACAAACTCCTGAAGGAGAAACAGCTAAATTCTAATGGTATCGAAAGCGTCTCGAAAAATCCTTCGATTTGATATATTATGGGCCCCATAATTCATCCGGGATCAAAAGTTATGAGGCATCACGTGCCCATACATGACCGGGCATCACGTGCCCACACTTACCATTTACAGGAAAAGCTTGTAGGCACTGAATAAAATAAATAATTAAATGGGGTCACGTGCCAACACGTGATGGGCCTTTTAAACCTTCTGAATTAATAGAATTAAATTCTAATTAAAGAAAATCAAAAAACCTAATATTTCCTTAGATCTTTCCAAACAAAAAGATTGAACTCTGTGAAAGGGAGCACCGTTGGATTAAAAATCCAATGGTGATTAAAAATCACCAATTTATAGAAAGATTCTATACAAGGAAATATTTTCCTAAAAATTTGCCATTAACAACAAATAAAATATCTTTTGGATTAAAAATCCAATGGTGAATAAAATTCACTAGATGATCTAAAATATCATGTTGGTTACAAAAACAACCAAAATCTTTCAATGAAAGATTCACTAAACAAATTGATTCTTTTCTTTCTCCTATAAATATGAGCCAAGAAGAGAAGAGAAGGGGATCTACTTTTTTGGGGGGAGAAGAACAGAGAGAAAAAAAAGAGAGGAGAATTTAATTCTGAAGAGAGAAAAAAGAGAGAGGAGAATTTAACTCTCAAGAGAGAGAAAAAAGATTTCTTCAAAAGAGAAAAGAAACCCTAGGTAAGAAAGGGGAAAGAGATCTAATCTCCATAAAACAAAAAGAGAATTTAATTCTCAATTTAAAAGTTTAACTCTTCTGAATAAGAACTTAGTTCTTCCTTTGGTTGAAGCTCGGCAGAAGCAGATCTCCCCACAGGTTGAGAATTTAATTCTCATCGGGGAGATTCTGCCATGCAGATCCAAAACTTAGAAGGAGAATTTAAGTTTAAGAAATTTAATTCCCCTAAATTCATAGGAATTTAATTCCTCTGAAAGAACAGAACTAGGGTTTAACCCTATATAAGAATTTAATTCTCCCAAATTCATAGGAATTTAATTCCTCAAAATAAAACTAGGGTTTAACCCTATATGAGAATTTAATTCTCCCAAATTCATAGGAATTTAATTCCTCTAAAAGAACAGAGCTAGGGTTTAACCCTATATGAGAATTTAATTCTCCCAAATAAGAATTTAATTCTTCCACATGCATAGGAATTTAATTCCTCTAAAAACAGAATTAGGGTTTAACCCTACAGAGAATTTAATTCTTAAAAAACAAGAGACTTAAAGCTCTCCATGCACGTAAAGAACTGGGTCACGTGGTAACACGTGACCCCCATTCTCAATAATCAGAAAAGAAAGAATAAAATTAGGTCACGTGCCCCCACGTGACCCCTAAAAGATCCCCCAAAATGAGAAGAAAAAAGCTCGGAGGCAATGCCTCACGTGCTCCCACGTGACTTCTAAAACAAAGGGAACAAAAGCCAAATGCAGAATCTATTTTGGGCGTCCTCACGTGTCCCCACGTGACCCCTAACAAATTCCTTTAATATCCAGTGCATGGATGCCCATCACGTGCTCACACGTGATGGCCTTAAAGACAAAAAGTGTTTAACACTTATTTGAATACCCTGAGAATAAAATAAAGGAGGTCTGGCCCCATCAACAGGCCAACAAAGGGCCAACATTTCAAACTTAATTGGACTTAGCCCAAATTGGCCATAAGTCCTCAATTCAAATTTAACTGAGCCAATGTGCTCATAATCTAATTAATTGATCTTAGTTCCAAATTGGACTACAGGTCTCCCAATCAACTTTGGTTCAAGGGTACATCTCTGAACTCCTCTGATATTTGTCGTTGTAATCCTTCAACTTTTTCAGAGAGGTGACGGGTCCCGATAACCATACATTTCATAGACTATGACGTCTTTAAACTGGACTGTGGGGTCCTTAAACTCATGGACTATGATGTCCTTAACCTGGACTGTGGGGTCCTTAAACCCATGGACTATGATGCCCTTAACCTTAGACCGAGATGTCCTTAAACTAATATTGGACCACTATATCCTTAAACTGGTAATCGACCACAATGTCCCTAAAATAAACAATAGAGCCCAAATGCTCTTTTGTCGGACTAAACAATCCCGTTAAGTTGATCTTAGTCTGAAATTAGATTAACGTATCCTTAACAAACATTTAAGTTGATCTTAGTCACAAATGAGACTAACGTATCCTTAAACCCAACCCCCAATCCCAAATCTAAGAAAATACGGATTTGGACTAATCCGCGCCCTACGGGTGACGACATAAATTAGTCTCCGTATACAATCCACGGACAACCAAAAACAAAACAAAGACCCACGACACGAAGTGACTATCTGGAGAAGGAGAAAGTTATTACCACGATGCGGTAGCGTAATTAACTGCAGGGGCTTGCTCCTGCAGGGAAGAGCGTCCCCATAATCAAAAACCCCTCACAATGAGGGGGAATCTGATGAAGTCTACTACATCGGCCGCATCTGTTTAAACCTTCGATACACAGTGCCATAAATCAACTTGGCATTTTCGGAGAGGTGGACAGATAGCACCAATTAGCATTTGCCCTCGGAATTCAGGCCCAGATGTCCCAACGTCCCGGTCGCGTCTTTTCGGCGGGGAACAGATTCTGGCACGCCCGGTGAGACCTTTTCCTCTTTCCACTCCACACTTCGTGTGTCGTGTTCGCGAACGAATCGCGGTTTGCTATGGTTGCCCCTGGATTCGAGATACTAAGATTTGGTGTCTTGTTCCATGCAGAAAATAGAAGATTAATGGCTTCAAACTGCACTCATTGCAACAACTCCCACTCCATCCTCGCCGGAGGAGTGACCTACGGGCATCAAGCGGCCTTTCGTTTCAGGATGCCAGTGGAGCAGGTAACTCAGGCCACCACTGGGCTGTTCTTTGGGACCATGCTCCCACTAATGAGCTTCAATGCCCCTCTGGCGTTGCAAGAAGCCCCGAAGAAGTCGGTCTTTGATCGGCTTATCACTACCGCGGCCCCTCTCAGCGGGTCGCCCAAACCAAGCGCCTCAGTCTTTGACGGGTTGAGCCAAAACTCATGTGGGCCCATGAAGAAGCCTGCAATACCAGAAAGGGTTATCCCGAAAAGGATAGCATTCTTGCTCCTGAAGTCGTCAAAGCGGCTTCTCCTGCCAAAGGGTCGGTCTTCACAAGACCGACTGTTTCAGCTCCCGTTCGAGGCGAAATCGTCAAGGCTGCTTCCCCTGCTCGGAAGTCTGCCTTCGATAGGTTGGCCATCCCCACTCAGCAGACATCAGTCTTCAATAGGCTGACAACGACAATTTCTGACCAAGACAGGGGGCATTATGAAGCCACCTCTATAGCTGAGCCAGTACCTTCGGCTCGACACGCTCGACGTCGCTACTGGCACCGAGTAAGGAAGGCTGGGGGTAGCTCTCCTTCTGGACTGACTCTGCCCACTCCAACGGTGGAAATTGATGCTGCTGTTCCAACTAGGAACAGCTTTGAACTACTCAGGAGGGTACGCAAAAACTCTCCGACTGCTGTATTAAAAAGATCTCCTCCACCAATGGAGAACGCTACAAAGGCGAAGCTAGAGCAGCCCCCTCAGCGGCTGTCCTCTAAAATTTATAAAGTTTGGGACAGGTCCAGGACTCCGTGATAGATCAAGACTATCTTCGCCGATAGAAAAAGATGAAGGTTCGACAAGAAAAGGATCACCCTGTCAAGCCACAGAAGGCGACAGCTACTTGGGAGTCCACTGCAATGGCCCCCTCAACTTCGACCACCCATAAGAGGAGAAGGCCGGAGAAAATTCCCATGTCTGCGACAAACGTCAAGGACACTGAGCCTAAACGCCCTAAGTCTGGGGGCATGGTGGTGCATACCGTCTATATGGTATCCGGAAAAGAGGATAGCTGTATCTCCACAGGTCATCGACCACTTACGCGATCTGTAACAAAGGCCTATGAGCAACAACAGAAGCTCCAGGAAATGTTAACACAGATGGCCATACTCACTGGGCCAAAAGAAAGTCCGGAAACGTCCTCAGAGCAGCGTCAGGAACAAGAAACTGATGCTGAATTCCTCCAAAGAATGCTCGAGAGGAAAGAAAAAGAGGCAGCGGAACAAGCTGCCAACATAAAACGAATGGCGTTCCTATTCCAAAACATGGTTGGGATGATGTTACAGACGGAGCCTCCAGCTAAAGATCCTCCGATTATCCTTGAAGACGACCGAGCGGAGACGTCAAACCCCCTTCCGGCTTGTTCAGCAGCCAAAGAGGAGACCATCTCAAAAGCTGCCCTGGATGATTATATGCTCAACAAATGCGGGCTCATCAAGCAAATGAAGCAACTGGCCAAGTCGTTAAAACTGGACGACCATATCCAGGATGGTACGGTCAGATCAAGAATCCATCAGGATACACGATTCCTAAGTTTCACATAAATAAGGGGATAGGCAATCCCCATCAACATGTCGCTCAGTTCAGAGCTTTTTGCGGCAATACCGGAGGTGACGACAAATTGTTACTTCGTCAGTTCGTTGGCAGCTTGGCGGAGACGGCGTTCGAATAGTATTCGGAACTGCCCAACGACTCTGTCAATACTTTTACAGAGATGGAATTGCTGTCCACCCAACGTTTTGCGAGCGCTAGCGAACGTATCCCAATCACGGCATTGATCAATGCCAGGGTGAAACCTGGAGAAACCTGGGTTCAAACCTGTTTACCCCAATCAGAGCAAAGCTCTGTTCAAATTCCAAGGCGGGAGATGAAGCAACGCTTCTGATTCCCCCCAATCAGAGCAAAGCTCTACTTTGAAAATTTAAATTTTAATAAATGAAGCAACGCTTCAGATCCTCTGCGCTGCGCGCAGGGCGCCACGTGTCAAAATCAGACAAGCCAGCGCAGGCAGCGCAGCGCCCAAGATAGCGCGTCCAATCAGAGCAAGGCTCTATTTAAAACAAAAATTAAAGGAAGCAACGCTTCAGTTGCGCAAGCGCTGCGCTGCGCGACACGTGTCAGCGCAGTTGCGCAAGCGCTGCGCTGCGCAACACTTGTCAGCGCAGTTGCGCTGCGCTGTGCGCTGAGCGACATATGTCAGCGCAGTTGCGCAAGTGTAGTTACGCTGCGCTATACGCTGCGTGACACGTGTCGAGCGCTGGTGCATCTGCGCCAAACAGAATTAAAATTCCTGTAAGATCTTTCTGTTCTTGTTTAAACAAGAAGATTGTCTTCTGTAAAACAGAAGCCCTTGGATCAAAGATCCAACGGTGGGGAAAATTCCCCAAATCACTCAGAGAATGATCTCTTTAACAAATTTAACAAATTAATGGGCACTATATAAAGGCCCCTAGACCCCAATTCAAAGAGGACATCAAGAACTTCAAAAACAACAAAAACAGAGAGAGCTCTGAAAAATTGTGAAAAGAACTCAAGAGAAAAAAAAGGTAAAAATCTTTATAAAAGAAGAACGTCTTCTGAATAGATCATTGATCTAAGAACAAGATCAATGATCTTCAAATAAAAATAAATAAATAAAAATAAATAATAACAGTGCCTTGCACTTTTTTATGAACCATTGGTTCTGAATTTTAAATATTCTTTTCTTGAATCCAAAATTGGATCAAGTTATTGAAACAGTGCCTTGCACTTGCAAAAACTGCACTGTTGGGCTCCTTTGGCGCAAGCCACCAGAAAGCGCCACGTGTCAGCTCCAAGACCACTTGTGCTGTGCGCTTTTAAAATAGAGTATTGCTCTTTAAAGTTGGCGCAACTCACCAGGACGCGCCACGTGTCAGCGGCGCAACAGCGCAGTGCACTGGTGCAGCGCACTGCACTTGTGTGACACGTGTCACCACCCCAAGCGCTTGCGCTAAATAATTGGCGAAAAGCGTCTGACAAGCCACTGTCAGATAATTAATGCACTGCATTATTTACAGAAGGGCCAAGCCTAATTAAAAAAATGCCTAACAGGCCTAATAAAATGCAATGCATCATTTTAAAAAGGGCAGAGCCCAAACAAAAACAGATGCTCTGCATCATAAATAAAGGGACAGAGCCCAAATTAAAAAGGCCTAGCAGGCCAGAATAAAATGCAGTGCATTATTAAACAGGGGCAAAGCCCTAGCACAGGCCTAATAGGCCGAAGATAAATAAAAACGTTGAACATTTTTCGACTGGACTTAGCCCAATCATGGCCGTAAGTCCTCAAATTAAATTGACTGAACAAGACTGCTCTCCTAAATCAATTTACATCCGGTTCAAGGGTACATCTCCGAACTCCTCTGACACCTATCGTTGTAATCTTTCAACGACGTCAAAAAGGTGACGGGTTCCGACAACCACACATCGATACGGACTGCGGGGTCCTTAAATTCGTGGACCGAAACGTCCTTAAACTAATATTCGTCCCAAAATGGGAATGTTGGACCGAAATGTGCTTAAACTAATGCTCGTCCCCAAATGGGAATGTTGGACCACCATGTCCTTAAACTGGAAATGGACCACCATGTCCCTAAACTGGAAATCGACCGCAATGTCATTAAACTAAACAATAGAGCCAATTGCTCTCTTGTCGGATCCAAACGATCCCGTTAAGTTGATCTTAGTCTGGAGATTAGGCTAACGTATCCTTAACAAAAGTTTAAGTTGATCTTAGCCTTAAATAGGGCTAACGTATCCTTAAACCAAAACCCCAAACCCAAATCTAAGAAAATATGGATTTGGACTAATCCACGTCCTACGGGCGACGGCATAACCTAATCTCCATATACAATCCACGGGCAACCACAAACAAAACAAACACCCACGACACGAAGTGAAATTCTGGAGAAGGAGAAAGTGGCTACCGCGATGCGGTAGCGTAATTAACTGCAGGGGCTTTTGCCTGCAGGGAAGAGCGTCCCCACAATCAAAACCCCCTCAAGCGAGGGGGAATCTGACGAAGTCTGCTACATCGGCCGCATCCGTCTAAACCTCCGATACACGGTGCCATAAATCAACTTGGCATCTTCGGAGAGGTGGACGGATAAAACCAAATAGCATCTGCCCCGAATCACAGGCAAGACGTCCATGTCTTGGTCGCCGTTCGGAGGGGAACAGATTCTGGCACGCCCGGTGGGACCTTTTCCTCTTTCCACTCCACACTTCGTGTGTCGTCTTCGCGAACGAATCGCGGTTTGTTAATCGTTGCCTTTAGATTTTAAGTTACTAAGATTTGGTCTTTTGCCTGGCACAGAAATCAGGCATCAATGGCTTCCAATTGCTCGAGCTGTTCAAAGTGCCAGTGCAACCGACACTCCACCTCACCTGGAGGTGTAGCTTATGGGCCTCAAGCGGCCTCCATCCTTGCCATGCCGGTAGAACAGGTGATCCAGGCCACCACCGGTCTGTTTTTCGGGACCATGCTCCCGCCTGCAAGCTTCACTATGCCAGTGCCTGCACCAGAAGCAAGCAAGAAGTCGGTTTTCGATAGGCTCACTGCTACAACGGCCCCTTTCAACGGGTCGTCCAATATCAAGCCGGCGGCCTCTGTCTTTGCCAGGCTGAGCCAGAACCCTGATGGGCCCGTCAAGAAGCCCATGAACCCTGAAATGGCCGTCCCGAGGAAGACAGCCACCCCTGCTCCTGAAGTCGTCAAGGCGTCTTCTCCTGTTAAAAAGTCAGTCTTTTCAAGGTTGACTGTTCCGGCTCCTGCTCCTACTCGAGGGTCTGTCTTTGACAGATTAAACATCGCCACTCAAAGGACAACATCAGTCTTTAAGAGGCTGACACCAGCAGCGCCTCATTCGAACAGGGGGCAAGAAGAAGTTGTCCCTATTGTCGAGCCAGTCCCAACGGCTTGTCACGCTCGACGCCACCACTGGCGCCGAGTAAGGAAGGCCAGGGGCAACTCCCCCTCAGGGCTAACTCCACCCGCTCTAGTGGTGGAAGTTAATACTGCTGTTCCAACTGGGAACAACTTTGAACTGCTAAGGAGGGTACGCAAGAACTCTCCGACTGCCACGCTAAAAAGATCTCCCCCACCTGCAGAAAGGGTTACAGAAACAAAGCTGGAGCAGCCCCCTCAACGGCTGTCCTCCAAAATTTATAAAGTCTGGAGGAGGGTTCAAGATTCCGTAATCGACCAAGATCACTCTCGCCGGCAGAAAAGGGCGAAAGTGCAAGAAGAAAAGAACCGTCCCGTCCAACAGCAGAGGACGACAACCGCCAGGGTGTCCGCTGCAACGGCCCCCTCAACTTCAATGGTCTACAAGAGAAGAAGGCCAGAGAAAATCCCCACTCCCGCGGCAAACGCCAAAGGCGGAGAGCCTAAACGCCCTAAGTCCGGGGGCATTGTAGTCCATACTGTATACATGGCATCGGGGAAGGAGGATAGCCGTGCGTCTACAGGTCATACACCACTTACACGGTCAGTGACCAAAGCTCAGGAGCAATAGCAAAAGCTCCAGGAAATGATGAACGCGATGGCCGCACTCACTGGGCCAAAAGAAAGCCCCGAAGCGTCCTCGGATCAACGCCAGGAACAAGAAACTGACGCTGAATTCCTTCGCCGGATATTAGAGAAGAAGGATAAAGAGGCTGCTGAACAAGCAGCCAACATAAAACGAATGGCCCTCCTGTTCCAGGACATGGTGGGAATGATGATTCAACAAGATCCTCCTGCTGAAGATCCTCTGATCGTCCTTGAAGACGACAGGGGAGAAACGTCAAATCCTTCACCAGCTCTGTCAACAGCCAAAGAGGAGACAATCTCCAAAGCTGACTTGGACGAATATATAGCTCAGCAGATACGGGTTCATCAGGCGATTGAGGCAGCCGGTCAGGTCGTAAAAACGGGACGACCATACCCGAGCTGGTATAATCAGATCAAGTACCCGCCAGGCTATACAATACCGAAATTTCATGTGTATAAGGGGACTGGCAATCCCCACCAGCATGTTGCCCAGTTCAGAGCGCTTTGCGGCAACACCGGCGGTGATGATAAGTTGTTACTTCGCCAGTTCGTTGGTAGCTTATCGGATGCAGCATTCGAGTGGTACTCCGAGCTCCCAAACGACTTTATTAAGACTTTCGCGGAGATGGAGCTGCTGTTTACCCAGCGTTTCGCAAGCGCCAGCGAACGCACCCCGATAACGGCATTGATTAATGCCAGGGTGAAGCCGGGCGAGACGTGGGTCCAATATGCAATACGGTGGCAGAACTTATGGTCAAATTGCGAGCAACGCATAGAAGAGGCTCCGGCAGTAGAGATGTTTGTGGGAACTCTTGATCCGCAGGCGACCATATCCCAATTCATGATGTTCTTCAAGCCGACTACCTTTCAGGCCCTGATCGACAAGCTAGCTCAGATGGATCAGATGGGCCATAGACCTCCCCCTCCAAAGCCGGACTCTTGAAATGAGAAGGGGAAGGGAAAAGCAATTGTTGTCGCTAATGCTCAACAACAGTCGAGTAACTTGAAACCGGCTGTCCGTCAAAATAATATGCGTCCACACCTGTCCCTCGAGGAGAGGCTGGGACGTCCTTACTTGTTTCCCCGAGATAAAACAAGAAGACTGTTTGAGCTGGCATTGCGCAACCGACTCATAAATCTGCCGGATCTACGACGTCCGTCGCAGCCAAACGACGTCAATGATCCTAATTACTGTCCGTATCACCGAGTACTGGGTCATCCGATCGAGGATTGCTACGTCTTCAAAAATTGGATTGAAGACCAGTACCAACAGGGCAAGTTCGCATTGTCCGAAAGACGGAAGGTGAACCCGCCGCAGCCTCATACAACTAAAAAGGTGAATACGCTGGGGGCAACGTGCTCTCTCGTTGAAGGATCTCCATGGGAGGTTGTGCTATCAGCCAAAACAAAGAGGAGGCTGAACGATCTTCAAATATGCCTAGCGATCAAGTGGAAGAACCCGTTGGAACCTCAGATCATTGAAGGGATGTTGAAGCCGCGTTCAACTCCAAAGACCAATGGTGGTGGCCCAAGTACTCACAACCAGTCGTCAAAATCTTCAAAGAAGAAGAAGAAGAAATCCAAGAAGCCCGTGAAGCCTGGCGACAAGCACACGGACTTACAAAAACAAATTGACGCGCTGGAGGAATACAACCAGAAAGCACGGACTCCCATTACACTCCAAGAGTTCTTCAACCACGTCTTTCAAGAGGAAGATGAGGGAGGCAGCTCGTCGAATGAATCTGAAGAATACGTGGCGAGCTGTCATATGATTTCCCATTCGTTTACAGACGATGAGGAAACTCCTTGCACTGAAAAGCTGGGGGCAGATCCTAAACCGGAAATTCTGGGGCCATTAGATGAAACAATTGACACATTCCTCAAAGAAGATCTGTTGAAAAGTAAAGCTGATCGGGAACGCGAGATGGCCATATTTGAAAGGGCCAAGCGACAGCGACTTGACGAAAGAGTTGAGACACTCCCGCTAGAGCAAAGTACGTCCACCGCGGATAAAAGCAAATTCAAGACGAGAAAAAGGTTTGCTAAAACCATATCCATGGGTATGAAGCTACCACCCTCTGAAGGAAGCATTACTGGCGAAGCGGAAATGCACCCTTCCTACTGCTTGTATCATCGGAAGATTTCACACCCCACCGAAGAGTGCAAAGCTTTCAATATATGGTGGCAGGGGTATGTCGCTCACCGGCAACATTTTAAGCGGGAGAAGCGCAAAACTCGTCGGGAGCGGAAAAATACAACCGAGGGGCTTAACAGAACTACCGGCAATTGTCGCATGGTTAACGCCGGGGGATCACAAGTGCTCACATTCGGGAGCGATTCTGACGAGGAGCTGGCTCTTAGCCCCCTCTTTAAAGAGTCCACCTCGGGAAAAGAAGAAGAGCAGAAGGTCTGTGAAAATATCCGGCTGCGTAATCGGATGCTACCCGAAAAGAATATCGGACCCTCAAACAAAAAAGATAAAGGGAAAGAAAAGGTCTTTGAGGATATCGCCCTAGATGACCAAGTCATGGAAGAGCTAACTGCCAAGGACCCGCCAAAGAAAAATAAGGTGGATTACAACGTTCTAGCGCATCTGAGGAAGCTACCCTCGCAGCTCAGCATCCTTGACGCCCTTTTACTATCAAAAGAGGCAAGCGATTCATTAATCAAGGCACTACAGGACCCCGAGCAATTCCAAGCTTTCCTGGCCGAAGAAACGATGAAGGACGAATTGGAGGAAGTGCACACGGCCGATGTCACTTTTGGCGACGAAGACCTTCTCCTTGGGACGTGCGAACACAATCGCCCCCTCTATGTCTCAGGATACTGCCATGATATAAAGATAGGCAAAATCTTGGTTGACAATGGATCTTCCGTTAATCTCCTCAATGTGCGGGTGTTACAGGAAATCTGCATGAGCGTCCAGCACCTTGCTCGGGATAAGATCACCATCTCCGGGTTCGACTCCCAATCATCGAGAACTCTTGGGTCCGTGATACTGACGCTACGCTTTGGGCTGCTCGTCACAGATATTAAATTCCACGTCATAGATGCCAAGACATGCTACAATGCTCTGCTCGGCCGACCATGGTTACACGAGTACAACATCATCCCTTCTACACAGCATCAGTGTATGAAATATTTTAAGGATGGTCAAGAGTATACCGTGACGGGAGAACTGAATCCGTTTTCCGTGAACGAAGTCCGCAAATATCAAGATGCCAAATACTTCTTGCCGGATTTCGAAGACACGAAGAGATGTCACAAGCCGGAGAACAAAGCTAACCCTACCATCCCTGTCTTCGGGAGTGATACCGAGGAGGAGGAGGAGATAGTTTATTCGGGTCCGCCCCAATACAACAAGCCAGGACCATCCGCTCCTACGTTGATATTTAGTAGTGATTCGGAAGATGAGGTCCATGCTGTGTTCTCTGCTCGTCCTTCAATACAAATGTCCGCTAACGAAAAGCAAAGTCTGCAAGTCGCCATGGTGCCGCTTAAACATTATAAAGAACTGGATGCGCTCGATATCTACAGTGTAGAGGAGTTGCGGACGTTCTATGTCCTTCCTAAGCGAGAAGGCGAAAAAGCAATTCTATTCTACCATTCTGAGAAAACCAAAGTGGAGAAAGAAATCTGGCACGGTATGGATCCTACGCTTGACAGACTTCGGCCCATCTGTCTCCCCAGATATTATACAGAAGGCTTGAAGAGGATGCGCCAAGGGATATCCTTTAAACAGACCGCTCGAAAAGCCAAATTCTATGACAGGTTCTGGAACGTTCCCGGAACTCAGCACAAGTTGCCTAATGGGAGAATGGAAACAATCGGGCTGGTTACATTCGGTCCAAGAAACGAGAGCTACTCCACGGTTGCTACGTCGTGCATGACTTCGATGAAGAAGCGGATGCTCAATGGGAGGACGCTAATCCTGAACCAGTAAAAGTTCCTGATGCAAAAGTGCCCAGTCCATCGTTCGAAGAACAAATGGACAAGCTTATAAGAGAAGCTGGTCAAAAAGTCCGAGACGACCATAACCGCGAAATGGCCATCTATGAGAAAGCCAAAACGCAACGCCTCTTTCAACAGGCCATGAAAGATAAAAGTGCCGCTCCCTGTCAACCTGTTATAAAAAAGGCTCGACGCAGAGGCAGAAACAAGGCAAAAAGCGAGAAAGGCGCTCGATAGCAACAAAGTGGGACTAATAAGCCACGCAAGCAGGAATCGAGCGGTCCTGATCTATCCCTCATGAAGAAAATGGGTCGAGCATACTCTTTCCCTCAAGATAAGACGAAGAGAATACTTGACCTCGCTCTAAAACATCAGATGCTTACACTGCCGGAGTCTAAACACCTCGAATAAGCAGGCGAAGTCTCACACCCGAACTATTGCTCTTATCACCGAGTAATAGGGCACCCTCTCGAAGATTGCTTCACCTTCAAGAACTGGGTCGAAGATCAGTATCAGCTCGGCAAGTTCGCTTTGTCTGACAATTGGAGGATAACGCCGCCACAGAGGCACGAAACCAAAGCCACGAGAGCAGAACCAGCTCCACATTGGTCTTGGAAGCGAATTTGTACTTGTCACATGATAACGATATCAAAGGAAGAGCCCGAGAACATGGATGACCTTCCTTAGTGCTTCGAAAACAGAAACGATGAAGTGATCTCAGAATTTCCACCAGCACCGAAAGAGCTCGAGGATGGAATACATACTACCGCAGATAACCTCAAGAAAATTGAGTTGGGGACGGCGAATGACCCGCGGCCGACATTCTTCAGCGAGCTGCTATCTGAAGAAAAGGTGGCTGCGTTAAAAGACGTGCTTATGCAGCATAGAGATTGCTTCGCATGGAACTATTCCGAAATGCCGGGACTAGATCCAGAAATTACTGTACACAAATTGGCGATATCCCCGGACGTCAAGCCAGTCAAATAGGCGCCAAGATGAATGCGGCTCGAGCTCGAGATGGGTATCAATGCTGAGGTCAAGAAGTTAATCGACTCTGGCTTCATCCAAGAAGTTCAATATCCCGACTGGATCGCCAACATCGTCCCGGTGATGAAGAAGAATGGGACAGTGCGCATATACGTGGACTTCCGGGATCTCAATAAAGCTTGCCCGAAGGACGATTTCCCAGTGCCAGTCACCGAACTGATGATAGATAACACGTCCACTCATGAAGTCTTCTCCTTCATGGACGGCTCATCAGGATATAATCAGATAAAGATGCATCCCGAAGACCAGAAGCACACCGCTTTTCGGACCCCTCTGGGAATATTCTGCTATAAGGTGATGCCCTTCGGTTTAAAGAATGCTAGTGCCACCTATCAGAGGGCCATGACGAAGATCTTCGATGACCTTATACATGAAATCGTCGAATGCTATATTGACGACCTTGTGGTGAAAAGCAAATCGTACGAGGAACATCTCGAGCATCTCAAGACCGTATTTCAACGCCTTCGACGATACAACTTGAAGATGAATCCTCTCAAGTGCGCATTTGGAGTTTCCTTGGGCAAATTCCTGGGATTCATCGTCCGACATCGAGGTATTGAGATAGATCCGTCGAAGATCAAGGCGACCATGGAAATGCCTCCGCCAAGAACTCTCAAACAGCTGCGGTCCCTCCAAGGGAAACTCGCGTATATACGACGATTTATAGCCAACCTTTCAGGCAAGTGCCGTCCTTACAGCCACTTGATGAAGAAGGGAACCCCGTTCGTCTGGGATCATAAATGCCAAGACGCGCTGAACGAAATCAAGCAGTACGTCCAGAATCCGCCAGTGTTGGCTGCTCCGGTCAAGGGAAAGCCCCTCATTCTTTATACGACCGCCCTCGAAGGTTCTTTAGGCACATTATGGGCGCAAGAGAATCACCAAAGGAAAGAAAGAGCACTCTACTACTTAAGTCGAGTTCTACTGGGGGCAGAAAGCAACTATTCCCCCATTGAAAAACACTGTCTAGCGTTGATCTTTGCGATAACAAAGCTCAGGCACTATGCATTGGCACATGAAGTCCGTCTCATTTCGAAGGTCCCCCTTAAATATTTAATGTCGAAGGCCATACTGACAGGTCGGCTCGCTAAATGGTCCCTGCTCTTGATGGAGTTTTCAATAACTTATCAACCTCTCAAGGCAGTGAAAGGCCAGGCAATTTCCGACTTCCTCGCTGATCATCCGATACCTGCCGATTCCCCTATAAATTGCGAACTGCCAGACGAACATGCGTTTGACGCGATCGATGGGAGCGATACCCGATGGGAGCTTTATTTCGATGGAGCATCTTCCATGAAGAAGCGCAGACAAAGCACCCCTATAATCAAGTCGGGGGTAGGCCTCATCTTCGTAACTCCACAAGGAGGCATAATGCGCTTCGTTTTCTCCTTAACAGAGCCGAGGACGAACAATGAAGCCGAATATGAAGCTTTGATAGCAGGCCTCGAGATCGCCATCGACATGGGAATTGAAAACCTCCTCATATACGGAGACTCCCAACTGGTCGTCAGCCAAGTAAACGGCGACTACCAAACGTGCAAACCAGAGCTGGTGAAGTATGGCGAAAAGGTGCAACAGCTGTTGACCCAAATTCCCTCCTACACTTTGGAGAACATACCGCGTGCGGAAAACAGCAAAGCTGATGCATTAGCCAAGCTCGCTAAAGAACTGACTGACAAGAATCTCGATGACGTCAGAATTGTGGTGCAAAGCCGTCGGGTGCTTGCTCCGGCAGAAATATCTTCGGAATCATCCGAAGAGAAGGGAGCGACTGAGCAGATGATCCTGCAGATAGAAGACCGGGAAAAGGCCGAGGATTGGAGAGAAGTCTTTATTGACTACAAATCACGTCGAACGCCAGAAGATGCGTCCTTAAGACATCAGCTTATGAAACGAGCTTTGTCTTTCACCTTCGTCAATGATACTCTGTACAAGAGGTCGTTCGATTCTCTGTGGTTAAGATGCCTAGGACCTGATGAAGCGAAAAGAGTCGTTCAGGCAGTTCATGACGGACTCTGCGGTTCTCACCAAGCAGGCCCGAAGATGAAGTTGAAGATGAAACGGATGGGCTACTACTGGCCCACGATAATTCAGGACTGCCTTGAATATGCGAAGCAGTGCCATTCATGCCAAATCCATGCGGACTTCATTCACCAGCATCCAAATCCACTACATCCAACGGTGGCTAGCTGGCCGTTCGAAATGTGGGGAACTGACATAGTCGGCCCCATCGAACCAGCATCGTCCAGAGGACATCGTTTCATCCTAGGAACGACTGATTACTTCTCCAAGTGGGCAGAAGCAGTGCCGTTAAGGGAAGTGAAGACGGAGAATATCCTCCATTTCTTCAAGACACACGTCATATATCGGTTTGGAACTCCGCGACGGATCATCTCCGATAACGGGCCAGCCTTCAGAAGCCACAAGATCAGTCGCTTCCCGCAGCAGCATAATATAGACTGGAGATATTCCTAGGTTTATAATCCGCGAGCTAATGGTCTAGCCGAGGCCTTCAACAAGACCTTGACAAAGATCATGAAGAAGACGGTGTCCCGAAATAAGAAGGACTGGCACGAGAGACTGCAAGAAACTCTCTGGGCGTATCGAACTACGTTCAAGACGGCCACGAACGCAACGCCGTACGCGTTGGTATTCGGCACAGAAGTAGTACTCCCCATCGAGATAGAGTTACCCTCTCTGCGAGTGGCAGTCCACTACGAGCTGACGGACGAAGAAAATGCCCACCTTCGGCTTGAGGAGCTTGATGCCCTTGATGAAACCCGGCTCATAGCGCAACAAAATCTGGAGGCTTATAAAGCAAAGATGACGCGCTCATATGAAAGATTAACTCGGCCGAGGACATTCCGCCAAGGCAAACTCGTGCTAGTGATCAAAAGACCCATGAGCCCCAATCGAGCCAAGCGGGGAAAATTCGAGCCGAACTATGAAGGCCCGTATATCATAGACAAGGTCTACTAGGGTGAAGCCTATCTACTCATGGACATGCATGGAGAAAGACCTTTCAGGCCAATAAACGGCCGTTTCCTGAAGAAATACTACGCCTAATGAGTTTCAGCCTAGGTCAATGATAGATGACGATGACTATGTCTGCTCGTTATCTTCCTAAGCTCAAAACTCTATAAGTAGTAGCCGGCTTTCTTCAATGACGGACCAAAATGTCCTTAAACTAATGACGGACCACTACGTCCTAAAACTAGCTGTTGACCGAGATGTCGATAAACTACGGTGGACTGAAACATCACAAAGACGATATAAAAAAAATTAAAAAAAAATAAAAAAATAAAAATATAAACGGTATGTCCATGAGCAAAATGGGCACGGATGAAAACCCGAAAGGGCTCCGTGAGTAAAAACAGCAGGGCTGCCGGCGAGTGTTCGTGAAAACCCGAAAGGGCGCGACCTCGTAAAAAAAAAAGAGAATAAAAAAATAATAAACGGTATGTCCATGAGCAAAATGGGCACGGATGAAAACCCGAAAGGGCTCCGTGAGTAAAAACAGCAGGACTCCCGGCGAGTGTTTGTGAAAATCCGAAAGGGCGCAACCTCGTTAAAGGACACTTACAGGGTCCTCTCGACCTTGTAAGGAGAAACCACCCGCGTGGGATCCTTACGACTCACAAGGGAGCAATACACTTAGGAATCCTCACGATTCCTGAGGAGAAAATACACTTGCGAGATCCTCACGACTCGTAAGAAGAACTCTCTCATGGGACCCTCACGGCTCATATGATTTGAAAGTCTTAAATTACAGAGACCTAAACCTGTGCTTAAGCAACCTCCACAACCTTCGATATTGCCCTACAAGTGGTTCAATTATGACCCTTGTATACAATCCACGGGCGCGAATAAACATTTCCCTAACCAAGTCCCATCCGTGACTGGGGATATGTTCGCATGATGAACGACCCTTGTAAGTCCTCTCGACTTATAAGGAGAAAACCCTGTTGTCAGATCCTTACGACTTACAGAGGAACATACACTTAGGAATCCTCACGATTCCTAAGAAAAAAATACACCTACAAGATCCTCACGACTTGTAGGGAGAAATACCTTTGTGGGACCCTTACGGCTCATAAAGTCAAAAGCCTTAGTTGACAGGACCTTAACCCTGTTCGCTAAGCCATCTTTGTTTGACATCGACAGAGGCAAATGATGATTCGCTCCTGGCAACATCCCAGTTGTAGCGGTGCTGATGCCGAAATCGGTGTCTAATTTCAGGTTTACGGCGGAAAGCCAGTAGGCCACACATGCATACAAAATAGCCGAAATGATGGGGCAGCTTGCAATAAAAAGCAGCAAGTAAAAACGTATGCATAAAAAATAGCCGAAATGATCGGGCACCGCGAAAAATAGCCGAAATGATTGGGCAATCGCGACCTTCGCGATATAAAAGCTAAAATGATAGAGCATCGCAGAAATGAAGCAATAAAAAAATGATGAAACTTTCGCCCTACAGGTGAGATCACGTCGATCCCTGTATACAATTCAAGGGCACAAACAAAGAAGGAACCATACCTACCCAACAAGCTCCGCCAGAAAGCAAAGCCAAATCTCGACGGTTCACCAACAACCTAGAGACAACCGTGACATTCATCTCGATACAGCAGACGCAGTGCCAGCAAACGAAGCGAAGATCAAATTCCTAGCTTCACGGTTTTGACGGTAACTTACATAAAACCTGAAAGACCGCCACAGATCAGTTCAACTTCGAGGAAACTAGCATCCTCGGCAAAATACTTCGACTCAGGGAAACCAGTGTCCTTGACGAGAACACCTCGATTCGCGCTGACCTGCAGAGAAACTTGCGTCTTTGCAGGAACACCTCGACTCGTTTCAACCCCAGGGAAACCAGTGTCCCTGGCAAATACCTCAACTCAGGGAAACTAGCGTCCTTGATGAGAGCCTCCTGATTCGTTTCGACCCGCAGAGAAACTAGCGTCTTTGCAGGAATACATCGATTTGTTTCAACCCCAGGGAAACCAGTGTCCCTGGCAAATACCTCAACTCAGGGAAACTAGCGTCCTTGATGAGAGCCTCCTGATTCGCGTCGGCCCGCAGAGAAACCAGTGTCACCGCAGGAATACTCCGATTCGTTTCAACTTCGAGAAAACTAGCGTCCTCGGCAAAATACTTCGACTCAGGGAAACCAGTGTCTTTGACGAGAACACCCCGATTCGCGTCGACCCGCAGAGAAACCAGTGTCTCCGCAGGAATACTCCGATTCGTTTCAACTTCGAGGAAACTAGCGTCCTCGGCAAAATACTTCGACTCAGAGAAACCAGTGTCCTTGACAAGAACACCCCGATTCGCGTCGACCCGCAGAGAAACTAGCGTCTTTGCAGGAATACCTCGACTCGTTTCAACCCCAGGGAAACCAGTGTCCCTGGCAAATACCTCAACTTAGGGAAACTAGCGTCCTTGATGAGAGCCTCCTGATTCGCGTCGACCCGTAGAGAAACTAGCGTCTTTGCAGGAATACATCGATTCGTTTCAACCCCAGGGAAACCAGTGTCCCTGGCAAATACCTCAACTCAGGGAAACTAGCATCCTTGATGAGAGCCTCCTGATTCGCGTCAGCCCGCAGAGAAACCAGTGTCTCCGCAGGAATACTCCGATTCGTTTCAACTTCGAGGAAACTAGCGTCCTCGGCAAAATACTTCGACTCAGGGAAACCAGCGTCCTTGACGAGAACACCCCGATTCGCGTCGACCCGCAGAGAAACTAGCGTCTTTGCAGGAATACCTCGACTCGTTTCAACCCCAGGGAAACCAGTGTCCTTGGAAAACTCTTCAACTCAAGGAAACAAGCGTCCTTGATGAGAGCCTCCTGATTCGCGTCGGCCCGCAGAGAAACTAGTGTCTCCGTGAGAACTTCCCGATTCGTCTCAACTTCCAAGATAAAATCTTAGGCAGCAGGGATTAAAAAACTTGTTTCCTAAAGCACTGGGATCCTGCAAGTCAGTCTAAAACGGTCTCTTGCATACTATCCACGGGTCTCACTCTCCAAAGTCGAATCTCGACAAGGAGGGAAACAACCGCTTACGAGTCCTCTCGACTCGTAAGAGGGAAAAGTTTCTTATAAGATCCTTACAACTTATAAGAGAAAACGCACTTAGGAATCCTCACGATTCCTAAGGAGAAAATCCACCTACGAGATCCTCTCGATCCGTAGGGAGAAAAGTCTCTATGAGACCCTCACGGCTCATAGAGTTGAAAAGTCTTAGGCGGCAGATCTGAACCTGCGGCCTAAGCCATCGCTATCTCCTGAAGAAACCAAGATACTTACTCTATTATCTGTCAACCATGTTTATCAAGGCAGCATACTGACAATAAAAGAAAGAAGAAAGCGACAGAAAGAATATCCGATTTGCATTTGATCAAGCGTTCGAGACACACTCATTCATGCATGGGCAAAAGACTCAGAACGAGAAATAAGACAAGCTGGAATAAAAAATTTCCATTCATATTGCCAAAAATTCTTACAATCATGAAAGCAATAAACGAAAAACATTATTCAAATTATTACAATGGTATAACCTCAGATCCAGGGCACGGATTGAGGAATTCAAAAGTAAGGCCATCTAGAGTTCTTCTGGCCTTTCTGATTATCCTCATGCGCAGCCTCTCGCGCTCACGTGTGTCAAGATCTTCGGCAAGCCCCCATCCTTCGATAAGCAGCGATTATCGTCGTCTGCTGGAAAATTTGATGCAGAATTTCGATGAGGCTATCCCGCCGTTTCTTCGAGATCAGCCCCGACAGGTACACTGAATGCACCTTGTCTTCGGCATCATCCAGCGCATTGAGCGGCATGGCCTCGTGGAACCCCGGGAGTGCTCTCCAGATTGCTCCTAGCACGACTTTCAAGAGAGCTGAACAGCGAGGGAGCAGCCAACCAACGCGTACGTTCAGACAACCCATGACTTCCGCACACTGGGCATCTGTAAACTCTTGGTTTTGTTGACGGCCCTGTACGCAGATATCCTCGTAAGTGATGAATTCATGCAAACTGTATAGACGTACCGCCATAATGCCTGGAGGAAACATCATGGGAAGATTAGCGATAAAAAAACACACAGAGAGTTAAACTCCTCGAGAGCAATGCTCTGCAAACAGGAGTGACTGTTAAAATCCAATAATGAGGGGAATTTAAAGAAATTCCCCGAGAACTCTGAGAGCCTTACTATTAAAAGATGATATAATCCATTAAAGAAAAAACTACATTTTTAATCTTCATTATCCATATTCAAACTCTTAAGAGTTCATCTTTTTTTGTTTAGATTAAAGATATCTATGTTTTGCCAAAGAGCAAAGCTCTATTCATGGGTTAAGAAACCCTGAAACAGATTCTTGAGAGCAAAGCTCTGTTGGTGAAACCCCAAAGGGGTTTTCTTTAGATCAAAAGATCTATGAGAGCAAGGCTCTATTAATTGAAATTAATTTAATTCAAGATTAATTTTTACCTAGAAAGTTTCTTTTGAAGAAAATCTAACTCTGGGAGTTCTTAAAGGCAAGAGCAAAGCTCTGAAGTTTTGAAAGTAAAAATTTTAAAGATGATAATCATCTGTTGAGGACCAAAGGTCCTATTTATAGGCATCAAATGCCCTTTCAACTTCCAAAAGTTTCCGCAACGGTTAGAATTCTGCCACCGTTGCGCTCGCGTTTGGGGCCACGTAAGCGCAACGGTGGGGGGCATTTGTTTACCCCAATCAGAGCAAGGCTCTGTTCAAATTCCAAGGCGGGAGATGAAGCAACGCTTCTGATTCCCCCCAATCAGAGCAAAACTCTACTTTGAAATTTTAAATTTTAATAAGTGAAGCAACGCTTCAGATCCTCTGCGCTGCGCGCAGGACGCCACGTGTCAAAATCAGACACGCCAGCGTAGCGCCCAAGGCAGCGCGCCCAATCAGAGCAAGGCTCTATTTAAAACAAAAATTAAAGGAAACAACGCTTCAGTTGCGCAAGCGCTGCGCTGCGCGACACGTGTCAGCGCAGTTGCGCAAGCGCTGCGCTGCGCGACACGTGTCAGTGCAGTTGCGCTGCGCTGTGCGCTGAGCGACACGTGTCAGCGCAGTGCGCTGCATGACACGTGTCGAGCGCTGGTGCATCTGCGTCAAACAGAATTAAAATTCCAGTAAGATCTTTCTGTTCTTGTTAAAACAAGAAGATTGTTTTCTGTAAAACAGAAGCCCTTGGATCAAAGATCCAACGGTGGGGAAAATTCTCCAAATCACTCAGAGAATGATCTCTTTAACAAATTTAACAAATTAATGGGCACTATATAAAGGCCCCTAGACCCCAATTCAAAGAGGACATCAAGAACTTCAAAAACAACAAAAACAGAGAGAGCTTTGAAAAATTGTGAAAAGAACTCAAGAGAAAAAAGGTAAAAAACCTTTATAAAAGAAGAACTTCTTCTGAATAGATCATTGATCTAAGAAAAAGATTAATGATCTTCAAATAAAAATAAATAAATAAAAATAAATAATAACAGTGCCTTGCACTTTTTTATGAACCATTGGTTCTGAATTTTAAAGATTCTTTTCTTGAATCCAAAATTGGATCAAGTTATTGAAACAGTGCCTTGCACTTGCAAAAACTGCACTGTTGCGCTCCTGGGTTGGTACAAGCCACCAGAAAGCGCCACGTGTCAGCTCCAAGACCACTTGCACTGTGCGCTTTTAAAATAGAGCATTGCTCTTTAAAGTTGGCGCAACTCACCAGGGCGCGCCACGTGTCAGCGGCGCAACAGCGCAGCGCACTAGCGCAGCGCACTGCGCTTGTGTGACACGTGTCACCACCACAAGCGCTTGTGCTCAATAATTGGCGAAAAGCATCTGACAAGCCACTGTCAGATAATTAATGCACTGCATTATTTACAGAAGGGCCAAGCCCAATTAAAAAAATGCCTAACAGGCCTAATAAAATGCAATGCATCATTTTAAAAAGGGCAGAGCCTAAACAAAAACAGATGCTCTGCATCATAAATAAAGGGACAGAGCCCAAATCAAAAAGGCCTAGCAGGTCAGAATAAAATGCAGTGCATTATTAAATAGGGGCAAAGCCCTAGCACAGGCCTAATAGGCCGAAGATAAATAAAAACGTTGAACATTTTTCGACTGGACTTAGCCCAATCATGACCGTAAGTCCTCAAATTAAATTGACTGAGCAAGACTGCTCTCCTAAATCAATTTACATCCGGTTCAAGGGTACATCTCCGAACTCCTCTGACACCTATCGTTGTAATCCTTCAACGACGTCAGAGAGGTGACGGGTCCCGACAACCACACATCGATACGGACTGCGGGGTTCTTAAACTCGTGGACCGAAACGTCCTTAAACTAATATTCGTCCCAAAATGGGAATGTTGGACCGAAATGTCCTTAAACTAATGCTCGTCCCCAAATGGGAATGTTGGACCACCATGTCCCTAAACTGGAAATGGACCACCATGTCCCTAAACTGGAAATCGACCGCAATGTCATTAAACTAAACAATAGAGACAATTGCTCTCTTGTCGGATCCAAACGATCTTGTTAAGTTGATCTTAGTCTGGAGATTAGGCTAACGCATCCTTAACAAAAGTTTAAGTTGATTTTAGCCTTAAATAGAGCTAACGTATCCTTAAACCAAAACTCCAAACCCAAATCTAAAAAAATACGGATTTGGACTAATCCACGTCCTACGGGCGACGGCATAACCTAGTTTCCGTATACAATCCACGGGCAACCACAAACAAAACAAACACCCACGACACGAAGTGAAATTCTGGAGAAGGAGAAAGTGGCTACCGCGATGCGGTAGCGTAATTAACTGCAGGGGCTTTTGCCTGCAGGGAAGAGCGTCCCCACAATCAAAACCCTCTCAAGCGAGGGGGAATCTGACGAAGTCTGCTATATCGGCCGCATCCGTCTAAACCTCCGATACACGGTGCCATAAATTAACTTGGCATCTTCGGAGAGGTGGACGGATAAAACCAAATAGCATCTGCCCCGAATCACAGGCAAGACGTCCATGTCTTGGCCGCCGTTCGGAGGGGAACAAGTACGCCATTCGATGGCCGAATCTATAGTCAAAATGCGAACGGCGCATTGAAGAAGCGCCGGCGGTAGGCATGTTCGTGGGTACTCTTGACCCTCAGGCGACTATTTCCCAATTCATGATGTTCTTCATGCCGACCACGTTTCAGGCCTTGATTGACAAACTGGCCCAAATGGATCAAATAGGTCACAGACCATCTCCTTTAAAGACGGACTCTCGAAATGAAAAAGGGAAAGGGAAAGCGACCTTCGTCGCCAATACTCAACAACAAGCGAGCAACTTAAAGCCGGTTTTTCGCCAAAACAACGTGCGTCCACGCCCATCCCTCGAGGAGAGACTGGGACGTCCTTACTCGTTTCCCTAGGATAAAACGAGGAGACTGTTCGAGCTGGCAGTGCGCAACAGACTCATCAATCTGCCAGATCCAAGACGCCCGTTGCAGTCAGGCGATGTCAACAATCCTAATTACTGCCCTTACAACCAAGCAGTAAGCCATCCAATCGAAGATTGCTTCGTCTTCAAATACTGGATTGAGGACCAATACCAGTAGGGTAAATTCGCGCTATCCGAAAACTGGAAGGTGAACCCGCCACAACCTCACGCTCCTAAAAAAGTGGACGCACCGGGGGCATCGTGCTCTTTTATAGAAGAAGCTCCATGGGAGGTCGCTCTTTCAGCCAAGACGAAAAGAATGCTGAAGGATTTCCAAACATGCCCGGCAATCAGATGGAAAAGTCCGCTGGAACCCGAAGTCATCAAGGGAATGCTGAAGCCGCGCCCAACTCCAAAAATTGGTGGTGATAGTCAAAGCGCCCACACCCAGCCGTCAAAGTCTTCGAAGAAGAAGAAAAAGACTAAAAAGCCTGTGAAGCCTGGTGACAAGCGCACGGACCTGCAAAAACATATTGACGTGCTGGAAGAATATAACCAGAAGGCACAGACCCCAGTCACACTCCAAGAATTTCTCAGCCACGTCCTTAAGGACGGAGATGATAACAATGGAGAAGACTAGTTAGATGAACCTGAGGATTATGTGGCAAGCTGCCATGTGATCTCTCACTCGTTAATAAACGGTGAAGAAGCTTTGGATACAGAAAAACTGGGGGCAGATCTCGAGCCGGAACTTCTAGGACCATCAGATGAAATGATTGACGCATTCCTGAACGAAGCTCTTCTGAAAAGCAAAGCTGATCGAGAGCGCGAAATAGCCATATTTGAAAAGGCCAAACGCCGGCGACTGGATGAAAGGGTTAAAACACTCCCACCAGATCAAAGCACATCCGCCGCAAATAAAAGCAGGTTCAAGACAAGGAAAAGGTTTGCCTAAGCCATATCGATGGTAATGAAGCTGCCCTCTTTCAGAGAAAATTCTCCTGGCGGTATACATCTTGATGAAGTGAACGCACATCCTAACTTCTGCTTATATCATCAGAAGATCGCACACCCTACTAAAGAATGCAACGCCTTTAAAAATTGGTGGAAAGGGTATGTCGCTCACAGGCGACACTTCAGGAGGACAAAGCATGAAGCTCGTCGACAGCGGAAAAATTCGACAGATGGGCATAAAAGAATTGTCGGCAACTGTCATAGGGTTGATCTCGGGGGATCGCGAGTTCTCACCTTCGGGAGCGACTCCGACGAAGAAATAGCCCTCGGCCCTCTCTTCAAGGAACCCATCTCTGAAACGAAAGAACCGAGGAGTTGCGAGAACATTCAGCTGTGCAATCGCACGCTACCCGAAAAGAATCTCGGACCCGCAAACAAAGGTTCGAACAAAAAGGATAAGGGGAAGGGAAAAGCGGCCTTCATCACCAACGCTCAACAACAATCGAGTGGCCCGAGACCGGTTGTTCGCCAAAGCAACAAGTGGCAATCCCTCGATGAGAAGTTGAGACGTCCCTACTCGTTTTTCCGGGATAAAATAAGGAGACTGTTCGAACTAGCAGTGCGCAACAGGCTTATCACTTTACCGGAGCCGAAACACCCACTACAACTGAACAATGTCAACGATCCCAATTACTGCCCCTACCACCGAGTATTGGGCCATCCGATCGAAAATTACTATGTCTTCAAAAATTGGGTTGAAGACCAGTATCAATAGGGCAAGTTCGCGCTGCCCAAAACCTGGAAGATGAACCCGCCACAACCACATGTTCCGGAAAAGATGGACATGCCGGGGGCATCGTGCTTATTCATAGAGAAAGCCCCATGGACCGAAAAGTCCGTAAACTAGAAATTCGCCTCAAATATGGCAGCGAAGGACCGCTATGTCCTAAAACCAATGACTGACCGAAATGTCTCTAAACTAACGATGGACCGAAATGTCCTTAAACTAACCATGGATCACTATGTCCTGAAACTGGCTGTTGACCGAAACGTCGATAAACTACTATGGACCGCAGCATCCTAAGGCTGAAAAAAACGGTATATCCACAAGCAAAATGGGCACGGATGAAAACCCGAAAGGGCGCCGTGAGTAAAAACAGCAGGACTACCGGCAATGTTTGTGAAAACCCGAAAGGGCGCAGACTCGTTAAAAAAAATGGTGCGTCCATAAGCAAAATTGGCACAGATGAAAACCCGAAAGGGCTCCGTGAGTAAAAACAGCAGGGCTACCAGCGAGTTTTGTGAAAACCCGAAAGGGCGCAATCTCGTTAAAAGACACTTGCAAGGTCTTCTCGACCTGGTGAGGAGAAAATACCTGCGTGAGATCCTTACGACTCACAAGGGAGCAACACACTTAGGGATCCCCACGATTCCTAAGGAGAAATTACACTTACGAGATCCTCACGACTCGTAAGGAGAATTCCCCTTTGAGACCCTCACGGCTCATAGGGTTCAAAAGTCTAAAGCTACAGGGATCTGAACCTGTTCTTAAGCCATCACAATCTCCAATGCTGCCCTACAAGCGGTTCAATGCCGACCCTTGTATACAATCCACGGACGCGAATAAACATTTCCCTAACATAGTCCTACCAGTGACTGGGGATATTTTCATATGGTGAACGACACTTGTAAGTCCTCTCGACTTATAAGGAGAAAGCACTCTTGTGAGATCCTTACGACTTATAAGAGACCATACACTTAAGAATCCTCACGATTCTTAAGGAGAAAACACACCTACGAGATCCTCACGACTCGTAGGGAGAAATACCTTTATGAGACCCTTACGGCTCGTAAAATCAAAAGGCCTTAGTCAACATGATCCTAACCCTGTTTGCTAAGCCACCTTTGTTCGAGATCGACAGAGGCAAAGGATGATTCGCTCCTGGCAATATCCCAGTTGTAGCGATGCTGATGCCTAAATCGGTATCAAATCCCAAGTCCTTTCACGAAAAATGATGATTCACTCCTGGCAATATACCAGTAGCAGCGATGCTGATGCTAAGACTGGCACCAGATTCCAAGTTCCACACTCGCGATAAAAAAACCAGCGAGCCAAAAATGCATATGAAATAGCCGAAATGATGGGGCATCTTGCAACAAAATCAACAAGTAAAAATATATGCATACAAAAATAGCCGAAATGATTGGGCAACTCGCAATAAAAAGCAGCGAGCAAATTCAAAAATTACCGAAATGATTGGGCACCGTGAAAAATAGCCGAAATGATTGGGCAATCGTGAACTTCGCGATATAAAAGCTGAAATGATAGAGTATCGCGGAAATAAAAAAAATGAAAGAATAAAACTTTTGCCCTACAGATGAGTCCATACTAACCCCTATATACAATCCATGGGCATAAACGAAAAGGGAATCATATGTCCCCCCATCAGATCCTGTTAAAAGGGAAAGTCAGATCTCAACAGTAACATCTGCATCCCAGAAGATCAGCAACGGTGTTCCTTCTTATGCCAGCAGGGCACGGAAGCGACACAACGACAATCAATCTCGGAGCCACGGCAGAGTCCATAGTTCCAAGTCTCGATGGTTCACAGACAACCTAAAGACCGTCTCGACATTCGTCTCGTTACAGCAGATGCAATGTCGGAAAAGCGGAGTGACGGCAAAATCCCAACTCCATCTTAGCATTCGTCTCGTTACAGCAGACGCAATGTCAACAACGGCGTTCCTTTGTAGTCCAGCAGGATGCAGATGCAATGTCAACGAAAGACCCCATGGTCAGCAAAGCGGAGTGACGGCAAAATCCCAACTCCATCTCAGCATTTGTCTCGTTACAGCAGACGCAATGTCAACAACGGCGTTCCTTCCCAGTCCAGCAGGATGCAGATGCAACGTCAACGAAAGACCCTATGGTCAGCAAAACGGAGTGACGGCAAAATCCCAACTCCACCTCAGCATTCGTCTCGTTATAGCAGACGCAATGTCAACAACGGCGTTCTTTCGCAGTCCAACAGGATGTAGATGCAACGTCAACGAAAGACCCCATGGTCGAAACAAAGCGGAGTGACGGCAAAATCCCAGCTCCACCTCAGCATTCGTCTCGTTACAGCAGACGCAATGTCAACAACGGCGTTCCTTCGCAGTCCAGCAGGATGCAAATGCAACGTCAACGAAAGACCCCATGTTTGAAACAAAGCGGAGTGACGGCAAAATCCCAGCTCCACCTCAGCATTCGTCTCGTTACAACAGACGCACTGTCAACAACGGCATTCCTTCGCAGTCCAGCAGGATGCAGATGCAACGTCAACGAAAGACCCCATGGTCGAAACAATGTGGAGTGACGGCAAAATCCTAGCTCCAGCTCAGCATTCGTCTCGTTACAGCAGACGCAATGTCAACAACAGTGTTCCTTCGTAGTCCAGCAGGATGTAGATGCAACGTCAACGAAAGACCCCATGGTCAGTAAAGCGGAGTGACGGCAAAATCCTAGCTCCACCTCATCATTCATATCGTTACAGCAGACGCAATGTCAACAGCGACGTTCCTTCGCAGTCCAGCAGGATGCAGACGCAACGTCAACAAAAGACCTCACGGTCAAAACAAAACGAAGCGAAGGCCAAATTCCTAGCTTCAGGTTCTTGACTGTAACTCATATAAAACCTGAAAGACTATCGGAGATCATTCCACACCAGCGCGAAGTGGTCACTACCTCGACGTTCGTCTCGATACAGCAGATGCAACGCCAAAGCAAACGAAGCGAAGGCCAAATTCCTAGCTTCAGGGTCTTGACGGTAACTCATATAAAACCTGAAAGACTATCGGAAATCATCCCACACCAGCGCGGAGTGGTCACCACCTTGACGTTCGTCTTGATACAGCAGATGCGATGTCACCCCAGCGTTCTTCCTCCAACAGGATTCGGACACGCCAAAACAACGAAGCAAAGGCAATATTCCTAGTTTCAGGGTCTTGACGGCAACTCATATAAAGCCTGAAAGACTATCGGAGATCATCCCACACCAGCGTAGAGTGGTCACCACCTTGGCATTCGTCTCGTTACAGCAGACACGATGTCACCCCAGCGTTCTTCCCCCAGCAGGATTCAGACGCGACAATCAAACAATGGAGCCACGGCAAAATCCCTAGTTTCAAGCCTCGACGGTTTACCCGTAACCTAGAGACAACCGCGACATTCATCTCGTTACAGCATACGCAATGCCAGCAAACGAAGCGAAGGCCAAATTCCTACCTTCAGGGTCTTGACGACAACTCATATAAAACCTGAAAGACTACCGGAGATCATCCCACACCAGCATGGAGTGATCGCCACCTCGACGTTCGTCTCGATACAGTAGACGAGATGTCACCACAGCGTTCTTCCTCCAGCAGGATCCAGACGCGACAATCAAACAACGGAGCCACGGCAAAATCCCTAGTTCCAAGCCTCGATGGTTCACACGCAACCTAGAGATAATCGCGACATTCGTCTCGTTACAGCAGACGCAATGCCAGCAAAATGAAGCAAATGCCAAATTCCTAGCTTCAGGGTCTTGACGGCAACTCATATAAAACCTGAAAGACTATCGGAGATCATCCCACACCAGCGCGGAGTGGTTATGACTCATCGGGGCTCTCCAAAATAAGCCCAACCTCAAGTAAAAAGCGGCATGGCAAAATTCCTAACGCTTGCTCTTCTGACGGTCAAACTACCTAAGAAGATTGCTTGAAGACGTCTTGTCCAGCCCCCGAAGGGATCAGAAACACGACAGTCGCAAGGCTACTCGAACAGCAAGATTGCCTATCGAGGGATACATCAGCCAACGCAACGGTACGATGGGCAAAACCCTAGTACCATAGACCCTAACGGACCTCTGTCGTAAAGAGCAAAGGTTAACTGTGACGTTAAGACATTCTTGCGAGAACTTCTCGATTCGTCTCGACTCGTAAGGCAAAGCCTTAGGCAGTGGGGATTAAAAAAAACTGTTTCCTAAGCACTGGGGCCCTGCAAGCCGGTCCAAAACGGACTCTTGCATACTATTCACGGACCACTCTCTCCAAAGTCGAATCTCGACAAGGAGGGAAACAACCACTTACGAGTCCTATCGACTTGTAAGAGGGAAAATTCTTAAGTGGATCCTTACGACTCTCAAGAGAAAACACACTTAGGAATCCTCAAGATTCCTAAGGAGAAAAATACACCTACGAGATCCTCTCGACTCGTAGGGAGAAAAGTCTTTATGAGACCCTCACAGCTCATAAATTTGAAAAGTCTTAGGTGGCAGATCCTAACCCTGTTTCCTAAGCCATCGGTGCCATATAAGGAGGTCAAGATAGACTATCTACAGGCCACACTCTCCGAAGTCGAACATCGACAAGGAGGAAAACAATCACTTATGAGTCTTCTTGACTTGTAAGGGAGAAAATTCTCTTGTGAGATCCTTACGACTCTCAAAAGAAAACGCACTTAGGAGTCCTCACGGCCCCTAAGGAGAAAATACACCTACGAGATCCTCACGACTCGTAGGGAGAAAAGTCTTTATGAGACCCTCACGGCTCATAAAGTTGGAAAGTCTTAGGCAACAGATCCTAACCCTGTTTCCTAAGCCATCACTACACTATAAAGAGTTCAAGACAAACCGTTGTCTACCAATTATGGGCCACACTTGCTAAAGCTACATGCCACTGAAATGGAGAAGTTACTGATGAGTATATAAACTACTTCACGCCACAGTAAGAAATAAAGAAATAGAAGGATGCGGCTCATAGGGCTGAGGGTTTGGAACTATATCCCTTAAGAGTCAAGATTTGAGTCAATGATAAATGACGACGCTTGTGTCCGCTCGTTATCTTCTCAGATCAAGATTCTGAAAGTTATATACCAACCCGAAACTGGTCATACGCTATGCATAACTCTACACTACTTCACCCACGTACATACTTATGTGGGCAAAGTAGTGGGGGGATTTGTTCCCTCCAAAAATTTCTGCACAAAAGAGCCCAAGGTATCAAATGGCAACGATACGCTTAAGAAAATGCGAACCAGTATTTTTCGGGCTGTATTTTGATAAACTCCCGAAGGAGAAATAGCTAAATTCTGATGGTATCGAAAGCATCTCGAAAAATCCTTCGATTTGATATATTATAGGCCTCATAATGCATCCGGGATCAAAAGTTATCAGGCATCACGTGCCCACACGTGACCGGGCATCACGTGCCCACACGTGACCATTTACAGGCAAAGCCTGTAGGCACTGAATAAAATAAATAATTAAATGGGGTCACGTGCCAACACGTGATGGGCCTTGTAAACCTTCTGAATTAATAGAATTAAATTCTAATTAAAGGAAATCAAAAAACCTAATATTTCCTTAGATCTTTCCAAACAAAAAGATTGCACTCTGTGAAAGGGAGCACCGTTGGATTAAAAATCCAATGGTGATTAAAAATCACCAATTTATAGAAAGATTCTATACAAGGAAATATTTTCCTAAAAATTTGGCATGAACAACAAATAAAATATCTTTTGGATTAAAAATCTAATGGTGAATAAAATTCACTGGATGATCTAAAAGATCATGTTGGTTACAAAAACAACCAAAATCTTTCAATGAAAGATTCACTAAACAAATTGATTCTTTTCTTTCTCTTATAAATAGGAGCCAAGAAGAGAAGAGAAGGAGATCTACTTTTTTTTTGGGAGAAGAACAGAGAGAAAAAAAAGAGAGGAGAATTTAATTCTCAAGAGAGAAAAAAGAGAAGAGAATTTAATTCTCAAGAAAGAAAAAAAAGATTTCTTCAAAAGAGAAAAGAAGCCCTAGGTGAGAAAGGAGAAAGAGATCTAAGCTCCATAAAACAAAAGAAGAATTTAATTCTCAATTTAAGAGTTTAACTTTTCTGAATAAGAACTTAGTTCTTCCTTTGGTTGAAGATCGGCAGAAGCAGATCTCCTCACAGGTTGAAAATTTAATTCTCATCGGGGAGATTCTGCCATGCAGATCCAAAACTTAGAAGGAGAATTTAAGTTTAAGGAATTTAATTCCCCTAAATTCATAGGAATTTAATTCCTCTAAAAGAACAGAACTAGGGTTTAACCCTATATGAGAATTTAATTCTCCTAAATTCATAAGAATTTAATTCCTCAAAATAAAACTAGGGTTTAACCCTATGTGAGAATTTAATTCTCCCAAATTCATAGGAATTTAATTCCTCTAAAAGAACAGAGCTAGGGTTTAACCCTATATGAGAATTTAATTCTCCCAAATAAGAATTTAATTCTTCCACATGCATAGGAATTTAATTCCTCTAAAAACAGAATTAGGGTTTAACCCTACAAAGAATTTAATTCTTAAAAAACAAGAGACTTAAAACTCTCCATGTACGTAAAGAACTGGGTCACGTGGTAACATGTGACCCCCATCCTCAATAATCAGAAAAGAAAGAATAAAATAAGGTCACGTGCCCCCACGTGCCCCCTAAAAGATCCCCCAAAATGAGAAGAAAAAAACTCGGAGGCAATGCCTCACGTGCTCCCACGTGACTTCCAAAACAAAGGGAACAAAAGCCAAAGGCAGAATCTATTTTGGGCGTCCTTACATGTCCCTACGTGACCCCTAACAAATCCCTTTAATATCCAGTGCATGGATGCCCATCACGTGCTCACACGTGATGGCCTTAAAGACTAAAAGTGTTTAACACTTATTTGAATACTCTGAGAATAAAATAAAGGAGGTCTGGCTCCATCTTCATGCACCTCACGTGACCCCACGTGACCCCTTCCTTTCTAGTGTTTAACACTATTTTGAGCATTTCGTCTCCAGTGTTTAACACTGTTTTAAATACATCACGTGAGGACTCGTGACCGCCAGATGTCCTCTAGTGCTTAACACTATTTTCAAACCAGCTTAGCCCAAATTGGTTAAGCTTTCCAGAGGCAAATCTCTCCTTCAAATGAGCCTTAAAATCCAGAACTATAATGTTTAAGTGCTCAGCCAAAGACAAAATGTTCTCAGAGCCCTCAAACTCTTGTTTAACATTGCTAAATAATGAGGGGCTGAACCTAGACAAGTGTTCAACAGGCCAACAAAGGGCCAACATTTCAAACTTAATTGGACTTAGCCCAAATTGGCCATAAGTCCTCAATTCAGATTTAACTGAGCCAATGTGCTCATAATATAATTAATTGATCTTAGTTACAAATTGAACTACATGTCTCCTAATCAACTTTGGTTCAAGGGTACATCTCTGAACTCCTCTGATATTTGTCGTTAATCATTCAACGTCTTCAGAGAGGTGACGGGTCCCGACAACCATACATTTCATAGACTATGACGTCTTTAAACTGGACCGTGGAGTCCTTAAACTCATGGACTATGATGTCCTTAATCTGGACTGTGGGGTCCTTAAACCCATGGACTATGATGTCATTAACCTTGGACCGAGATGTCCTTAAACTAACATTGGACCACTATGTCCTTAAACTGGTAATCGACCGCAATGTCCCTAAACTAAACAATAGAGCCCAAATGCTCTTTTGTCGGCTCTAAACGATCCCGTTAAGTTGATCTTAGTCTGAAATTAGACTAACGTATCATTAACAAACGTTTAAGTTGATCTTAGTCACAAATGAGACTAACGTATCCTTAAACCCAACCCCCAATCCCAAATCTAAGAAAATACGGATTTGGACTAATCCACGCCCTAAGGACGACGACATAAATTAGTCTCCGTATACAATCCACGGGCAACCAAAAACAAACAAACACCCACGACACGAAGTGACCATCTGGAGAAGGAGAAAGTTGTTACCGCGATGCGGTAGCGTAATTAACTGCAGGGGCTTGTGCCTGCAGGGAAGAGTGTCCCCACAATCAAAAACCCCTCACAATGAGGGGGAATCTGATGAAGTCTGCTACATCGGCCGTATCCGTTTAAACCTTCGATACACGGTGCCATAAATCAATTTGGCATCTTCGGAAAGGTGGACGGATAGCGCCAATTAGCATCTGCCCTCGGAATTCAGGCCCAGACGTCCCAACGTCCCGGTCGCGTCTTTTCGGCGGGGAACACCTCCAAGTTTTGCTGCACCATGAGCCGAGTTTCATCAAGGGCGTCGAGCTCCTCAAGCTGAAGATGAGCATTTTCTTCGTCCGTTAACTCTTAATGAACCGCCACTCGTAAGGAGGGTAGCTCTATCTCCAAGGGGAGTATTGCTTCAGCACCGAATACCAATACTTACGGCATTGTATTTGTGGCCGTTTTGAACGTGGTCCGATACACCCAGAGAGCTTCATGCAATCTCTCATGCCAATCACTTCTATTTCTGGACACCGTCTTCTTTATGATCTTCGTCAAGGTCTTGTTGAAGGACTCAGCTAGACCGTTAGCTCAGGGATTATAGAACGAAGAGTATCTCCAGTCTATATTATGTTGCTGCGCGAAGCGGCTGATTCTGTGACTTCTGTAGGCTGGCCCGTTATCGGAGATAATCCATCGCGAAGTGCCGAATCGATAGATGACATGTGTCTTGAAGAAATGGAGGATGTTCTCCGTCTTCACTTCTCTCAGCGGTATTGCTTCTGCCCACTTAGAGAAGTAATCAGTTGTCGCCAATATGAACCGGTGTCCTCTGGATAACGCTGGTTCGATGGGCCTGATTATATCGGTTCCCCATATTTCGAACGGCCAGCTAGCCACCGTTGGGTGTAGAGGATTTGGATGCTAGTGGATGAAGTCGCCTTGAATTTGGCACGAGTGGCACTACTTCGCGTATTCGAGGTAGTCTTGGATCATCGTGGGCCAATAGTAGCCCATCCTTTTGATCTTCAGCTTCATCTTCGGCCCGGCTTGATGAGAACCGCAGAGTCCGTCGTGAGTTTCTTGGACGACTCTCCTTGCTTCTTCCGGTTCCAGGCATCTTAGCCACAGAGAGTCGAACGATCTCTTATATAGAGTATCGTTGACGAAGGCGAAAGACAGAGCTCGTTTCATGAGCTGATGTCTTGAGGAATCATCTTCAGGTGTTTGACGGGACTTGAAGTAGTCTATAAAGACTTCTCTCTAATTTTTAGCCTTTTCCTGGTCTTTTATTTATAGGGTCGTTTGCTTGATTGCTCCCTTTTCTTTGGACGACTCCGGAGATATTTCTGCCGGTGCAAGAACCCGACGGCTTTGTACCACGATTTTTACGTCATCGAGGTTTTCGTCAACCAGTTCTTTAGCGAGTTTGGCTAACGCATCCGCTTTGCTATTCTCCGCTCGCGGTATGCTTTCCAGGGCGTAGGAAGGGTTTTGAGTCAGTAATTGTTGCACACTCTCACCGTACTTTACCAATTCTGGTTTGCACGTTTGATAGTCACCATTTACTTGACTAACGACCAGCTGGGAGTCTCCGTATATGAGGAGGTTTTTGATTCCCATGCCAACAACGATCTCAAGACCTTCTATCAAAGCTTCATATTCGGCTTCATTGTTCGTCCTCGGCTCTGTTAAGGAAAAGACGTAGCGCGTTATCCCTCTTTGTGGAGTCACGAAGATAAGGCCTACCCCCGATTTGATTATAGGGGTGCTGTGCTTTCACTTTTTCATGCAAGATGCTCCATCGAAGTAGAGTTTCCATCGGGTATCACTCTCTTCTTTTTCCCTGTCGATCGTGTCAGACGCGTGCTCGACTGGCAATTCGCAATTTAGAGGTGAATCGGCAGGTATCGGATGCTCAGCGAGGAAGTCGGCGATGGCCTATCCTTTCATTGCCTTGAGAGGACAATAAGTTATCGAGAACTCCATCAAGAGGAGGGCCCATTTAGCGAGCCGTCCCGTTAGTATGGCTCTTGACATCAAATACTTGAAAGGATCCACTTTTGATATGAGATGGACCCCATGCGCTAAAGCATAGTGTCTGAGCTTCGTTATCGCAAAGATTAATACCAGGCAGTGTTTTTCAATGGGGGAGTAGTTGTTTTCTGCCCCCAGGAGAACTCGACTCAAATAGTAGAGGGCTCTCTCCTTCCCTTGGTCGGTTACTTGTGCCCACAGCGCGTCTAAGGAACCTTCAAGGGCAGTTGTGTACAGGATGAGAGGTTTTCCCTTGACCGGAGCGGTCAGTACCGGCGGATTCTGCAGGTATTGCTTGATTTCATCTAGTGCGCTTTGGCATTTGCGATCCCAGACGAAAGGGGTCCCCTTCTTCATTAAATGGCTGTAAGGGCGGGACTTGCCGGAGAGATTGGTTATGAACCGCCAAATATATGCGAGCTTCCCTTGGAGAGACCGCAGTTGCTTGAGAGTTCTCGGCGGGGGAATTTCCATAATCGCCTTGATCTTTGACGGGTCTATTTCGATGCCTCGATGTCGTACGATGAATCCTAGGAATTTGCCGGAAGAAACTCCAAACGCGCATTTGAGCGGGTTCATCTTCAGATTGTATTTCTGAAAACGTTGGAACACTATTTTCAGATGCTCCTAATGCTCCTCGTGCGATTTGCTTTTCACTACGAGGTCGTCAATATAGCATTTGACGATTTCATGTATGAGGTCGTCGAAAATCTTCGTCATTGCCCTCTGATAGGCAGCGCCGGCATTCTTCAGACCGAAAGCATCACTTTGTAGCAGAATATGCCCAGAGGAGTCCGGAAAGCTGTATGCTTCTGGTCTTCAGGATGCATCTTTATTTGATTGTATCCTGATGAGCCGTCCATGAAGGAGAAGACTTCGTGAGTGGACATGTTATCTATCATCGGCTCGGTAACTGGTACGGGAAAGTCATCTTTTGGACATGCTTTGTTGACGTCCCGAAAGTCTACGTAGATGCGCACCGTCCCGTTCTTCTTCATCACTGGGACGATGTTGGCAATCCAGTCGGAGTATTGCACTTCTCGGATGAAGCCGGAGTCAATTAGCTTCTTGATCTCAGCGTTGATGCTCATTTCAAGTTCGAGCCGCATTCTTCTTGGTGCTTGTTTGATTGGCTTGACGTCCGGAGATATCGCCAATTTGTGCACAGCTACTTCTGGATCTAGTCCCGGCATTTCAGAGTAGTTCCATGCGAAATAGTCTTTATACTGCATAAGCACGTCTTTGAGCGTAGCCACCTTTTCTTCAGACAACAGCTCACTGACGAACGTCGGCCGTGGGTCGTTTGCCATCCCCAAGTTGATTTTTCTTAGGTTATCTGCAGTAGTATGTATCCCATCTTCCAGCTCTTTTGGCGCCGGTGGAAACTTTGAGATCACCTCGTCATCATCGTTTTCGAAGCACCAGGAGAGGCCATCCATATTCTCGGGCACTCCTTCTTCTGTCAGCGTTATTACGTGATAGGTACGAGATCGTTTCCAAGATCGATATTGATCTGGTTCTACTCTCGCTGCATACGTGGCTTTCGGTTCATGCTTCTGTGGCGGGGTTACCCTCCAACTGGTGGATAAAGCGAACATGCCTTGCTGATACTGGTCTTCGACCCAGTTCTTGAATGTGAAGTAATCTTCTAGAGGATGTCTTATCGCTCGGTTATAGGAGCAATAATCCAGGTGATGAACCTCACTTGCTTGTTCGGGGTGCTTGGACTCCGAGAGGGTAATCATCTGATGTTTCATGACAAGACCGTATATCTTCCTTGTCTTGTCTTGGGGAAAAGAATATGCTCGACCCATCTTCTTTATAAGAGACGGATCCCGGCTGCTCAATTTTCGATCGCGTGGCTTCTTGGACCCGCTTCGCTGCTGTCGAACGTTTTTTCCGTTCTTCAGTTTGTTTTTGCCTTCGTGTCGGGTCCTCCGTATGACGCTGGCGACGAAGGGCATCGTCATTCTCCGTAGCTTGCTGAAGGAGGCGTTGTGTTCTGGCTTTCTCGTAAATGGTCATTTCACGGTTGTGGTCATCCCGGACCTTTTGACCCGCTTCCCTTATTAGCTTGTCCATCTGTTCTTCGAACGACAGACTTGGCATTTTTATGGCAGGATCTTGTTTTGGTTCAACTACAGCGTTTTCTAACAGAGCGTCCCCTTCTTCATCGAAATCATGTATAACGTAGCAACCATAGAATCGTTCCCGTTTCTTGGATTGGACATATCCAAGCCCGATTGTTTCCATTCTCCCGTTGGGCAATTTTCGCTGAGTTCTAGGGACGTTCCAGATCCTGTTGTAGAACTGAGCTTGTCGCGCGGTCTGCTTAAAGGGTACGCCTTGGCGCCTTAACAGCCTTTGTAATCCTTCTGTGTAGTATCTGGGCAGACGGATTGGCTAGAGCCTGTCAAGTGCAGAATCGGCACTATGCCAGATTTCTTTCTCCACTTTGGTTTCCGCGGATCGATAAAAGAGGATCGCCTTTTCATCTTTTCGCCTGGGAGGGACGTAGAACGTCTGCAGTTCTTGCACACTATAGGTATCAAGTGCGTCGAGCTCTTTGTAATGCTTTTGTGGAACCATGGTGATTTGCAAACTCCGTTCATCGCCAATGAAGGCTCGTATTGATGGCCGGACCGATAACACTGCATTGACCTCATCTTCAGAGTCGCTGCCGAAGACCAACATAGGGGTTGGCGGTCCAGGCTTGTTGCATTGGGGCGGTCCCGAATAGACTATCTCTTCTTCCTCCTCGGTATCGCTCCCGAAGACCGGAATGGTGGTGATGGCTTTTTGCTTATTCTCCGGTTTATGGCATCTTTCTGTGTCTTCGAAGTCTGGTAAGAAGTACTTTGCATCTTCGTACTTTCGGACTTCATTCACGAAGAATGGGTTCAGCTCCTGTCACGCCCCGCTTCCCAGTATACGGGCAGAGGACGCGACGAGGCCGCTACGTATTTACTCTGAAGTAAATATGCTAAGCGTATCTAAGCAATATAAAAGTAAATGCACAAGAGACAAGATATAATAAAACAACAACTTTGTTTATTCACATTCTTTTATACAATGCATGGAAAAGTAAATACATCTGGAAGAAAGCAATGCCTAAACAGTAGCATAACAGGAAAGGAAAAGTACTGAAATGATAAGTGTACAATGTAGCTAGAGCTCTGGATCGTATGCAAGCCGGTCCAAGTCTTCGGCGGTAGGCTCGATCTCTGGAAAATCCGAATTACGTGACGATATTCAAAGAAGAAAGAAAGAGAATTTCGTCAACGAACAAATCGCTCGGTAAGTCCCAAAGATAAGGGAGAAATAGAATAGACAAAGAGAGAGTGTGTAACTTTTAAAGTTTTATTATATTCTTATAATGTTGTATTTAGTGTTGACGCTGTTATTTGTAGCTTGGTACAGAAGGATACCAGTGTATACGAGAGGAGTCTCTATATGCTAGAGACCAGGGCAAACGGAAAGTACGAGACTCCGTTAGAAAGCCCGGAACAACGGCATAGTATTCATGTTAGGTGTCTTAATCTTGCAGTCTCGTGCCACTTCTAACACCTTCCGTACCAGTCTACCCCTCAAACCCCGTGTTATCTTGATTGTATTGTTTGTATTGTATTACAACTTGTATTGTCTTGTAATATAGATTGTATAATTGGATGACTTGCCGAAACCATGATATCAGTAAATGGATGTAACTGGAGAATCATGTAAATGGATGTAACTGGAGAATCATGTAAATGGATGTATATCCATGGTTTGGTTCGGTCAAGTTGTATAGATTGATAGATTGAATATATGGATTAAATGGATTCATGGATTCATGTTGAATTGTAGATTGTAGATTGTACTTGAATCATATTCAAGTCAGATTATTAATGAGACTCGGTCTGAGTCAGACAATTAGAAAAGTAAATTGAAGTCCTGATTGTTTTGATGTTATCGGTAACCGCTGCACATGGGTGGCAGGATTTGTGTATTTTTCAAAGACGATTACCGTGTTGATAACACCGTTTGTTAAGTTGTCTACTTTAGAATAGGCAAGCACCCATATCTCCGGCTTCCTGAAGCTCAAGAGACTGGTCCCGCTTAAACCTATGTTTACTAGGGTCCTTAGGGTAGTTTATAGAACTTGAGGGGTTTTATGTAAAAATACTTTTGTACGATTTTCAAAATACACCCCAAGTGTTTAATTATCGTCTTTAGAGTTATCATAGATGTGGATTTTATATATGTGCCATTTCTAGTGAGAATAACCTAATTTTCATAGTATAACGTATTTAATTGTAATATTGAACTTGTATGGAATTCATGGTATTTTAATGTAAAGTGATTCTTGTGATTTTAGAAAAAGTTAGAATATTTATATTATCACAAAATAGATATTTTAATGATACATAAATATATTTTTTTATAAAATTAATTTTAATATATATTATATTTCTAGAAATCTCATTTTCTTAAGATTTTCGTATTTTAAATCTTTCGAGACCGAATTCTCCTTGCGGAGGTCTGCATCTCGCAATACTAAGCCCGAGGATGTGCGATAATCCGCACCATCCCGAACGGGTTCCCCAAATGGGTTGTAGCGGCGCTTTGCAAAGATTTGTTTAAAAATACTTAATCTTGTAAAAAATGGTTTTATTAGTAAATGGTATTTATTTGAAATGTTTCGTTTTCCCGTATTCTATATTCCCGAAAGGTATTGTGCTATGTTGCATATGAGTGTTGTGAGGAGGTAGGTCATTACCTCATGATCTACTTAAAAGTATAGCAAGATTGTGATGTTTTAATGTCGAAATGAAACTACATGGTATTTTAGTGAAAAAGTACGGTAAAAGTTACAAAATGAATTAGATTGTCATGAAACTTGTTCAACATGTTTATTAATGTTTAATAATCAACATGTAAGAGTTTTGTGTGATTGTATCAAAGAAAAGGTTGGATTTTAGAAAGAACCGAATCGGAAATCGGTTTAACTCCGATTCCGTCGGGTTTTGGAATTTCGTATTTTTAGAAAAAGAATAGAGAAGAGGGAGGGGGACTTACTGGCTTAGAGACTAGAAGAGAGGAAGAGAGAACGGTAGGAGGCACCGGTGCGTCGTTTCGTCGCCGGAAACTCCTAGGGTTGTCGTCAGAATTTCGCCGAAGCTTTCGCCCTTCGCTACTCCAAAAGTACACTAAAAGTCTAAGGATTTCTTGAGAGTTTTGATCAGAATTTTGGAGTGAGGGTGTGTGTTTAGGTGTTGTATTTATAGGGTAAGGCTAGGGTTTAGGGTAGGTGAAAGGTTTAATTGAAAAAATGTAATAAAATGTATTAAAATGAAGTAAATAGGGGTTTAAAAGAGTTCTGGTACTGGTCTGGACATTTAAACCATACATGAGTATAGGGGAGCTGAAAGGCCAAAAGTTTCATATTGGTGACTCGGCGGTCCGGCCGAGTCCGGCCGGTCCGCCAGCCGATTCGGCCGAGTCCGGCCGAGTCAGGTGGTCGGAGTCCTCCTTGCCGGTTCATGTAGCCTCTGGTACTGTTAGTTTTTTGGGTGTAGTGGGGTTTTGTGAGTTATGCACGTTTAAACCCTTGGTATTCTAAAAATTTAAAATAAAACAATATTAAAAATAACGTGGGGTATGGGATTTGAACTCTGGTAGCTTGGTTCAGCAATGCAAGGTATTACCAATGAGCTACAAGCTCCATCTTGCTATTAAAAAGCAAACAAACTTATATCTTGTGCTCAGGCAAAAATACCCCTTTCTGTATTTTTTTGAAAAATTCTACACAAAGTTGTATAGGAAATTTAGGGTTGTTACAGTTCCACTGTCACGGTATACTCGAGACCATCCTTGAAATACTTCATACACTGATGTTATGTAGAAGGGATGATGTTGTACTCGTGTAACCAAGGCCTGCCGAGCAAAGCGTTGTAGCATGTCTTGGCATCAATGACATGAAATTTGATGTCAGTGACGAGCAGCCCAAAGCATAACGTCAGAATTATAGACCTGAGCGTCCGTGATGACTGGGAGTCGAATCCGGAGATAGTGATTTTATCCCGAGCGAGGTGTTGAACGCTCATGCAGATTTCTTTTAACACCCTCACATTTAGGAGGTTGACAGAGGACCCGTTATCAAGTAGGATCTTCCCTATCTTAATGTCATGGCAGTATCCGGTGACGTACAAGGGACGGTTGTGCTCACATGTTCCGAGGAGGAGATCTTCATCGTCGAAAGTGACGTCAGCAGTGTGCACTTCTTCCAGCTCATCCTTCATCTTTTCTTCGGCAAGGAAAGCTAGGAACTGCTCGGGCACTTGTAGTGCCTTGATCAAAGAATCTCTCGCCTCTTTAGACAGCAGAAGGGCATCGAGAATGTTTAGCTACGAGGGTAATTTCCTCAGGTGTGCTAGAACGTTGTAATCCACCTTGTTTTTCTTCGGCGGGTCCTTGGCTGCCAGCTCTTCGACGACTTGATCATCGAGGGCGATATCCTCAAGGATTTTTTCTTTCCCCTTATCTTTTTTGTTCGATCCCTTGTTTGAGGGTCCGAGATTCTTTTCGGGTAACGTGCGATTGCGCAGCTGAATGTTCTCGCAGGTCTTCATCTCTTCTGTTTCGGAGATGGATTCCTTGAAGAGAGGGCCGGTGGCTATTTCTTCTTCTGAATCGCTCCCGAAGGTGAGAACTTGCGATCCCTTACTATCAACCATGTGACAGTTGCCGGCAGTTCTTTTGCGCTCATCTGTCATGCTCTTCTGCTCTCGACGCGTTTTGCGCTTCATCCGCTTGAAATGCTGCCGGTGGGCAACATATCCTTGCCACCAGTTTTTAAAGGCATTGCATTCTTCAGTAGGGTGCATGGTCCTCCGATGGTACAAGCAGTAGTTTGGATGTCCATCCGTTTCGTCAAGGTGTATCCCGTCAGGAGTGTTTCCTTTGGAGGATGGCAGCTTCATTCCCATTGACAAGGCTTTAGCGAATCGTTTCCTCGTTTTAAGCCTGCTTCTGTCTGCCGCAGGCGTGCTTTGATCTGGTTGGAGTATTTCGTGATGCATGACTTCTTTAAATTGACGCCGACTCCTGGCCTTTTCGAATATGGCCATTTCGCGTTCTTGATCATCCTTGCTCTTCTGACGGGCTTCGTTCAGCAGCAGGTCAATCATCTCGTCAGACAGTTCCAAGGGTTTTGGCTTCGACCCTGCCTCTAGCTCCTTTATGCTGTCTTCTAACGCCGAGTGAGCTTCTTCGTTAGTTAATTCTGAATGAGAGATCATGTGGCAACTTGCCACATAATCCTCATATTCTTCTGACGAGTCATCTCCATCGTTATTGTCATTATCTCCGCTCTCAAGGATATTGTTGAGAAATTCTTGGAGTGTGACCGGGGTTCGCGCCTTTTGGTTGTATTCCTCCAGCGCGTCAATATGTTTTTGCAGGTACATGCGCTTGTCATCAGGCTTCACGGGCTTTTTAGTATTCTTCTTCTTCTTTGAAGACTTTGACGGCTGGGCATGGGCATTTTGACTATCGCTACCAATTCTTAGCGTCGGGCACGTCTTCAGCATTCCTTCAATAACCTCGGGTTCCAGCGGACTTTTCCACCTGATCGCCGGGCATGTTTGGAGATCCTTCAGCATTCTTTTCGTTTTGGCTGAAAGAGCGACCTCCCATGGAGCTTCTCCAACAAAAGAGCACGATGCCCCTAGTGTGTCCATATTTTTTAGAGCGTGTGGTTGGGGTGGGTTTACCCTCCAGTTTTCCGATAACGCGAATTTTTCTTGCTGGTACTGGTCCTCAATCCAGTTTTTGAAGACAAAGCAATCTTCGATTGGATGACCCTTTATTCGATGGTAGGGGCAATAGTTGGGACTGTTGACGTCGCCGAGCTACAGTGGGCATTTTGGATCCGGCAAAGTGATGAGCCTGTTGCACACCGCCAGCTCGAACAGTCTCCTCATTTTATTCCGGGGAAACGAATAAGGGCGCTTCAGCTTCTCATTAAAGAATCGTTGTCTATCGTCTTGGCGATCAGTTGGTTTTGGACCACTGGGCTGCCGCTGAGCATTGGCGACGAAGGTCGCTTTCCCTTTCCCCTTTTCGTTTCGAAGAAGATGGTCTATAACCCATCTGATCCATTTTGTCCAGCTTGTCAATCAAGGTCTGAAAGGTAGTTAGCTTGAAGAACATCATGAATTGAGATATGGTCGCCTGCGGATCGAGGGTTCCCACAAACATGCCCACTGCAGGAGCTTCCTCTATGCGTTGTTCGCACTTCGACCATAGATTCCGCCACCGTATCGCATACTGAACCCATGTTTCGCCTGACTTCACCCTGGCGTTAATTAGTGCGGTGATCGGGGTGCGCTCACCGTATCGCACTTCGACCATAGATTCCGCCACAGTAGCTCCATTTCTGCAAATGTCTTGACAGAGTCATTCGGGAGTTCGGAATACCACTCGAATGCTGTTTCCGACAAGCTGCCGACGAATTGGCGAAGCAGTAGCTTATCGTCACCTCCGGTATTGCCGCACATAGCCCTGAATTGAGCAACGTGCTGGTATGGATTCCCCGTCCCCTTATATACATGGAATTTAGGGATCATATATCCCGGCGGGTACTTATTGGTCGTACCAACCTATATAGGGTCGTCCAGTCTTAACAATTTGGCCGGCCGCTTCGCTCGCCTGATGAGCTCGTATTTGTTGAGCGATATAGTCATCTAGGGCGGCTTTGGAGATGGTCTCCTCTTTGGCTGCTGATAGAGCCGGAAGAGGGTTCGATGTCTCCCCTCTGTCGTCTTCAAGGATAATCGGGGGGTCTTCAGCTGGAGAATTCGACTGTATCAATATCCCGACCATATCTTGGAATAAAAGCACCATTTGTTTTATTTTGGCCGCTTGTTCCGCGGCCTCTTTGTCTTTCCTCTCGAGCATTCTTCGGAGGAATTCGGCATCAGTTTCCTGTTCTTGGCGCTGCTCCGACGATGTCTCCAGGCTTGCTTTTGGCCCGGTGAGTGCAGCCATAGTTGTCAGCATCTACCGGAGCTTTTGCTGTTGTTGCTCCTGAGCCTTTGTCACTGATCGTGTGAGCAGTCGATGACCCGTAGAAGCGCGGCTTTCCTCTTTTTCGGAAGCCATATAAACAGTATGCACTACCATGCCCCAGACTTGGGGCGTTTAGATTCAGTGCCCTTGAGGTTCATCGCGGACATGGGGACTTTCTCCGGCCTCCTTCTTTTGTGAGCGGTCGAAGTTGAGGAGGACGTTGCAGCGGGCACCCAAATAGATGATACCTCCTGTGGTATGACAGGGTGGTCCTTCTCTTGCCGAACTTTCATCTTCTTCGGTCGGCGGGAGTAGTCTTGGTTGATCACTGAGTTTTGGATCTGTCGCCAGACCTTGTGAATTTTAGAGGACAGCCGCTGAGGGGCTGCTGTGGCTTCACCTTTGTAGCATTCTCCATAGGTGGAGGAGATATTTTTAGCACGGCAGTCGGAGTGTTCTTTCGCACACTCCTGAGTGGTTCAAAGCTGTTCCCAGTTGTAACAGCAGCATCGACTTCCACCGTTGGAGCTGGCGGAGTAAGTCCGGAAGGGGAACTGCCCCCAGCTTTCCTCACTCGGCGCCAGTGGCGACGTCGAGCATGTCGAGCGGACGGGACCACCTCTGCTGTTGGATGAGCTTTTTCATGCCCTTCGCTCTGATGCGGAGTTGTTGTTGTCGTTAGCCTGTCGAAGACCGACGTCCGCTGAGAGAGGATGGCCAACCTGTCGAAGGCGGACTTTCGAACAGGGGTAGCAGCCTTGGTGACTTCGTCTGGAATGGGAGTTGGAGTGGCCAGTATTGCAAAGATTGATTCTTTAGCAGGAGAAGCCGCTTTGACGACTTCATTTGTCGAAATAGGGATGGCTATCTGTTTCGGGATGACCCCCTCAGGTATCGCGGGCTTCTTCATGGGCCCATTGGAGTTCTGGCGCAGTCTGTTAAAGACTGAGGCGTTGGATTTGGGCAAACCGTTGAGAGGGGCCGCGATAGTTGCAAGCCGATCAAAAACCGACTTCTTCGGAGCTTCTTGCGATGGCATTGGGGCGTTGAAGCTCATGGGTGGGAGCATGGTCCAAAAGAATAGCCCTATGGTGGCTTGCGTCACCTGTTCCACTGGCATCGTAAAACGGGAGGCCGCTTGGGGCCCGTAGGTCACTCCTCCAGATAGGACGGAGTGGAAGTTGTTGTGGTTAGTGCAGTTTGAAGCCATTGATCTTCTGTTTTCTGCACAGAGCAAGATACCAAATCTTAATACTTCACATCCAAAGGAAGCCATGTCAAACCGCGATTCGTTCGCGAAACACGACACACGAAGTGTGGAGTGGAAAGAGGAAGAGGTCCCACCGGGCGTACCAGAATCTGTTCTCCACCGAAAAGACGCGACCGGGACGTTGGGACGTCTGGCCTGTATTTTGGGGGCAGATACTATTTGGTTTTATCCGTCCACCTCTCCGAATGTGCCAAGTTGATTTATGACACCGTGTATGGGAGGTTTAGACGGATGCGGCCGATGTAGCAGACTTCGTCAAATTCCCCCTCATTGTGAGGGTTTTTTTTTATTGTGGGGATGCTCTTCCTTGCAGGCGCAAGCCTCTACAGTTAATTACGCTACCGCATCGCGGTAACCACTTTCTCCTTCTCCAGATGTTCACTTCGTGTCGTGTGTGTTTGTTTTGTTTTTCGGTTGCCCGTGGATTGTATACGGAGACTAATTTATGTTGTCACCCGTAGGGCGTGGATTAGTCCAAATCCGTATTTTCTTAGATTTGGGTTTGGGGTTGGTTTAAGGATCGTTAATATAATTTTAGACTAAGATCAACTTAAACGTTTGTTAAGGATACATTAGCCTAATTTGAGACTAAGATCAACTTAACAGGATCATTTAGATCCAACAAAAGAGCATTTGGGCTCTACTGTTCTAGTTTAGGGACTTTGCGGTCCATTGGGTTAAGGACATCATAGTCCATGACAGTTTAAAGACGTCATGGTTTGTAAAGTTTAAAGACATCATAATCTGTGAGTTTAAGGACCTCACAGTCCATAAAGTTTAAGGACTTCATAGTCCATGAGTTTAAGGACCCCACAGTCCGTAAAGTTTAAGGACATCATAGTCCAGTTTAAAGACGTCATAGTCTATAAGTTTAAGGACCTCACAGTCCATAAAGTTTAAGGACATCATAGTCCATGAGTTTAAAGACCCCACAGTCCGTAAAGTTTAAGGACATCATAGTCCAGTTTAAAGACATCATAGTCTGTGTGGTTTTGGTTTAACCGTTTGGGGATGCACCAAAAGTTATTGGTTATTGGGACCCTCCATCTCTCTGAAGACGTTGAAGAATTACAACGACATATATCGGAGGTATGAAGAGATGTACCCTTGAACCAATGTTGGTTGGGAGATCTGTAGTCAAGTTTGGGACTAAGATCTGTTAAAAAGATTTATGAGCATATGGGCTCAATTAATCTAAATTAGGGGTCTGTGGCCAACTTGGGCTCGACCCACTCAGTTAAAATGTTGAACATTTAATAATGCTGAGCATTGGTCTGGATTCTGACAACCCTTTTTGTTTTTTTTATTGAGTGTTGAGCACTCATCATAGCTCTGGGGATTTTATTTAAAGAACACTCTGTATTCCTTCAGCGCCCAGGTGAGGAGCACGTGGCGCGCTTGGCGCTGAGCGCCAGACTTAGAGCGCTAAGGTGCTTCTTATGAGATAGCGCACACGTGAGGAGCACGTGGCGCGCTTGGCGCTGAGTGCCAGTCAATGAGTGCGGAGCGTTCTTTGTTAAATAATGCACACGTAAGGAGCACGTGGCGCGCCTGGCGTTGAGCGCTAAACTTGGAAAGCTGAAGCGCTGCTTTAAATTGGAGCGCTAAGGCTCTGCAGCGCTGTGCGCCAGATTTGGAGCACTGAGGCGCGTCATTAAATTGGTGCGCTAGGAGCGCTGCGGCGCTGTGCGCCAGTTTGAAGCACCGAGGCGCTTCTTTTAGATTGGAGCGCTAGGAGCGCTGCGGCGCTAGGAGCCAGTTTTGGAGCGCTAAAGCACTTCTTTTAAATGGAGCGCTAAGGCTCTTTTTAGGCAGCTTTGATCGGTTCTGCACTCTGAGAATTAAATTCTCGTTTATAAGAGACTTTATCTCGTGGATCTAAGAACTAATTTCTTATTTAAATAGGAGATGTCACAATCTCTTATGCTTTTCTGTGAAAGACTTTGTCTTTCATGAATGTGTAATCTAAGGAGAATTAAGTTCTTCCCCCCTTTTTATGATGAGATGTTATGATCTCTTTTGTGAAAGACATATGTCTTATAGATTTATGATCTTGAAGAAGAACTAGGTTCTCCTTCCTTCGATGAGATGCTTTGATCTCTCTGTTTTATTTACCTTGAAGAAATTCTTTTTACGAGAGCTTGCTTTTCTCTTTGAAATTTCTCAAAATTTGTTGGGGGGGGTTCTCTGTGTGAGACTTGAAGTCTTAGGGCCTTTATATAGTAGAGACTGATTTGTTGAATCTGTTAAAAAGATCTTTTCTCTGATTGATTTGGGGATGTTTCCCACCATTGGATCTTTGATCCGAGGGCTTCTGATTTACAGAAGGCGATCTTCTTGTTTTTAACAAGATTGGGAAATATTTTTCCATACAGAATTTATTTTGTATCTTGGTGATTTTTTAATCACCATTGGATCATGCATGTCTGAGCTGTATAGAACCCTATCATGCAGTTCTGTTCTGCGTGAACAACCTAAGCAATATAACACAAGAACCAGCAACTGAAAACATTCTTTACAATTCATACCTCTTGAATCTTATCATTTAATAAACTTTGAATCTGTTATAACCCAAAATTCCCTCACCTCTTTTACAATCTTACCAAAACCTTCGTATTCTTTCATTTCTTCACACATTTTTCATACACTATCAAGTACTTCTATCACCAAACTTTCCTTGAATTTGTTACACTTTTCTTTTACAAATTTCGAGGACGAATTTTTATAAGAAGGGTAGAATGTAACAACCCTAAACTTTCTGTACAACTTTCTGTACAATTTTTTTCAAAAAATACAAAAATGGGTACTTTTGCCTGAGCACAAGTTATAAATTTGTTTTGCTTTTTAATAGCAAGCAGGAGCTTGTAGATCATTGGTAAGACCTTGTACTGCTGAACCAAGCCACCAGAGCTCAAATCCCATCCCCCACGTTATTTTTAATATTGTTTTCTTTTGAATTTTTAGAAATTCAAGAGCCTACACATGCATAACTCGTAAAAACCCCACTACAAAAATAAAACAAACGGTCCCAGGAGATTACCCAACCGACGAAGAGCACGGAGCACCCCGGACTCGGCCGACTCGGCCCGCCGACGTCGGCCGGACTCGGCCGGACCGCCGAGTCACCAACATAAAACTTCTGTCTCTTGGCCTCCCCTTCACTCCTGTCATGCCCCGCTTCCCGGTGTACGGCGAAGGGGACGGGACGAGGCCGCTACGTATTTACTATGAAGTAAATACGCTAAGCGTATCTAAGCAATATAAAAGTAAGCACAAGAGACAAGATATATAAACTGAACAGCAGCTTTATTTATTAACATTCTTTTGTACAATGCATGAAAAGTAAATACAACTGAAATAAAAGAGATGCCTAAACAATGGCACTGAATGGAAAATGTACAATGTCTAGAGCTCGGGGTCTTCGCTGAACTGATCCAAGTCTTCAGCAGTAGGCTCGATCTCTGACGTGTCCAAAACACCCGACGACATTCAAAAAAGAAATAAATAGAATGTCGTCAGCGAACAGGTCGCTCGGTAAGTCCCAAAGATAAGAGGAAAGTAGAATAGACAGAATAAGAAGGTATCTTTTAAAGTTGTATTATATTGTTGTAATATTGTATTAACTCTGTTGTTTGTAGCTTGGTACAGAAGAATGCCAGTGTATACGAGAGGAGTCTCTATATGCCAGAGACTAGAGGCAAATATAGTACAAGGCTCTGTTAGAATGCCCGGAACAACGGCAATTGGATTCATGTTAGGTGTCCTAAATTTTGCAGTCTCGTGCCACTTCTAACACCTTCCGTACCAATCTACCCCTTAAACCCCACTGTTCCCGCCAAAAAATTTCTGCGCAAAAGAGCCCAAGGTATCAAATGGCAGCGATACGTTTAAGAAAATGTGAACAAGTATTTTCCGGGCTGTATTTTGATAAACTTCCGAATGTGAAATAGCTAAATTCTAATAGTATCGAAAGTGTCTCGAAAAACCCTTCGATTTGATATATTATGGGCCTCATAATTCATCCGGGATCAAAAGTTATGAGGCATCACGTGCCCACACGTAACCGAGCATCACGTGCCCACACGTGACCATTTACAGGCAAAGCCTGTAGGCACTGAATAAAATAAATAATTAAATGGGGTCACGTGCCAACACGTAATGGGCTTTTAAACCCTCTGAAATAATAGAATTAAATTCTGATTAGACGCTTTCTCAAAAGGGGTCACGTGCCAACACGTGATAAACCCCTAAACCATCTGAACTAATAGAATTAAATTCTAATAAAAAGGAATCAGAAACCCTAATTGGAAAATATTTTCCTAGATCTTTCCAAACAAAAAAATATTACACTCTGTGAAAGGGAGCACCGTTGGATTAAAAATCCAATGGTGATTAAAAATCACCAATTTATAGAAAGATTCTATACAAGAAAATATTTTCCTAAAAATTTGCCATGAACAACAAATAAAATATCTTTTGGATTAAAAATCCAATGGTGAATAAAATTCACTGAGTGATCTAAAAGATCATGTTGGTTATAAAATCAACAAAAATCTTCCAATGAAAAATTGACTAAAAAAACTGATTCTTTTCTTTCTCCTATAAATAGGAGCCAAGAAGAAAACAACAGGGAGAAGAAATTGGGAGATATAAAAAAGAAAATCTAATTCTCCAGAGAGAAGAAACCCTCTTCAGAGAAAAAAAAGAAACTCGAGGTAAAAGAAAGAAAGAGATCCTTCCAAAAATAAAAGAGAATTTAATTCTCAATATAACAGTTTAACTCTTCTAAATAAGAACTTAATTCTTCCTTTGGTTGAAAATCCGCAGAAACAGATCTCCCCATAAGTTGAGAATTTAATTCTCATCGGGGAGATTCTGCCATGCAGATCTAAAACCTAGGGGAGGACCTAAATTCAGAGAATTTAATTCTCCCACAGAGCACATAGGAATTTAATTCCTCCAACAAATGAGGGTTTAACCCTTAATACAAGAACTTAGTTCTTCCTTTGGTTAAAAATCTGCAGAAGCAGATCTCCCCATAAGTTGAGAATTTAATTTTCATCGGAGAGATTCTGCCATGCAGATCCAAGACTTAAAGGGAGAATTGGGTATAAATGAATTTAATTCTTCCAAATACTTAGGAATTTAATTCCTCCAAAATACTTAGGAATTTAATTCCTCCAACAGAGACAGGGTTTAACCATTAAAACAAGAACTTAGTTCTTCTTCATGGTTGAAGATCTACAGAAGCAGATCTTCCCATAAGTTGAGAATTTAATTCTCATCGGGGAAATTCTGCCATGCAGATCCAAAACTTAGAGGGAGAGTTGGGTTTAAAGAATTTAATTCTTCCATATACATAAGATTTTAATTCCTCTAAACAAAATTAGGGTTTAACCCTACCAAAGAATTTAATTCTTAAACAAGGGACTTAAAACTCTCCATGCACATAAAGAAGTCAGTATCCAACCTGATCACGTGGTAACACGTGACCCTCCCTTCAATGGTTAGAAAAGAATGAATGATATGGGGTCACGTTCTCCCACGTGACCTTTAGATAAAATTCCTCAAAATAAAAAGAACAAAGCCAAGGCAGAATAGACTTTGGGCGCACTCACGTGTCCCCACGTGACCCCTGAAAAACGCCTCTTTAAAAAAGAGAAGACTGAAGGATTAAAATCCAATGCATGGGCGCCCTCACGTGTCCCCACGTGACCCCTAACAAATCCTTTTAATATCCAGTGTATGGATACCTATCACGTGCCCACACGTGATGGCCTGAAGACTAAAAGTGTTTAACACTTATTCTGAGAATAAAATAAGGGAAGCTTGACCCAATCCTAGGGTGCCTCACGTGTCCTCACGTGAGCGTTTCATTCTCTAGTGTTTAACACTATTTTAAGCACTGCATCCTTAGTGTTTAACACTTCTGTGAATATTCTGAGAATAAATAACAGAGGCAAGGCCCAATCATCAGGCGCCTCACATGACCCCACGTGAGCGCTTCAGTCTTAGTGTTTAACGCTATATTTTTGATGCATTACGTGGGAGCACGTGATAGCCGAATATACTCTAGTGTTTAACACCATATCCAAGCCAATCTTAGCTTGAACTAGCCAAGTTTTCCAGAGACAAGACTCCCCTTTTGACCGAGCTCCAGATACTTTCTTGTTTTCCAAGATTGATCATCTCATATGGTATATGAGTGTTCAACACTCAATAAAAGATAAAAATATGGTCAGAACCCAGACCCATGCTTAATATTGCTAAATAGTGGGGAGCTGAGCCCAGATAAATGTTCAACAGTTCCAACAAAAGTCCAACATTTTAAACCCAAGTGGACTTAGCCCATGTTAGTCATAAGTCCTTAATTCAGATTAATTGAGCCCATGTGCTCATAAATCTATCGATCTTAGCCCCAAATTGGACTACAGATCTCTCAACCTACATTGGTTCAAGGGTACATTTCTTCACTCCTTTGATATATGTCGTTGTAATCCTTCAACAACTTCAGAGAGGCGACGGGTCCCGACAACCAGATTTTCCATGGACTATGATGTCCTTAACCTCGAACTATGGGGTCCCTTTAAACCCATGGACTACGATGTCCTTAACCTTGGACCATAATATCCTTAAACTAATGGACCACAATGTCCCTAAACTAAACAATAGAGCCCAAATGCTCTTTTATTGGATCTAAACGATCCCGTTAAGTTGATCTTAGTCTAAAAGTTAGACTAACGTATCCTTAACAAAGCGTTAAGTTGATCTTGGTCTGAAACTAGACTAACGCATCCTTAACAAACGTTTAAATTGATCTTAGTCTCAAATGAGACTAACGCATCCTTAAACCCAACCCTAAACCCAAATCTAAGAAAATACGGATTTGGACTAATCCACGCCCTACGAGCGACAACATAAATTAGTCTCCGTATACAATCCACGGGCAACGAAAAACAAAACAAACACACACAACGCGAAGTGACCATCTGGAGAAGGAGAAAGTGTTTACCGCGATGCGGTAGCGTAATTAACTGCAGGGGCTTGCGCCTGCAGGGAAAAGCGTCCCCATAATCAAAAACCCCTCAATGAGGGGGAATCTGACGAAGCTACATCGGCCGCATCCGTTTAAACCTTCGATACGTTGTGCTATAAATCAACTTGGCATTTTCGGAGAGGTGGACAGATAGCACCAATTAGCATCTGCCCCCAAATTCAGGCAAGACGAACCTACGCGGTTCTGTCTCTGTATTCGGAGGAGAACAGATTCCGGCATGCCCGGTGGGACCTTTTCCATCTTTCCACTCCACACTTCGTGTGTCGTGTTCACGAACGAATCGCGGTTTGCTATGGTTGCCCCCGGATTCGAGGTACTAAGATTTGGTGTCTTGCTCCATGCAGAAAACAGAAGATTAATGGATTTCAACTGCACAAACTGTAACAACTGCAACAACTCTCACACTGTCCTCGCTGGAGGAGTGACTTATGGGCCTCAGGCGACCTCCGTTTTCACCATGCCTGTGGAACAGGTGACTCAGGCCACCACTGGACTGTTCTTCGGGACCTTGCCCCCACCATTGAGCTTCAACGCCCCACTGTCATCGCAAGAAGCTCCGAAGTAGTCGGTCTTCGATCTGCTTGCAACTATCGCGACCCCTCTCAACGGGTCGTCCAAGTCTAATATCTCAGTCTTCGACAGGCTGAGCCTAAACTCAAAGGGGCCCACAAAGAAGCTCGCAATACCAGAGAAGGCTATCCCAGCTCCTACTGCAATTGAAGCTGTCCAAACTGCTTCCCCTACTCAAAAGCCGGCCTTCGATAGGTTGACTATTCCTTCCCAGCGGATGTCAGTTTATGACAGGCTGGCGCCAATAACAGCCTCTCCTCAAAGCAGGGGGCAGGACGAAACTACTCCGACGATAAAGGTGATTCCGGCTACACGACACGCTCGACGTCACCACTGGCGCCGAGTAAGGAAGGCTGGGGGTAACTCTCCTTCTGGACTGACTCTGCCAGCTCTAACGGTGGAAATCGATGTTGCTGTTCCAATTGGGAACAGCTTTGAACTGCTTAACAGGGTGCGCAGGAATTCGCCAACTGTCATGCTAAAAAAGTCTCCTCCACCTATGGAGAAGGCCCCAAAGGCGAAGCTGGAGCAGCCCCCTCAGCGCCTGTCCTCTAAAATTTACAAAGTTTGGCGACAGGTTCAGGACTCGGTGATTGATCAAGATTATTCTCACCGACAGAAAAAAGGTGAAATTTCAGCAAGAAGAGGACCATCCTGTCAAGCCACAAAAGGCGACAGCTACTTGGGTGCCCACTGCAACGACCCCCTCAACTTCGACCGCTCACAAGAGGAGAAGGCCGGAGAAAATCCCTGAGTCTGCGACGAATCACAAGACCACTGAACCTAAATGCCCTAAATCTGGGGGCATGGTGGTGCACACCATCTATATGGCATCCGGAAAAGAGGATAACCATATCTCCATAGGTCATCGACCGCTTATGCGATCAGTGACTAAGGCTCAGGAGCAACAACAACAGAAGCTCCAGGAAATGTTGACGCAGATGGCCGTACTCACAGGGCCAAAAGAATGCCCGGAAATGTCATCTGAGCAATGTAAGGAACAAGAAACTGAAGCTGAATTCCTCCGCAGAATCCTCGAAAAGAAGGACAAAGAGGCAGCGGAACAAGCTGCCAATATAAAACGAATGGCGTTCTTATTCCAAGACATGGTCGGAATGATGTTACAGCCGGATCCTCCAGCTGAGGATCCTCCTATTATCCTCGAAGACGACCAAGCGGAGACATCAAACCCTCTTCCGGCTTGTTCAGCAGCCAAAGAGGAGACCATCTTAAAAGCTGCCCTGGATGATTACATCGCTCAGCAGATATGAGTTCATCAAGCGAGCGAAGTGGCCGGGCAAATTGTTAAAACTGGACGACCCTACCCGGGCTGGTATGATCAAATCAAGTACCCGCTAGGATACACGATTCCTAAATTCCATGTGTACAAGGGGACAGGCAATCCCCATCAACATGTCGCTCAGTTCAGGGCTCTCTGCGGCAACACTGGAGGAGATGATAAGCTACTGCTTCGCCAATTCGTCGGCAGCTTGGCGGAAACGACCTTTGAGTGGTATTCGGAGATTCCCAACGACTCCGTCAAAACTTTTACGGAGATGGAATTGCTTTTCACCCAACGTTTTGCAAGCGCTAGCGAGCACACCCCGATCACCGCGTTAATTAACGCCAGAGTGAAGCCAGGTGAAACATGGGTGCAATACGCGATACGATGGCGGAATCTATGGTCGAAGTGCGAGCAGCGCATCGAGGAAGCACCTGCGGTAGGCATGTTCGTGGGTACTCTTGATCCTCAAGCGACCATTTCGCAGTTCATGATGTTTTTCAAGCAGACTACTTTCCAGGCCTTGATTGACAAACTGGCCCAAATGGATCAGATAGGCCATAGACCATCTTCCTCGAAGATGGAGCCTCGAAACGAGAAGGGTAAAGGGAAAGCAATCTTCGTCGCCAACGCTCAACAATAGCCGAGTGGCCCGAGACCGGTTGTTCGCCAAAGCAACAAGAGGCAATCCCTTGATGAGAAGTTGAGACGTCCTTACTCGATTCCCCGAGAAAAAACAAGGAGACTGTTCGAACTAGCAGTGCGCAGCGGGCTCATCACTCTACCGGAGTCGAGACACCCACCGCAACCGAACGACATCAACGATCCCAATTACCGTCCCTACCATCGAGTATTGGGCCATCCACTCGAAAATTACTACGTCTTCAAAAATTGGGTTGAAGACCAATACCAGCAAGGCAAATTCGCATTGTCTGAAAATTGGAAGGTGAACCCGCCACAACCACATGCTCCAAAATAGATGGACATGCCGGGGGCATCGTGCTCATTTATAGAGGGAGCTCCATGGGAAGTTGTTCTTTCGGCAAAAACTAAAAAAATGCTGAAAGATCTTCAAACATGTCTGGCGATCATGTGGAAAAGTCCGCAAGAACCGGAGATTATCGAGGGGATGCTGAAACCACGCTCAACATTGGGATTTAATAGTGATGGTGGACAAAACATTCAGGCCTAGCCGTCAAAGTCTTCGAAAAAAAAGAAGAAGACCAAAAAGCCCGCGCAGTTTGATGACAAGCGCACGGATCTGCAAAAGCATATGGACGCGCTGGAGGAATATAACCAGAAGGCGCGAACCACGGTCACACTCCAAGAATTTCTCAACAATATCCTTAAGAGCAGAGATAACGACAATAACGACGGGGATGACTCGTCACAAGAATCTGAGGACTATGTAGCAAGTTGCCACATGATCTCTCATTTGGCGTTAACTAACGAAGAAGTTCACTCGGCGATGAAGACATCATAAAAGAGCTAGGGCAGGATTGAAGCCAAAACCCTTGGAACCATCTGATGAGATGATCGACTTGCTACTGAATGAAGCCCGTCAGAAAAGCAAAGCCAATCCAGAGCGCGAACTGGCTATATTCGAAGAAGCCAAAAGCCGACAACTAGATGAAAAGGTCGAGGCACCCCAACCGGATCGAAGCATCCCTATCGCCAGCAAAAGCAAGCTTAAAGTAAGGAAATGATTCGCTAGGGCCCTGTCAATAGGAATGAAGTTGCCCTCTTTCAGAGGAAATTCTCCTGGCGGTATACATCTTGATGAAGCGGGCATACATCTTAACTTCTGCTTATACCATCAGAGGATTGCACACCCTACCGAGGAGTGCATAGCCTTTAAAAACCGATGGCAGGGATATGTTGCCCACCGACAACACGTTCAACGAGTGAAGCGCAAGGCTCGTTGGGAACAGAAAAGCACGACAGATGAGCGCAAAAGAGCCGCTGGCAACTGCCACATAGTCGACACCAAGGGATCGCAAATTATCACCTTTGGAAGCGACTCTGACGAAGAAATCGCCCTCAGCCCTCTCTTCAAGGAATTCACCTCCGACACAAAAGATGCAAAGATTTGCGAGAAAATCTAGCTGCGTAATCGTACGTTGCCCGAAAAATCTCGGACCTATGACCGAAATGTCGTTAAACTACTACAAACCGCAGCATACTAGGGCTGACGCATAAAAAACGGTATGTCCGCAAGCAAAATGGTAACGGATAAAAACCCGAAAGGGCGCTGTGAGTAAAAACAGTAGGACTACCGGTGATATTTGTGAAAACCCGAAAGGGCGCAGACTCGTAAAAAAAAAAGGTACGTCCACAAACAAAATGGCACGGATGAAAACCCGAAAGGGCTCCGTGAGTAAAAACAGCAGGACTACTGGCGAGTTTGTGAAAAACCCGAAAGGGCGCAATCTCGTTAAAAGACACTTGCAAGGTCCTCTCGACCCTGTAAGGAGAAACCACCTGCGTGAGATCCTTACGACTCACAAAGGAGAAACACATTTAGGGATCCCCACGATTCCTAAGGAGAAATTACACTTACGAGATCCTCATGACTCGTAAGGAGAACCCTCTTATGAGACCCTCATGGCTCATAAGATTCAAAAGCCTGAAGCTACAAGGATCTGAACCTGTTCTTAAGCCGTCATACACCTCGATTTTGCCCTACAAGCGGTTCAATATTGACCTACAAGCGGTTCAATATTGACCCTTGTATATAATCTACGAGCACGAATGAACATTTCCCTAACAGGGTCCCATCAGCGACTAGGGATATGCTTACACGGTGAACAAACACTTATAGGCCCTCTCGACTTGTAAGGAGAAAACACTTTGTAAGATCCTTACGACTTATAAGAGAACACACACTTAGGAATCCTCACGATTCCTAAGGAGAAAATGCACCTACGAGATCCTCACGACTCGTAGGGAGAAACACCTTTATGAGACTCTTACGGGTCATGAAGTCAAAAGCCTTAGTCGACGGGATCCTAACCCTGTTTGCTAAGCCACCTTTGTTCGACATCGACAGAGGCAAATGATGATTCGTTCCTGGCAATATCCCAGTTGTAGCGATACTGATACCTAAATCGGTATCAAATTCCAAGTCCTTTCATGGCAAATGATGATTCGCTCCTGGCAATATTCCAGTCGCAGCGATACTGATGCTAAGATCGGCACCAGATTCCAAGTTCCATACTCGTGGCAAAAAGTCAACGAGCCAAAAATTCATATGAAATAGCCGAAATAATGGGGCAACTTGCAATGAAATCAGCAAGTAAAAATATATGCATACAAAATAGCCGAAATGGTTGGGCAACTCGCAATAAAAAGAGCGAGTAAATAAAACAAATAGCCGAAATGATTGGGCACCATGAAAAATAGCCGAAATAATTGGGCAATCGCGACTTGCGCGATACAAAAAGCAGAAATGATAGAGCATCGCGAAAAAAAACAAAAAATGTACATATGAAATGAAACTTTTGCCCTACAAGCGGTTCAATGCTGACCCTTGTATACAATCCACGGGCACAAATAAACGTTTCCCCAACAGAGTCCCACCGCTGACGAGGGATATCTTCATATGGCGAACGACACTTGTAAGTCCTCTCGACTTATAAGGAGAAAACACTCTTGGAAGATACTTACGACTTATAAGAAAACACACACTTAGGAATTCTCACGATTCCTAAGGAAAAAATGCACCTACGAGATCCTCACGACTCGTAGGGAGAAATACCTTTATGAGACCCTTATGGCTCGTAAAGTCAAAAAGCCTTAGTCGACAGGATCTTAACCCTGTTTGCTAAGCCACCTTTGTTCGAACCGACAAAGGCAAATGATGATTCGCTCCTGGCAATATCCCAGTTGTAGCGATGTTGATGTTTAAATCGGTATCAAATCCCAAGTCCTTTCACGGCAAATGATGATTCGCTCCAGGCGATATCCCAATTGTAGCAATGCCGATGCCTAAATTGGTATCAAATCCCAAACTCGCAGTGAAAAGTCAGCGAGCCACAAATGCATATGAAATAGCCGAAATGATGGGGCAACTTGCAACGAAATCAGCAAGTAAAAATGTATGCATACAAAATAGCCGAAATGGTTGGGCAACTCGCAATAAAAAGCAGCGAGTAAATAAAACAAATAACCGAAATGATTGGGCACCGCGAAAAATAGCCGAAATGATTAAGCAATCATGACTTTCGCGATACAAAAAGCTGAAATGATAGAGCATCGCGGAAAGAAAAAAATATAATACATATAAAATGAAACTTTTGCTCTACAGGTGAGGTCATATTGACCCCTGTATACAATTTATGGGCACAAACAAGAAGGGAACCATATCATCCCACCAGGCTTCGTCAAAGCGAAGCCAAATCTCGACGGTTCATAGACAACCTAGAGACAACCTCAACATTCGTCGCAATATTGCAGACACAATGTCAACAAACGAAGCAAAGGAAGATCCCTAGCTTCAGGGTCTCGACGTCAACATCGACAGCCTAGAGATCACCAACGACGTTTCTCCTTACTCCAGCAGGATGCAGACGTGGCGTCAACAACCAACCTCAGAGTAGCAACGAAGCGGAGCCATGTCAAAGTCCCTAGTTCCAAATCTCAATGGCCACATCTACAGCGTGGAGACCAACAACAATGTGCTTCCTCATTCCAGCAGGACACAAATGCTACACCATCAATCAGAACCACGGTAAAGTCCCCAGTTCCAAGACTCTACGGTTTACAGACAACCTAGAATCATCTAATGACCCCATCACGGAAACATGTCATCCAATGACCTCGTCACGAAAACACGTCATCCAATGACCCCGTCTCGGAATCAAGTCAACTCAAAACCTCGATTCAGGAAAATCAGCGTCCTTGACAAGAGCATCTCGATTCGCGTCGACCCGCAAGGAAATCGGTGTCTTTACAGGAATACCTCGATTCGTCCCAACCCCAGGGAAATCAGTGTCCTTGGCAAAACCCTCGATTCAGGGAAATCAGCGTCCTTGACGAGAGCATCTCGATTCGCGTCGATCCGCAAGGAAATTAGTGTCTTTGCAGGAATACCTCGATTCATCTCAACCCCTGGGAAATCAGTGTCCTTGGCAAAACCCTCAATTCAGGGAAATCAGCGTCCTTGACGAGAGCAACTCAATTCGTGTCAACCAGCAAGGAAATTAGTGTCTTTGCAGGAATACCTAGATTCATCTCAACCCCAGGGAAATCAGCGTCCTTGGCAAAACCCTCGATTCAGGAAATCAGCGTCCTTGACGAGAGCATCTCGATTCGCGTCGACCCGCAAGGTAACCAGTGTCTTTGCAGGAATACCTTGATTCGTCTCAACCCCAGGGAAATCAGTGTCCTTGGCAAAAACCTCAATTCAGGGAAATCAGTGTCCTTGACGAGAGCATCTCGATTCACGTCGACCCGCAAGGAAATCAGTATCTTTGCAGGAATACCTCGATTCGTCTCAACCCCAGGAAAATCAGTGTCCTTGGAAAAAACCTCGATTCAGGAAAATCAGCGTCCTTGATGAGAGCATCTCGATTCGCGTCGACCCGCAAGGAAATCAGTGTCTTTGCAGGAATACCTCGATTCGTCTCAACCCCAGGGAAATCAGTATCCTTGGCAAAAACCTCGATTCAGAGAAATCAGTGTCCTTGACGAGAGCATCTCGATTCGCGTCGACCCGCAAGGAAATCAGTGTCTTTGCAGGAATACCTCGATTCATCTCAACCCCAGGGAAATCAGTGTCCTTGGCAAAAACCTCAATTCAGGAAAATAAGCGTCCTTCACGAGAGCATCTCGATTCGCGTCGACCCGCAAGAAAATCAGTGTCTTTGCAGGAATATCTCGATTCGTTTTAACTCCTAGGAAATCAGTGTCCTTGGCAAAAACCTCGATTCAGGGAAATCAGCGTCCTTGACGAGAACATCTCGTTTCACATCGACCCGCAGAGAAATCAGCGTCTTTGCAGGAATACCTCGATTCATTTCAACTCCAAGGAAATCAGTGTCTTTGGCAAAAACCTCGATTCAGGGAAATCAGCGTCCTTGACGAGAGCACCTCGATTTGCGTCGATCCGCAGAGAAATCAGTGTCTTTACAGAAATACCTCGATTCATTTCGACTCCAGGGAAATCAGTGTCCTTGGCAAAACCTCGATTCAGGGAAATCAGCGTCCTTGACGATAGCACCTCGATTCGCATCGACCCGCAGAGAAATCAGTGTCTTTGCAGAAATACCTCGATTCGTTTCGACTCCAGGGAAATCAGTGTCCTTAGCAAAACCTCGATTCAGGGAAATCAGCGTCCTTGGCGAGAGCATCTCGATTCGCGTCGACCCGCAAGGAAATCAGTGTCTTTGCAGGAATACCTCGATTCGTCTAACTCCGAGGAAATTAGTGCCCTTGGCAAATACCTCGATTCAGGGAAATCAGCGTCCTTGACGAGAACATCTCGACTCGCGCCGACCCGCAGAGAAATCAGTGTCTCTGCAGGAATATACAACGTCAGCAAAGCAGAGCCGCGGAAAAGTTTCCAGTTCCATGACTCGGCGGTGCACAGACAACCCAAAGTCAACCCTCGGCCTCCCTGTTGAAGCAATGCTTTGACTAGGGAGTAGGTCAACTCATCAATCACTTACGAGTCCTCTCGACTTGTAAGGAAGAAAATTCTCTTGTGGGATCCTTACGACTCTGTTTCCCCCAATCAGAGCAAAACTTTGTTTTAAATTTCAAAATTCAAAGGTTGAAGCAATGCTTCAGATCCAGCGCTCTGCGTTGTGCGTCACGTGTCAAACACGGGTGCGCTAGCGCAGTTGCGCCGCGCGCCACGTGTCGAACGTAGGTGCGCTAGCGCAAGGTGCGCCAGCGCTGGAATTAAAAATTCCCCACCGTTAGATCAAAAGATCTAATAATAATAAATTATTAATTAATCAGAATTAAAATTCTGTTATGGAAAGATCTTTCCAATTTTGTTAAAAACAAGAAAATTGCCTTCTGTAAAACAGAAGCCCTAGGATCAAAGATCCAACGGCGGGGAAATATTCCCAAATCAATCAGAGAAAAATCTCTTTAACTGATTTAACAAATCAATTTGCCCTATAAAAAGGCCCCTAGACTTCAAGTCTCAGAGGAAAGAGACACAGAGAGAGAGATAGATAGAGAAACCTCCCTAAAAATTTTTAGAAAACTCAAAGAGGAAGAAGCAAGCTTCTAGCAAAAAGAAGATCATCTTCTTCAAGGTAAAGAACATAATTCTTGGATATAGAGATGAAATCATCTCACGAAAAGAAGAATTATCTTCTAAAAAAGATCATAGATCTATAAAAAGACCAAAGTCTTTGATATAAAAGAGATCAAAAGATCTTATTATAAACAAAAAGAAGAAGTATTTACTTCATTTACAGATCATTGATCTACAAAGGCAGTGCCTTTTTATAAATAAATAAAGAAAGAACTTTTGTTCTTTAATCTTGAGGCAAAGCCTCCTTTAAACAGGACATAAACTTGTTTCTCTGATCATAAATTTGATCAAATGCGCTTTGCGCTATTGGAAAGTGCCTTGCACTCATGAACTGCGCCTTTGCGCTACTTGGACCGGCGCTCAGCGCCAAAACATGCCATGTGTCAAGCACAGACACATCTTGCGCTTTATGCTTCTGAAACAGCGCACCGCGCTCATGGGCTAGCGCTCAGCGCCAAGCGTGCCACGTGTCACTCACTGGTGCGCCATTAAATCAGCGCAAAGCGCTCATGAATTAAAAGCGCAATGCGCTAATAAACTGGTGCTTAGCGCTAAGCGCGACACGTGTCATTTTCATGTGCGCTACTTCGCAGAAGCGCGATGCGCTCTTTAATTGGCGCAAAGCGCCTGATGCACCACGTGGCGCGCTGTCAGAACACACATTGTTCTGATGAATACTATGCAATCAATACAAGACAAAAAATGTCAGGATCTAATGCTCAGCATTATTAAAAGGGCCAAGCCCAAATAAAGGCTCAACAGCCCGGAACAATAAAATGTTAAACATTTGTTGGACTTAGCCCAAATTGGCTATAAGTCCTCAATTCGGATTAACTGAGCCTATATGCTCATTAATTCTTTGATCTTAGTCCCAAATTGGACTACAGATCTCTCAATCAATATTAGTTCAAGGGTACATCTTTTCACTCCTCTGATACATGCCGTTGTAATCCTTCAACGTCTTCAGAAAGGTGACGGGTCCCGACAACCAGACACTTCATGGACTGTGGGGTCCTTAAACTTATGGACTATGATATCCTTAACCCGGACTGTGGGGTCCTTAAACCCATGGACTACGATGTCCTTAAACCTTATAGACTAAGATGTTTCTAAACTGGACTGTGAGGTCCTTAAACCCACGAACTACGACGTCCTTAACCTCGGACTGTGGGGTCCCTTTAAACCCACGGACTACGACGTCCTTAACCTCGGACTGTGGGGTCTCTTTAAACCCACATACTACGATGTCCTTAACCTCGGACTGTGGGGTCCATTTAAACCCACGGACTACGATGTCCTTAACCTTGGACTGTGGGGTCCCTTTAAATCCACAGACTACGACGTCCTTAACCTTGGACTGTGGGGTCCCTTTAAACCCACGGACTATGATGTCCTTAACCTTGGACCACCATGTCCTTAAACTGGTAACGGAACACCATGTTCTTAAACTGGTAGTCGACCGCAATGTCTCTAAACTAAACAATAGAGCCCAAATGCTCTCTTGTTGGATCTAAATGATCCCGTTAAGTTGATCTTAGTCTAAAATTAGACTAACGTATCCTTAACAAACGTTTAACTTGATCTTAGTCTCAAATGAGACTAACGTATCCCTAAACCCAACCCTCAAACCGAAATCTAAGAAAATACGGATTTGGACTAATCCACGTCCTATGGGCGACAAAATAAATTAGTCTCCGTATACAATCCATGGGCAACCACAAACAAAACAAACACCCACGACACGAAGTGACCATCTGTAGAAGGAGAAAGTTGTTACCGCAATGCGGTAGCGTAATTAACTGCAGGGGCTTGCGCCTGCAGGGAAGAGCGTCCCCACAATCAAAAACCCCTCACAATGAGGGGGAATCTGACGAAGTCTGCTACATCGGCCATATCCATTTAAACCTTTGATACACAGTGCCATAAATCAACTTGGTATCTTCGGAGAGGTGGACGGATTGCACCAATTAGCATCTGCCCTCGGAATTCAGGCCCCGACGTCCCAACGTTCCGGTCGCGTCTTTTCGGCGGGGAACAGATTCTGGCACGCCCGGTAGGACCTTTTCCACTTTCCACTCCACACTTCGTGTGTCGTGTTTTTCCCGTGATCAGATAATCGCGGTGTGTATGTTTGTGGTTGCCCTTAGGGGAGTGGATACTGAAGTCGGCGCTTCGTTTTTATGAAGAATGGCGTTTGTTCCCACCTTAGCAACACATGCTCTGTCATATTTGGTGGAGTCAAGTACGGGCCACTTGCAGGCTCAAATCTCTGCAATCCGGTTCTTCAAGAAATCAACTGGATTCTTTTTGGGTCGATGCTCCCACCCTCCATCCTAGGTGCTTCACGTCGATGGAGGAAGCCCAGAGGAAATCTGTCTTCCACAGGCTGGTTCCCCAAGCTGCAACTTTGCCGATAGAATCAGTTCTCCAACAACTGGAACCTGCCAAGGACCAAGGTCGACGCAGGGGGCAGAATATTTAGGCTCTCAAAGGAAACAGAGGGCAGGCTCGGCAAAATCCTGAAGCTAGTCAAATTCCGGCCGTAAGAAACAGTCGACGTCGATATCAGCATCATACAAAATGAGCTGGGGGCAGTTCTCTGTATGGTCCTGTTTCAACCCCAGTGGTGAATGTTGTTGTTCCAACTGGGAACAGCTTCAAATTGTTGTGAAGGGTCAGACAAAATTCTCCTACCGCAATACTGAAGAAGTCTCCGCAGCCTATGGAGATCCTACGAGAGCATAAACCAATTCGCTCCCTAAAGCAACTTTCCTCATCTATATATAAAGTACGGAAGCAAGTGAAGGCCTCTGTCGTCAACCGCGGCTCTTCCCCTAAACGTCAACCAAATTCTGACAAATCCTCTTTCAAATACAAGGGGACTCATCCCAAGACAGATCCCGATACAGCGGTTCCTCCCAAAACCAAAGCGGCTTTTCACAAAAAAGAGAGGCCCAATAAAGCTCAAATGCCTGAAGCAAACTCCAAAGGCCAAATCTCCAAACGCCCCAAGCCTGGGGCATGGTAGTTCACATAGTCTATGTGGTGAATTCCAAAGACAAAGTTCGAGCTTCTACTAGTCACCGACCTCAAACTCGGTCCTTAACAAAAGTTCAACTGCAATATGAAAAGCTGCAGGAGATACTTGCTCAGGCGGCAGCAAACGCTAATCCATCGTCTAAGGCAAATCCCGAAGACACACCTGGAGAAAGGATAGAGAAGGGGTCGGATATTGATTTCCTGAAAGCGCGCTCTGAAAAAAGGAGATGCAGAAGCGGCAGAAATGTCCACTAAAATGAACCAGATAGCCCTTCTGATTTAGAATAGGGCTGAAATGATGGTTCAATCGGAACCACTGGCGGATAAACTGCCGGTAGTCAGTCTTAAAGATAAGGATGACATTTCAAATCCTCTGCAAAGCTCATCAATGGCTAAGAAGGAAATGATTCCTAAAAGCAAAGCTTAACGAATATATCGCTCAGCAAATCGAAGCCCACTACGCCAGTGAAGCCGTAAATAGATCAATCAAGATTGGTCGACCGTATCCGACATGGCACAATCAAATACAGTACCCGCCAGAGTACACACTTCCAACATGCCACATGTACAAAGGAACTGAGAATTCTCGCCAGCACATGGCGCAATTTGAGCCCATGTGCAGCAATACTAATATACTTCTCCTCTGACAGTTCATTGGCTGTCCGGCGGGCATTGCCTTCGAATGGTATGCGGAACTGCCGAATGACTCCATGAATACCTTCGACGAAAAGGAGATGCCCTCCTGTTAGAGATTCGCTAATATGAATAAACACACTACCGTGACGGCATTGGTCAACGAAAGGGTTAGACCGAATGAGACTTGGGTTCAATGTGTTACCCGATGACGAAATCTCTGGTCAAATACAAGCAACGCAATCATGAAGTTGCAGCCATAGGAATGCTCATAGCCATCCTTGACCCAAATTCAAAGGCGTCCTCGTATATAGCCCTTTTCAAGCCGACGGCCTTCTAAGAGCTGATGGACAAAATGACTTGATTGGATTAGCTGAGTCAAGACCCTTCATCATCTGATGAAGATGAATGAAAAGCGGAGGTAAGGTGGTATTTGTTGCCGACGCTCAACAAAAAAAATGAGCGATTTTGAAGCAATCTGTCACCAAAATAGCGACGGCGTGGGTACTCGCTTCCCCCCCAAGGTATACACAGGAGGCATATTTCTCACTGGAGGAAGAATCTCTATGTAAGATGGTCATTTCTTCTTAAAGAATAGAAAGGATATCAAGGGGCTTACAAAAGAGTCCTGCAGTCAAGTGGAATAGCCCACTTGAAATAAAAAAAAAACGGTATGTCCACGAGCAAAATGGGCACGGATGAAAACCCGGAAGGGCTCCGTGAGTAAAAACAACAGGGCTACCGGCGAGTTTGTGAAAACCCGAAAGGGCGCAGGCTCGTAAAAAAAAGGTATGTTTATAAGCAAAATGGGCACGGATGAAAACCCGAAAGGGCTCCATGAGTAAAAACAGCAGGGCTACCGGCGAGTTTTGTGAAAACCCGAAAGGGCGCAATCTCGTTAAAAGACACTTGCAAGGTCCTCTCGACCCTGTAAGGAGAAACCACCTGCGTGAGATCCTTACGACTCACAAAGGAGAAACACATTTAGGAATCCCCACGATTCCTAAGGAGAAATTACACTTACGAGATCCTCATGACTCGTAAGGAGAATTCATCTTATGAGACCCTCACGGCTCATAAGATTTCAAAGCCTTAAGCTACAGGGATCTGAACTTGTTCTTAAGCAGCCATACACCCTGATTCTGCCCTACAAGCGGTTCAATACTGACCCTTGTATACAATCCACGGGCGCGAATAAACATTTCCCTAACAAAGTCCCATCCGTGACTAGGGATATGCTCGTACAGCAAACAACACTTGTAAGTCCTCTCGACTTATAAGGAGAAAATACTCTTGTAAGATCCTTACGACTTATAAGAGAACACACACTTAGGAATCCTCACGATTCCTAAGGAGAAAATGCACCTACGAGATCCTCACGACTCGTAGGGAGAAAATTCTTTATGAGACCCTTACGGCTCATGAAGTCAAAAGCCTTAGTCGACGGGATCCTAACCCTGTTTGCTAAGCCACCTTAGTCAACATCGACAGAGGCAAATAATGATTCGCTCCTGGAAATATCCCAGTTGTAGCGATGCTGATGCCTAAATCGGTATCAAATTCCAAGTCCTTTCATGGCAAATGATGATTCGCTCCTGGCAATATTCCAGTCGTAGCGATGCTGATGCTGAGATTGGCACCAGATTCCAAGTTCCACACTAGCGATAAAAAAATCAACGAGCCAAAAATGCATATGAAAGAGCCGAAATGATGGGGCATCATGCAACAAAATCAGCAAGTAAAAATATATGCATACAAAAATAACCGAAATGATTGGGCAACTCGCAATAAAAAGCAGCGAGTAAATACAAAAATAGCCGAAATGATTGGGCACCGCGAAAAATAGTCGAAATGATTGGGCAATCGCGAACTTCGCGATATAAAAGCTGAAATGATAGAGCATCACGGAAATAAAAAAAATTAAAGAATAAAACTTTTGCCCTACAGGTGAGTCCATACTAACCCTGTATACAATCCATGGGCATAAACGAAAAGGGAACCACATGTCCCCCACCAGATCCTGTCAAAAGGGAAAGTCAGATCTCAACAGTAACATCTGCATCCCAGAAGATCAACAACGGTGTTCCTTCTTATGCCAACAGGGCACGGGAGCGACATAACGAAACGGAGCCACGACATAGTCCCTAGTTCCAAATCTCGACGGCCAAATCTACAGCCTGGAGTCCCACAACAGCATTCCTCCCCATTCCAGCAGGATTCGGATGCGACAATCAATCTCGGAGCCAAGGCGGGGTCCAGAAAGCCAAGTCTCGATGGTTCACAGACAACTTAGAGACCGTCTCGACATTTGTCTCGTTATAGCAGACGCAATGTCAGTAAAGCGGAGTGATGGAAAAATCCTAGCTCCACCTCAGCATTCGTCTCATTACGGTAAACGCAATGTCAACAACGGCGTTCCTTCGCAGTCCAGAAGGATGCAGATGCAACGTCAACGAAAGACCCCATGGTCAGCAAAGTGGAGTGACGGCAAAATCCTAGCTCCACCTTAGCATTCGTCTCGTTACAGTAGATGCAATGTCAGCAACGGCGCTCCTTCGCAGTCCAGCAGGATGCAGACGCAACGTCAACAAAAGACCCCATGATCGAAACAAAGTGGAGTGACGGCAAAATCCCAGCTCCACCGCAGCATTCGTCTCGTTACAGTAGACGCAATGTCAACAACGTCGTTCCTTCGCAGTCCAGCAGAATGTAGATGCAACGTCAACGAAAGGCCCCATGGTCAGCAAAGCGGAGTGACGGAAAAATCCCAGCTCCACCTCAGCATTCGTCTCGTTACAGTAGACGCAATGTCAGCAACGGCGTTCCTTCCCAGTCCAGAAGGATGCAGATGCAATATCAACGAAAGACCCCATGGTCAGCAAAGCGGAGTGATGGCAAAATCCCGGCTCCACCTCAGCATTCGTCTCGTTACACTAGACGCAATGTCAACAACGACGTTCCTTCGCAGTCCAGCAGGATGCAGACGCAACGTCAACAAAAGACCTCACGGTCAAAACAAAATGAAGTGAAGGCCAAATTCCTAGCTTCAGGGTCTTGACGGTAACTCATATAAAACCTGAAAGACTATCGAAGATCATCCCACACCAGCGTGGAGTGATCACCACCGCGACATTCGTCTCGATACAGCAGATGCAACGCCAAAGCAAACAAAGCGAAGGCCAAATTCCTAGCTTTAGGGTCTTGACGGTAACTCATATAAAACCTGAAAGACTATTGGAGTTCATCCCACACCAGCGTGGAGTGGTCGCCACCTCGACGTTCGTCTCGATACAGCAGATGCAACGCCAAAGCAAACGAAGCGAAGGCCAAATTCCTAGCTTCAGGGTCTTGACGGTAACTCATATAAAACCTGAAAGACTATCGGAGATCATCCCATACCAACGCGGAGTGGTTACTACCTCGACGTTCGTCTCGATACAGCAGATGCAACGCCAAAGCAAACGAAGCGAAGGCCAAATTCCTAGCTTCAGGGTCTTGACGGTAACTCATATAAAACCTGAAAGACTGTCGGAGATCATCCCACACCAGCGCGGAGTGGTCACCACCTCGACGTTCGTCTCGATACAGTAGACGAGATGTCACCACAGCGTTCTTCCTCCAGCAGGATTCAGACGTGACAATCAAACAATGGAGCCACGGCAAAATCCCTAGTTCCAAGCCTCGACGGTTCACCCGCAACCTAGAGACAACTGTGAAATTCATCTCGTTACAGCAGACGCAATGCCAGCAAAATGAAGCAAAGGCCAAATTCCTAGCTTCAAGGTCTTGACGGCAACTCATATAAAACCTGAAAGACTATCGGAGATCATCCCATACCAGCGCGGAGTGGTTATAACTCATCGGGGCTCTCCAAAATGAGCCTAACCTCAAGTAAAAAGCGGCATGGCAAAATTCCTAACACTTGCTCTTCTGACGGTCAAACTACCTAAGAAGATTGCTTGAAGACGTCTTGTCCAGCCCCCGAAGAGATCGGAGACACGACAGTCGCAAGGCTACTCGAACAGCAAGATTTCCTATCGAGGGATACACAGCCGACGCGACGGTACGACGGGCAAAACCCTAGTACCACAGACCCTAATGGACCTTTGTCGAAAAGAGCAAAGGTTAACTGTGACGTTAGGACATTCTTGCGAGAACTTCTCGATTTGTCTCGACTCGTAAGGCAAAGCCTTAGGCAATGGGGATGAGGACCTGTTTCCTAAGCACTGGGGTCCTACAAGTTGGTCCAAAATGGACTATTGCATACTATTCACGGACCACACTCTCCAAAGTCGAATCTCGACAAGGAGGGAAACAACCATTTACGAGTCCTCTCGACTTGTAAGGGGGAAAATTCTCTTGTGAGATCCTTACGACTCTCGAGAGAAACCACACTTGGGAATCCTCACGAATCTTAAGGAGAAAATACACCTACGAGATCCTCTCGACTCGTAGGGAGAAAAGTCTTTATGAGACCATCACGGCTCATAAAGTTGAAAAGTCTTAGGTAGCAGATCTGAACCCGCTTCCTAAGCCATCACTACCCCTCGAAGAAGCCAAAACAACATGCTCACCCTATCATCTGCCGGCTATGTTGGCTAAGGTAACATACTGATAACAAAATAAGAGAAGAAAGTGACAGCAAGGAAAACATTTGATTCACATTTGATTAAGCGTTCAAAGCATACCAGTCCATGCAAGTGCAAAAGATTCAGTACATAAAATAAAACACGCTGAAATGAGAAATTTACCATTCATACTTCGAAAAGTTCTTACAATCATGAAAGCAGTAAACGAAAATATCATCAAAATGATTACAATGGTAAAACCTCAGATCCAGGGCATGAATTGAGGAATTCGAAAGTAAGGCCGTCTAGAATCTTTCTGGCCTTTCTGACCATTCTCGTATGCATCCTCTCGCGCTCACGAGTGTCGAGATCCTCACCAATGTCCCCCTCCCTTTGATAAGATGCGATTATCTTCGTCTGTTGGAAAGTTTGATGCAGAATGTCAATGAGGTTATCTCGCCGCTTCTTCGAGATCAGCCCCGACAGGTACACTGAATGCACCTTGTCATCGGCATCATCCAGCGCATTAAGCGGCATGCCTCGTGAAACCCAGGAAGTGCTCTCCAAATTGCTCCCACTACGATTTTCAGGAGAGCGGAACGGCAAGGAAGCAGCCAACCAACGCGTGCATGCAGACGATCCATAATCTCCGCACATTGGGCATCTGTTAACTCTTAGTTTTGGCAACGGCCTTGTACGCGAATATCCTCATAAGAAATGAACTCGTTCAGACTATATAAATGAACAGCCATAGTGCCTGAAAGGAAACATCATTAAAAGATAAGTAATGAGGAAAAATGGGCAAAGGGATTTAAACGACTCTCGATATCCCCATGGAGAAAACAAATTCTAATTATGATACCTAACAAATTTGAATTCGTGAGAGATTCTAAAAAGGGAATCTCGTTTAAGAAAGGTCCCTCGGGAAAGAGGAGTTAAATTCCTCGAGAGCAATGCTCTGCAAACAGAAATGACACCTGTCAAAGTCAATTATGAGGGTAATTAAAAATTCTTCGAGAATGCTAAGAGCCTCGCTCTGAAGAAATGATGGAACAACCATCAGAAGATTTAAAATAAGAGTTTTAATGAATTAAAAATTCTGAAATTTATGAACAAACTCTAAGAGTTCTTCATAAGCAAAGCTCTGTTCATTAATGGGCTAAGAAACCCAAGAAAAGATCTCCTTAGATCCATGGATTCCAAGAGAGCAAAGCTCTATTAATGAAACCCTAAATGGGTTTTCTTTAGATCAAAGATCTATGAAGAGCAAGGCTCTGTTAATGGGTAAAACCCTGATTTATTAAAAAAAATTAAACTTTACCTAAGTTTGATAGAGTTCTGACTCTTGAAAAGTTCTTAAACTGAAAAGCAATGCTCTGAATCAAAATTCTCAAGAAGGAGATGAAAATCATCTAAGGGACCAAAGGTCCTATTTATAGGCATTGAAACGCCTCTTCAACTTCTGAGTTGATCCAAGGGCGCAGATGCTGCCACCGTTACACTCACGTGTGGGCCACGTGAGCGCAACGCTGGGGGGCATTTGTTTCCCCCAATCAGAGCAAAACTCTGTTTTAAATTTCAAAATTCAAAGGTTAAAGCAACACTTCAGATCCAGCGCTCTGCGCTGCGCGCCATGTGTCAAACACGGGTGCGCTAGCGCAGTTGCGCTGCGTTCTGCGCCGCGCGCCACGTGTCAAACGTAGGTGCGCCAGCGCAAGGTGCGCCAGCGCTGGAATTAAAAATTCCCCATAGTTAGATCAAAAGATCTAATAATAATAAATTATTAATTAATCAGAATTAAAATTCTGTTATGAAAAGATCTTTCCAATTTTGTTAAAAACAAGAAGATTGGCTTCTGTAAAACAGAAGCCTTAGGATCAAAGATCCAACGGTGGGAAACATCCCCAAATCAATCAGAGAAAGATCTTTTTAACTGATTTAACAAATCGATTTGCCCTATAAAAAGGCCCCTAGACTTCAAGTCTCAGTGGAGAGAGACACAGAGAGAGATAGGGAGAGAAACATAGAGAAAACTCTCTAAAAATTTTGAGAAAACTCAAAGAGGAAGAATCAAGCTTCTAGCAAAAAGAAGATCATCTTTTTTAAGGTAAAGAACATAATTCTTGGATACAGAGATGAAATCATCTCATGAAAAGAAGAACTATCTTCTAAAAAAGATCATAGATCTATAAAAAGACCAAAGTCTTTGATATAAAAGAGATCAAAAGATCTTATTATAAACAAAAAGAAGTATTTACTTCATTTACAGATCATTGATCTACAAAGGCAGTGCCTTTTTATAAATAAATAAAACAAGAACTTTTGTTCTTGAATCTTGAGGCAAAGCCTCCTTTAAACAGGACATAAACTTGTTTCTCTGATCATAAATTTGATCAAATGCGCTTGCGCTATTGGAAAGTGCCTTGCACTCATGAACTGCGCATTTGCGCTCCTTGGACCGGCACTCAGCGCCAAAACATGCCACGTGTCAAGCACAGACACAGCTTGCGCTTTGCGCTTCTGAAACAGCGCACTGCGCTCATGGGCTGGCACTCAGCGCCAAGCGTGCCACGTGTCACTCACTGGTGCGCCATTAAAGAGTGCAAAGCGCTCATAAATTAAAAGCGCAATGCGCTAATAAACTGGCGCTTAGCGCTAAGCGCGACACGTGTCATTTTCGTGTGCGCTACTTGGCAGAAGCGCAATGCGCTCTTTAATTGGCGCAAAGCGCCTGATGCGCCGCGTGGCGCGCTGTCAGAACACACATTGTTCTGATGAATACTATGCAATCAATACAAGACAAAAAATATCAGGATCTAATGCTCAGCATTATTAAAAGGGCCAAGCCCAAATAAAGGCTCAACAGCCCGGAACAATAAAATGTTAAACATTTGTTGGACTTAGCCCAAATTAGCTATAAGTCCTCAATTCGGATTAACTGAGCCTATATGCTCATTAATCCTTTGATCTTAGTCCCAAATTGGACTACAGATCTCTCAATCAATATTGGTTCAAGGGTACATCTTTTCACTCCTCTGATACATGCCGTTGAAATCCTTCAACGTCTTCAGAGAGGTGACGGGTCCCGACAACCAGACACTTCATGGACTGTGGGGTCCTTAAACTCATGGACTATGATGTCCTTAACCCGAACTGTGGGGTCCTTAAACCCATGGACTACGATATCCTCAAACCTTACAGACTACGATGTCTCTAAACTGGACTGTGGGGTCTTTAAACCTACAGACTACGACGTCCTTAACCTCGGACTGTGGGGTCCCTTTAAACCCACGGACTACGACGTCCTTAACCTCGGACTGTGGGGTCCCTTTAAACCCACAGACTACGATGTCCTTAACCTCGGACTGTGGGGACCCTTTAAACCCACAGACTACGACATTCTTAACCTCGGACTGTGGGGTCCCTTTAAACCCATGGACTACGATGTCCTTAACCTCGGACTGTGGGGTCCCTTTAAACCCACGGACTATGATGTCCTTAACCTTGGACTGTGGGGTCCCTTTAAACCCACGGACTACGATGTCCTTAACCTTGGACTGTGGGATCCCTTTAAACCCACGGACTATGATGTCCTTAACCTTGGACCACCATGTCCTTAAACTGGTTGTCACGCCCCGCTTCCCAGAGTATGCTAAATTGGGCACGTGACATAGCCAACCATGCTACCTGTGGGTAGGAAGTATCCATCCACAGTCACATTATGGCTGTAGAGATATCAAGAACAAATATAACTATCTAAAACATGTCCATAAGCCAAGATAACATGAGTCAAGAATAATAAAAGTGCGGAAGCAAAAGATCTAATACAAAATAACTGGAATGTATGTCCCATAATACGGGCTCACATCAGGAATACAATGCATGAAATAAAAGAATTAACTACTGCTGACACCTCACAGCTCAGCCTGCTGGCTGAAGTACTCCTACTCGGACTGCAGCAAACGTACGGAATCTGGGCCATGCAAAACCCAGACGTCAGCGCGTCATGCATCAAGCAATAAAATATAAACATGGTAACAAGCAATGCAATATGATCATGAATGGTAAAGCAGGTGTAACATCAATATAAATCGGGCAGTGTGGGGTAGTGTGCAGTGAGTAACTAAACTGTTCTATTGGGTTTTCTATTTTAAAGTCTTTGAAATCAATTTTATGAATCATCGATGTAACTCAATAGTATCCCGTGCATGCCCAGGACTACGGTCTACAGACTCTCGGGCTGAAACCGAGACGTGCCGCTAGGCAGTAAAAGGTAGCAGGTACAGACGAGTGATGTCGGCATCATCACTCCGGGGCTGGCCGAGCCCGTAAGACTGATCAGAACAGGTATCGAACTGTTGAGTTACAAGTCAGGTTTCACCCTTGATTTTCCCATACCCCCAAGTTATGTATGTCAAGTCAGGTATTCAGTAATCAAGAACTGATGCCAACACAGGATCAGGTAAGAGCAGATTTGTCTGGATAGACAGCAGGAACGGTCCGTGAGGACTGCATGTCAGGTTTGTTGTCATTAGACACAAGATCAGGTAACGGGTCAAGTCATGGTACATCAGGTCAGGTCAAGTAGTGTACGGTACCATGTCGGGTCAATCAATATGTGTGTAGCAAGTCATGTCAAGGTGTAAACGATATCATGGGTGTGCTCATAATCAGCTAGCATAATCATGGTTATAATAATCAAGCATGGTTATCAACAACATGATCTAAGCAATGAGTTAAGCAATAAAGCAGATTTTATTTATTTAGCTGTACAGTTATCAATTGTGTTTAACAGACCGTGTCAGCATAATGTGAATGCTGAAAACAGGTTAATAAATATTGAGTGATCCATGGATGCGACGACATGTATAATCTGTTTAATGAATGCAGTTGTAATTAGACCGGTTAAAGTTGCACATGGATGTCTGATAAGCTAAACTGGAAAAAGGGTATCATAGCAATAAACAAATGTGATCTATCATGTACAGGTGATTATTAGATATAAATAATCAGATGCAAGATTAAGTTTCACGTTCGGAATCAGAAAAATGTGTACGGAACTTTATACGGTTAACTTAAAATCCATTTCTTTCGATTCTAATTAGAGCTTTAACAGGAAATAAGTAATTTAGCATATGAATAGTTTATTATAGCATGTAGCAAGTTTCACTTGGCTCGACGGGTCGCGAAACGGAAAACGGAACGTTATGCGTCGGCGGGGAAAGATCGCGACGCGCGCACGGTACACGGAATGAACCCAAACGACGAACGGTAGAGTCACACGGGTCAGGGGTCCTCGCTGGGTCATCGGGAAGTGTCGTCGGCATCGCCGGATTCCGGCAAGACAGAAAACAGTGAGAACAAGAAAAGCAATAATTTAACACAAAAGAAAAACAAGCAAGAAAAGAATGGATGAGGAATGAGGGTACAAGGGTGTACTGGGTTTGCAGAGGAGTGCTGTGGTGGCGGCGCGACCAACCGTGATGAGGTCGACGGAACTCCGACGATCACCAGAGGCTGCACTAATGAACAGCCAAAACCTTTAACAGAAGACAACAACATGGGAAGAAGTAGAAGAGAAGAATGAGAGGGAGAAGAAGCGCTTACCGGAGTTGTGCACGATGCCAGGGACCCCGGGACGAGTCGCCGATGGCAACAGTTCCGGTGATGCACGAGGTGCAGGGGTGCTCGGCGTGAGTGCAGGCGATCGAGGAAGAGGAAAGAAGAAGACTAAGATGGAGCGGGGGAGGAGTTGGGCGATGAGGAGACGAGTAGCGAGGTCAAAGGAAGAGATGGTGGTGAGGTACGAGTTAGGGTTTCACTGGTTTTGGCGCTCGGTGCATGGGTTTTAAAAATATAGAAGAAGACGAGGGGAAGACAGAAGGGAGGTAAGGATAAGGCGGGGGAGGTGCCGAGATCCTCGCGCACCGCGAGAGGAGTAAGAAACTGCACGAGATGAGAGAGATAGAGAGAAATGGGAGGAGAGAGAGAGAGGAGGAGAGATAAACTTGTTTGGTAGCGGGGGGTGAGAGAGGAAGAGAGGGAGAGAGAAGGAGAAAAGGAAGGAAAAAGAGAATGAGAGAGAGAGTGCGTGGGGACCACCGAGGGAAGGAGAGTAAGGTGATTGGCTGTGGCTAAGAAATTAGTTTAGGAAAAATTTTAAAAGATTTTCTGGTTTTAGAAAATTCTGATAGGCTGTAAAATTATATTGAGCTAATTTAAAAGAGTTAAAAATAAATAGGTTTTGGCGGGATACAAATTATTTCAGAATTGCGCCCGGGTCGAGTCCAAAAATTTGAATTTGAAAAATGAAAATTACTGGCGGGTTCCAAAAATTAAAATGAAGGATTTTATAATTAAAAAACATACCCCCAAGAATGGACGCACGCACGTGTGCGTAGACGTCCAAACACGTCCGTTCGCTGAATGGGACGAAAATACGATGCAAGGACGCTACCACAGGGTTAGGGGAGTCGAGCAGGCCATGTCAATATTTTTAATTTATTTTAAGAGACTTAAATTGTTATATGCAAGAATTTAAATTGTCAGGGTAAATTTATAATTAGCAACGGTCAAGCAAGACAGATGAAATAATACCACACACATATATATGATAACTGAAATTAGTAGAATTGGACTCGGTTGTTACATTATACCCAACTACAAAAAGAATTTCGTCCTCGAAATTCCAAGAATACAAAAGATAGACGACAAACAGCTACAAGAAAAGATGAGGAAACTTCTGTCGAATTTCATCTTCTCGTTCCCAAGTGGGCTCTCCATGCGAGCGGTTATCCCAAGAAACAAGTACAAGAGGGATAACCTTGTTTTTAAGAACCTTTTTCCCTTCGATCCACAATTTCAACCGGTCGCTCCTCAAAAGTCAAATCTTCTCGTACCGTTAGCTCCGAATGATCCAACACATGTGTTTCATCTCGAACATACTTACGGAGTTGTGATACATGAAACACATCGTGCACATTCGCTAAGGACTGCGGTAACGCCAAACGATACGCTACCTCACCAACACGCTCCAAGATCTCAATGGGTCCAACAAATCGAGGACTGAGCTTTCCTCGACTTCCAAAACGAATCACCCCTCTAGTCGGTGATATCTTCAAGAATACCAAATCACCCACGGCGAACTCTAGAGGTCTTCTCGACGTATCTGCCCAACTCTTCTGTTTTTCTTGAGCTGCTTTCATATGATTTCTGATAGTGTTAACTTTCTCTACTGTCTGCACAACCAAATCTGGTCCTAATAATCTTCGTTCACCGACGTCGTCCCAACAAATCGGCGAACGACACTTGCGACCATACAAAGCTTCAAATGGAGCCATCTGAATAGTTGCCTGGAAGCTGTTGTTGTAAGAAAACTCCACCAAATGTAGATGATCCTCCCAAGAACCCTTGAAGTCCAACATGCACGCTCTCAAAATATCTTCAAGAGTTTGGATCGTTCTCTCCTACTGACCATCAGTTTGAGGATGATAAGATGTGTTAAACTTCAATCAAGTCTCCAAACTTTCCTGTAAACTTCTCCAGAAGTGTGATAAGAACCGAATGTCCAGATCGGACAGATACTCACCGGTACTCCATGCAATCTGACAACCTCCTGTATGTACCGCTCCGCCAAAGTCTATGTTGATTGACCAACCCGAAAAGGGATAAAATGAGCTGCCTTGGTCAAACGATCTACAATCACCCATACTGCATTGTTGCCTTTCGGACTCCGCGGTAGAGCTGTCATGAAATCCATGGTTATATGCTCCCACTTCCACCGAGGAATCGGAAGTGGTTGCAATAAACCAGCAACCCTTTGATGTTCAGCCTTAACTTGCTGACATACCAAGCACTTTGCCACAAAGCGAGCAATCTCCCGCTTCATGCCTTCCCACCAGAAATGCCGTCGTAAGTCTCGGTACATCTTCGTGCCTCCTAGATGTACGGAATAAACTAAACTGTGTACCTCCTTCATAAACTCTTCGCGAATATCTCCCTTTGGCACACACAAACGGCTACCATATCTCAACGAACCATCTTCATGTATCAGTAAATTTGTTCGTAGTCCGGCTTCAACCTGTCCTCGAAACTTTTGCAATCTAGGATCCTGCGATTGCGCTGCCTTAATATTCTCGATCAAAGACAAATATACTTGCAGATGCATCAACTGTCCCGAAGAATGCGGTAGCACAACTTCCAAATCAAATCTTCGAAAGTCTTCCACGAGTTCCTTCTGCGTAGTCAACATCTGAATAGCTGGTAACCGACTGAGTGCATCCGGCACAACATTAACCTTCCCCGGATGGTACTTGAGATCAAGATCGTAGTCAGCCATCAGCTCTAACCATCTACGCTGCCTCATATTAAGCTCCTTCTGCGTGAACACATACTTCAAACTCTTATGATCCGTGAAAACTTCGACCCTTTCGCCCAAAAGGTAGTGTCTCCAAATCTTCAAAGCGAAAATCACAGCCGCAAGCTCCAAGTCGTGAGTTGGGTAATTCTTCTCATGGGTCTTCAACTGTCTTGATGCGTACGCTACAACCTTCCCATGCTGCATCAAAACACATCCCAAACCTTTCCCAGATGCGTCGCTGTGAATCACCAATCCTCCGGAATTGTCTGGCACGGTCAGGATTGAGGCGGTTATCAATTTCTACTTCAACATCTCAAAAGCTGACGCACATCTATCCGTCCACACAAAAGGTACCTCCTTGCGCGTAAGCTTGGTCAACGGCTCCGCCAGACGAGCAAAGTTCTCCACAAATCTTCTGTAATACCCGGCGAGTCCAAGGAAACTTCTTATCTCCGCGACATTCTTTGGAATCGGCCAATCTCGAACTGCTGCAATCTTTTCTGGATCGACGGCGATTCCATCGCCAGACACGACATGCCCCAAAAACTTTACTTCTTCCAGCCAAAACTCGCACTTACTCATCTTCGCATATAACTTCTCCTGTCTCAACGTCTGCAGTGCGATCTTCAAATGTTCAGCATGCTCTTCAAAACTCTTCGAGTAAACCAGAATATCGTCAATGAACACCACAATAAACTGGTCCAAAAATGGTGAAAAGATTCGGTTCATCAAGTCCATGAATATTGTCGGTGCATTCGTTACTCCGAAGGGCATCACTAAGTACTCGTAATGTCCATACCGAGTTTGGAACGCCGTCTTGCAAATATCTTCTGCTTTCACTCGGACCTGATGATATCCGGATCGCAAATCCAGCTTCGAGAATACCCTTGCGCCACTAAACTGCTCAAAAAGTTCGCCAATGCGAGGGATCGGGTACTTGTTCTTAATAGTCACCCGGTTTAATTCTCGATAGTCGATGCACATTCTTCTCGTGCCATCTTTCTTCTTAACTAGAAGAACTGGAGCTCCCCAAGGCGAGTTACTGCTTCGAATCCAACCCTTCTCAAGCAATTCAGCAACATGTTTCTTGACTTCTTCCAACTCCACTGGTGCTATTGGATAATACGCTTTAGATACTGGCGCTGCACCAGGAATAAGATCAATTGCGAACTCCACGTCTCGCTTCGGCGGTAATCCCGATATATCTTCAAACACGTCCATAAAATCCCGAACAACAGCTGGCTCTTCACTTCCATCAACCTCCATTGATGCAAGAGTATTAGTTGTCGGCCTAGTCCTAAACTCGACTGGCCCGACAGAACTGCTTCCTCCAGTGAAGGTAAACTCAGGATGTCCGGGAATCTGGAAAATCACTTTATTTGCTCTACAATCAATGTGAGCGTGGAAAGTGCCAAGAAAATCCATTCCCAAGACGACCTCGTAGCTGCCCGTATCAATCACCAAGAAATCTGCAAAAAGCTCCCGTCCGCAAACAACAACTGTACAATCTTTACATTCCCTACCAGATATGATTTTCCCATTCCCAGTGTGTATGTTCCAGAAACTAGACAGGGTCGTGCAGGTAATCGAGTGTGTAGCTATAAACTTAGATGACATAAAACAATGGGATGCACCAGAATCAAATAACGCTAATGCGGGAAAACCATGAGCGAGTAGAATACCTGAAACAACTTCTCCCGAAGCCTTAGCTTCCTCAGCCGTCAAGGTAAAAGCTCGAGCCTGATTAGGTCTTTGAGTCAGCTACTTCTGTCCCTGGAACGGTTTCTGTGGAGGCTTCTGAATATCATCCCTCGCACGAAGCTTCGACGGACAAGCGCTGACAGTGTGATCTGCCGCTCCACAAACTAAACAGAGTCCCTGCCTCCTTCGACACTCCTTTTGCACGTGTCCAGGTAAATGGCAGTAGTCACAAATCACGCTCCTTCTTCGATCAACGACAACAGGCTTCTTCATCGGTGTTACGCCACGACGGTCCACCGGAATAACTCTGCGACCATGAGCTCGGTTTGGTACAAATGCTGGCTTCCTTACCGCAACTACTGTCTGCTGTGAACTCCCAATCTTCCCTGATAGGCTCTGTTGTTCTCGGGCTGCCGTAAGAACCTGTGAGAAAGTGGTCAAACCCAGGGAGACGATCTGCCTATGGATGTCCACATCCAAGCTGCGCATGAACCTCCTTGCCCTGTCTGCATCGTTGGCAACTAAGGTCCAGCGAATCTACTGAGCCGTGTCCACTCTGCCGCATGTACATCTACGGGTGCACCATTCTGCTTCAAATCGATGAACTTCTCTTCCATTTCCTCCCGTGCGGTCCGCGGGAAGAACTTCTCTAGGAAACTCTTCGAAAAATCTGCCCACTGGATCGGCTTGGGCAAGCGTTCTCCTCCACAAGCCACAATTCACGGGAGTAATCCACTAACTGAATGCGCACCACATCCACCCTTTTATCATCTGGAATCTGTGCTGCAATAAGTAAGTTCTCCGTGTCAACTAGCCACTGCTCCGCTGGCAACGGCTACTCCAAACCAGTAAATACAGACGGACCCAAACGCCTGAAGTCTGCTACGGTCCCCACACGATCAACTGGCTTAGCTCCAACATTGTTCACGGACCGCTGAACGGTCCGCAAACCTTCCTGAAATGATTCAGCCTGCTGCTGGATCAGCTCAGGCTGTCTCTTTTGATTCTCCAGCATTCCCCGTATCACTCCAAGCATGGCGGCTTCGTCAACACGCCGTTGGTACGTCTTCAGATTCTTGTCTGTCATGTTCCTGAAATCAAAACACCCAAGATTAGCATGATAACAGATTCAAATTATAGATCAAGGCTAGAACTCCAAGTTACTTAAATAGAGTACCGCATTGTAACTATGCCGCGGTATCATAGCTACAATTACATAACTCCACCCAAGTCGCCTAAGTCCTAGAGGTAACAAGGAATCGGGTTTTCGAGTCGACATGCAAAGGAAGTTTGCACATCGTAAAAGATATAATCAGGAAGAACTTGATTCAAGAACGGTAAAATGGCAAGGCGGCAGGACATGTTTCCTAAACACGGGTATTCTGATTCGTGTATTGGGTACAATACCCAACTACAAAAGAATCAACCCGACTAACCTATGTCTCTGATACCAAAAGAACCATGTCACGCCCCGCTTTCCAGAGTACGCTAAATTGGGCACGTGACATAGCCAACCATGCTACCTGTGGGTAGGAAGTATCCATCCACAATCATATTACGGCTGTAGAGATATCAAGAACAAATATAACTATCTAAAACATGTCCATAAGCCAAGATAACACGAGTAAAGAATAATAAAAGTGCGGAAGCAAAAGATCCAATACAAAATAACTGGAATGTATGTCCCATAATACGGGCTCACATCAGGAATAAAATGCATGAAATAAAAGAATTAACTACTGCTGACACCTCACGGCTCAGCCTGCTGGCTGAAGTACTCCTACTCGGACTGCAGCAAATGTACGGAATCTGGGCCATGCAAAACCCAGACGTCAGCGCGTCATGTCATCAAGCAATAAAATATAAACAGGGTAACAAGCAATACAATATGATCATGAATGGTAAAGCAGGTGTAACATCAATATAAATCGGGCAGTGTGGGGTAGTGTGCAGTGAGTAACTAAACTGTTCTATTGGGTTTTCTATTCTAAAGTCTTTGAAATCAATTTTATGAATCATCGATGTAACTCAATAGTATCCCGTGCATGCCCGGGACCACGGTCTACAGACTCTCGGGCTGAAACCGAGACGTGCCGCTAGGCAGTAAAAGGTAGCAGGTACAGATGAGTGATGTCGGCATCATCACTCCGGGGCTGGCCGAGCCCGTAAGACTGATCAGAACAGGTATCGAACTGTTGAGTTACAAGTCAGGTTTCACCCTTGATTTCCCCATACCCCCAAGTTATGTATGTCAAGTCAGATATTCAGTAATCAAGAACTGATGCCAACACAGGATCAGGTAAGAGCAGGTTTGTCTGGATAGACAGCAGGAACGGTCCGTGAGGACTGCATGTCAGGTTTGTTGTCATTAGACACAAGATCAGGTAACGGGTCAAGTCATGGTATATCATGTCAAGTCAAGTAGCGTACGGTACCATGTCGGCTTAATCAATATGTGTGTAGCAAGTCATGTCAAGGTGTAAACGATATCATGGGTGTGCTCATAATCAGCTAGCATAATCATGGTTATAATAATCAAGCATGGTTATCAACAACATGATCTAAGCAATGAGTTAAGCAATAAAGCAGATTTTATTTATTTAGCTGTACAGTTATCAATTGTGTTTAACAGACCGTGTCAGCATAATATGAATGCTGAAAACAGGTTAATAAATATTGAGTGATCCATGGATGCAACAACATGTATAATCTGTTTAATGAATGCAGTTGTAATTAGACCGGTTAAAGTTGCACATGGATGTCTGATAAGCTAAACTGGAAAAAGGGTATCATAGCAATAAACAAATATGATCTATCATGTACAGGTGATTATTAGATATAAATAATCAGATGCAAGATTAAGTTTCACGTTCGGAATCAGAAAAATGTGTACGGAACTTTATACGGTTAACTTAAAATCCATTTCTTTCGATTCTAATTAGAGCTTTAATAGGAAATAAGTAATTTAGCATATGAATAGTTTATTATAGCATGTAGCAAGTTTCACTTGCCTCGACGGGTCGCGAAACGGAAAACGGAACATTACGCGTCGGCGGGGAAAGATCGCGACGCGCGCGCGGTACACGGAATGAACCCAAATGACGAACGGTGGAGTCACACGGGTCAGGGGTCCTCGCTGGGTCGTCAGGAAGCGTCGTCGGCATCGCCGGATTCCGGCAAGACAGAAAACAGTGAGAACAAGAAAAAGCAATAATTTAACACAAAAGAAAAACAAGCAAGAAAAGAATGGATGAGGAATGAGGGTACAAGGGTGTACTGGGTTTGCAGAGGAGTGCTGTGGTGGCGGCGCGACCAACCGTGATGAGGTCGACGGAACTCCGACAATCACCGGAGGCTGCACTAATGAACAGCCAAAACCTTTAACAGAAGACAACAACATGGGAAGAAGTAGAAGAGAAGAATGAGAGGGAGAAGAAGCGCTTACCGGAGTTGTGCACGATGCCAGGGACCCCAGGACGAGTCGCCGATGGCAACAGTTCCGGTGATGCATGAGGTGCAGGGGTGCAGGGGTGCTCGGCGTGAGTGCAGGCGATCGAAGAAGAGGAAAGAAGAAGACTAAGATGGAGCGGGGGAGGAGTTGGGCGATGAGGAGACGAGTAGCAAGGTCAAGGGAAGAGATGGTGGTGAGGGACGAGTTAGGGTTTCACTGGTTTTGGCGCTCGGTGCATGGGTTTTAAAAATATAGAAGAAGCCGAGGGGAAGACAGAAGGGAGGTGAGGATAAGGCGGGGGAGGTGACGAGATCCTCGCGCACCGCGAGAGGAGTGAGAAACTGTGCGAGATGAGAGAGATAGAGAGAAATGGGAGGAGAGAGAGAGAGGAGGAGAGATAAACTTGTTTGGTAGCGGGGGGTGAGAGAGGAAGAGAGGGAGAGAGAAGGAGAAAAGGAAAAAGAGAATGAGAGAGAGAGTGCGTGGGGACCACCGAGGGAAGAAGAGTAAGGTGATTGGTTGTGGCTAAGAAATTAGTTTAGGAAAAATTTTAGAAAAGATTTTCTGGTTTTAGAAAATTCTGATAGGCTGTAAAATTATATTGAGCTGATTTAAAAGATTTAAAAATAAATAGGATTTGGCGGGATACAAATTATTTCAGAATTGCGCCCGGGTCGAGTCCAAAAATTTGAATTTGAAAAATGAAAATTATTGGCGGGTTCCAAAAATTAAAATGAAGGATTTTATAATTAAAAAACATACCCCCAAGAATGGACGCACGCACGTGCGCGTAGACGTCCAAACACGTCCGTTCGTTGAACGGGACAAAAACACGATGCAAGGACGCTACCACAGGGTTAGGGGTGTCGAGCAGGCCATGTTAATATTTTTAATTTATTTTAAGAGACTTAAATTGTTATATGCAAGAATTTGAATTGTCGGGGTAAATTTATAATTAGCAACGGTCAAGCAAGACAGATGAAATAAATACCACACACATATATATGATAACTGAAATTAGTAGAATTGGACTCGGTTGTTACATTGGTAGTCGACCGCAATGTCTCTAAACTAAACAATAGAGCCCAAATGCTCTCTTGTTGGATCTAAATGATCCCATTAAGTTGATCTTAGTTTAAAATTAGACTAATGTATCATTAACAAACGTTTAAGTTGATCTTAGTCTCAAATGAGACTAACGTTTCCTTAAACCCAACCCTCAAACCTAAATCTAAGAAAATACGGATTTGGACTAATCCACGTCCTACGGGCGACAAAATAAATTAGTCTCCGTAGACAATCCACGGGAAACCACAAACAAAACAAACACCCACGACACGAAGTGACTATCTGGAGAAGGAGAAAGTTGTTACCGCGATGCGGTAGCGTAATTAACTGCAGGGGTTTGCGCCTGCACGGAAGAGCGTCCCCACAATCAAAAACCTCTCACAATGAGGGGGAATCTGATGAAGTCTGCTACATCGGCCGCATCCGTTTAAACCTTCGACACACGGTGCCATAAATCAACTTGACATCTTCGGAGAGGTGGACGGATAGCACCAATTAGCATCTGCCTTCGGAATTCAGGCCTCGACGTCCCAACGTCCCGGTCGCGTCTTTTTGGCGGGGAACAGATTCTCAAGAGAAAACACACTTAGGAATCCTCATGATTCCTACACCTACGAGATCCTCTCGACTCGTAGGGAGAAAAAAAATTTATGAGATCCTCACGGCTCATAAAGTTGAAAAGTCTTAGGCAGCAGATCTGAACCTGTTTCCTAAGCCATCGCTTCTTATCTCGATTCAGGGAAATCAGTGTCCTTAGAAAGAATCTCTCGATTCGTCTCAACTTGCGGGGAAATTAGTGTCCCTACGCATAAAGAAAATTCTCTTGTGGGATTCTTACGACTCTCAAGAGAAAACACACTTAGGGATCCTCATGATTCCTAAGGAGAAAATACACCTACGAGATCCTCACGACTCGTAGGGAGAAAAGCCTTTGTGAGACCCTCACGGCTCATAAAGTTGGAAAGTCTTAGACAACAGATCCTAACCCTGTTTCCTAAGCCATCGCTACCTTATAAAGAGTTCAAGATGAACTGTTATCTACCATCTATGGGCCACACTTGCCAAAGCTACATGCCACTGAAATGGAGAAATTACTCATGAGCATATAAACTACTTCACGCCAGAGTAAAACATAAAGAAATAGAAGGGTGCGGCTCATGGAGTTGAGGGTTTGGAACTATATCCCTTAAGAGTCGAGATTTGAGTCAATGATAAATGACGACGTTTGTGTCCGCTCGTTATCTTCTCAGATTAAGATTCTGAAAATTATATACCAACCCGAAACTGGTCATACACTATGGATTACTCTGCACTACTTCACTCACATATATACTTACGCAGGCAAAGTAGTGGGGGGGGCATTTGTTCCCGCCAAAAAAATTCTGCGCAAAAGAGCCCAAGGTATCAAATGGCAGCGATACGTTTAAGAAAATGTGAAACAGTATTTTCCGGGCTGTATTTTGACAAACTTACGAATTTGAAAAAGCTAAATTCTGATGGTATCGAAAGTGTCTTGAAAAACCCTTTGATTTAATATATTATGGGCCTTATAATTCATCCGGAATCAAAAGTTATGAGGCATCACGTGCCCACACGTGACTGGGCATCACGTGCCCACACGTGACTGGGCATCACGTGCCCACACGTGACCATTTACAGGCAAAGCCTGTAGGCACTGAATAAAATCAATAATTAAATGGGGTCACATGCCAACACGTGATGAGCTTTTAAACCCTCTGAAACAATAGAATTAAATTCTAATTAGATGTTTTCTCAAAAGGGGTCACATGCCAACACGTGATAAACCCCTAAACCATCTAAACTAATAGAATTAAATTCTAATAAAAAGGAATCAGAAATCCTAATTGGAAAATATTTCCCTAGATCTTTCCAAACAAAAAAAGATTACACTCTGTGAAAGGGAGCACCGTTGGATTAAAAATCTAATGGTGATTAAAAATCACCAATTTATAGAAAGATTCTATACAAGGAAATATTTTCCTAAAAATTTGCCATGAACAACAAATAAAATATCTTTTGGATTAAAAATTCAACGGTGAATAAAATTCACTGAGTGATCTAAAAGATCATGTTGGTTATAAAATCAACAAAAATAATTCAATGAAAGATTGACTAAATAAACTGATTCTTTTCTTTCTCCTATAAATAGGAGCCAAGAAGAGAACAACAGGGAGAAGAAATTGGGAGATAAAAAAAAAAGAAAATTTAATTCTCTAGAGAGAAGAAAACCTCTTCAGAGAGAAAAAAGAAACTCGAGATAAAAGAAAGAAAGAAATCCTTTCAAAAACAAAAGAGAATTTAATTCTCAATATAAGAGTTTAACTCTTCTGAATAAGAACTTAGTTCTTCTTTTGATTGAAGATCTGCAGAAGCAGATCTCCCCATAAGTTGAGAATTTAATTCTCATCGGGAACATTCTGCCATGCAGATCTAAAACCTAGAGGAGGACCTAAGTTCAGATAATTTAATTCTCCCACAGAGCACATAGGATTTTAATTCCTCCAACAAATGAGGGTTTAACCCTTAATATAAGAACTTAGTTCTTCCTTTGGTTAAAGATTTGCAGAAGCAGATCTCCCCATAAGTTGAGAATTTAATTCTCATCGGAGAGATTATGCCATGCAGATCCAAGACTTAAAGGGAGAATTGGGTATAAAAGAATTTAATTTTTCCAAATACTTAGGAATTTAATTCCTCCAAAATACTTAGGAATTTAATTCCTCCAACAGAAACAGGGTTTAACCCTTAAAACAAGAACTTAGTTTTTCTTCATGGTTGAAGATCTGCAGAAGCAGATCTCCCCATAAGTTGAGAATTTAATTCTCATCGGGGAGATTCTACCATGCAGATCCAAAACTTAGAGAGAGAGTTGGGTTTAAAGAATTTAATTCTTCCATATACATAGGAATTTAATTCCTCTAAATAAAATTAGGGTTTAACCCTACCAAAGAATTTAATTTTTAAATAAGGAACTTAAAACTCTCCATGCACGTAAAGAAGTCAGTATCCAACCTGATCACGTGGCAACACGTGACCCTCCCTTCAATGGTTAGAAAAGAATGAATGATATGGGGTCACGTGCTCCCACGTGATCCTTCGATAAAATTCCTCAAAATAAAAAGAACAAAGCCAAGACAGATTAGACTTTGGGCACCCTCACGTGTCCCCACGTGACCCCTGACAAACGCCTCTTTAAAAAAGAGAAGATGAAAAGACCTGAAGGATTAAAATCAAATGCATGGACGCTCTCACGTGTCCCCACGTGACCCCTAGCAAATCCTTTTAACATCCAGTGTATGGATACCTATCACGTGCCCACACGTGATGGTCTGAAGACTAAAAGTGTTTAACACTTATTCTGAGAATAAAATAAGGGAAGCTTGACCCAATCCTAAGGTGCCTTACGTGTCCTCACGTGAGCGTTTCATTCTCTAGTGTTTAACACTATTTTAAGCACTGCATCTTTAGTGTTTAACACTTCTGTGAATATTCTGAGAATAAATAACAGAGGCAAGGCCCAATCATCAGGCGCCTCACGTGACCCCACGTGAGCGCTTCAGTCTTAGTGTTTAACGCTATATTTTTTATGCATCACGTGGGAACACGTGATAGCCGAATATACTCTAGTGTTTAACACTATATCTAAGCCAATCTTAGCTTGAACTAGCCAAGTTTTCCAGAGACAAGACTCCCCTTTTGACCGAGCTCCAAATACTTTCTTGTTTTCCAAGATTGATCATCTCATATGGTATATGAGTGTTCAACACTCAATAAAAGATAAAAGTATGGTCAGAACCCAGACCCATGCTTAGCATTGCTAAATAATGGGGAGCTGAACCCAGACAAATATTCAACAGTCCCAACAAAATTCCAACATTTTAAACCCAAGTGGACTTAGCCCATGTTGGCCATAAGTCCTTAATTCAGATTAATTGAGCCCAATTGCTCATAAATCTTTCGATCTTAGCCCCAAATTGGACTACAGATCTCTCAACCTACATTGGTTCAAGGGTACATCTCTTCACTCCTCTGATATATGTCGTCGTAATCTTTCAACGTCTTCAGAGAGGTGACGGGTCCCGACAACCAGATTTTCCATGGACTATGATGTCCTTAACCTCGGACTGTGGGGTCCCTTTAAACCCACGGACTACGATGTCCTTAACCTTGGACCGTAATGTCCTTAAATTAATGGACTGCAATGTCCCTAAACTAAACAATAGAGCCTAAATGCTCTTTTGCTGGATCTAAACGATCCCGTTAAGTTGATCTTAGTCTAAAAATTAGACTAACGTATCCTTAACAAAGCGTTAAGTTGATCTTGGTCTGAAACTAGACTAACGTATCCTTAACAAACGTTTAAGTTGATCTTAGTCTCAAATGAGACTAACGCATCCTTAAACCCAACCCTAAACCCAAATCTAAGAAAATACAGATTTGGACTAATCCACGCCCTACGGGCGACAACATAAATTAGTCTCCGTATACAATCTACGGACAACCAAAAACAAAACAAACACATACGACACGAAATGACCATCTGAAGAAGGAGAAAGTGGTTACCGCGATGCGGTAGCGTAATTAACTGCAGGGGTTTGCGCTTGCAGGGAAAAGCGTCCTCACAATCAAAAACCCCTCAATGAGGGGGAATCTGACGAAGTCTGCTATATCGTCCGCATCCGTTTAAACCTTCGATACATGGTGCCATAAATCAACTCGGTATCTTCGGAGAGGTGGACGGATAGCACCAATTAGTATCTGCCCCCAAATTCAGGCAAGACAAACCTACGCGGTTCCATCTCTGTATTCGGAGGAGAACACCAGCGATGTCTTGATTGTATTGTATTGTAAACTGTATAGATTGTATAATTGGATGACTGACCGAAACCATGACATCTGTAACGGATGTAACCGTAGAATCATGTAAATGGATGTAAACTGGAGATCATGTAAATGGAATGTGTATCCAAGGTTCGGTTTAGTCAAGTTGTATAGATTGATAATTGGATTCATGGATTCATGTTGGATTGTAATATTGTACATTGTAGATTGTAGATTGTACTTGAATCATATTCAAGTCAGATTATAATGAGACTCAAACATAGTCAGACAATTAGAAAAGTAAATTGAAGTCCTGATTGTTTTGATGTTATCGGTAACCGCTGCATATGGGCGGCAGGATTTATGTCTTTTCAAAGACGATTACCGTATTGATAACACCATTGTTAAGTTGTCTACCTTAAGTAAGCAAGCACCCACTTCTCCGGCTCCCTGAGGCTCAAGAGATTGGTCCCGCTTAAACCTATGTTTACTAGGGTCCTTAGGGTAATTTATAGAACTTGAGCGGTTTATGTAAAAATACTTTTATATACTTTTCAAAATACACCCCAAGTATTTATTATTCGTCTTTAGAGTTGTAATGAATGTAGATTTTTATATTGTGATATTTCTAGTGAAAATATCCTAATTTCATAAATAAAGGTATTTATTTGTAATTTTGATTTGTGTGGAATTCATGGTATTTTAGTGTAAAATGATTCTTGTGACATTTTTAGAAAAAGTAGAATATTTATAATAATTCAAAATAGATATTTTTATGTTACATATACATATATTTATATGAAAATAATTTTAGTATATATATAATATTCTAGAAATCTCGTTTTCTTAAGATGTCGTATTTTAAATCTTTCGAGACCGAATGCTCCTTGCGGAGGTCTGAATCTCGCACTACTAAACCCGAGGATGTGCGATAATCCGCACCATCCCGAACGGGTTCCCCAAATGGGTTGTAGCGGCGCTTTGTAAAGATTTGTATAAATACTAATCCTTTAGAAAACGGTTTTATTAAGTAGATGGTATTTATTTGTAATGATGTCGTTTTCCCGTATTCTATGTTCTAGGGTCTTCTAAGTCAACTAGACTACTCTTAACTGGTCCAAAGCGACAAGTTGTGAGATATCCCTCAAATCGCCTCTTCACCGCCAATTATGGCCAGGTAAGTATAAGTGAAGAAAGGAGAGATCCGCTCACGAATCACCGTGAGACGGGCCTTTTAAAGTTATCTTTCTCACTTGTCTAGCCTAGGCACCACAAAATCAGGTTTAGATAAACGACTGGATGCCCACAACTTTCCTCTGTCCTAATGAGCGCGACAGTCCTTAATTGGCTGAGTCTAGATATTTTCTTTTTTATTATTAGCTCAAAGGTTATTTATTTGTAAAGATTTCGATTTCCCGTATTCTATGTTCTCGAGAGTATTGTGCTATGTTGCATATGAGTGTGTGAGGAGGTATGTCGTTACCTCGTGATCTACTTAAAGGTATAACAAGTTTAATAGTTTAAATGTATAATTGAAATAATACGGTATTTAAATGAAAAATACGATAAAGTGAAATAGCCATCATTTTATGAAATGAAACTTGATCAATTTGGTTTATTAGTGTTTAATAGTCAACATAAGGGAGTTTAAGAATAATTGTATTAACGAGAAGTGAAGTTTTATAAGAAAACCGAATAGGAAATCGGATTTGTTCCGATTCCGTCGGGTTTTGTAAATCCGTATTTTTAGAATAGAAAAGAGAGATAGAAAATGGGACTTACGGGTTTTGGACAACTAGAAGAGAGAGATGGTTCGAAAGGAGTCAGCGGTGCGTCGTTTCGTCGCCGGGAGTTCCTACGGACGTTGCCGGAAAATCCGCCGAAGAATTCACCGGAGCTTCGCCTTTCGCTCACTTCGATTGCACACAAAAGTTTCTTGAAAATTATAGAGAGTTGGCTCAGAGTTTAGGGTGAGAGAGTAGAGGGTAGGGGTGGTATTTATAGGGTTAGGCTAGGGTTAGGGTAGATGAAAGGTTAAAATGAAAAATGTGATAAAATGTATTAAAAATGTATTAAAAATGGAGTAATTGGGGTTTTAAAAGAGCTCTGGAAATGGTCTGAGAATAAAATTTTGCAGGTGTACTGGGGAGACCAAAAGACACATTTTTGTGTTGGGGTCGTCGACGGAATCGGCCGACTCGGCCGTGACTCGGCCATGACTCGGTCGGAGGACTGAGTTAGCCGAGTCGAGGCCGATTTGGCCGATTCCCGGCTGAATCAGGCGGCCGGGATCCCTCCCGACGGTTCATCTAACCTCTGGCAATGTACATTTTTTGGTGTAGTAGAGGTTTTTGTGAGATATGCACGTGTAAACCCTTGGTATTCTAAAGGTTTTTTAAAAAATCAATATTAAAAATAATGTGGGGTATATGATTTGAACTCTGGTGGCTTGGTTCAGCAGTGCAAGGTATTACCAATGAGCTACAAGCTCTTTCTTGTAATTATGGAGCTATTTAATTACTTAAACTAATAACAGTAAATGTAAATACCCCAAGTATACATTAATTTTTAAGCAAATTTTGTACACTAAAAATGGAGTTGTTACAGTATTTTAACTTGTAATTAAAAAGCAAATTAATTACTTATATCTTGTGCTCAGGCTAAAATACCCCTTTATGAATTTTTTAAAAAAAAATTTGTAAAGAAAGTTGTATAGGAAAATTAGGGTTGTTACAACTCCTGCACACTTTAATTCCTTGGATCGGTTCCAGAGCTCTTTAAAATCACATTAAACCCTATTTTTATTACAAATTAATACAATTTTCAATACACCCCTTCACCTAACCCTAACCCTAGTTTTACCCTATAAATACCACCCCTAAACACACAACCCTCACTTACAATTCTGTCCAAACTCTCAAGAAAATTCGTAGAACTTTTGTGTGCATTTGGAGTTAGCAAAGGGCGAAACTCCGGCGAAATTCCGACGACGACCCTCGGAGCTCCCGGCGACGAAACGACGCACCGGCGAATCCTACTTCCTCCTCTCCCTCTTCTCTTGAATCTAAACCCGTAAGTCCCACATCTCTCTTCTATCCTTTAGTCTTAAAACTCTTTTTATTAAAACCCGACGGAAGCGGAGTTAAATTCGACTTTCGATTCGGTTTTCTTATAAAGTTCAATTTTACTTAACACTGCCATGTTAAACTCTTACATCTTGACTATTAATCATTAACAAAACATGTGGAACAAGTTCCATAACAAAATATTTCATTTTCTAACTTTTACCTCTCTTTTTCACTAAAATACCATGCAGTTTACATTCTACCTTAAAACATCGTTAATCTTGCTATACCTTTAGATAGATCACGAAGTAATGACCTACCTCCTCACAACATTCATATGCAACATAGCACAATACCTCTCAGGAACACAGAATACGGGAAAACGAAACTTTACATATAAATACCATTTACTATTAAAACCGTTTTCTACAAGATTACGTATTTTTACAATCTTTGTAAAGTGCCGCTACAACCTATTTTGGGGAACCCGACTGGGATGGTGCGGATTATCGCACATCCCTGGGCTTAGTAGTGCGAGATGTAGACCTCCGCAAGGAGCATTCGGTCTCGAAAGATTTGAAATACAGATATCTTAAGAAAATGAGATTTTTAGAAAATAATAAAAATTATTTTATAACTATATATATGTATTATCAAAATACCTATTTTTGATATAATATAAATATTACAAATTTTCTAAATCAAAAGAATCACTTTACATGAAAATACCATGAATTCCATACAAGTTCAATATTACAATTAAATACCATATATTATGAAATTAGGTTTTATTCACTAGAAATATCACAAATATATAATCTACATCTATAACAACTCTAAATACGATAATTAAATACTTGGGGTGTATTTTGAAAATTATACAAAAGTATTTTTACATATAACCCCCTCAAGTTTTATAAATTACAATAAAGACCCTAGTAAACATAGGTTTAAGCGGAACCAGTCTCTTGAGCCTCAGGGAGCCGGAGATATGGGTGCTTGCCTATCTAAGGTAGACAACTTAACAAACGGTGTTATCAACACGGTAATAGTCTTTGAAAAAGACACAATCCTACCGCCCATGTGCAGCGGTTACCGATAACATCAAAATTTAATTCAGGATTTCAATTTCTTTTCTAATTGTCTGACTCAGACTGAGTCACGATATAATCAATCTGACTTGAATGAGATTCAAGTATATATATAACAATTCAACATGAATCCATGAATACATATATTCAATCTATTCAATCTGAACCGAACCATGGATATACTTTCAGTTACATGATTCTCCAGTTACATCCATAATTCTCCAGTTACATCCATTTACTGATATCATGGTTTCGGCAAGTCACTCAATTATACAATCTATAATACAAGACAATATACTTTACAATACAATACAAACAAGACATCGCGGGGTTTAAGGGGTAGATTGGTACGGGAGGTGTTAGAAGTGGCACGAGACAGCAACCATAAGATGTAATTACATCTATGACGTTGTTTCGTGGTATTATCAACGGAGCCTTGTACTACATTTGCCTTTAGTTTCTGGCATATAGAGACTCCTCTCGTATACACTGGCATCCTTCTGTACCAAGCTACAAACAACAGCGTTAACACTAAATACAACATTATAACAATATAATACAACTTTAAAAGTTACACTCTCTCTCCCTCTCTATCTATTCTACTTCTCCCTTATCTTTGGGACTTACCGAGCGATTTGTTCGCTGACGACATTTCTTGTCTTTCTTCTTTGGAATGTTGTCGGTGTTTCGGACCTTCCAGAGATCGAGCCTAGCACTGAAGACTTGGACCAATTTATTGAAGATCCCGAGCTGTAGTTACACTTGTACACATTTCATTTCAGTACTTTTCATTTCTGTTATGCCACTGTTTAGGCATTGCTTTCATTCAGATGTATTTACTTTTCCATGCATTGTACAAAAGAATATTAATAAATAAAGTTGATGTTTCATTACATTTGTCTCTTGTGTACATTTCTTTTATATTGCTTAGATACACTTAGCGTATTTACTTCAGAGTAAATACGTAGCGGCCTCGTCGCGTCCTCTGCCCGTACACTGGGAAGCGGGGCATGACAGATCCAATTTGAAGGCATTCATATTTCCCTCAAAAATATACATATACATATATGTATAAATCCGGAGCTCAATATGAGCGCGTTTATATGGGATGGGTATCAATATGAGGTATGCACATCAATATGGAAGTGCATAAATATGGGGTGTATCACAATATGAGAATTAGGACATTCCATGTCTTGATGAAATTTCGTATCTTTCATCAAGTTGGGACTAGGAAGGAGTTGTTAGTTGTTGGGACCCGCCACCTCTCTTAAAACGTTGAGGAATTACGACGTATATCAGAGGCGTTGAAAGATGTACCCTTGAACCAAATTCTGTATATGAAGGAAGAGAACATATTGGATCTAAGAATCGTTAGTTTTATATTAGACTAAGATTAACTTAGAAAACATGGGATGAAGATCATTATTCATATATGAGATTAAGATCAGCTTGGATATCATTGATGAAAGATCGTTAGTCGTATATGGGACTAAGATCAATTTGGATATCATGAGCATATGGGCTCTGTTGATTTAAAATCAAAGAAGAAGCTTAAGCTTCACAGAATTCGCCAATTTGGGGCTAAGATTGGGTTTTTATACTACCCAGCAGTGCTAAGCACTCAGTTACGTAGCACTCACGTGAATATCACGTGAGGCGCTGAGTCTCTGGCGTCTTTCAAGTGCTCACGTATATGGCACGTGAGGAGCTGAGTCCTTGTTTATGGGCGATCACGTGTATGGCACGTGAAGCGCTGTTTTCATAGGCCTTGGGCGCTCACATGTATGGCACGTGAGACGCTGAGTCTCTGAGCTTCTGTGCACTCACGTGGATATCACGTGAGACGCTATCATCTGTTTTTTTAGCGCTCACCTGGATATCACGTGAGGCGCTGTTTTCATAGTTTCTTTTGAACGCTCACATGGATATCATGTGAGACACTGTGTTCTTAGAGATTTAATCTCTGTTCATATTTTTTAGAGAAGTTAAACTTCTATTAATGGTATTTTGACCATTAATGATCACCAAGATCATTATTTTAAGGATCCGCGATCAGGTTCTTTAAGAACTAAGTTCTTGATTATGAAGGAACTAAATGCCTAGAGTATAAACTCCATCCTTTTCATTTCCTTTCTTCCATTATTCTTTTCAACCTTGTTCTCCCCTGAATCTCTAATTCTCAAAAACAAGATCTTCCTGATAAGAATTAAATTCTCATCTTGTAGGAGACTTTTCTTATGGATCTCAGATCCAGAGAAAGAACTAAATTCTTTTAACGGGTTAAACTCTCAGATATAATATGATGGGTAAAAGAGAGATAATTCTATCTCTATGTTTTCTTTAGGTAAGATTTGAGAGGAAGAAGATCTTCTTTATTGAGAATTAAATTCTCTATTTTTTTTTTGAAAGCTTATGGGAGGTCTCCTTGTCCGAGATTTAATCTCTTTACTCCTATTTATAGGAGAAGAGAAAAACCAATTTGTTTAAGAAAATCTCTATTTTGAGAGATCGTGATTGATTTCATAATCATTCCACATGATCTTAAAGATCAACCGATGAATTTTATTCACCGTTGGATTTTTTTATCTAAAATTTCTCTATTTAATAGAGAAGATCATTCTTGTTTATTTAATAAGATTAGGAAAATATTTTCCTAAGATAGAATTTAATTCTATCAGATGATCAATTAGTGATTTTATAATCACCGTTGGATTTTTTATCCAAGAGTTCTCTGTTTAACAGAGAAGATCTTTTTTGTTTAAGAAAGATCGGAGAAATATTTCCCACATAGAATTAATTCTATCAAAAAGAACACTCACGTGCATTGCACGTGAGGCGTCGCCCAGTGGGTTGGCAAGTGCGCCACGTGTTTTGCACGTGAGACGTTGGCCCAAAGCACTCACGTGGACATCACATGAGAGCTGCCAAGCAGCTGCACTAGCGCTCACGTGGATATCACGTGAGACACTGCCAAGATACTGGCCTAGCGCTTATGTGGGTTTCATGTGAGATGCTTACGTGTTTGTCACGTGGGTAGCAAGAGGTCGCACTAGTGCTCATGTGGATAACACGTGAGACGCTCACGTGGATATCACATGAGACGCTCACGTGTTTAACACGTGAGGCAACTACCAAGATGCTAGCATGTACGTTCATGTGGATATCACGTGACGCTCACGTATTTAACACGTGAGGCAACTACCAAGATGCTAACATTGCCTTCAAGACTCCATTCTCGGAACTGACATCCAGCTTGAAATGAGTGGCTTCATGGGAAACGCGTGCGTTCTCACGAATCTGTAACATGAAGCATGAAGCTCCGGTGTCGAAAAGTGCTAGTGCAGGAAGGGTGGCTACTAGTATAGTACCTAAATTGTGTAAGGTTGTGTTTAGATATAGGGAAAATATAACGATGCCAAGAATTGAAAGGTTGAAAGGATGGGAGAATTTACCGGTGATGACTTGTCATGTGGGTTCGGCCTCCTCGATCGTCGTTGTAAAAGCCTGTTGTCTCGGTACATTCCTCCTCGCCGGAGGCACATTCCTCTGCCCTTGAGGAACGTTTCTCTATGCCTGATGGAATTGACGCTGAGGCTGTGCAGGTAGTCCATGTGGAGATGGTGCAGGAAGAGCTAGGCGAGGTGTAGGTGCCTGAATGGTTGGCCTCTGTGGAGCTGAAATTGCGGGTCTGGGTGCTGGCGCTGTGTTACTACGATATGGGCATACTCCTATAGCGTGAGTAGATGCGCCACAAATCAAATACAGGTCATTTGCACGTCTGCAGTTCTTTGCCAAGTGTCAAGTTCTCTTGTAGTAGAAACAAAAATCTAGACTGGACCGGCTAAACGATCGTTCTGGCCTCTTGGGTGCAAAAGTCGGCCTGGAAGAGGCTCCTCCTGTCATCTAGGTAGCAGGGCGTTTAATACCGGCTGCTTGAGCCTTACCCTTCTTCTTAACCACAGCTTCATAACGGCGTGCCGCCTTCAGTGCGAGTTCATGAGTAGGATAGTCGCATGTGGCTAAAGCCGCCTGAATCTCCGGGTCTAAGTCTTGTTGGAATCGTCTAGCCCGAATCTCATCGATCGGGATCAAGTGTGCCGCGAACCTGATAAGATGTTGATGTCGGGATAGTGGTGTGTTTTACGGAATAGAATTTGATACGAATCCTGCTAAGCATGATAAATTCGGCATCATATTCATCCACCGATTTAACCCACATGGAGCCTTATTGCAGGTGGATGAGCTGTTGTTACATCTCAAAACAAGCAGTCCCAGGAAAAAATTTCGCATCGAACAGATCGCGGAACGTCTTCCACTCTATTCGTTGAGTGAGACGGCTTTCCACCAGACTCTTGCATTGTCGGTGAGCTGGAGCTTGGCCACATGAACCCAAGCTAGGTCCGGTACCTGCGCTGCTGCAAGATCGTTCTCAATAGTCTGGGCCCATTCTTCAGCCTCAAGAGGACTCTCTTTCCCTGAAAAGTTCTTAGGATACAATGCCCGAAATTTCTTTACTCCATGTGCTTCGGGTTCAGGGCGGTTCATGAGAATAGCAGTCTGCTGCTGCTGGCCCTCCAGATGACTTTTGATGGCTTCTACAAGCACCGTCTGTTCATTGATCGAAGCAGCAACGATAGAGGGAGGTGGTAAGGTAGGTGATGGTGTGTTGCCATTGATGTTGGTGCTGGTGTTATTGGGAGAATCCATCATCTTGATAGAAAGGAAAATGTTAGGATAGATTCAAGAAATTTGAAATGTAAGGAATGTATAGTTGCCGATTCTTATAATTCTTGTAATATATTGCTTAAGACTTCATGTAGAACTGACCTGCATGGGCCACCAATAAAACCTGTCACGCCCCGCTTCCCAGTAGACGGAAATGGTGACGTGGCAAGTCCGCAACATATTACTATGAAAGTACGTTAAACGTAATTAAGCAATATAACAATAAGCAAGAATGACAAGAGTAATAAAATGAAACAGCAATTTTATTTACATACAACTGTTTGGAAATAAAAGATACAATAATACTGCAAATGTCTAAACAATGGCATAATGAAAGTAAGTACATATAGTAAGAAGCTAGTAGTCTGGCTGTATAGCAAACTGGTCCAAGTCCTCCTGGCCCGGCTCTATGTCCTCAGAGTGCAGTCCTCCTGACGAACATTCCAAAGAAAAAAAATATGGAGAAATGTCGTCAGCGAACTAACGCTCGGTAAGTCCCAAAATAAGTAAAAGAAGATAGTATATAATGTGAATAGACACCCAAATGAACAGTGGACGGTAAAATTGTATATGATCATTCACAGGTATAAAATAGTTATTCTAACGTGCTTATTTGTAGTTTGATAAAGAAACTATTCATGGATACGAGAAGAGTCTATCTTACCCCGTGTACTATGGTAACATGTAGTATAAGGCCCCGTCATAACCCAAGGGACAACAGCACGTGAATTCATGTATGTGTCTTTTAGTGTGATCTCTCGTGTCACGATATACGTTCCATACCAATCTACCCTTTATCCCCACGTATTTTATTGTATAGATTAAGATTACAGGTCTTGGCCGAATCTATAGATATAAAATGTACAGGTTCATGTTCAAGATATAATCATGTGTTCAGGTATTCATGTCAAGTTCATGTCAAGTTATAACCATGGTTTGGTCAAGTCGAGTCAAGTATTTAAATTTGAGTTGGATATTTAAATTCGAGTGTTCAAGTTCATGATCAAGTATTCAAGTTTGTGTTTGATTTTGGATTCTGGTTTGATTTTGGATTCAGCTTGGAATCGGAATCTTATGAAAAGATTTAGTTCTTGAATTTTTAAGTTCGAGAGTATCGGGCAACTGCTGTACATAGACAGCAGAATTTGTGTCTTTTTCCAAGACAATTACCATTGATAACTCTGTTAAATTTGTTTAACCTCCTGAATAGGCAAGCACTCACTTTCTCCGGCTTTCTGAAACTCAAGAGAAATTATACCGCTTAAACCTATATTAATCTAGAGTTCTTAAATATTTATTATTGTTGTTTATATTGTATTTATATTATTTACATTTCTCGAGAGGGTTTTATGAAAAATATTTTAATATTGTTTAAAAATAAAACTCGAGAGTGATTTATAATATTTAAAGTTTTTTATGAACATGTATTTTAATTTAGATGGTGTTTTAATGATAAAACCTAGTTTTTAAAAAGTTCATAGTATTTTTATAAAAACTAACTCTTTTGGAAACTTGATAGTATTTTATTAAAATTTCAATCTTCATTTTAAAAATATAATTTCGCAAGTTGTTTTGATTGAAAATACGGATTGGTGGTTTTATAAAAAAATTTCAAAGATTGTTTTATTTAGAAAAGTCGTAATTCTTAAAAATCGTATTTATATTTCCTTCGAGACCGAATACTCCGTGAGGAGCTCTGCATCTCGCTCTACTATCTCAAGGATATACGATAATCTGCACCATCCATTAGTGGGTCCCCTAACGATAGTTGTAGAGACGCAATTGCCATGAATTTAAAAATATCGATAAAAACGTATTTATATAAAAGTGATGGTATTTATTTGAAAAAACGTATTCTTTTAAATTAACCATACATCTAAATCTCGTGCTATGAATCAAAAATGTGCGTGTGGGATAAGTCGTTACCCCGTGAATTTTTCTAAAGGTATTTATGCTAATTAGGTTATACTAAAATTCATGGTATTTTTCTGAAAAAATCATTTATATGATCATTGAACATGAAATTTTCGTTACATAATAAGGCAATTGATATGCATATTACATTGAAGTGATATTAGAGAATTCGTATGAACTTTTAAATATGGAAAAATGACAAAAATTAGTTTAAATATTTAGAATATATGTTAACTCCGTTTTTGTCGATATATTTTAAAAACTATTTTGAAGTGAAAAGAAAGAGAGATGAAACGACTTACCGGTTGAGTAGTGCTAGGAAGATGGTAATGAAAGGATAGAGGGCTCCATGTTGTCGCAGTAGCTCCAGAAACAACTCCGATCTTCAACGAAAGAGCCTTGATCGCTAACTCCTCTTTGACTAGTCTTAACACCACTTATACTTAGAGAGTTTTGAGGATTTTTGACAGAATTTTAGAATAGAGGAGAGTTAGGGAAATGGTATGGTATTCATAGTGAAGAATTTAGGATTTGGGAATAAAAAAATTGGATTAAAAAACTAAAATTGGTGTTAAATGATAAATTGAATGATCGCTGTTTAATTGCAGGGAAATCAAACAGTGCAGGGGAGTAGAGAGAAGTCGAAGGGACTTGTGTGGAAAGCACGGAGTGATTTGGATAAGATCGGACGGTCGGCGGCGGTCAAATCCATGAAATGGACGGTCAGATTTGGAGCGATCGCCTCGAGATTCGTGCCGCGTGTATTAATCTGTGTTTACTCCTCATTGCGCTTGTTTGATTTTTCTGAAACTTTTCGTTTCTCTGTGAATTGCACGTATAACTCTTGAGCTTCCGAAAAATTAAAAAGAAAAATCTTAAAAAATAATTGGGACTAAAGAGATTCGAACACACAGGCTATGTCACAGCAGTATAAAAAGTTTACCAGTGAGCTACAAGTTGCTTCTTGGTTTTATTAAACAAATTTAACTTATAATTTTATAACATTCAGAAATACCTTTTATATATAATAAACAATTAATTTTGTACAGAGATTTCAGAATCGTTACGAATATGGAGGCTGGAGTTTTATTTTGTGAATTGTATGAAATATTAAAGTTGTGAATACTTATATAGAGTAATTATAATATGGGTCGGGTGTTCTATTAAGCATATGCCTACTAAGACTAAGGATTAAAGATAATTTAAAATATAATCATATGACATATATCTTTCCAATACTATAGTCATAAATCTTTTCTCAATTAATTTATTTTCCATACAATAAATTATCATGACAAATAATAACAATAATCAATAAAACCCATGATAATCCAAACCATTGCAATTTATCAATAAACCCCATAATACGATAAAATCTTATGGCACACTACTCTCAAATAATTCTAAATAACCATAAAGTCAATTTTCATAACTTTATTCCATCAAATTATCGTACGATGGTTCTATGGTGTACGTTTCTAAGTGTTTTTTTTTTGCATATTTATGCAAACTATCAGTGCCGGCACCTTTCTTGTGTTTATAATGATTGCCACAATAGTTGAAAATTGCTTATCTAACACCCTCCTTAATTTCAACTTTATAGTGATTCCAAATATTACTTGTGGTAGCACGTTTCTTATGTTGTCTAGATGTAGGTGTGGACCCTTCTGCTTATTGTTCGGGATGAGAAATTTGGGTTTAATGCGTATCGGATGAACCCTCCATATAAATATTTTAACAAATTAAAAAAAGTATTAGAGTAGAAATAATAAATTAAAAACAAGAAATAAGAAAGAGAGAAGAATGAGTCGGTCGAAAGCTCGGAGCTTCGAAAACTTGGAACCGGACTATCGGAGGATCGGATCAAAGATATTAGAGTATTTTTGGTAAAGAGATGGGTATTTTTTTGGAAGAGAAATGAGTTTGGAATGAGAAGAAATGGGGTTTTAGGAGTATTTATAGGGGTTTTTTAAATTTTTTTGAAACTTATGGCCGTTTTTAGCCGTCATGAGACGAGGCGAATCGCCTCGTGATTCACTCGCCTGGCCTAATTCTGATTGTTTCTAGCCGTTGGATGGGGAATCCAAGGCGAGGCGAAGCGAACTCGAGGCAAAACGAATCGATTCATCCAAATTCTAGTCATTTCCGACCGTTGGGCGAAGTGTTCGATGCGAATCCGAGATGAATCGGTTAACGAGACAAAGTGAATTGGCACGGCTTGGCGATTCGTGGTGAGGCGAGGAGAATTTATGAGTTAAGCGAGACGACCCATAACAAAGCGCTGCCAGAAATTTGTGGAACCCGCTCACTTCACGAATTCGTAGCGGCGAGGCGAGTCAGTTCGCCTGACTCGTCCACGTCACCACGAAGCAAAAAAAAATCACTTCATGGCTAAGCAATTCACGAGCGATTCGCTTCATTAGCCGAGCTTATCTCGCCGCCGTCGTCATCAACAACACCGCCGCCACTACCGCCACCATCAACAACACCGCTACTACCTCCTTCTTCCTTCTCTTCATTCTGCCACCGCCATCATCACCACCATCGTCAACAACACCATCATCACCGTCTTCCTGCTTTTCTTCTTTAACCCACCACCACCATTACCATCAACATCACCACCATCATCATCATCCACAACATCACCACCACCTTCTTCTTCCACATCTTATTCACACCCCCACCACCATCATATCCTCCTGCGCCGCCATCCTTCCCCTTCCCCTTCTCCACTCCGGCTCCCTTCCTCTCCTCCCCTCCCTCCAACCCCTTCCCTGCCCTCGACCCTAACCTCGTTCCCTCCTTCCATCCCCCAACAATCACCACCGTCACAATCATCACCACCACCACTAGTGCGCCCCTCCCTCTATCCCCTCCCCTACCCCCAATCTCGTCCCCTCCCTCCCGCCCCTAATCTTCAACCCTTCCTCTTCCTCAGCCCAAATAAAACCCTAATCTATTTAATTAATAATTATATAAAAATAGTATTAATATGGTTAATAATTAATTTTTTGTTTTATGAGAAGGGTAAATGGTCTTTTATTGCGAATTTAACACTGTTAACTTGAACCGTTAACTCATGGTAGTTTCTTGATGGTTTTAAAGGCAATGTTAGTTTTGTTAAAATGATCCAATCCGAAAGTTTTTTGTAAATAAGCCTTGTATATATGCTAGTTTCTGATGGGAGAGGATTTGATTGGCAAAATTAATGGAGTTATAATTGGCAAAATTATTCTTTTGTATTAAAGGGATACCCCCTCAGATTTTCTCTGAAACTAGAAAGTTTTTATTTTTATTTTTTGGCACCGACACCCGTAAGCCCTAACCTGTGCATACAAAACAAACAAACACACCCACGGACTTAAGGGGCCCACAAATTTACCCTGAAAGCATTAATTTATGGCTATTTCCTTTCCGGGATTCCGAACCCCCACACACTCCCCAAGCATGGAAGTGTCCATACCAACTTAGCTATTGCTTGTTGGTATCTTTGGATTTGTTGAATTCAAAGAATGTTTACTTTTTACTATAATAGGCTTTTTGCACATGTCGCATGTAAAAAAAATTGGGTATAAACAAAAATTTATTAACCATAAATTTAACTAATCTTTAAGTTATATCAATACTGGTTTTTTTACACAGTCATGTGCATATTGTAGAGATTAGGACGGTTTTTGATCCAATAATTTTATTATTTTTAAATCTTCTCTTAAAACTTCCGTATTTGTTTAAACTCCTGAATTTTTAGGCTATAATTTCATGATTTGCAGTTGTCGTTTGAATTTCTCAAATAAAAAACATATTGATGAGGCAAGGTAGTTATTCCCTTTTCCAGATTTTTTTCCTCCAAATTGAAATTAGGAGTGCCACAATGCCTCTTGTGTTTGCATTATAATTGTAGAGATTATTATAAAATAGAGAACAAAACTTTTCAAAACAAATGAATCATTGTATTTGTTTAACTTTTTTTTTTGGAAAATAAAATCAAATTTTGGTATAAGAAACTAAAGTAAATTTTTGTATATACTAAAATATCCTGACCATACACTTATCAAATTTCTAAGTTATACTGATTTTTTCTGAAACAAAAAACCTGTTCATTTATTATGAACTTTTTTTAATTTGAATTAGATAGCAAATAAATGATTGCGTTGCCTGACTATAAGCTTTTCAAAACAAATAAATCATTGCATATTTTATGAACGCTTGCAATTTGATGCATCACATACCTTATTTTATTTACAACTGCATCCATTTCTTTTTACCAGTATTTCTTTGCTCTTTTATATTTTTTTCTTCAAATAACTAGTCCTTTTAGAATATCAAAAAGCTTGTTTCATTTCATGTTTCTAAAACCAATGCAATTTATATGTGACATTCCAAATTTATCTCTCATCGAGAGAATAAATAAAGATTATCATATGCTTAAATTAAAAATTTATCATTTATGACTTGTTAGATTTTAGAGTAGTCTATTCTTCTTAATAAGCGTTAATAAGCATGCAAGAGTAAAAATGACTAATAAAAAGAAACTCACCGTTGCCGGGCCCAAGCCCGGATGAAAAAGGATGAGGGTTTTTGTCGGCTTGTGACAGCCAACGTAAAACTTTGTCACATTCTATAACATAAACCATAATAATAATATCGTTAGGACATCCCCTACTCAGCGACGCGCTACATCGGATCCCGGATGTAGAAGATTGCTGGTTTGATTCCTAGGAGTAGTATCAAAAAGAACAAAACAAAAACAAAAAAGGATGAAAAAAGGAGCAATACAAGCCTGGCAAATTTATCAGCACACAAAATATTATACAGAATACTCAGTTTAGAGATCACCTTATTTATACCACACAACAGAAGTCTCTCTCTGAGATCAAAATCACAAACAAGCAGCACACATGTTTCATAATTAATTAAGTACATACTAATAACAATCTAGACAAGACATCGAGTCGAGTTGAGTCGAGTTGAGTCATTGCAGATGAAACATAGTAAATTTATTTAAAGAAACTGGGCGCAATCGATTCCCTTTTCCTGAAAAGCTGAGAGAAGCTTTGGAAAGAGTTTGGTGAGCATGATTTTGAAACCAGTCGATGAGCAGTTGTCGCCGCTATTGCTGCCTGTTGTTGCTTTGAACGGATAGCCAACAGGAGCACCGTCCATATAAGCTTTGAATGCCATCAGAATATGATTTGACCTGCAAGTGAAATGTTCCTCCACAAGCTCCTCAAAATGCTGCACCATGTTTAATCGAGAAAATACATCGTCAATTGTTTGTTACTATTCAAAATATATAAATACTGTGTGAATATGTAAAAATACGTGTACAATTCGTTGATTTTTACAAGCCAGTATGTTGCAATGCTTCATAGACTCCTAATCTATGTAGGCACGGATTCAAATACAAATGCACGCCTGTCAATATAGGAAAAACAATTCGCAATTTTTTGAAGTCCCGGATAGATTTGTTGGGGTATGCCAAATTTTTGTTATAAATAGAGAGGTTCAAGTTATTTAAACATAATTCTATAGTATAGGTTAAAAGTAATTTATTAATTTCATGCTAGCCTGAAGTTGAAGTTATGCTAATTTATTAATTTCATATTTCATTTTTCTTACCATCATTTTTAGTGATCTATATGGCTTAAAACATAATTCTATAGTATAGGTTGAATGTAAAAGATAATTTATAATTTTCTAATTTACCTTTGGAGGCCTGCGTAACAGATAAAGCATAGACTTGCATGAGAGAAGAAAAGCATTCTCGTTATAGGTGATCGAGTTTTTCTCTCCCTCAGCTCTCCCCATTTGTTTGTCATAGCCAGCCTCGTTGAAATATGGCTTGTCATTGAGAACGAGTGCCTGAAGCGACAACAGAACTTGAAGAATGGTTGAGCTTTCCGGGTCCCACATTTCTGTACCAGTTCCTGCCCATGTATTGAGAAGGCTGAGGCAAACTTTACCTGATTCATACAAGTTTGGATTCAGCCGAAGCCCACCAGAGATATAGTGTACAACCTGCACAAAACAACACTTAGTAAGCTTTGGCTGTGACATAAGTAGATAGCATAAGCATTAGAATTATATTAGCTTGATATAAGCATTAGAATTATATTAGCTTGATATCTATTGCCATCCACAAAGTAATAACTTAAGCTTCACAGTAAAGTAGCCAATGACTTATATTTTAAGTTAAGTGCTCGAAGGTCGACAAAGATTCTGTGTAGGAAAAACGGTAAATTCAAACATATGAGACAGGTATGTATGTTTTGTGTGTGCCATGTTTAGATGACCGGCTTCTTGGGCACATGTAATTTATTTAAAATTTAGACCAAAAAATGGACAAAATAGGAAACTTATATAATGGAAGATCAATTGTCAGATGGACTTGTAAAATATTTTGTTCTATTACAATAAACCTGGACCATAACCCTATTCTTTTTCGAGGAATTGGACCATAACACTAACCAATATTCATATAGTCATACCTTTCCAAATAAGGAGTAATACTAATGTTCACAGATACCCATATCCAAATCAGAAATACATGAAAATGAAAAGAATGCAACGAATTTATCCAAAAATAAAAATAATAGGCAAAGCAAATAAAAAATATATCAAAAAAGGTATCTTACAGGGGGTTCATGAGGATAATTCGGAGGAAATAAGACATCAAAGAAGAAGAGTCCGTCATGGTAAGGAGTTCCAGGAGTCCCCACAATGCATGCCCTAAGCAGTTCAATGTTCTCCTCATAGACTCTTACATAGATGCTATCTGTTACAATAAAAGCAAAAATATATTTACCATTAATATTTGTTTTATTCTATTTTAGCATGGAGATAATAGAAAAGGTACTTATATCATAGCAAGAAACCGTGGTCTACTTGAGGAAAGAAAAGGGAGACCTGGTAGATCCTTCTTTAAGATGCCCCATTCTTGCTGCACTTTCTTCAACCAATATCTTTTCCCCTGAAAGGATACACCTTCGGAAATGAGCGCACTACTTGAAAATAGCTAAAATTTCATTAGTATAACAAGCGCCTTTTTTACCTGGGAACTCAATCCTTGGCCGACGTTGTTAGCAAAATGATGGTCAGAGTACTCATCGACAATATCAAATTGCCTGAACATTCTTGGTTCCTCATTGCCTCCTAAGGGCGTAGATTTTAATTCGAGTTCGGTTTCTTCTACAACTTGCTGCTTCATACTTTGTGGCTCTGTATCATCGTCTCTATCCAAATTTGATTCTTCAGACTTCAGAGTCTCAAACTCAGGAACACCTTTCCACTGGAAAACAAAATTTTAAAATACACATTCCTATTAGGCATGTTTCTCCTAAGGAATTCTGATATTATTGCTTTGGCTAAATCAATCAACTTACAAAGCCTAATAGAGAAGCTGAAAAACCAGAGCCAAAAACACCGGTAGCAATAGATTTCAGGGATCCGATAGACGTGCAAGGAAAGAAAAGAGAGCTAATAGCCCACTCATCTTTCTCATAGGCTTCAGTAAAGTCGTTCACAACCTTTAAAAAGCAACTTTTTTATTAAAATATTCAGCTTATTTCATTAAAAAAATTCTGATCAACCATGCACCAGAAGAGGAAATGAATGGAGAAGGAAGATGCTGCTTTTACCTTTTCCTTGCTAAGGCAAAATTTTCTCTCCTGCTCAGACATCTCCTTGCCGACAATTTGTGGAACAGATTCCTCGATTACTGCTGGAATCGGAACAGGGTCACCAAGCCTATCTAATCCAAATATTTCAGAAGGCTGAACCTGAGATAATGTGTGACACGGTCAGAACACTTCGAATCATTTGTGACAGGAGGATCTTCTGCAATGCATTCCTAATAATTTAACTCAAAGGGGAGGGGCCGTAAATTCATTTTGAGTTCAAGATATTCAAAAAATTCCAACCAGCAACACTTTAGGTATACTTATTAAATCGTTTGTACTATTTAACTAAAAACTTTATGTTTTTCAAGCCTTTTGCATATCAAAGAATATATACATGCAGCGCACGTGCAAAATACTAGTAGACAGAAAATAAAGTATAGCCATATGCCGAAAGCGCTGCTGTGGCACAAAGTAACAGAGGCCGGCACTCCAACGCCCTATAATAAGTCAAACACAAGACATACAATATGCAGCCCCAGATATGAAGACAAATGAAAACACGCAAAGATGCGCACGCGCACCCACCCATAGGCTTCTATGAGTGACTCTCAACTGTTTAACAATTGATCAAAATAAATTACGGCAGATCTCTAGGAACCATAGGTGGTAGTAGAAATTAGGGCTAGAGAAGATAAAGAAGCTTTAAGGAAAATGAAAACCAGTAGAGTTCCAGTAATGTATTGAGCTGTAATCTCTTGCATTATCGTATAACACTTCAATAGTCAAAACTAACAGTGGCAAGCAAAAATTGATAAAATGACAGCATAGAAGATGCAAATAAAGGAAACCTAATAACCTCATAGAGTTTGTTGTTGAATTATAATGTTTCTCAGGCTTTGCAAAGATCCTTCAGCAAATTCAAAAAATATTACATACAACATTCTGCAGAGGTGTCAATTCTGTATAGTTTCCTGATTCAAAGGTCTAAAACTTCCAACCTAAAGCATTGTGCACCACCTTAATAGTAAAGCAACAAGTGTAATGGCGATCACAAGCTCCATTACATTTATGAAATATAAAGAAGAAGGAAACATCATACTTCTTATGTTTGAGCGTATCACAGAAGTAACTACAGGACGAACAACAATCAACACCAAAATCACACTAAATTATAACAGGATGTCATGGTAACCCCCCACCCACCCACCCACCCTCCACCCATCCCCCCCCCAACACAAATTTACTTAAAGATAACAAGTTGCCTAGTTGTATACCAGCACAAAGAACTTCAAAGACAAGCTAAAATGAGGACAGTAGACATACCTTTGATATCACACTAGTAGCCCACTTAACTTCAATACATTCATCCTTGAAGCCAATAACATTTCCTATGTATGACAAATAGGAAGAGGAATCCTCAGCATTGCCTTCATTGATTTGAATGGCTTGAGGAGAATTTTCCAAATTTTCACAATGCAGTGAAGCTCTAAAAATAACATCTCCGATGCAATAGGAGAAATCTGGGTGCTCAATCAGACCATAAGCACTTACTATTTCCTCACCAACTTCCCCTTCAAGGACTTTCCATTTCACATTCACTGTTCGATCGCGTGCATCCACACTTTTCACAATGCCCAACCTTGGGCCATTTGATGAATCCAACTCTTCTGATGTAGCTTTCTCCAACACAAATTGCCCTGGCCAAAAGTCATGATCACCGACACTATTCACAGGGAATAAGGTGTGTGAATCCAAGCTAACTGATATACTGCCGTTTTGCCAAAGGACATTAACCTTGGTCTTTGTCTTCGTAATAACATGCATCTGTTTACAATCTCGACCATGCCTTTTAGTTGGAAGAATGCACCAGTCACCAAGTTGCCAATTAGCATAAGGAAAACACGGAAACAATGTTAGGTTCTTTGGATTTTGAAGGTAAGGAGGAGGAGCAACAGAACCACAAGACATCGTTACAGAAGCAATCCAATTCACACTCACCAATCCTGCTTCCACATCGCAAATAGTCCCCTCATTTCGAGCCGCAGTGTTCACAGAGCCAGATAACCATCTCACGGATTGGGAATTGTAAGGAAGCTTGATTCTTACTCGCTGACCAAAATAATAAGGAAAAGGAGGTGCATCCTCAAAAATTTTCGGAGAGATTACCGTTAAAACTTCGGAGTCGCCGGTCATTATTTCACATTTTGCTCCGTCATTGAAAAGAACAGTAACTGCAACATGCACCCTTTCCACTCTCCCAAGCCACGGTCCATGAACTACATAGTCTCCAGAAGCAATAGACAGGACCTTTTGGAGCAGCTTGCTATTTACATCCTTCATTGGTTCACCGAATCGTGTCTCTAAGTCAACAAACATCTCCACATCAACAACTCGGCCAAGCTGTCCAGACTTATCTACGACTGAAAACACAACATCGCCATGCATAAAACCTCTTTCATAAGACAGAAAATCGTCTATTTTTCCAATGCTCTCATCCAAACTTGACAAGATGTTTTGAGCATTCCCTCCATATGTAGATTCACTGTCTTGATCCTCGCTATCGCTAGATTCAGTGTAATTATCGTAATCAGAGTCATCGCTAAGCATGTTCATGATTTGAGTACCTGGGTTTGAAAGTCAAGAAATTCCATCCTATTATATATATATATATATATATATATATATATATATATATATATATATAATACTAAGATGTTCTTAATAAAATATAAATAGCTAGAGAAACATTAATTACCTCTAGATTTTCTTTCAACGGCTACCCCTCTCTGTGTTTGATTGAATCTGATGTGGAATAGGGGTAGAAGCTGGCGGATGATGCTACCGAACACGAATTAACTTCTCGAAAATGTAGTCACGGACTAAGTACAGATGTATCTAAACCAAATTAAGAAGTCCTAAGATATCGACTAAAGATAATAGCAAGGATAAAAGATGCAGAGGCTAGCTTGCATCCGATATCCTTACTTAATGCCAAAGGAGATTTGCCCACAAGGGTAAGTTTTAATTACCAAGTGCCAAATAAGATATGCCAACCAGAACAAGCTTCAGATATCAAACAGGGAAAGGAAAATTTCCCGTTAAGGGAATTATAATTTGCCAAAGGAGATTTACCCGAGATAGCAAATAAAAGGAGGTTTGCCTACAAAATAGAAAGAGACTTTTTTAAGTCTCTTCCTTGCCAAAGGAGATTTGCCCAGCAAAGAGGAATATACCACCACCACTGAACTCTGAAATAGATCACCGAACTTATAGGTTACTTGTAACACTGGTCTTTGCTATAACAAGCAATGATTTCTCTAATAAAAGCCGATTTGCCAAAGGAGATGCGCCCATCAAAGGAAAGTCGTCTATATTAACATAAAGTGCCATGAAATCTTTCCCCGAAGAGGGTAATACATTCCCGAATGCGGCTTCATATCGATAAAGGTACACAGAATTAACCAAGCAAGCTTAATGAGTTCACCTGCATGAGTAGGAAATTCTTAAGTCAACCATACAATCATATCTTTTTCACTATAAATTCAGAATCATGAATTCACAATTATAACACACAAAGTACAAACTAATAGGTGCAAGAATAATTTATCTCACAATAAAGAATGGGAAAAAGGTCTAATTTCTCTTTAAGCTCCCTCTATTTTAAAAATCTACCATAAGTTTGAACTCCACCAGAATCAAAACCCTACATTTCTTCTATCTCTTCAAAGATTTCAACAAACCATGAAATACCCAGAATCCAAAATCAACAGCAGGCCCCAATTCCACCAGAAAAATAGAAACTTTGCATAACAAGAAGAGATGGCATACCAAAATCCCTCAAATTCCCAACTCAAAGGCCATCTCATGAGTTGCTGCCAATCAACCAAACCCATGAATCAAACCGTTGCCGGATTCGTTGGCCATCAGTTCAAAGTGAAAGGAGTTGCAGAGCAAACCCTAAAAATCTCTCCTTTTTTGATGATGAGCGTTTCTTCTTCTTCTTCTCTCTTCCACTTCCATAATGGGTCAGGTTCAGTTTGAAGAGCTTATTATTAGTGGAGGGCTCCTTTTTTCCTCCCTTTTATTAATTTATTTATTTATTTATTTATTTATTTTTGTTTGTTTGTTTGATGTTTGTGATTTGAGCGGCAACTGTTGATCGTGCCATCAAATAATAATCTTTGGATAAAAAGGATTAGTCATAGTAGACCCAATTAATTTTACTATTTTACATCAAACATTCAATCTTTTTTTCATTTAAGATATGAAGCATATAAATGGAAAAATAATGCAAGTAGATTTGGGGCTTTAGCTGATCGACAAGAAAAAGAAAGTTGTGGATGGATATAACCGTGTTTATTCTAATAAAGGGTGATATCACAAACCTTCCTTCTCCTTGCTGGAAAAGCCTATATCCAATTGAATTCTCTCCAAATTTTCTATATACACCAGATCGTTAAACCTGAAAAATAGAGGTTTTTTTGTATTTCTTAGAAACCAGCCGATTCTATTCTCCATCAACTTCTTACAATAACCGTGCCATAAAGATCCTCCACTTTCAGATTGAGCCCTCTAAAAAATATATGTGTTTTCGAGTTTTTAATTGAAAAAGGAAAGGGAAGAAAAAGAGTTAGCTAGTTTTTCCTTGGAGATTAGATTTATTTATTTATTGACCCGTTTTAATTGGATCATAAAGAAACATTTTGTTTCATTTCTAATCAGACTAGATGAGAAAAAATGAAAACTTTTTATTTGAATATTTTTTACTTCTATTGTTTGTTCAAACAAATAATTTAATCCATTATTCATAGTTACTGTAGTTAACCGCAGTTTTGTTCAACTAAAGATCCAGTTTTACATGTTTTAGAGGAGATTTTAAATTTTCAGAAATATTGATAATTAATTTAGATCCTTGTTCTTTCTTTAGAAACACGTAGGAAAAAAAATTGACTTAAGATATATGTAGAAATTACACAATAAAAAAATTCAAAGTAATTAACATATAAATGTATACCTATAGAAATTAATACACTCATGCCATCACTTAAGTACTTTAGTTTGATACGGGGATCAAATATAAGTGAAGCTAATTATCAATTAAACACTTGATTGGACCATCTAAGGTATGGAGATCTAAGTCTGGATATAGATATAGATATAAATATAGATATAGATATGGGCTGATCAATAGCAACCGAGGTTGCACAAAAAAAATGGGAACTCGCTTCTCAACCATTGGATGCAGCTCTGGAGATCTAAGGTCAGGATTGAATCTATTTAAATAGCTAGACTGCTAGCTCCTCCGTGTCGTCGACCCTCCTTCCTTCGCTCTCGCTTCTCCCGCCCACGCGAGCTCAAGAAGGCGGTTCTCCTAAAAAAAATCATAAATAAGATATTAAGATGAAGTTGTGTTTTTAGATATGAAGATTAAGATGGACGGTATTGGCCATGGAAAAAAGAAAGAACATGAAGTAGGTAGCAGGAATCGAACCCGCATCGTTACACTACTACAATAAGGGGTTGCCCCTACGGATTTCATTATCCGTAGGGGCAGATTTATTTTGGCCCTACGAACTAATCCGTAGGACCCGACGGTTGCCCCTACGGTTCCAGACGTTTTAATTTAAAAATATTAAATCGTAATTTGTTGTTTGCCCCTACGGATCCGCAAACCAATGACCTACGGACTAATCCGTAGGGGCATCTAAATAGGAATTTAATTAAAAAGGCACAGAAATGCCCTACGCTGATCATCTCTCTCTCGCGTACGTTAACTCCCAAAATCCCCAAATCTCTCGTTCCCGCCGCGTCGCCGTTCTCGTCGTCGCCACCGCCCTCCGTTTCGTCGTCGCCACCGCCCTCGTTCTTCCTCGTCGCCGATTGCGCGCGTTGTCGACCACCGATCGAGCAACTCCGTCGTCTCCTCCACCGCCTACAGGTTAGTAAATCTTCAATTAAACATAATTTTGATGATTTTAGGGCTAGGGTTCAGGGTTTGGGTACCGATGAGGGTTAGGGTTAGGCATCGGTTGGGGTTAGCGTTAGGGTTAGGGTTGGGATTGCGGTTGGGGCTGGGGCTGGGGTTGCGGTTGCGGTTGGGGTTCGGCTGGCGGTTAGGGTTGGGGTTAGGGTTGGGGTTAGGCTGGGGCTGGGGCTGGGGTTAGGGTTAGGGTTGGGGTTGGGGTTGGGGTTCGGCTGGGGCTAGGGCTGGGGCTAGGGTTAGGGTTGGGTTGTGATTTTTAGGAAAATTTAACTCGATAAAGCCAAAAATTACCATTTTTGGTATCAGATACGGAACGGAATAGGTGTTATCATTTTCGTATACGGATATAGATGGTCGTCAAAAATGAAAATCGCTATTTGTATATGATGCAAATCAAATACGGATACGGAGTTAGCTCGAATTATCCGTATTCATATACATTCTAACAGCTAAGTATGGTGAAGTCAGGTTAGACTCAACCCTAGCCCGTCCAATAAATTAGGGGTGTTTTCGTCTGTATAAACCTGCCTGATCTTGTTTGGGTAGGTTTAGGTTTCATAAAAGGAAAAAAAAAATTGGGTTGGAGGGTCCTTGAAAAAATATTGGGTTGGCCTCTCACATAAGCCTGTGGGGTCCAGGAGTCTAAATATGATGATATATTCCACCAATCGATTTCAAATGAGATAAATACTGTTAGTTTAGTGACTTGCATATTAACCTAGAGTACTGTCATGATCCATGCCCATTACTGCTACCTGTTTATATTATTTTATACATTCATGTTAGTGCTTTATACCCGTTGTTTCATGCTTCACTATTTACCGTCGTCGGTTTAGAACTATACGAAAATTGTTAAATATCGGACGGTATAGCTCGATACTAACAACCGTCTTATAGTCTATGTGACGAGAAGATTCAATCGTATGATAACCGATAGAAGCCTAACCCCCGACAGCCGAAACACACACATACAACAAGAATACACAACAAACGCATCATTAGAGAGTGATTCAAAATGTTCAAGTTAAAACCAATATATGAAATTCGATGATAATATGAAACTTTCATATTCTCATCGATACTCATATATGAAACTCAAAGCGCCGCTTAGTCGCCGTCTATCGGTTAACATACGTTCGATGTTCGTCGTGACATAGAACTATACGAAGGTTGTTAAATATCGGACGGTATAGCTCGATACTAACAACCGTCGTATAGTCTATGTGACGAGAAGATTCAATCGTATGATAACCGATAGATTTGTCCCGTGTGAACAAGTTAGGAATGTATAAAGCAAACACCTTCATTCACTTGTGTTTTCATCCGTTTCGAGATATTTCGTCGGTACCTTTCCGCTGGTTCTCCGTGTACAAAGATAGATTAGATGTTTATTTCAACGTTGTTTCACAGCTTTGAAATGATTATCTATTCTATTACAGTGTATTCAGAGAACAGCGGGAAAGTGCTGCCGAAATTTACTCGAAACGGTTGAAAGCACAAGCGAATGGGTGTTCGCTCTATACATTCTTAATGGGATAGAAGCTTTACCCCCGACAGCCGAAACACACACATACAACAAGAATACACAACAAACGCATCATTAGAGAGTGATTCAAGATGTTCAAGTTAAAACCAATATATGATACTCGATGATAATATGAAACTTTCATATTCTCATCGATACTCATATATGAAACTCAAAGCGCCACTTAGTCCCCGTCTATCGGTTAACATACGTTCGATATTCGTCGTGATATGGAACTATACGAAGGTTGTTAAATATCGGACGGTATAGCTCGATACTAACAACCGTCGTATAGTCTATATGACGAGAAGATTCAATCGTATGATAACCGATAGATTTGTCCCGTGTGGACAAGTTAGGAATGTATAAAGCAAACACCTTCATTCACTTGTGTTTTCATCCGTTTCGAGATATTTCGTCGGTACCTTTCTGCTGGTTCTCCATGTACAAAGATAGATTAGATGTTCATTTCAACGTTGTTTCACAGCTTTAAAATGATTATCTATTCTATTACAGTGTACTCGGAGAACAGCGGGGAGGTGCTGCCGAAATTTACTCGAAGCGGTTGAAAGCACAAGCGAATGGGTGTCCACTCTATACATTCTTAATGGGTTAGAAGCCTTACCCCCGACAGCCGAAACACACACACACAATAAGAATACACAACAAACGTATCATTAGAGAGTGATTCAAGATATTCAAGTTAAAACCAATATATGATACTCGATGATAATATGAAATTTTCATATTCTCATCGATTCTCATCGATACTCATACACGAATTTTCTCCTTTGTCAGTAACCATCCCGTTCTTAGATTTCTCAATATAGTCATAATAACCTACAATTTATATGTTATACAGTCTAACATGGCCCATAAATACGTCAGAGTTAAGGACTGGATGTATGTGGATTGGCAATAACGTATGCAACCTAAGTTTGTCGCAGGAGTTGCTGCTTTTATTGAATTTGCACGCGCACATAATAAGATCGTGATAGAGAAGATTCTCTGCCCGTGCGATAGATGTGGGAATAAGTACTGGCAGAAGGTAGAATTGGCAAAGCTTCATATCGTAAAATATGGTTTTACTAGACTTTATATAACTTGGAAATATCACGGGGTAGGAGAAGAACGCAGTAATGCGGCAGAAGAAGAAGGAGAACACGATAATGCGGCAGGAGAAGAAGGAGAAGACGGTAATGCGGCAGAAGAAGAAGACGGTAATTTCTTTCCATCAGAAGAAATGGAGGATATGGTAGAGGCTGCCCTAGGTGAATCTATTCGTACCGAAGATGACATTCCTTCCGGTCAATTTGGAAAAATATCATCAGGATAATTTTTGCAATTGGGTTGCAGATCATGTAAGTTATTCGAATAACATATTATTGCTATCAGTTTTAATCTAAACTTATATCGTTATGTATTGTCGTAAAATTTATTTTGTTAGATCCACGATCCGAACTTGTCTGCATCATTTGAAAGTGATTCAAGATGTTTAGCTCAATTTCCTAGTATGGAGGTTGCATATTATAAAGGATTCGGTGTCCTTGGATACAAATTCGAAGTTAAGGACATAGAAACATCTAGAACCACTCAGAATAATGGGATTGCGATGGTAGGATCGGACGGTGTGATTTAATATGAATACTTAAATTGTATACTCGGCATCCACTATCCCGGACGATCAGAACCCTTTTATATATTCCAGTGTACTTGGTACGATACGCGAACCGATACGGATAAGTGGAGAAGCAATCTTGGGACTTGGAAAGATGAATATGGATTGACCAGTGTGAACACACTTAGATTTTACGGTCAGGAAGATCCGTTTATCTTTCCGAACCAAGCGTTCCAAATATACTACTCACAGTGTTTGAAGCATCCGGGATGGAGTGTCGTATGTCGTTGGAAACCCAGAGATGTCTACGATATCCCAGAATTCGAGGACAGCGATGAGGATGAAGAAGAGAGAAGACTTAGAGTGCTCCGACCGTCTGTTTCGAAAGACGGGTTGTCTTCGGCTGATCATGAAATTACGTGGGTTAGAAATGATATCGATGATGAAATCCAAGTAGATATGTCTAATGCGCCCACGAAACGAAAAAGGTTATCAGTAATGTTATATTATTACTTCACATTTTACGATATATACATATATAGTCAATACTTGTAATGATTGTCTAATGCGTCCACGAACCGTTTATCTAGATTTGATGACGATGACCGGAGCAGCGAGGGGCGGCAGGAGCTCCAGCCGTGGCACCGGCAGAAGCAGAGGCAGAGGCAGAGCGGTTCTGCCGCCCGGAGAGCTGCGTAGGGAGCTTCAGAGGGCCGGTCTTGCACCCCGATCGGAGACCCCTTAGGATGCCTCCTTCCGTGTGGACTTTACCACACCTCCAGGTATATTGCACGCATATTCATTTTGAATGTAATATTATAGATATACATGCCTGTTCATGTCAAAATTACTTATATTGTCAATGTTTGATTGTCTAGCTGTTGGTGATGCGTCCACATCAGGGACAAAGGCCACTCCCGCACCTCCAGGTATGTTTATATATCATATAGTGCATGTATATTGATTTAGAATGCTATATCATAAATATACACACATTCCTTTTGCTCTTATTTAGATAATCATTTTTTTTATTGTCTAACTGTAGGTGGTGCCTCCACATCTCGGGCAGAGGCCACCACCGCACCTACGGATATGTTTATATATTCTATAGTGCATGCATATTGATTTAGAATATTATATTATTGATCTACACATTCTTTTTGCAATTACTTATATAATCTATTTTTAATTGTCTAATTATAGGTGGTGCGTCCACATCTGACGCAGGGGCCACTCCCGCCACTTCCGTACCCTCCGCTCAGCCTGTAGGTTAGTATGAATAAATATAAAATATTTATTCATTTTGCATATCCTCTAAAGAATAAATATGAACTTCATGGAAATTTAACGTCAATGTTTATTTTCTAGTTGGAGGGGATGCGTCCGCATCCGGGTCACCGGCTGTTTCTCACCGGAGGAACTATCGTCCCGCTCGTGCTGCTGCCCGAGCCCAGGCTCGTGCTTTAGTCACCGGAGGTATATATCACACTTCAATTTTCGTTAAACCTTAATTTCTTAATACAACTTTGTCTTAATATTGATTCTCTTGATATTTCTTGCAGACGCAGGGCCTCCCCATCCCGAGAGGGGGACTCGAGGCCCGAATCAGTCCCACGGGCTGAGGCCCGACAGAGCTAGGGGGAGGCAGCATTCCCCCTCTTTTTTACCCCTGATTATCGCTACACCGGCGATCATGCCGAGAGGTTCGGCCGGTATATGGGGAATGAGAGTCAGCTCGTGAAGAACTATCCATTTCACGTTGAGTGGGGCGACCAGCACCGGCGCTCATTCGCCCTCTTCTGGGATCAGGCTCGGGTATTAATATATATTTTCATTTGATTTATCCAATATATTTATTATTAACACTTGCAATCTAATAACAATGTTTTTTTTGTATTTTCAGTTGGATTACGATTTTCAGCCTGTACCCGACCCTGATCACCCTGGAAGGGTGCTCGATCTTCACACTCTGTACAATGGCCTGATGAAGAACATGCAGACGAAGGTCCGATACAACAGGAATGAGCTGAAGACCGACTGCTATTCCATGTGGATGGCGACCCCCGAGGCAGAGAGAGCGGCCCTCCTATCTACTCCGGCCTTTGCGAGAGTCGACGTAGATACATGGCCTCTGTTGTGCGAATATTTCGACTCTCATCGCAAACAGGTATGTATTTTAAATGTAATTCATTGTTTAGTATATAATTTATTTTTTTGTGTTGTTTAATTAGAAAACTAAATGTGAATGTGTTGTGCAGAAACATGCCGATCAAAATAAAGAGAATAGGAAGTCGGCGAAGAGGGGTCGCCCCACTTATACAGGTGGCTCGAGGAATATTACTCGTGCCATGGAGTTATCGGTAAATTACAATAGACCTGCTTTTGTGATATAATGTAATATTAAGAGTTATTTTCTAATATATCTAATATTAAGAGTTATTTTCTAATATTGCAGAGAGCTCAGACCTGGGCGCAAGGTGGTACACCGAGCGTACTGTCCGTATATCTTGCCGTCCACGGCACCTCGACAGATCCCGCCACGGGCGAGCTTCGATACCCCGACGCCGCTACCCAGGAGTATTGCGTAGGTGTTAATATTTATTCAACCCCTATTTGAAATTTTAGTTTTGAAAGGTTCAAATTTAAATGATATACTTATATTTTACTGGTTAATGTGGGTGTAAGAGCGGGTGGTTGAGCAGGCCGAGGTATCGGGGATCGATTTTACTGGACAGAACGATCCGATGCTGCTGACCCCAGTCCTGGACGCCGCACACGGAGGGCACCACGGAGGTTGGGAGAGAGGCCGGGGACTGGGCCCTAGCAGGGCCCATATGAGGTTGGACTCCACTCCGGTGGTTACTTCCTCCGTCTCCAGTGAGCGACGTTTCCAGCAAGAACTGGAGAGCTTGAAGGCCACCGTTCAGGAGTTGAAGGAGATGTTGGTATGTATACTACTTAATAGTAAAACATTATGTCATATTAAAGATATCAACATATCCAATATTAGTACGTAGCCTAAGCTTATTTGGTTGTAGACTTAGTTTTAATTAATCATACATACATATCTAATTAAAATAAACTACGGTTTTCCAAACTAGATATCCAAACGAGGCCTAAGTCCCTAAGTATACATAGATTGGGTTTCGAAATAACTTGATAATGATACGAATTCGACTAATACACAGTTCTTACTCGTTTATTACACACTGTTAGTGTATATGCCCTAGAGGCCATTACTGTATCATACTAGTTTGTATATTACTTAATGGAAGCTTGGGATATTCACAGTTGTATAAACAATCTTGCTCAAAATGGTAGTATGCTACTTGGTTTGTTTCTACTTTAATGTGTACATGTGTTTATTTTATTATATCACCTATACGCATTAGTGGAGTCCTTAGGATCTTTGCTTGATTACCAGCGTTGTGATGGCAGTCACACTCGTGGGGGCTGGGTAGTCCATAAGCACATCCTTATACAGGTCCCTAGTCGCAGGACCATCGAGACAGGGCATCGATACTCCGGAGTAGACTAGCGTATGCGCTTTTCATCCCAGCAGGGGAGACGGTCTGTCCCACAGCCGTCAGTACGTCGTACTTGAGATAGTATGCGGGTGCTCGTTAGGTTACGAGTACACTGGACAGGACTCGTCGGGAACTGATTGGTTGGTATTATACCTATCGTCAGTTATCAGTTTCCAGGTGACATGAGTACAGCTTAGTCCGCTGACTTGACACTGTCACTTCGCCTCGAGTGTGTTCCCACTGTACTTTGATTACTACCCTACCACGGCTCAAAAGAGTCGTGCAAACAGGTAGTAGTTGGGTGCAGTCCCGAAGCACTTGGAGGCAGTGACAGTTAGACAGGATTCGTCTCTCCCGGTATTGGGGGTTGACATCGCGCTGTGTCTAGGAGAGCCATTACACGAGTAGTCCCTGGCCAGGGCAAGCGAGATATATTGGTAGGTTTCCAGTGCTATCTCAGGGTGTTCTGGGCTTCACTCCGATACGACTTGTACCGCTATTAGGGGACTGACGTTTACCGCCCCCTAGGGCCGCCATGCGATGTATCGGACGAACAGATCGGACTGTACGGAGACTGTCACATTCAGGCTCAGTAGGAGTTCAGATGGGTTTCACCTCGTCAGTCTTCTTGTCGGCATCTACCTGGGGACCGTTACGCACAGCTAGTGCCGCTTGCGGTCCGTGGTTAAACCCACTGCCAGCGTAGTGTCGAGTCTTTAGAGTCCCACACAGAAAGCTATTCGTCTTTAGGCAAAAGAGTAGAGGTCGCATGGTTTTGCGACAGGTCGCATAGTTTTGCGACATGGTTCGGTCACATCCGTGCACTTGTGCACGTTTAGTGTCCGGACAGTTAACACTAGCGGGCTTTGGTTTAAGCCAAATCCTAGTGTACGTTTTGGGATTGGTTTTATCTCGTATGTATTCGTGTTCCTCGGAACGCGGATGCGGGTGTGTATGCACAGTTGACGGAGAGACAGAGGCAGAGGATTCTCATTAGGGTTGTTGACTATTGACTTTTTGCTAAACCCTAATGAGAATATGATATATGATTAACAATAATATTAATTAAGTATTATAGTGACATGGTTGTTGAAGGGTTGACTTTGTTGACTTGTTGACTTTGTTGATCGGTTGACTAGGTTGGACTAGTTGACCATCATCATGACAATAGCTATCATTTCATGGCAAACACTTTTGCTTGCTTGTTTATCTTGTGCAAAATGAGTGCATGAAATGATATGGCTATTTTGACTTAAACCATCACATAATACTTGATTGCTATGATTTGTTATGATGGCTTTGGATTATGAGAGCCAAGAGAGAAAAGTCTTACTCATTCTCTCATTTCTTTTCTCTCTCTTGTTCTTAAGCTCGCAACCCTCTCTCTAGTCTATGGTTCACTTGTCTCATGTGTTGAGAAGCAAGAACCATAGAGAAAAATCCCAACACACTCTCCTCTACTCACTCTAGTTCATAAGGTTTAGCAAACCGAGTGAACTAGTTTCTTCAAAGTTCGAAGAAGAAGCTAAAGGTAGAAGCTTTCGGGTGGATCGATCTTCGGCGCAAGGAGACGACGGGCTGAAGCCGATCCGCACACCATCACGAGTTGAAGACGAAGGAGTTCAAGAAACAAAGGTATAACCCCCTAACCGAGTAGTTAACAACTCCTAGTTAGGATGTTAGGTAGATAAGTTTAACAAAGATCCGTTTGAGTCCATGTTACCGTCTCTAGAAAATTGTTTTTCATCAAATTCCGCAAGCCCGTAAGTACCGGGAGAGCTAGCATGGACTTACACACACGTGGGTCCAGACGCGACAGGGTACATCGGGCGAGCCTCCACATGCATCTCCTTCGGCTGCGGCTCCGCAAGCCACTACATCGACTGCGGTTCCGAAGACAGCTCCTATAGTTTCACTGTCCGCTCAGACTCCTGCAGCTGCGGCTCCGCAAGCCACTGTCTCGGCGGCGGTTGCGCAGACCACTCCTACAGTTCCACAACCCGTTCAGACTCCCGCACACTCCGCATTGCATGATTTATCGACTCAGTGTATATCCGAGGAGCAGGCGCGTCAGATTATGGTGTTTATCAGAGGTGGAACTGGACCGAGTTAGGGTAGCTTTTTGATTCTTATATTTTAAACATGTATTTATTTATATGATACATATTGTACTATATTTTGGACGATATTGATATTGGTGATGTTTGCGTGTTTATATTGATATCATATTCTGCTTGTTGATTTCTTTTGTATATTATGCGTGAGATGTGATTATGAATACTGCGATATATGTTCTGCGTGCTGATTAATTTTATATATGATGTATATATTATTGTGTACAGGGCGAGAAAAAAATAGGCAACCCTTTTTTAAAAAAAAAACCCTGATAATATGTATCTACGGATTAATTCGTAGGGCCCAATATTGCCCCTACGGATTAATCCGTAGAGACTTTTTTTGTCCCTACAGATTTATCCGTAGGGACAAAATATCAGGATACCTGATATTTTGCCCCTATGATCTCAGTAATAGGGGTTATACTTGTCCCTACGGATATATCCATAGGTGCGAACAAATGCCCCTACACAGGTATTCGCAGGGACAAAATATCAGGATACCTGATATTTTGTCCCTACACATCGGGACCTACGCACTTATCCGTAGGGGCAACGATTTGGCCCTACGGATAAGTCCGTAGGGACACCTAATTTATTTTATAAACCGATAAATTAAATAAAAATTTTGTCCCTACAGCCTAATCCGTAGGGATAACTGGACCTACACATTATTCCGTGGCGGCAAGTTTTGCACCGTAGGGGCATGTTCAAGGCTAAGACTTGCACCTACGGCGTTTGCACCTAAAGAGTAATTTATTGTCCCTACGAATATATCCGTAGGGGCAGTGATTTGCTCCTACGAATAAATCCGTAGAGGCAACCCCTATTTGTAGTAGTGTTAGGTTGGAACACCAGGGGTTATAGTCAACGTTAATTGATCATTTTTAACAAAAGTTTCACAATCAAGCTTCTAATCATAATGGTGCTTTTTTCATATCATTCTTTATTTGTTTTTTTTTTCACTATGCAGGGAAGAGCCGGGGCGGACAGTAGGCCTTGCCCCTCCGAATATCTCGAAACTTAAATATATATACATGTATAACATAAAAAAGTGCTTTGCCGGATACATATAATTAAAGGTCAACACAAATAATCTTCGGAAGAAAAAGTCCGATCAGATAAACCAAAATTGATATTTAGTTGTTGTTTTTTTCCATTTTACAAGAGAAATTTTATGGTGGTTGTCACATAACTGGTCATCAGCTGACTAATTACGTTGTAACCAATCAAATAATACCAAATCGATTCATATAACCACCTAAGAAAAGAAAGAAATATTTGTTAAGATAAAATATATATTTTAGAGAGTTAATGATTTTTCTCTCTCCTTAAATTAGATAGTCCTCTTTGCCATTTCATAATCTCTCTGTCTCCGAAAGATAGCAAAATAACTTTCTTGATTATATTTTATTAATTGCCAAATGTGAATCAAAATAAATGTATTTTGTTTTTTATGATCCCGCGTGCCCCTCTTCGGAACACTAAACGGGAATTCCCGGGTTGAATCCTGGATCTTTCCCCACAAATTTCTATTGCCCACCACTGAGCTATGTGCCCCGGACGTAATTGTATTTTGTTACTTAATAGTCCAAACTATTAGAATTGAACTTGTGTTGAATTTTGCATGATTACGATATAAAAGAAAATTTGTCAACGATTTATTAATGTTCAAACTAATTATTTCACTTTGAAAACAACAGTTTTTTAATGCATTTTCTTAAAAAAATATTGTGTTAATAGTCGGAATTTTTGTGATTAGACTGTAGAAAAGAATATTAAGAACATATATATTTATTTGATTTTGAAGATCTCATTTTGTCTTGAAAGAAATAAACTAGAAAGGGAAATTAAGTTAAACTTTTTAGAGGAGAAGTAAAACAAATTAAGATCGTAGACATTGACTTGATTAAAAACCATGAGACCTAACATGACAAGAGAAAAAAAGCTGCACATGCTTGTATGTTAAACAAAACCAAAAAACATCAAACATAAGAAAAAAGACTATTCTCTTTCTCTCTAGCTAATCGATATAGCATTCAAGGATCAATTCTTTTGTTACGGTATAAAATTTATTCTTTTTATTATTCTGATTAGAGAAAGGATATGGAGGAAGATGAAGATAGGGAATGTAATGATAAAGTGATTTAATCATTAAAGGAGAGAGAAAAATCATTTTAGAATTAATTTCTAAAAGAATTATGGATTCCATCTTAACAAGTCTTTCTCTCTCATTTTTTAGATGGCAATATGAACCCACTTGGTAATTTTTAATTGGTTACAATATAACTAAAGCCAGCTGATGACTAGTTACATTACGCCCACCATAAAATTTCTCTATTTTCCACACCTTCTTACTTTAATTTAGAGGGAAATTAAAATAAAAACCTTATACTTTCAAATTTCTAACCAAGCCCTTATTATCTTCATGTTAGTTTATTACTGGCAATTTGCACGTCTATCGTTATATATTGAAAATGTCCGGTATGATATATTAAATAAAAAATATTTTTTTAATAAATAAATTATATGCATCACATATTTTTTTCCTTAAATAACAGTGGTTAATATATATATATATATATATATATATATATATGGAGGAAAGAGGCCCTATGAGGCTTTTTGTAGGCGGCGGCACAAAGTACATCCTTCACCGTTTTATTCGACGATCGGTGTCTTCCAACTTGATCTCCATTCTCGAATTTTTCGATACACCAAATTTTATATGATTACAACACCATTTCACCGTTGATTTAGCAATGTAAAAAGTTCTATTATCGGTAAACCGTTAATTTTGCGCCCACTAAATCAACGGTGAAAAGGTATTGGAATCACATGAAATTTGGTGTATCTACATATTAGACGATGGAGATCAAGATGGCCGATGCCGATCGTCGAATAAAATGTTGGAGGACATAAATTGTGTTGCCACCTAACGCAAAAATCCTTCTAGGACCTCTTTCCTCCGTTATTACACACACACGAGGAATCAAAATGTTATACGCTGTGCCACAGCAAGGGGTGCTGAAACAGCTGAAAGCATCGGGAGGTTCTTCATGTTCTAAGATTTTGTGGAAACATGCAAATCCATAAAGTTGAAATTCAATGCCATGCAGAGCTAGTTGTTCAAGCCTTCACCGATATTGACACTATTTCTCCATCGAAACAAGCTCACATTTACGATGAGCGGTGCTCTCTTATCTTTAATTCTTCCGATACAAAGCTCGTCTACCCCCTAAGGTCCAGGAATAATGTGGCACATGTTTTGGCTGCTGCTTAGCTCCATTCTAATTTATTTGGTTCTTGGTTTAGACCTTTTTCTCCCTAGGAATTTTGTAATGTACTTTGTGCTTCATCTGATTTGCTCAGTATAATATAAAATGGCTATGACCCTTCTTCCAAAAAAATATATTACAAGTACTAATAAAAAAGTTCATCTTTCTTAGTTTAGATGCTGTCTTTTTTTAGTGAGTATAGAATAGGGGATGGGTTTGATCAGAGAGAGAGAGAGATGAGTTGGATGTTCTTTTGAATTTTTTCTCGGAAGGTATGAGAGAGAGATGAGTTAGATATTCTTTAATCTTTTTAATATAGATGGAAAAATTATTCCATGAACCGGCCGTATACATTCAGATAAGAGAGAGAAGAAATAGAAGTGTGTGGCTCCACAGGCCGCCCAAGGCTGTCCGAAACTCTCCCATTTCTCTCACCTCATGCCCGGGTGTATTACATCCGGCACACCGAATAATGGTGTGCACAACCTTGGAGTGAAGTATAGAGCAACAGGTTTTTTGTTTTTTTATTGAATTTTTTTTGTTGTAAGATGATGTAATAATGATATCATCATACAAAGAGTTTGAGTTATAATAGTAAATATTTGAAATAATACTATTTTAAAATAATGGTTTTCATTGTTATTTGTAAATGGAATTTAATGGTCCAATTATATATAATTTAATATAAATAAAAAAAAAACTTTTTTCCATAGTTTCTTTGTGCGTTTTCTCATATTCTTACCTTACGAATTAAGCTTATGCATGAAAGTTATTCGACATATATTCTACATTAAATTTAGAAACGTCTTATAAATTTCACATTCAAAAGCAATATTTATATATAAAAGTTTTCCCGTTTTCAGATATAGATCATGCGCAACATCTAATTCTAGCTTCACCCCTATCTCTATGTGTGTATGCATGTCCGTCCCCATATGTATCTAAATTGAATTGTGAACTGTGTATTTAAACACGATTAATAAAGCTATTTTTGTATTTGTATCTGTTTTTGTTTTTCCTTACTATGTTTAATTGTGTAATTTGACAAAGCAAAATTAAAATAAAATTACTTTGTGTGCATGAAAGTAAAAGGTATTTTATTTTTATTTTGGATCCCCCAAACTTATATATTTTCAAAAAAGACATCCCAAAATTGGATTTTTTTTATCCCAAACTTAAATGTTAATTAAACAAAACCTTTCGTTTAATTCAATAGTTAAATCTTAAGTATAAAGACAAAATTATCCCTCTTCTTCTTCTCTTTTAAACCATGCAGGAGTATTTCGCTGATGATATTGTTCTAGTAAATGAGACGAAAATATGGGTTAATGCCAAATTGAAGTTATGGAGGCAAACGTTGGAATCTCGGGAGTTCAGATTGAGCAGTTCCAAGACAGCATATATGCATTGCAAATTTAGCAAATAAAGAAGCCGAAACCACAATTGGTATAACACTGGAAAGACAAGAGATATCACCGAGCGATCAGTTTGGATATCTAGGTCCTATCATCCAAAAGTATGGGGAGATCGATAGCGATGTTAATCAAAGAATTCAAGCTGGTTGGTTGAAATGGAGGAGTGCAACAGGGATTTTGTGCAATCGTAACTTTCCGTTAAGACTGAAAAGGAAGTTTTATCAGAGCGCTCTTCAACCTGCCTTATTATATGGTACAAAATGCTGGGCTCCTAAGAAACATCACACACAGATGATGCACGCAGCGGAGATGTGCATACTTCGTTGGATGTGTGGTAACACCAGAAAAGATAAAGTGCGGAATGAGGATATTCGTATAAAAGTTAGCGTAACACATGTGTAGTAGAAAATGCGGGAAAACCGGCTAATATGATTTGGTCATGTGCGACGCAGACCTATGAAAGCACCGGTTCGACGAATGGATACTATCGATATAGGCAATGTCAAAAGGGTGAAAGACAGACCGAAGAAAACATGGATGGAGGTGAGTGAAGACGGATGATTCATGTGCTGGACCAGGCATGATTCTCATGTTGGTTCATGTAGCCTACCCCAAATTCTTGGGATAAAAGGCTTAGTTACTGTTGTTGTTGTACAGCCCCCAAAAGTGTTGTATTTAACAGAATTTGGAAGGCAGTTAATGAGAGGGTCTTTTTTAGTTAACTTAAGAGCTTTAGGGCGTCTTTTTAAAAAAAACGAAGTTTTGGATGTCTTTTATGAATATATGAAACCTGGGGGGTCCAAACTAAAAAAATCAAGTAAAAGATATATTTTGGTAGTTGACACGTCTCTTTCTTTATTATTAGCTATTCACATTCCCGTTTATGGCCACTGCTTTTTAATTGGCATATTCTCGAAATCATTCTTGGGTCCTTAAAGCCAATTTTGAAAGGGCAAAAAGGTGCTTCCATAAAAGTGACAAAAAAATTTTATGAGACCCTTTACATGTAATCAACTCCCACTCGTCCATTTTACTATTAAGTTGCCTGTGGTATGCACGTGTGTGATGAGAAAAAATCATCACGTGTTATGATTTTTGTTTGCTTTTTTTATGGTCATTAGCCCAAGAACCTTTTTATTAAGTTTGTTCATTTTCCATAGAGAAGACGTTTTGCATTGAAAATTGTTGAAGGGTATAAAGGTAATTATATGTATATGAGAGAATGTCATGGACTCGTGATATGCTCTTGCTCAAGAATTCTCATATGGATTTTTCTTTTTCTTTTTTACATTTTTTAATGAGAAGATGAGAAATTTTTTGTGCCGACCCCATTAGTTTGAGTTATAACACTTCAGATATGTAATCCACCACTTATCATATAAAATCTTAAAATAAGAACCGTGCATGCTCCATTCCCCTGGATAGCTTCAAGAGATGAAGTGCCAATATTCCATCAAGCAAACAAATTTTGTATCGTTGATATGAATCTAAAATAGAATTTTCTTTTGGACTATGAATTTTGTTAAGAGTGATCTTGTTTTTTCGGTTAACCCGTCTAGAATTATTTCGCTTGTCGTAGAAAAATTATATTTAAGCCATGAAACTGATAAAATAGTTGGAACTTTGAGAAATTATCCAAGATACCTGGTTGAATGCATGTTGGCTGGGGAGAGAAAAAATATGAGACTTTTCGAGTATATGTCGAACGGTTTTATGAGACATAAGATCTTATCTCTTTCTTTATCATGATCAGGCAAATTTAATTAATACACAAAAGTGATTTTTTTCCCATTAGAATTTTATGGCGTTGATCTTCATTTTTCCATAAGTTTTCAAAGTTTTACCTATGTTATATTGGGTAAATTGTCAAAAAGTCCCCGGCTCGCTTCAAACTTGTGTAAAAAACCCTGGGCCTTCTAATTTTGAACGGTAGGCCTTCCCGATAATTTTGAAAATATCATGAGATTTTAAACAACTCCCAAGCGGGCCGGTGGCTTTTTGACAATTTACCCTTTTATATTTCAACTACCGACACATATCAAATATAACTTTGCCTTTGCTGTTTGATTACCTATATATCTTTAAAATGTAAATAAATAGAGGCTTTAATAAAGTTCAACCTCTAAAGCTTTAAAATAACTTCAACCTCAACTGAAAATGGCAAAACAATCGAAAAAGGTAGAATCTACATAAGATTCGGAGAATCCAGAATGGAATATTCGAATATTCTTGAAACATTTACGGAACCGGCCCTCTAGATCGAGCCTAATAATTTCAATTGTCGACTCACTACTGCATCAAAATATATGATAGCACATAATAAAAATCATATATTATCTGTGCTTTTGTCCAGTTGATCTTTGATGTAAAATTATTTCCATAGAACAGCAGTGATATCTGCAAATAACAAGTTGCAAAAGATTTTAATAAGGTTGCGGACAGCCTTAGTAAATTAGCTATGATTGATAGGATGGCACATGAAATGAACAATCCGAGCAAACTCCGTATCCATATCCAACTTTTATCAAATACGCATACATAAGGGTGTCAAACAGGTCGGGTTGGGTCATAATCGGGTCGGGTCACCTTTGACCCGTCCAAAATCGGATTCGGGTCGACCCGACCCATTTAATAATTGGGTTAGATTTTTAACACCCATACCCGACCTGTTTAATATTCGGATCGGGTCGACCCAACCCGTTTAATGTTCAGGTCGAGTCATAATCGAGTCACTCAACCAGATCTAAATTGGTTCATTACTTTTTTTGTTGTATGTATGATCATTGTAAATTAGCTATTACAAATTTGACACTTATGAATAAATTTGCAGATATTCATAGAACCCAAAAAAGCCAAAGCATAAGGCACAAGGTGAAATTCGAACGAGTTGAGGTTAATGTATTCAGGTCGAAGCAGGTTATGATACACGACCCATACCCGATCAGTGTATTAAACGGGTCGGGTCAGGTTAACCCGTTAAAAACTTAGTGGGTTCGGGTCGCATTAATCGGGTCGGGTAATCGAGTTGAGTTTTTTTGATAGGCCTAAATACGAATAGAGATTTTCATTTCGGATCGTCATCCGTGTCTTTATTCGCCAACAACCACCATATATGGATATAATAATACATTCCGTTTCGTATCCGACATCAATAGTGGTAAGGTTTTACTTCTTGGGTATAATTTTTTTTCTCAATATTCATTTCGTATCCGTATCCGTATCCGTATCCGAATTCTGTGAAATCCGAATAGTACTTTTCATTTCCGATAACCATATGCATCAATATTCGAATCCGTCTACACTATCGGATACGGACATGGTAATATATATCATCTCCGAATCTGATCAGTTTACATCCTCTTAATTACCAGTGGAATGTAGAGCCATAGACCACATTACAAAAATGATTGTGATGTTAGGTTCAAAATGATAATTGTGCTTAAGAAACTATAACGAGACATAAGAGAAAAACAATGACTAAAAGTTGTCCACTAATGCAAATGGATAAAGATATCATTAAATTAGATATTTATAAAATCCCGCCTCCATTCTAAATAATCAAATGCCATTGATTACTTGAATGCGCTCCACACATTGTGGGGCCTAATGGAAGCATGACTCATCTCCATTGCAAGCTAATCTATTTTTTTTTTATTTTAAATTTATTATTAAAAAACATCAGCACCTTCTAGCTCTGTGCTCCCTATTTTCGCTCTTAACATACGTGGGTCAAGAGGACATGGCATATCGAATTGCACCCTCTAGCTTTGTGCTCTCTATTTTCGCTCTAAACATCACCAACAAGTTGTTAAGGTAAATCAGACGGCTATTTATGACGTCCTTTTTATAATGTTGGTCAACGAGCAGATAAGGTGTTTGAGCTAAAACGGTAACGCTTTAGAGGTTTCGGGCAATTTCTTATATGCAGGAGACTCTCGTTTCATTAAATATAACAGAGTAAGCCCCCAACGCACGCGCTGGGAAAACAGGTTACCATATGTATGCAGTGTTCCAAATGCTATTCACCGAAACGCGCTGGGAAAACAGATTATCTATGTAAGTGCTAATTATTATTATAATCAGACAACCATGATTTGTAAAGATGACAATCAATCAATAGTAGTCGATCAAGAGAGCCCAAGAATGTAAGTAATGAATTTCCGACAATCGGCACCGGTCATTTTGATCATCATATTTTTAGATATTTGTACGTCATTTTATAATTCATATATTATCTTGATTGCCCTTCTCCAATCTTTACTATCCAGCAGGAGAGTGGACATTTAATACGTTCCACTTTTTGAACAGAGTATATTCACACGTTGAGGAGAAACTCAATTTATTTTTTTGAACTACTGGTGTTATATTATGCCACAAAGAATATATATGTGTGTATTTCCTACCGATATATATATATATATATATATATATATATATATTTCCCTTAATGTTATGATATATGCAAGAAGAATGGATCTTTATATAATTTTCCAATGAATTTCAATTTGATTGATGAAAGTAGACTGGTAAATGAGACGCGTCAAGGTCTACTCGTCTCGCGACGAGACGAATTTTATTCGTCTCGTTGTCAACTTAGGCAAGTCGGTGAGTCGACTTGCCTCGTTTAGCCGAGGCAGGTGATGCGAGCCAGTTTCCCCAAAATCTTGATATTGCCTCGCTCCAGTTCTCCTCGCCTCGCCTCGTCGACTCGCGAGTGGACTCACCTAGACGAGTTCAAACGGTCGACTCGTCTCGTGACTCGCCTCAACTCAAGAATCCAATCCAACGATCGGCAACAGTGGGATTCCAAATGAATCGTCTCGTCTCGAAACCCACATCCAACGGTCAAAATTCGCCTCGTCTCGTCTCGAAATCCAAATCCGACGGTCGGATTCTTTGTATTTTGCGACAATTCGCCTCACCTTGCCTCATAACGGCTGAAAATTTTGAAATCCTTATAAATAGAACCCCACATCCATTTCATCTCACACCAAATCTATTTCTTTCTTAAATTTTTTAAAAAAAATCTCTTGAGTTTCCACTCTCAACTTTCAAGTTTTCAAGAATTGAACCTCCGACTCCGACTTTTTGACGCTCCGACCGACTTATTTTACTTTACTGCTCTTCTACTCAACTGCTCTACTACGGTGTTTTAGCTATTCTTGTTTTTATTTTATTAACTCTTTTCCTGCGATTAAATTGGTATTGGTAATATTTAGTATTTAATCTTTTTTATTAGTTAAATTTTTTTTATGAAGGGTTCATCTGATACACATCACATCCAACTTTCTAATCCCGATTTAGAAATACATGTAGAAGAAGAACCCACACAGATATCTAGTGAAGCTAGAAAACATGCATTGTAACGACCCTAAAATTCCTATACATTTTTATTTATCCAATATTAATTAAAAAAAAGTGAATTATTGTGGTGATTAGGAGTTAAAAATAAATCTTGTTAAATTAGAGCAAGAACAACTTTATAGTTCATTGGTTAAGACTTTCCACTTTTGTTTCATAGCCCACATGTTCGAATCCTGATATCACTAATATTTTATTTTATTTTTCTTTTCGACATTTTGGAAGCCCAAAGATTTGCACGGGTATTACACAAACCCTGAAGACAGAACCGAACTTGGGGCCGAGCCCTGGTCGAGATTGGCGGCCTGGATTAGTCCAAATGACTCTGTTTTTTGCACGTATATCATTTAGCTTCCCTCCAGCACGTTTTAATACTCTGAAACCCCCAATTCAAAACAGAGAACCATGGACCTTTCATCTACTCCTTTAATTCACTCTTTAATCCTTTTTAATTTCTTTTAATTTACCATATACCCGCTTTCTCTATCTCCTATAAATACCTACCCTATTCTTTACTCCTCCCATTAAGATATTCTGAAAAATATCCAGAAAATAATCTAAAAAAACTTTTGGAGGAAGTGCTAAAGTGAAGTGTGGAAGTTCCATCCGATCATCGGTAGTCTCAATTTTTCCAACCAAGATTTCTCTTCCACCTCTACATCCTAAATCGATCAAGCTAACTCTCTAAAGAGACGTCGTAGTCCAAGGCGCTTCCTCAGTCACGTTACAGTCTCGGTTCTACAAACCAAGGCTACTTTTGTTCCTACGTTACCGCAACTCATAAGTCCCAAAATTCAACTACTTTCTATCACTTTCCCTAGAATCAAATTATAGCATACTAATTCCTAAAACATTATAGCACTTTCCCTTAGACTCTCACTTATTCATGAAAATTACTAGATTTGTTTATAGAACTTCATGACATGTTAAGCAAATATATTTAGTCGATATATATCAATTTCTTTATGCTAGCTCATCACTGTCTTCATGTGACATGTTAACATTGCACGGGGTATGGACCTAATCCCCCCCCTCCCCCAAACACACACACACTTTGAAAACATAGCACGATCATATACATGTAACATTGTTTGTAAAGAACCGAATTACACCGAGATACCCTTAAGTTTAAAAATACGATATTTAAACCCATTTTCTTTGAAAATACGTTTCTACAACACTCGTTAGGGGAACCGTTTATGGTTGGTGCGGATTATCGCACATTCTAAGATTTAGTGGAGTGAGATACAGAACTTTTTACGGAGATACGACCTCGAAAGGAATTAAATATGATTTTAAAGAAAAAGAAGCAATGTCTTTAAAATTTAAAATAAAAGAATACATATAGCAAGTTATGTTAAATTGGGTTATCACTGTTTTCTAAATATCAAATTAAAACAAGTTTTTAAATTAAAGTTTATAAGAAAATACTCTCAAGTTTCTAAAAGATAGATTTTTCATTAAAATATCATAAACTTTAAAAGTTGGGTTTTGACACTAAAATGCCACAAAATATAAAATACATTTTTATGAAAAATCTTAACATTTTAATTAACATATTTTTATCAAAAACACCTTTGAGATTTTAGGATGAATTAAAACCCCTCGAGAATTTTTAAATGATATATTTCACATAAATACAATAGAAATCAAAAGGCTAGTTTAGATAACATGTTTAGGTTGCAGATTGGTTTGAGTAGTATTTTCTCTTGTTAGTGGTTCGGGGTTGCCGGAGACAATAATACACCACTTGTTTCTCCTTAAATGTAGATCGTAATCTTAAAATGGAATTATCGATGACAATCGTCTTTGAAAAAGTCATAAATACCGCCGTTCATGTGCCGGGGTTGCCCGATTATTCCTAAAATTAATAAGTTTACTAGGATAAAATCCTTATTAAAATAAAATGTAATATTACTTAAAAATCAAATCCAATTACTTGAACTCGAACATGAATACGACTTGACCTGAATACTTGAACTCAACCTAATACTTGAACTCGAAATTTAACTTGAAACTGAAATTCTGTTAAACTTGAACCCGAACTCAATATGAATACACTAACTTAACATGTACACCTGAACTGACTTGACCTGAACTATGAATACAACATGAATACTTGACATGAATACTTGATATTGACATGAATACTTGATCTTGCAACTTAATGTATTCATGAATTCGAATAAGACTTGTAACTTTAACTATAATTTAGTGTACACGGGGTGTTGGGGTAGTTTAAGTGTAAATCCAACAAAATTTCAGGAGTCCCCCTAATTCATGAATCCATATCTACTAACACTGTCACACCCCACTTTCCAGTAAACGAAAACGGTGACGTGGCAAGCCCGCGGCATATTTATGCAGAGAAGGTCATTTCCTAAATAAATACTAAGCGTATTGAAAACAATAATACACAATACAAGAATAAATGTAGACTGTAAAAATTTTCAACAAATATTTTTATTTACATTCAATTTCAAAAATGTACAAGTACATGAGATCATGCTGGAAAGTAAATACAATAAAAAATGCTTAAACAAGTGGCATACATCAACTGAAGAAAAGTGAGGCCGAACCAGCTCTGAGTAGCTATCTAGTCGTAATCCTCCTCAGTAGCGTCCACTTCCTCCGTCTCGACCGTATCTGACGAACATTCCAAGAAAATAAAAGTGGGTGGAATGCCCGTCAGCGAACTTACGCCCGGTAAGTCCCAAAAATAAGTAAGAGTAAAGAAAATGACAAGTGTAGAATATATATGACAAGTAAGAGTATAAGTTCATGGGTAAGTATATACCATAGGTCTATATATGGTCATTATGTTAACGTTAAGTTCCAAATGTGAATGTCAACGCAGCCGTAGAAGTATTCACGAGCTGAAGAGTGGAGCCCCAGGAGTAAGGAAACATGGGTCCATTTCATATGTTGGTATCGGGGCTGTCACGCCCCGCTTCCCAAAAGGAGGAGAAGGATGACGTGGCATGGTCTGCAACCTAACTGTATTGAAGGTGGTCTATTCATTACAGTTACGTTAAGCGTATGAATATTTAACATGCAGGATGTGTACCAAAACAAAAATAATAAAAGCGAAAGGCATTTATTTCCATTAACCAAATTTTATTACATCCCAAAAGAAAGAGTAAAATAAACTAAGTAGTTTAATTACATCGAGGAGAAACAAAAACCCTAAACATGTGGGCAACAACAAAAATTAAATCTAACTAATCTTCCATCGTCCAGTCTGTATAATCTTCATAAGCTGGCTTCACACCTTGATCCTCGCCATAATACTCATTCTTATTTGACGGACATTCCAAAGATAGAGGAAGAAAAGGAAGGTCCGTCAGCGAGTTATACTCGGGTAGGATTGCCTCATAAGAAAGTAAAGGTATAGAAACGAACAGGTGTATGAATATGATGTGAGTATAAAAATGAACAGGTGTATATAAGAGTATGATGTATGCATGCAGACATAAAGTAAGGGGTGTAAATGTTTGAAATGCACAAACTTAAGACGTTTTGAAGAGAGGTATATATGAGCATGAGTATGTTGTAAGTTATATGTAGATAAGTCGTAGGAAGTATATGTGAAGGTAAAAGTTCGTATTAGTTTGTTAAATAAGAGTCCGGATACTCGCGATTATTCCATTGTGGCCACGGAACAACAACCGGGGAAGTGAAATGTACCGTTTCACTTCCCGGGATCATGATCGAGTAGTAGGGGAATCCGAGTTTCGAATCTCCTTGCCTAATCAAATTACCCATCCCCGTTATTCAGTGTAAGGGTTCGGACGAATTAGAGTTAGTACGTATACCTGTAGGCATGGAATTTCCACATTGTATAGTCGTCCACATTTTGGACTGGTCACCCGGAATATCGGGATCTTCATATTTGTATAGTCGTCCATATTTTGGACTGGTCATCCGGAATATCGGGATCTTCATATTTGTATAGTATGACCAGAATATCGGGATCTTCATATTTGTATAGTCGTCCATATTTTGGACTGGTCACCCGGAATATCGGGATCTTCATATTTGTATAGCCGTCCATATTTTGGACTGGTCACCCGGAATATCGGGATCTTCATATTAAGTATTCCATACTTAGGTCCGCGCATTCTAACCCTAACCGTATCATATGTCGGGTATGTCATAAACTGGAAATTTTTAAAAGTATTGATTTCGTTTAATATGGCCTTCCACAACCACTCGTTTTATTTTCTAAAGTTCGTAAAGTACTTCGTGTCATATTAGGGAATGCTTAGTAAAAAGAATAATAGTGTTTAATTATCTTTTATTACTTCTAAGAAAAACCATGAGATTTGGGATATTTATCATTTTGGAAAAACATAATGTTTTACGGAAAAATATCCTTTCGATAAAAGGTTGTGGTGTTTATATGAAAATCTTTTGCAAGAGATTTTTATAAGGACAAATTGCAAGAGGTTTTTATTTGAAAAACTAGACTGCTCCTAACTGTTCCAAAGGGCAAGTTGTGAGATCCTCAAATCGCCTCTTCACCGCCAATTGTGGCCAGGTAAGTACAGGTAAGGAAAGGAGGGATCCGCTCACGAATCACCGTGAGACAGGCCTTTTAAAATTACCTTTCCCACTTGTCTAGCCTAGGCACCACAAAGTCTGGTTTAGATAAACGATCGATTCCTACAACCTTTCCTTTGTCCTAGATTGGTGTTATTTGAAAATTTCCTTTTAATAAGGTACTGAATATTCTTTTTGAAAAGATATCGTTATACGGATTATGGTCCTTGTTGAAAATGGCCCTTCAATAAAGGTCGAGGTATTTAAATGAAATTAATAATTTTATGAGATTATAGTGTTTTAGGTTCGGGGTAACGTTTTAGAAAATACGTTCGTTTTGGAAAAACCATAAGCCGTTATTTAAATTTAGTATTTTCCTCTTTAAAAAGTTGAAGGGATTTAACAACATTATAGTAGGTTATGAAAAAGGGGTGTACGTAAAAATATATCTATATCGTATCTAAAAATACCTTCCAATTATCTTATCAAATAATTATAACCTTTTTAACAAAACGAGGGTCTTTTTTGGGGAAGAAAACCTATTTCGAGATCACAACAATAGTATGGGTGAGAGTAGATATGAAAGGGGTGAATTAATATTCGTGAGTTATAAACATTAGGCCTGTCACATTCCATGTAGCATGAGGGTACAATATTTTTGGTATATACGAGTGATTAAGAAACTCATTTTAATTAGGGGTTAAGATTATCATTATTAAGGGTATAAGGAATAGGCATGCACGAATATTATAACATCATTTTAAATAGGGGTTGATGATTAGAAGTTGGAACTAGGTTATTGAGAAAAGAAGAAGGCGACAGAATGAGGGGAGAGAGGCGGATCCTACCTTTGTTTGAGTTGGATGCCGATGGGTTGAAAGCGTAGGCTTGTACAAAATCCTCAATAGCTCCGCGTCCCGATTTCTCCTCGGTGATTGGATGGAGCCGTAGCGTCGGCATCTTCGATACGAAGGCGCTGGTATTTTTTTCAGAATTTTTAGAGTTCTGAGGTATGAGAATTCTAAATTTGAAGTGCCTACTTATAGGGTTTCATTTCTAACCACAAAATCCAAAATATCGGTTAAAATCTCTCAAAATCCGCGTCGTCCAATCATTCAGAAATCATCAGTTCATGATTTCGCCGCCGCCATCACTCCCTGGCCGTTGGATCTGCATCCAACGGTCTTGATCACGCGGACGCGCGCCGCCAGGTTGCCACGTGCCCGTGTGGGGCCTCGTGTAGAGACCACGCGTTTTCGCGTGGTCCCCAACACGCGGGCTCCGCCGCGAGGCTCTGGGCCGTTGGATCCTTTGATCCAACGGTCCAGGATCAAGGAGAAAATAAATAAATAAATATATATATATATATTATATAAAAGAATAATAAACTGTTTGTTATTTAAAAATTGAATTTGGTTTTAAAATAATTGTTAAAAATAGTTTAAAATACGGGAAAATTATGGAAAAATTTCAGAAAATATATTTTATTGTTATCTTTAGTATAAAAATAATTTTGGGCTAAAACTAAATAATATATCTATTCTTATGGTTTTAACTAGTTATTAAAATCTAGTTTATCCTTTAAAACATTTTTAATTACGAATTAATTATTTTAATCGATACTAAAAATATGCAGATTATTTTAAGGCATTATAAAATATTTTAAGCCTATAAAAACAATAAATAGATTTTAAAAATTTCTTTAATCATTTTCAATGCTTAGAAAATTATTAACATTACTTTAAAAATATTCTTCTATCAACGAAACACGTAAATAATTATTTGATAGTAGAAATTTAAATAAAATATATTTTATTAGGTATTAGAAAACATGGTCGTTACAATCTACCCTCCTTAAAATAATTTCGTTCTCGAAATTTCAGAAGGTAGGTCAAGGAAAGAAAAAAATTTACCAAGAAAGATTTATCGTGGTTGAAAATTTTGGGTCTCGCTCTCTCGTCCCGTTTCCTCGCTTTAGTGCATGACTACCTAGTAGTTCTTTCTCTACTTTACTCTAGCCAGCTGGATTATCTTGTCCCTCAAGGTTTCATTCTTCTAGTATCCCGATCGGTCGCTGCTCGTAGGTTACGCCAACTTTTCCGTAATCTCGGAATGATCAAAAGTATGACTAGGGTTGCCAGCATACCCTCTTAGCTGTGAGATATGAAAGTATTATGCACGCCCTCCATAGAAAAATAGCAGAACTAGGCTATACATAAACCCACCGTCTCCTTCCAAGATGTTAAACGGCCGATGAGTCGTGGGCTGAGCTTTCCGTACTCGCTGCATTGTATCACCATCTCCACTTTTTTTTCTACAATTATGTCAATCTTACAATTCTCCATCTTCAGGGTCGTCCCAATCGATCGGCACTTCTCCCATATAAAACTTGACCCCTCTCATGTTTTTCAACCACCCGTGTTGCCATGTTTTCCTTAGAGTAGTGCTTTTATATCTTCAAGATGAACATTACCATTTTCATTTCTAGATCTGGATAGGAATGGTTGCGTTCACGAGTCTTTAGTTGTCTTGACGCATATGCAACTATATCGCCGCGCTGATACATCACACCACCAAGTCCCTTCTCCGAAATATCATAGTGGATGTTAAAACTTCCGGGTCTATTGAGTATGGTAAGGATGGATGCATTAGTTACGATCTACCCTCCTTAGAATAATTTCATATTTGAAATTTTCAAGGGAGTAGTCACTACTAGGCACGGAAAATCAGTAACGCTGTCAGGAATCCTCTTTGCTGCATGTGTCGCTCCCGCGAGTTGGTGTATCACTTGATGCATGGAAAGTCTCTGAAGGGTTTAGGGATAAGGAATTGGAAATGTAAAATCAGTAGTTGCTTTCCGGTAGAAAGGTTTGGAAGTTGAAGGAAGGTTATGACTTGATGGAAAACTTGAGAGATATAACACAAAGGCAACTAGTTGAAATTACGAAAACTAGAGGAATTATGGTGAGTCCAACTAAGATTTGCATCGAAAGATAAATAAGAATGGTATCGAAAGAAAGGTTGAGAAAAAGAAATAGTACCTCTATTGTCTTTCCATGTGGCATCAGCCTTCCCGGCTGTCATGGTGAAGGTCTGGCGTTTGGGTCCATTCCTCTACGCTTGCTGAAAAACACGCTCCTGTGATGACAAGGGTGGTCCTTTTGGTGATGCCCCTTGACCGGTTGGTTGAGTGGAGGAAAGTGGTTGGTTTCCTGTGTTGGTGCCCCATAATTAGCCGGCTTGTTGACGGGGCCTGATTGTCTCCCTCTCTGAGGACAGTCCCCAATAGTATGATCCGGAGACCCACAGACTATGCAAAGTTTAATCAAAATGCGACAGTCTCTCATGAAGTGTCCGGCTCTACCGCAATGGTTGCATATAACGGCTGGTTTTCCGAAGATAGTTGGTCCTGCTGGTTTCTCAGGTTGTTGTCTCCCATTGAATCTGGAAGATGATCCTCCAAGAATTTGATTGGCTGGTTGCTTAATGCCAGACAAACGATCATCCTTCCTCATGCGTCGCTGAAGGTCTTCAAAGTTTCGTGCCGCCTCTAAGATTTCATCATAAGTCGGAAGAGTAGCAGAAGACATGGAGGACCGCGTCTTCAGGTCCAATCCTTGCCGGAATCTCTTAGCATAAAGTTCTGGGGTTGCCACCAGATGATGCGCGAACCGAATTAACCTTGCGAACTCCGAAGCGTACTTGTCCACCGACTTATCCCACATGCTCCTTTGTTGGAATTGTATAAACTCTCTTTCCATCCTTAAGTGTGCCACGACCGGAAAGTACTGGGTATCAAAACGCTGTTTGAACGTTTCTCAGTCGATGGGCTCCTTCAATCTACTTTCCTCTGCCTCCCACCATATCCTGGCATTAACCGTCAGTTGTAGCTTAGCGATGTTCAACCATGCGTCCTTCGGAATTTGAGCGGCACTGAGATCATTGACCGTTCTCTTGAGCCATTCCTCAGTTTCTAAGGGAGTTTCCTTCCCCGAAAAAGTCTTAGGGTGGAGTGATCTGAACTGCTTCACTCCCGCCGAACCTTAAGAAATTAGGGTTAGTGCCTTACTTAATATCTCTGCTTGTTACTGCCTACTTTCTCACAGTTCCTGATGAAGGGCAGCTGTCTGCTGCTGCTGTTGCTCCAGTAGTCCTTGCATCATGTAGCATAGCTGCTTGCTGTGCAGCGGCTTCATTGACTCCATTTCCCTTTCGGTTGCGGTCATGGTGTCGTCCGGCCGTTGATGATCAGAATAGGTTAGGTTATAAACAGGCTGAGGGATGAGACTAGATAATAGCTTGCATGGAAGAACAACAATTAATGCAAGATAGAGACTAATACGAAGAGCAAGAGACACGAGAGATTTTTGCTCGAAACTAAGATTTTATTATCCAACTTCAATAAGGAGAGTACAATCGAAAAGTAAGGACATGCCCCTACTATTCTTACATCGTTTTATTCGGCCAAAGGAAAGGAAAAAGACTTATTAGTCTCGATTATGGGAGTTCAACAAGTGGTGATGGGTCCTCGCACTAAGAAAGGTACGGCTATTCCCATGGTGTCTTGCGGGGACAACTGTCTGAGTTTCTTCGGCCTTGAGTTCCTCCTCACTCGAAACTTCGTCCTTCGACTCATCCCTGGCAGGAGCCTCGCTCTCGGATTCCACCTCTATAGGGTCTTCTTCTCCTGCAGGAGTCTCCCCATTCAGATCATATTCCATAGGATTCTCTTCCGCCGCAGGTGCCTCTTTTTCTGGCTTCTCCTGTATATGCTCCTCTTCCATAGGATCTTCTTCTTCATCTTCGGAGTCATTGGCCATCGCAGGCTCCGGAGTTGCAGTATCGACTTCTTCGTCTCCCGAGTCGCTATTGGAAATAACCGCCTGAGAGTCTATGACTTCGTCGTCTGAATCTCTAGTTGTAGCTTCAAAAGTAATATCGGATATGTCATCCTCGTCGGAAAGATTTGCCATGACCTGAAGGGAAGGTCATGGACAGGGTACAGAATGTCAAGGAAAGGACAAGGGACATAAAAAAACTATGATATCGGTATAGATGGATGATATTCACAAATATAATAAGTCAGTTAACGGTTTCATTTTAGTACATAAGAGGGCCTGCATGGGCCACCACAAAAACCTGTCACGCCCCGCTTCCCAAATTGAGGAGAAGGATGACGTGGCATGGTCCGCAACCTAACTGTATTGAAGGTGGTCTATTCATTACAGTTACGCTAAGCGTATGAATATTTAACATGCAGGATGTGTACCAAAACAAAAATAATAAAAGCGAAAAGCATTTATTTCCATTAACCAAACTTTATTACATCCCAAAAGAAAGAGTAAAATAAACTAAGTAGTTTAATTACATCGAGGAGAAACAAAAACCCTAAACATGTGGGCAACAACAAAAATTAAATCTAACTAATCTTCCATCGTCCAGTTTGCATAATCTTCATAAGCTGGCTTCACACCTTGATCATCGCCATAATACTCATTCTTATCTGACGGACATTCCAAAGATAGAGGAAGAAAAGGAAGGTCCGTCAGCGAGTTATACTCGGGTAGGATTGCCTCATAAGAAAGTAAAGTATAAAAACGAACAGGTGTATGAATATGATGTGAGTATAAAAATGAACAGGTGTATATAAAAGTATGATGTATGCATGCGGACGTAATGTAAGGGGTGTAAATGTTTGAAATGCACAAACTTAAGACGTTTTGGAAGAGAGGTATATATGAGCATGAGTATGTTGTAAGTTATATGTAGATAAGTCGTAGGAAGTATAGGTGAAGGTAAAAGTTCGTATTAGTTTGTTAAACAAGGGTCTGGATACTCGCGATTATTCCGTTGTGGCCACGGAACAACAACCGGGGAAGTGAAATGTACCGTTTCACTTCCCGGGATCATGATCGAGTAGTAGGGGAATCCGAGTTCCGAATCTCCTTGCCTAATCAAACTACCCATCCCCGTTATTCAGTGTAACGGTTCGGACGAATTAGAGTTAGTGCGTATACCTGTACGCATGGAATTTCCACATTGTATAGTCGTCCACATTTTGTACTGGTCACCCGGAATATCGGGATCTTCATATTTGTATAGTTGTCCACATTTTGGACTGGTCACCCGGAATATCGGGATCTTCATATTTGTATAGTCGTCCATATTTTGGACTGGTCATCCGGAATATCGGGATCTTCATATTTATATAGTCGTCCATATTTTGGACTGGTCATCCGGAATATCGGGATCTTCATATTAAGTATTCCATACCTAGGTCCGCGCATTCTAACTCTAACCGTATCAAATGTCGGGTATGTCATAAACTGGAAATTTTTAAAAGTATTGATCTCGTTTAATATGGCCTTCCACAACCACTCGTTTTATTTTCTAAAGTTCGTAAAGTACTTCATGTCATATTAGGGAATGCTTAGTAAAAAGAATAATAGTGTTTAATTATCTTTTATTACTTCTAAGAAAAACCATGAGATTTGGGATATTTATCATTTTGGAAAAACATAATGTTTTACGGAAAAATATCCTTTCGATAAAAGGTTGTGGTGTTTATATGAAAATCTTTTGCAAGAGATTTTTATAAGGACAAGTTGCAAGAGGTTTTATTTGAAAAACTAGACTGCTCCTAACTGTTCCAAAGGGCAAGTTGTGAGATCCTCAAATCGCTTCTTCACCGCCAATTGTGGCCAGGTAAGTACATGTAAGGAAAGGAGGGATCCGCTCACGAATCACCGTGAGACGGGCCTTTTAAAATTACCTTTCACACTTGTCTAGCCTAGGCACCACAAAGTCTGGTTTAGATAAACGACCGATGCCTACAACCTTTCCTTTGTCCTAGATTGGTGTTATTTGAAAATTTCCTTTTAATAAGGTACTGAATATTCCTTTTGAAAAGATATCATTATACGGATTATGGTCCTTGTTGAAAATGGCCCTTCAATAAAGGTCGAGGTATTTAAATGAAATTAATAATTTTATGAGATTATAGTGTTTTAGGTTCGGGGTAACGTTTTAGAAAATACGTTCGTTTTGGAAAAACCATAAGCCGTTATTTAAATTTAGTATTTTTCTCTTTAAAAAGTTGACGGGATTTAACAACATTATAGTAGTTGATGAAAAAGGGGTGTACGTAAAAACATATCTATATCGTATCTAAAAATACCTTCCAATTATCTTATCAAATAATTATAACCTTTTAAACAAAACGAGGGTCCTTTTTGGGGAAGAAAACCTATTTCGAGATCACAACAATAGTATGGCTGAGAGTAGGCATGAAAGGGGTGAATTAATATTCGTGAGTTATAAACATTAGGCCTGTCACATTCCATGTAGCATGAGGGTACAATATTTTTGGTATATACGAGTGATTAAGGAACTCATTTTAATTAGGGGTTAAGATTATCATTATTAAGGGTACAAGGAATAGGCATGCACGAATATTATAACATCATTTTAAATAGGGGGTTGATGATTAGAAGTTGGAACTAGGTTATTGAGAAAAGAAGAAGGCGACAGAATGAGGGGAGAGAGGCGGATCCTACCTTTGTTTGAGTTGGATGCCGATGGGTTGAAAGCGTAGGCTTGTACAAAATCCTTAATAGCTCCGCGCTCCGATTTTTCCTTGGTGATTGGATGGAACCGTAGCGTCGGCGTCTTCGATACGAAGGCGCTGGTATTTTTTTCAGAATTTTTAGAGTTATGAGGTGTGAGAATTCGAAGTTTGAAGTGCCTATTTATAGGGTTTCATTTCTAACAACAAAATCCAAAATATCGGTTAAAATCTCTCAAAATCCGCGCCGCCCAATCATTCAGAAATCATCAGCTCGTGATTTCGCCGCCGCCATCACTCCCTGTCCGTTGGATCTGCATCCAACGGCCTTGATCGCGCCGACGCGCACCGCCAGGCTGCCACGTGCCCGCGTGGGGCTGCGTGTGGAGACCACGCGTTTTCGCGTGGTCCCCACCACGCTGGCGCCGCCGCGAGGCTCTGGGCCATTAGATCCTTTGATCCAATGATCCAGGATCAAGGGGAAAATATATATATATATATATATATATATATATATATTATAAAAGAATAATAAACTGTTTGTTATTTAAAAATTGAATTTGGTTTTAAAATAATTGTTAAAAATAGTTTAAAATAAGGGAAAATTATGGAAAAATTTCAGAAAATATATTTTATTGTTATCTTTAGTATAAAAATAATTTTGGGCTAAAACTAAATAATATATCCATTCCTATGGTTTTAGCTAGTTATTAAAATCTAGTTTACCCTTTAAAACATTTTTAATTACGAATTAATTATTTGAATCGATACTAAAAATATGCAGATTATTTTAAGGCATTATAAAATTTTTTAAGCCTATAAAAACAATAAATAGATTTTAGAAAATTTCTTTAATCATTTTCAATGCTTAGAAAATTATTAACATTACTTTAAAAATATTATTCTATCAACGAAACACGTAAATACATATTTGATAGTAGAAATTTAAATAAAATATATTTTATTCGGTATTAGGAAATACGGTCGTTACAGGGGCTCTCGGCTGTGTATGAGTCAACCCGACTGATATTCGAGTAAAATAAAAAAGAGATTAATACGGGTCTCCTGAAGCTCCGTTGGATTCACACAAGAAACTATCCCAAACACTCCGAGTATAATATATCATAACTGGTTAATAGAATTAATTGGTTTAATTGATTGATTAACATGTCTTGATCGAAACAATAGATTGCAAAAGGTGTAGAATGTAGTCAAGTGAGTCGAGTAATATGCGAGTCATGACAATTGCAATCTTGGTTCGAGTCAAGTTGGTTCGAGTAGTTTGGGTTCGAGTACATATTCGAGTTAGGTTAGAGTTTGAGTTTTTGTTCGGGTTCGAGTTCAAGTTTATATTCGAGTTTGGATTCGAGTTCATGTCTTTTTTTATAGGAATTGATTTAAACCGTTAAAAATCTTATGTTCGGGAGAAATCGATAACTGCTGCACATGAACGACAGGATTTGTGTTTTTTTCCAACACAATTGACATTTATAACTCCGTTAAGTTGTCTTACCTGAATAGGCAAGCACTCACTTTCTCCGGATCTCTAGGGCTCGAGAGAATTGATCCCGCTTAAACCTATATTAATCTAGAGTCTTTAGTATTGTTTGCATATCTCGAGGGGTTTTTATGAAAAATACTTTAATATAGTTTAAAAATAAAACTCGAGGGTGATTTATAACATTTAGGCTTTTCATGAACATGTATTTTAATTGTTGTGGTGTTTTGGTGATAAAACCTAGCTTTTTGAAAGTTTATGGTATTTTTATGAAAACTGGTTCTTTTGGAAACTTGGTGGTATTTAATTAAAAATTCTAATCTTTCATTTTAAAAATATAGTTTCTTAATTTGTTTTATTGAAAATACGGATTTATGATTTTTAAATAATTTTTCAAAAATCAGTTTTGTTTAGAAAAGTCGCGTTTCTTAAAAACCGTATTTTTATTTCCTTTCGAGACCGAATACTCCGTGAGGAGTTCTGTATCTCGCTCTACTGTCCTAAGGATGTGCGATAATCTTCACCATCTATTAGCAGATCCCCTAATGACGATTGTAGAGGCGTAATTGCCAAGAATTTCGAAATACCGATCAAAAGAAACCCGTTTTGTAAAGATGTGGTATTTTAATGAAAAAGTTATTTTTTTAAATTAGCTCTATGTTTAGAACATCGTGCTATATAACCATAGTGTGCGTGTGGGGTAGGACGTTATCCCGTGAAGTTTTCCTAAAGGTATCTTTTTAACATTTATTGAAATGAGGGTTATACTAAAGTTCTTGGTATCTTAATGAAAAGTTCGTTATATGATAGTTTTATATGAAAATTTTGGTTAAACTCAAAACTAAAAGATTGTAATCAAAGTTTCAAATAGGGTGGTAAACTTAGTTTGACCTATGTATTAAGGAAAAGGAAGTTTCAAGTTCTAAAAAAATGTATCGGAGGTAATTTCACTTTACCGATATATTTTTAGGAGATGATTTGAAATAAAAAGAAGAAGAGATGAGAGATACTTACGGTTGTATAATATCGAGAAGAGAGTAAGGAAAAAGGGAGGGGTCTTCGTGGCGTCACGAAAACTCCGAAAACGGTTTCGATCTTCGATGGAAGGAGCTTGGTTGCTAACTCCACTTGACTCCACTTGCACCTAAAAACTTTTGGGATGATTTTGCTAGAAATTTTCAGAATAGAAGGGAGCTAGGGCATGGGGTGGTATTTATAGTGAATAATTAGGGTTTGGGAATTAAAATTTTGGATTAAAATGCATTAAAAAGGAGTTAAATGGTGAATTGAAGAGTCTCTGTTTAATTGCAGGAAAATCAAATAGTACATGGGAGTTAAGGGGGGCTGAAGGGACAAGTGTGGAAAGCACGGAGGTAATTGGGCAACATCCAACCGTCGGCGCCGACCAAAGATGTAGTGATCTGCCTCGAGATTCGTGCCACGTGTGTATATCTGTGTTTACTCCTTTTTGCGCATGTTTGATTTTTCTGAAACTTTTCATTTCTCTGTATATTGCACATGCAACTCTTGAGCTTCTGAAAAATCAAAAAGAAAAATATCTGAAAAATAATTGGGTCTGATGGGAATCGAACACACAGGCTACGTCACAACGGTGTAGAGGCTTTACCAGTGAGTTACAAGTTGTTTCTTGCTTTTATTTAACAAAAGTAACTTTTAACTCTTACACAGGCTTAAATACCTCTTTACTGTGAAATACAAGAAATTTCTGTATAGTGTCAGAGTCGTTACAAACACATGCAATCTATCATGATGACCTATGTTTCCAAGCCTCTGGACGATAGTCTGTTGGGTTTGGAATACTTTAACATTAGGTTGAAGTTCCACTACTAACACTTGATTCGTGCCCGTGATTCTTTACCCCTGGACGACAGCCTGTTGGGTTTGAGAACACTTTTGAGATTGGTTGACATTCACACTTGAACACATGTTAATTAGCTTACCCTTGTAGAAACTCTTTTAGGACACTTACATGCACTTCATATTAACTATACCTACACTATACGACCATGATATACTTGGTTGCTATACTCATATTTCATTACCATGCTTACATAATTTTTATTTGCATTGTCATGCTTAATCACCATATCACTTTGTCTATACTTTCCATCTTGTCATTATTCCTTTTTTTGGGGACTTACCGAGCGCTGGTTCCCTGACGACATTACCTTTGTTTCTTCTTCTTTAGAATGTTCGTCAGTAGATCTAGAGACAGAGGAAGTGGAGCCGGCTACAGAGGACAACGATCATGTAGAGTGTTTTTCGTCACCTTAATTGAGATAGGAATGCGCGTCACTTGTCAGGCAAAATTACAGATTCTCCCTGCCTGGGGTAGGCAGGGGTTTATTGATTGTGCGGATCCAGATCTCCGGCAACCGTGGACTAAATTGTCTTTAATTACCCTTCTCTTTTGGAATGAGAGAATCTCTGATTAATAAGTCAAACAGATCATGCAAACTCAATATGCAATATGTGCGTGTTATGTTTGGGAACAGGTTTGAGGGTGCTTCGGGCATATCGGAGGCCTCGCAAGATTTTTCGAGGGTCCCGCTACCCGGATAGTGGACTGGGGGTCAAGAGGGCTAGTAGCCCCCTTGCAGGATGCGGGGCAGCGCCCCGTTAGAAATTTTGTAATGACTCTAAAAATCACTGTACATAGATTTCTTGTTATTTCACAGTAAAGGGTATTACAGCATGTGTAAGAGTTAAAAGTTATTTTTGTTAAATAAAAGCAAGAAGCAACTTGTAGCTCACTGGTAAAGCCTCTGCACTGCTGTGACATAGCCGGTGTGTTCGATTCTCATCAGACACAATTATTTTTAGATTTTTATTTTTAATTTTTCAGAAGCACAAGAGTTACATGTGCAATACACGGAGAAATGAAAAGTTTCAGAAAAATCAAACAGACGCAATGAGGTGTACACACCAAACTTGACACGTGGCACAAATCTCGAGACAAGCCAAGCAAATCCGACCATACATTCTTCCCTATTGGCCGTCGTCGACGGGTGAGATGTGCCCAATTGCCTTCGTGCTTTACACACTTGTCCCTTCAGCTCCCCTTAACCCCCCTGCACTGTTTGATTTCCCTGCAATTAAACATTGACCCTTCAATTCATCATTTAACACCATGTTAAATTCTTTTAATCCACATTTTTAATTCCCAAACCCTAATTCTTTACTATAAATACCACCCCATATCCTAGCTCCCCTATATTATGAGAATTTCTATCAAAATCATCCCAAAAGTTCCTAAGTGCAAGTGGAGTTAGCGACCAAGCTTTTTCCATCGAAGATCGAAGCTGTTTCCGGAGCTTCCGCGACGCCATGGGAATCCCCCTCTTTTCTTTAACCTCTTTCCAACGCTACACAGCGAGTAACTCCTTCTTCTCTCTTCTTCTTTCATCTCAAAACCGTCTTCTAAAAACATATCGGAAAAGTGGAGTTAACTCCGATATGTGTAGTTTTTAACCTTTGTACTCCCCTCTCTAAAGCCAAATAGGTCAAAATAACTTTCTCGCACTACTTGTAACTTTGCTTGCAATCTTTTAGTTTTGAGTTTAACCAAAACTTTCATGTGAAACTATCATATAACGCACTTTTATTAAAATACCATGAATTTTAGTATACCCTCTTTTCAATAATTGTTAAATACCTTTAGAAAAATTTCACGGGGTAACGACCTACCCCACACGCACACTATGGTTTCATAGCACGGTACTCTAAACATATAGCTAATTTAAAGAATGACTTTTACATTAAAATACCACACCTTTTCAAAACGGGTTTCTTTTAATCGGTATTTTGAAATCCTTGGCAATTACGCCTCTACAACTCTCGTTAGGGGACCCGCTAATGGATGGTGCGGATTATCGTACATCCTTGAGATACTAAAGCGAGATGTAGAACTCCTCACGGAGGATTCGGTCTCAAAAGAAAATAAAAATACGGTTTTTAAGAAATGCGAATTTTTTAAACAAAACTAATTTTTGAAAAAATTATATAAAAATATGAATCCATATTTTCAATAAAAACATATTATGAAACTATATTTTTAAAATGAAAGATTAGAAATTTTTAATAAAATACCGTCAAGTTTCTAAAAGAGATAGTTTTCAATAAAATACCATAAATTTTTAAAAAGACTAAGTTTCATCACCAAAATACCATAACAAGTAAAATACATGTTCATGAAAATCCTAAATGGTACAAATCACCCTCGAGATTTATTTTTAAACTATATTAAAGTATTTTTCATAAACCCCCCTCGAGATATGCAAAACAATATTTTAAGGACTATAGATTAATATAGGCTTAAGCGGTATCATTTCTCTTGAGCCTCGGGGAGCCGGAGAAAGTGAGTGCTTAGTTATTCAGGCTAGACGACTTAATAGAGTTTTCAATGGCAATTGTCTTGGATAAAAACACAAATCCTGCCGTCCATGTACAGCAGTTGCCGATTACTCCCGAACTTAAGAAAAAAATTCAAGAGTTAAATTCGTTCACAAGTTTCTAACTCAACCTGAATCCAAACTCAAACCAGAATCCAATATCAAACACGAACTTGAATACTTGATCATGAACCTGAATACCCGAATTCAAATATCAAACTCAAACTTGAATACTTGACCGAACCATGGTTATAACTTGACATGAATACCTGAACACAAGCTTACATCTTGAACATGAACTTGTATATTTTTATATCCATAGATTCGGCCAAGACCTATAATCTTAATCTAAACAATACAATACGCGGAGATAAAGGGGTAGATTGGTACGGAACGTATATCGTAGCATGAGAGGTCACTTTAAAAGACACTTACATGAATTCACGTGTCGTTGTCCCATGGGTTATGACGGGGCTTTGTACTATATGTTACCACAGTCCACGGGGTAAGATGGACTCCTCTCGTATATATGAATATCTTCTTTATCAAATTATAAATAACCACGTTAGAATAACTATCCTATACTTGTGAATGATCATATACAATTTTACATGTCCTCTGTTCTTTTGGTTTCTATTCACATTATATACTATCTTCTCTTACTTCTTTTGGGACTTACCGAGCGCTAGTTCGTTGACGACGTTAATCTTTATTTTCTTTCTTTGGAATGTTCGTCAGGAGGATCGGACTCTGAAGACGTAGAGCCGAGCCAGGAAGACTTGGACTAGTTCGCAGCACAACCTGACTACTAGCTCCGTCCAGCCTGCACTTACTTTCAGTATGCCATTGTTTAGGCATTTTCTTTTATTATTGTATCTTTTATTTCAAAAAGTTGTATGTAAAGTTGAATGTAAATAAAGTTGTTGTTTCATTTTTTTACTCTTGTATTCTTGCACATTGTTATATTGCTTAATTATACTTACTGTATTTTCTTAGTAAATACGTTGCGGGCTTGCCACGTCACCGTTTCCGTCCACTGGGAAGCGGGGCGTGACAGGTTTTCTTGGTGGCCCATGTAGGCCAGTTCTGCATGAAGTCTTAAGCAATATATCACAAGAATTATAAGAATCAGCAACTATACATTCCTTGCATTTCAAATTTCTTGAATCTATCGTAACCTTTCCTTTTTCTATCGAGGTAATGGATTCTCCCAACAATACTAGCACCAACGTTAATGGAAACACACCACCACCTACCTTACCACCTTCCCCTACCATTGCTGCTCCGATTTGTCATGCCCCGCTTCCTAATAGACGGAAACGGTGACGTGGCAAGCCCGCGGCATATTTATCCAGAGAAGGTCATTCCCTAAATAAATATACTAAGCGTATTGAAACAATAATACACAATGCAAGAATAAATTGATACTGTAAAATTTTTTAACAAACATCTTTATTTACATTCAACTTCCAATATGTCACGCCCCACCCCCAATACAGAGAGTATTGTCCGCTCTGGCCGAAACCGCGCGGTTTTGTCCTTCGGGGCGAACTGGACCCGACCGGGGGCCACTTCCTAGCAGGTCACCCATCCCAGAACTTTCCTGGCTCGAGCATGCTTAACTACGGAGTTCTCAAGCTCACTGTTCCCCTCCGAACGACGGCGCGACATGACGTCTTGCCTGAGATTCGGGGCAGATGCTAATTGGTGCTATCCGTCCACCTCTCCGAAGATGCCAAGTTGATTTATGGCACCGTGTATCGAAGGTTTAGACGGATGCGTCCGATGTAGCAGACTTCGTCAGATTCCCCCTCGTTTGAGGGGTTTTTGATTGTGGGGACGCTCTTCCCTGCAGGCGCAAGCCCCTGCAGTTAATTACGCTACCGCATTGCGGTAACAACTTTCTCCTTCTCCAGATGGTCACTTCGTGTCGTGGGTGTTTGTTTTGTGTTTTGTTGCCCGTGGATTGTTTACGGAGACCGAGTTATGTCGTCGCCCGTAGGGCATGGACTAGTCCAAATCCGTATTATCTTAGATTTGGGTTTGGGGGTTTGGTTTGAGGATACGTTAGCCATATTTGAGGCCAAGATCAACTCAAACGTTTGTTAAGGATACGTTAGTCTAGTTTGAGACTAAGATCAACTTAACGGGATCGTTTAGATCCGACAAAAGAGCATTTGGGCTCTAATGTTCCAGTTTAGGGACATAGTGGTCCATCATATGTATGGCCGTCGGGACCCGTCACCTCTCTGACGATGTTGAAGGATTACAACGACGGATGTCAGAGGAGTTCAGAGATGTACCCTCGAGCCAGAGTTAATTGGGGGGATTCATAGTCCAGTCTGTTTGAAGGTTTAAGGATACGTTAGCCATCTTTGAGGCTAAGATCAACTTAAACGGGACCGTTTAGATCCGACAAAAGAGCATACGGGGCTCTATTGTTCTAGTTTAAGGACATTGCGGTCCATGGGTAGTTTAAGGACGTTGCGGTCCATTGTTAGTTTTAAGACATCTCGGTCAAGGTTAAGGACGTCGTAGTCCATGGGTTTAAGGACCCCACAGTCCATTGTTAGTTTTAAGACATCTCGGTCAAGGTTAAGGACGTCGTAGTCCATGGGTTTAAGGACCCCACAGTCCGGTATGTGCTCTGGATGCTTCACACGGGTTCACTGCCGTGCTCTGCGAGGTCCAGGCTCCGCTCTGGACGTTTTCCACGGGGTCAAAGAGTGACGTTATCCGCGTTCCACGTAACCAGGAATTTTGCATTAAACACGGGTTTAAGGACCCCACAGTCCATATCAATGTGTGGTCGTCGGGACCCGTCACCTCTTTGAAGACATTGAGGGATTACAATGCCAAGTATCAAAGGAGTGAAGAGATGTACCCTAGAACCGGAATGGCTTAAATAGTCTTTGACCCAATTTGGGATCAAGACCGATTAATTATGTTATGAGCCCATTGGCCCAGTTAATCACAAATTGAAGACTTATGGCCATCTTGGGCTAAGTCCAATCAGGAGAGGCTTTGCCTCCATCCATTTAGCCAATTGGGCCAAAGCCTAGTGTTAAACACTACAGAGCAATCAGTGTTGAACGCTGGGAATGAGGTTGACAAGTTAGTGTTTAACACTAAAAGATAATCGGTGTTAAACACCAGCAACAAGGCTTTTCAAATTAGTGTTAAACACTAAAACAGATCAGTGTTGAACACTGCAAATAAAGCTTTTTGATTAGTGTTGAACATTAAGGCCCAACAGTGTTTTAACACTGGGTTCGAGAGTTTCAATTTAGTGTTAAACACTAAGGCAAGAGGGGTCACGTGGCAGCACGTGAGAGCGCCCTCCCTTCATTTATTCTGCTGAGATTATCGCGTCTTTCAGAGCATCACGTGCCATCACGTGATGGGCATTCAAATGCTTGTGTATTAAAGCTTCTGTCAAGGGTCACGTGGGTCACGTGGGGTGCTGCCTCAAAGGGGTTTTCTGTAGATCTCCTGGGGGGGTCACGTGGTGACACGTGACCCTGCCTCTATGTATATTGTTTAGAGGATCTGTTAATCTTTTCCAGGAATTAAATTCCTCGTAGGGTTAAACCCTGACAGTAATTTCAGAGGAATTAAATTCCTACTTCCTCTTAAAGGTTTATATTCTGAATAGAGTTGGACTCTGAATTTTCTGTAGGAATTAAATTCCTCATACATGTGAAGAACCAAATAGGGTTAAACCCTAATCAAAGCTTTTAAGGAATTAAATTCCCACTCTCTTGTTAAATTATGATCAAGGGAATTAAATCCCCGCTGTTCCAACAGAACTAGGTTCTTAATTAGGGTTAAACCCTGTTTCTTTTTGTTCTGAAGGAATTAAATTCCCGTAACACAGGGTCAAGCCCTAGTTTTATTTCAAAGGAATTAAATTCCTATAGTTCTGTGAGAATTAAATTCTCGTGCTTCCATTCCCTCTCTATATTTTGGATCTGCATGGCAGGATCTCGACCCATTGAGAATTAAATTCTCAACCTCAAGGGGAGATGTGCACTTTGCAGATCCTCTATCAAAGAGAGAAGAAATATGTTCTTCTGTTTTATATATCAGAGTTAAACTCTGTTGAGAATTAAATTCTCTTTTCCTTCAAGGAGCCTTCCCTTTCTTACCTAGGGTTTTCTTTTGCAGAAGATCCAAGTTCCTCGAAGTATCAAGGCTCTCTCTCCCTTTCTTCCCTCTGCCTATCTCTTTTTTATTGTGTCTCTTGGCTCCTATTTATAGGAGAAGCAGCCGAATCAATTAGTTTTTTTTTTACAAATCTTCATTGAGAGATTTGATTTGCATCCATCATTCGTTTTGGACCTTTGGATTATTAGGTGAATTTTATTCACCATTGGATTTCAAGTCCCGGGATTCTCCTTTGTTGTTTCGGTTAGATTTAAAGGGGAAATCTTTCCAAACCCGAGATTTTCCCATAGATAGATGATATTTCATCACCTCTGAATCTTTAATTCGATTGGTTCCAGGTAGTCGCTTTCCTTTGGAAAGATTTGAATCTCTTTCAGAATTTAATTCTGTTGACAAAATGGGCTTTGAAAGTCGGTCACGTGTGACCACGTGACCCATGGTCACGTGTGGGAACGTGACCCCCTTTGGAATGAGCCTTCTTCTTTCTTTTTGCGCTGTCTTCTGGTTGTTGCTTAACCGTCACGTGCCATCACGTGACCCCTGGTCACGTGTGAGCACGTGACCCTGGTCTGGACTCTTTTTCCTTGACTTGATCAGGGAACCGATGTGCCTTTGAATCCGCTTTAAAATGTCACGTGCCAACACGTGACCCTGGTCACGTGGGAGCACGTGACCCTTTCTTAAGCCCTTTTTCTTTGATGTAGTCAGGAAGCTGAACTTGCTTTGCCGGTACTTTTGGGTGTCACGTGCCAACACGTGACTGCTGGTCACGTGTAAGCACGTGACCCTCTTCTGAAGCTTTTTCCATAAGCTTTCCTGATTTTAAATCAGGAAACAAATGCCCCCACAGCGTTGTTCTCACGTGTCAGCACGTGAGTGCAACGCTGTCACCTCTTACGACCGTTGGATTCCTTTAGGGATCTGGGGAGATGAAACGTTTCCATTGCCTTCTATAAATACCTCTGTCTCTTCATAGGAGCCTTCACTTTGCTCATCTTCTTCTTCTGAGAACTTTTCCCTTGAGAATTTAATTCTCGCTTCCAGAGCTTAGTTCTCTGTCTTGAAACAATTTTCAGAGTTTAACTCTGTTCGAAAAGAATTCTTTTCCTCAGGTAATGTTCTTGGACAAACGATGGACCTTCACATTCCTCTGGATTTTAAATCCAAAACAAGGGTTTTTACCCCTTTTTCTTCATGTTTTCCCATAAGAACCGCCTAACCTTCAAACTGTAGATCTTTTTAGGGTTTAGATGATCTTTGGGGAGATGATGATGGCGTTTCAACTCCATGGAATTTAATTCCATCAAAATGTTTCTGGGAATTTAATTCCCTTTTCTCAATAAGGAATTTTAATTCCAATGAAGGACTTGATTTCTTCATGCGGAGGCTTCCTGGGGTCTCTTGGCCCAAGGTTGTTCTTCTGCAGTTAATGAAATGGGGTTTTTGTAATGATGTCTTCTGTGGGAATTTAATTCCTTTGATCTTGTTGGATTCATTGTAGAGCCCGAGACAGATCCTGTTGGGGGAAAATGTGCATGGTCATCATTCTTTATTAAATGGGGATATTCCCTTTGTTTTATTGTAACTGTTTGGTCTCATTATTAATGAGCCGTCATCCGGATTCTGTGGGGCCCATGTGTTTTGTAGCCAATGGTCCCAGGAAACTTTGCTGTTGTTTTCTTCAACTAGTCTTCATGTTCGTGCATGAATATATATTGCTAACTTGTCTTTTAACGGTCTTCCTTTACTGGATTTCAGGTGCAATGGCTTCTGTTCCACGCTTTCCCTTTTCTCGCTCGGAGGCTGCTTTTCCTCAGTCACCATCTGATGAGGAGGCGATGGCGATGATTCGGGCCCATGACCCGAATTGCACCAACCTTCTTCAATGGGGATCTTGGTACAGTCAGATTATTCAGGGTCGCCGGAGTTTTCTTTGCGCGGTGCCGACGGAGCCCACTTTCCCATTCTTACCGATGGATCCTCCAAGGACAGTTTTTGCTGTGGAAATGCCCAACTGGACTCCAACGGGGAGGCTCGAGCCTTCGACGACTGGTATTCCGAACCATCCGATCCCGGCCATAGACATCTTGGGGCGGCGTATCTGCCAGGGTGAGGCCCACCCGTGGGGGCAAATTTATAAGATAGGGCTCACTCCCCGGCATCCTACGGGCTACCTTCTCTAGGCTCGCTACATCCTTTCTGCCCATCGTGCGCGGTTGCAGAAAGTCGGGCTTTATCAGGCCATATACGCGTCACTATTCCATTATAAGTCCCCGCATGCCTGGTGGGTTAAGGCTTTTTTAAACCAATGGAATCTTCCTACCAACACTTTCATCCTAGGAGATCGTGAGGTCTCGATCTCTCTTGCAGAATTTTATGAAATCTCGGGATTGCCGATCAGGGGTGCACTGTATGAGGAGTTGTTGCCTCCTGATGAGTATGTCTTTGAGCCCGAGTCTGCACCGGCTGACGGCTTGTCTGTTGAGAACGCCGTTCGCCACAAGCGCCCCAGCTTGATCAAGGCGCTGGGTATTTTTGATCGATTGTTCACTGAATCTGAGGAGCAGGGTGTTACTTTTAAAAGCTTCATTTCCTGCTTCCTTCGTGAGGATATCATATCGAAGACTGCTCCGAAGTTTGCTAACATCAAAGACCCCTTTGGGTTTGGTCCGAAGAAGCTACCGACCGCTGAATCGGACCTGCCACAATATTATATTCCCATCGTGTCGCCGATGTCTTTTGAGTCCGTTGCGGCACCCGGTATGGATGAGGAAACATTCTTTGTGGGGTTTGTCAGTGTTTGGCTTAGTTGGTTCGTTATCCCCATGCATCGCCGCTTCATGAGAGCCTCGGTCATCTACCCGGCTCATCGTATTGCTGAGGGGACGCGGTTGGCCATCGGCATCCCGGCCTTGGCGCACCTCTATAATGGATTGGACACCGCAGCTAATACCTCTACGCCTGGCGTGGATGTGGTAAACTTTTCGCTTCATTATTTCACGTCCTGGATCGAAATGCACGTATTGGGGGCTTTCGCCATGCATCAGAGGCCCTCATTTTACGATGCCTACCCCTTTCCACGACTTATGCCGACCCGACTCAATTCGGGGCTATTCGAGTGCTAATTTCTCCTCATGCCACCGCTGGCGGGTTGGTTTTTAATGATCGGGTCTTGTCTACTCCTTCGGGTCCCGTCCAACAACTCTGGGACCAGTCGAAAGACAACGCACCTTCTTTGAAGCCCCGGGAGGCCGCGCATTTGTATACAATTAGACCGGGCTACTTGGTGTTTCGCCAGGACAGTGCAGCTCTTTTCATGCGGTACAATCCGCATCGATTTGCCCGACAGCTCGGATACGACCAGGGCGTTCCTTTCGAGGCTTTTATAGTTGCCCCGATCCCTTCGCTCGATGCTGTTCGCGATGCCGCTCATCATTTCATGAGGCTGAACACCGGCTCTTATTTCATGGTCCCTGAAGCCGAGTACATGCCCCGATGTGTAGGTGCATTTACGGGCTGGTATCTTCATCGGATCAGTCCGATTATTCTTGAAGAAAGAAGGGTGCTTCTTGGTCACGACGCCCCTCCTCAGGTTTCGGGGGCTAAGTTACGGCCGAGGGTTCCGGTCCGTTTCCCTTTGAGGGAGATTGGCACCGCGCTCATTCCGGGGGAGTCAGGGGTAAACCTTACTCCAACAGCTGGTATACCCTTGGGTTCCCGATCGCGGGGTAAACGGGCCCCAGTAGTAGCACCCCTGCCGGTGGCGGCGCCGCCCCCTGTGGCGTCGACAATGGCGACGTCATCCTCGGTTGTGGCACCGAGCGAGAGTAACAGGGATGAGGACGCTGAGGGCGATGTGGGCCAGCGCCGCCCTAAGGCTTCGCGAGGGAGGAAGCGGTCATCCTCAGTGACTGGCTCTGGGTCTAAACGGCGGAGGAAAGCGGCCACCACTCTGCTTGATTCTGTGGCAGAGTCTGAGCCTATTCTTGAAGATGAACCATTGGCCCTGCAAGAGTCAAACGCTGGACTTCTCTTTCCGAGTTCGGCTGATGAGGAGGCTGCACAGTTGGCCGAGGCCATACGGCGCTCAAAAGACGCGTCTCATAACGCCAAGGTTCCGAAGAAGTCTTATCCCGCTGTAATTTTTTACGAAGACCCTTCGTGGATTCGGCGGCGATTTATCGGCCCTTTGGAGGAATGGGGGGAAAGGGCTTTGAAGCAGGCCGCTTCAGAAGACGCAGCTGATGCACTCTCTTTGTGGACCGGCGGTCACGAGTCTACCCTTGAACCCCGGCGAGCTTACCTCCTTGAGAAGGAGCAGCGGCTTGAAGAAGCCATATTGAGGGCTTCTTTGCGTATAGGTACGTTGTGCTTCCTTTGTAGTCTTTCCGATTATTTATGCCTGTGCATATGTATCATTATTCTTATTTGAATCGTGCAGAATCTTCGACCCTGGGGGAGCTCCCTACGGGCCCATTAAAGCTAAAGCCCGCCGAAATTCTCAATGAAGCCTTGCTGGATGTGGAGGGGGCTGACGAGGCTGCTCCTCTCATGGTGGAACTTCCAGCGGCGGTTCTTGACCAGGGAGTGCTTGCCCCTTTGGGGGAGGCTCCTTTGGAGGCCGCCGCCCCAATGACTCTTACTGAGGGCGGCCCAAAGGCTGGGAGCGAGGTAGTCGGGACTACTCTCCCTTTGTTGGAGCCTGAGGTCACGGCGGAGACCGTTGAAGCTGCTATCCCCCCGGCTCAGAATGGGAGGAGTGTTGAAGGTATCCCTCTGCGTTTTAATTTAGCAACCCCTTCATAGTCTGAACTCTTTTATCTTTTCCAGAATTGCGCGGTTTGGCGGCCACGATCGCGGATCTGTCGCCTCGACAGTCATTTCAGCGTTTATTGGAGATGGCAGCTCCGCAGGCGATCTCCCCTCAGCGCATTGTCCTCTCGTCTGGGCAAGGTTGGTGTCGTCCATCCCTTCTCATAGCATCGTCGTTATTTTGCGTACTGACATTGATGTTTTCTACAGTTCTGGAAGCCGATGATGAGGTCGAGGTTCTCGAAGGGCCAGGGGAGCCTTTAGCTCCTACTTGCACGACTGTCGGTGAGTGACATTTCATTGCACTCTCACTCGTTCTTTGCTTAAGAATTTTGCTGACGTCTTCCAAATTTGAACAGCTCTGCCAGTCTCCACGGCGTTGGAGTCGCGCATCGTGATGCCACCCGGCCCTTATGCCTTGCGGGCTTCAGAACGCTTGGCCCAATTAAGCCTCGTCTCCTTGTCGTCTCTGATCGAGGAGCTTCGTGCTGGCAGCACGACCACGGCTGAAGCATTCGCTGCCGAGGCTAACGGTTCTCTTCCTTTTCTTGCCACCTACCACAGCGAAGAGGTGGTGCGAGTCTGGGTGGAGTTCTGCCGGCGGGTGGAGGCTTGCCTGCACGCCCTCGAATGTTCTCACCTTTCCTCGGAGGCCGTGGCTGCAAAGGCGGAGTTACGGGGGCTGATAGCACGGTGCGCGGCAAACATGACGTCATGTGAGAAGAGGCTCGGTCGCAAGTTCTCGGAGAGGGAGCTAGCCTCCAAGGCGCTGGGCGAGCTTCAAGCCAATCTCACAGCCAAAGCCAACAAAGCGTATGAACTCTGGCGGGTGCTTCAGGAGTCCATCAAAGAGGTGGTGGCTCTCGATAAAGCTGCCACGTTCACTCGTGAGAGGGTCGAGGCTCATAAGGCCACTGAGAAAGAGCTTGAAGCCCGGCTCGCTTCGTATCAGGCTCAGCAAGCTCAAGCGGAGGCTCGTCTTTTGGAGATCTTGCGTCATGAAGCCGTGGTCCAACAAAAGCAGGATGAGCTGACCAAGTTGCTGAATCGCCCGCCGGCCTGAAACATTTGTATCTTTTCCTTCCTTTTTGTACATACTCATGGATGAGAGTATTTTCTTTTTGTTTCTTTCATGAATTGTACTTTGTACCCATCTTGGTTTATGAATAAAAGATACATTTTTCTTCTCAATGATGTGTTTCCTTTTCATTGAATGTATTCTGAGAATATTCTATCTTGATCTCCTTGCAGGACAGCAATGGCTCAGGACTCAGGGTTAAGATCTGCTTCCTAAGACTTTTGCTTTTTACGAGCCACGAATGTCTCATAAAGAGTTTTTCTCCTACAGGTCGAGAGGATCCCATAGGTGTGAGTTCCTCTTAGAGATCGTGAGGATTCTTAAGCGGGTTTTCCCTTGAGAGTCGTAAGGATCTCACAAGAGAGTTTTTCTTCCTTACAGGTCGTGAGGGCCTGCAAGTGCCGGATGTGATCATCCTTATCCGTGTTTCACGGATTCAGGGGTCTATCAAGGTATCGTAGTTTAAAGATGTCACGGTCAAGGTTAAGGACCTCATAGTCCGTGGATTTAAGGACTCCACAGTCCGCTGTTAGTTTTAAGACATCACGGTCAAGGTTAAGGACCTCATAGTCCGTGGATTTAGGGACTCCACAGTCCGGTGTTTGGTTGCAGGGACCCGTCACCTCTTTGAAGACGTTGAGGAATTACAACGCCGGGCATCAAAGGAGTGAAGAGATGTACCCTTAGACCAAGGCAGAATCCGTAGGGAATCGGGGTGGTTGATCGTTAGTTTTAAGACATCACGGTCGAGGTTACGGACGTCATAGTCCGTGGATTTTAAGGACTCCACAGTCCGGTATTTGCTCTGGATGCTTCACACGGGTTCACTGCCGTGCTTGGCGAGGACCAGGCTCCGCTCTCGATGCTTCACACGGGTTCACTGCCGTGCTCTGCGAGGACCAGGATCCGCTCTGGACGTTTTCCACGGGGTCAAAGAGTGACATTATCCGCGTTCCACGTGATCAGGAATTTTGCACTAGATGCTTCACACGGGTTCACTGCCGCGTTAGGCGAGGACTAGGCTCCGCTCTGGATGCTTCACACGGGTTCACTGCCGTGCTCTGCGAGGACCAGGATCTGCTCTGGACGTTTTCCACGGGATCAAAGAGTGACGTTATCCGCGTTCCACGTAACCAGGAATTTTGCACTAGATGCTTCACACGGGTTCACTGCCGCGTTAGGCGAGGACTAGGCTCCGCTCTGGATGCTTCACACGGGTTCACTGCCGTGCTCTGCGAGGACCAGGATCCGCTCTGGACGTTTTCCACGGGGTCAAAGAGTGACGTTATCCGCGTTCCACGTAACCAGGAATTTTGCACTAGATGCTTCACACGGGTTCACTGCCGCGTTAGGCGAGGACTAGGCTCCGCTCTGGACGTTTTCCACGGGGTCAAAGAGTGACATTATCCGCGTTCCACGTGACCAGGAATTTTGCACTAGATGCTTCACACGGGTTCACTGCCGCGTTAGGCGAGGACTAGGCTCCGCTCTGGACGTTTTCCACGGGGTCAAAGAGTGACATTATCCGCGTTCCACGTGACCAGGAATTTTGCACTAGATGCTTCACACGGGTTCACTGCCGCGTTAGGCGAGGACTAGGCTCCGCTCTGGATGCTTCACACGGGTTCACTGCCGTGCTCTGCGAGGACCAGGATCCGCTCTGGACGTTTTCCACGGGGTCAAAGAGTGACGTTATCCGCGTTCCACGTGACCAGGAATTTTGCAGTAGATGCTTCACACGGGTTCACTGCCGTGCTCGGCGAGGACTAGGCTCCGCTCTGGATGCTTCACACGGGTTCACTGCCGTGCTCTGCGAGGACCAGGATCCGCTCTGGACGTTTTCCACGGGGTCAAAGAGTGACATTATCCGCGTTCCACGTAACCAAGAATTTTGCTGATTGTATCCGCATTTCACGGGATGGAGGTTTGACTGTTGACGATATGTATACCACCGAGCCGTGGAGCTGGGAGTTGCCGCTGTTTCGCTTAGCTTGAAGTTGTGTCCGTCGTTACGAGACGAGTGTTGGGATGATCTCTAGGTCGCTTGTGGCCCGTCGAGATTTAGCTTCTTTCCTTGGTGAAACCTGGGGGAGGGAGGTATGTTCCCTTTTTGTTTATGCCATTGGATTGTATACAGGGTGTGATGGAACATCACCTGTAAGGCATACATTTTATTTTTATTTTATTTCTTTTTCCGCGATGCTCTATCGTTTCAGCTTTTATATCGCGAAGGTCGCGATTGCCCCATCATTTCGGCTATTTTTCGCGGTGCCCAATCATTTCGGCTATTTTTTTTTATTTTCACTTGCTGTTTTTTTATTGCGAGTTGCCCCATCATTTCGGCTATTTTTCATGCATACATTTTTACTTGCTGTTTTTTATTGCAAGTTGCCCCATCATTTCGGCTATTTCGTAGGCATGTGTGGCTTGTTAGCTTTTCCGCCGCAAGCTTGGATTTTAGACACCGATTTCGGCATCAGCACCGCTGCAACTGGGATGCTGCCAGGAGCGAATCATCATTTGCCTTTGTCGATATTGAACAAAGGTGGCTTAGTAAACAGGGTTAAGGGTCCTGTCGACCAAGGCTTTTGACTTCGTGAGCCGTAAGGGTCTCACAAAGGTATTTCTCCCTACAAGTCGTGAGGATCTTGCAGGTGTATTTTCTCCTTAGGGATCGTGAGGATTCCTAAGTGTATGTTCCTCTGTAAGTCGTAAGGATCCTACAAGAGGGTTTTCTCCTTATAAGTCGAGAGGAATTATAAGGGCTGTTCACCATGTGGGCATATCTCTAGTCACGGGTGGGATTTTGCTGGGGAAATGTTCTTTCGTGCCCGTGGATTGTATACAAGGGTCAGTATTGAGCCTCTTGTAGGGCAATATCGAAAGTAGTGGAGGATTTGCTTAAGAACAGGTTTGGGTTTCTGTAACTTAAGACTTTTAAATCTCATGAGCCGTGAGGGTCCCATAAGAGAATTCTCCTTACGAGTCGTGAGGATCTCATAAGTGTATTTTCTCCTTAGGAATCGTGAGAATCCCTAAGTGTGTTGCTCCTTTATGAGTCGTAAGGATCTCACGCAGGTGGTTTCTCCTTACAAGGTCGAGAGGACCCTACAAGTGTCTTTTAACGAGGTTGCGCCCTTTCGGGTTTTCACAAACACTCGCCGGTAGTCCTGCTGTTTTTACTCACGGAGCCCTTTCGGGTTTTCATCCGTGCCCATTTTGCTTATGGACATACCGTTTTTTCTTTCATTTTTTTTTTATTTTTCTTTTTCTCCTCCTTTTTTTTTGTCAGCCTAAGGATGCTGCAGTAGTAGTTTAGGGACGTTTCGGTCCGTCGTTAGTTTAAGGACGTTTCGGTCCGTCGTTAGTTTAAGGACGTTTCGGTCCGTCGTTAGTTTAAGGACGTTTCGGTCCGTCGTTAGTTTAAGGACGTCTCGGTCCGTCGATATGGGAAGGCTGGCTGCTGCTTGTAAAGTCTGAGCCTAGGAAGATATTGAGCGGACATAGTTGTCGTCATCTATCATTGACCTAGGCTGTGGCTTATTAAGCATAGTATTTCTTTAAGAAGCGGCCGTTTATTGGCCTGAAAGGCCTTTCACCGTGCATGTCCATGAGTAGGTAGGCCCCACCCTGGTAGACCTTGTCTATGATGTACGGGCCTTCATAGTTTGGCTCAAATTTTCCTCGCTTGGCACGATTGGGGATCATAGGTCTTTTGACCACTAGTACGAGTTCGCCTTGGCGGAATGTCCTCGGCCTGGTCAATCTTTCGTACGAGCGCGTCATCTTTGCTTTGTAGGCCTCTAGATGTTGTTGCTCTATGAGCCGGGTTTCGTCGAGGGCATCAAGCTCCTCAAGCCGAAGGTGAGCATTTTCTTCGTTCGTCAGCTCGTGGTGGACTGCTACTCGCAGAGAGGGTAACTCTATCTCGAGGGGGAGCACTGCTTCCGTCCCAAATACCAACGCGTACGGCGTTGTGTTTGTGGACGTCTTGAATGTAGTTCGATAAGCCCAAAGGGCTTCTTGCAGCCTTTCGTGCCAGTCTCTCTTATTCCTGGAAACGGTCTTTTTTATGATCTTCGTCAAGGTCTTATTAAAGGCCTCGGCCAGACCGTTAGCTCGTGGATTGTAAACCGAAGAATATCTCCAGTCTATATTGTGCTGCTGTGCGAAGCGGCTAATCTTATGGCTTCGGTAGGCCGGCCCATTATCGGAGATAATCCGCCGTGGAGTTCCGAACCGATAGATGACGTGCGTCTTGAAGAAATGGAGGATATTCTCCGTCTTCACTTCCTTCAGTGGTACTGCTTCTGCCCATTTGGAGAAGTAATCAGTTGTCGCCAGGATAAAACGGTGTCCCCGGGATGATGCTGGCTCAATGGGGCCGACTATGTCAGTCCCCCACATTTCGAACGGCCAGCTAGCTACCGTTGGGTGCAGTGGATTCGGATGTTGGTGGATGAAGTCTCCATGAATTTGGCATGAGTGGCATTGCTTCGCATACTCAAGGCAGTCCTGGATCATCGTGGGCCAGTAGTAACCCATCCGTTTAATTTTTAACTTCATCTTTGGGCCTGCTTGGTGAGAACCGCAAAGTCCGTCATGCACTTCCTGAATGACTCTTTCTGCTTCGTCAGGTCCTAAGCATCTCAGCCATAGAGAATCAAACGATCTCTTGTATAGAGTATCGTTGACGAAAGCGAAAGATAAAGCTCGTTTCATGAGCTGATGTCTTGAGGACGCCTCTTTGGGCATTCGGTGGGACTTAAAGTAGTCTATGAAGACTTCCCTCCAGTCTTCGGCCTCCTCATGGTCTTTTATTTGTAGGGTCGTCTGCTCAGTCGCTCCCTTCTCCTTATATAATTCCGGAGGTATTTCCGCCGGGGCGAGCACTCGACGGCTTTGTACCATGATTCTGACGTCATCGAAGTTCTCGTCAGCCAGTTCTTTAGCAAGTTTAGCCAACACGTCTGCTTTGCTGTTTTCCGCGCGCGGTATGTTCTCCAAAGTATAGGAGGGAATTCGGGTCAATAGTTGTTGCACCCTTTCGCCGTACTTCACCAACTCCGGCTTGCACGTTTGGTAGTCACCATTTACTTGACTAACGACCAGCTGAGAATCCCCGTATATAAGGAGGTCTTCAATTCCCATGTCGATGGCGATCTCGAGGCCTGCTATCAGAGCTTCGTATTCAGCTTCATTGTTTGTCCTCGGCTCTGTTAAGGAGAAGGCGAAGCGCATTATCCCTCCTTGTGGAGTTGCAAAGATGAGGCCTATCCCTGATTTGATCATTGGGATACCTTGTTTCTGTTTCTTTATGGAGGACGCTCCATCGAAATAGAGTTCCCATCGGGTGCTTCCGCCGCTAATCGCATCAAATGCATGCTCGTCCGGCAAATCACAGTTCAGAGGAGAATCGGCCGGTATCGGGTGTTCAGCGAGGAAGTCGGCAATGGCCTGGCCTTTCACTGCCTTGAGAGGTTGATACGTTATCGAGAACTCCATCAAGAGCAGGGCCCACTTAGCGAGTCGTCCCGTCAATATGGCTTTCGACATCAAGTATTTAAGGGGATCTACTTTTGAAATGAGACGGACTTCATGTGCCAACACATAGTGCCTGAGCTTTGTTATCGCGAAGATTAACGCCAAGCAATGTTTTTCAATGGGAGAGTAGTTGCTTTCTGCCCCCAGTAGAACTCGACTTAAGTAATAGAGTGCCCTCTCTCTCCCCTGATCGTTCTCTTGTGCCCATAACGCGCCCAAGGAACCTTCGAGAGCGGTCGTATAAAGAATGAGGGGTTTTTCCTTGACCGGCGCGGCCAACACCGGAGGGTTCTGCAGGTACTGCTTGATCTCGTCTAGTGCACCTTGACATTTGGGATCCCAAGCGAATGGAGTTCCCTTTTTCATCAGGTGGCTGTAAGGACGGCATTTTCCCGAAAGATTAGCGATAAACCGCCGGATGTATGCAAGCTTCCCTTGGAGAGACCGCAACTGCTTGAGGGTTCTTGGTGGAGGCATTTCCATGATCGCCTTAATCTTTGACGGATCTATTTCAATACCTCGGTGTCGAACGATGAATCCCAGAAATTTGCCCGAGGAGACTCCAAACGCGCATTTGAGGGGATTCATTTTCAAATTATATTGCCGAAGGCGTCGAAATACAGTCTCCAGATGCTTTAAATGATCTTCGTATGACATGCCCTTTACTACGAGGTCATCGATATAGCACTCGACGACGTCGTGTATGAGGTCATCAAAGATCTTTGTCATGGCCCTTTGATAGGTAGCGCCAGCGTTCTTTAGACCAAAGGGCATAACCCTGTAGCAAAATATACCCAAAGGGGTGCGGAAAGCGGTGTGCTTCTGGTCTTCGGGATGCATCTTTATCTGATTGTATCCTGACGAACCATCCATAAAGGAGAAAACCTCATGAGTGGACGTGTTATCTATCATTAGCTCGGTTACTGGTACTGGGAAATCATCCTTTGGACAGGCTTTATTGAGATCCCTGAAATCCACGCATATGCGTACCGTCCCATTCTTCTTCATTACCGGGACGATATTGGCGATCCAGTCGGGATATTGGACTTCTTGGATAAATCCAGAATCGATCAACTTCTTGACTTCGGCGTTGATGCTCATTTCAAGCTCGAGTCGCATCCTCCTTGGCGCCTGCTTGACTGGCTTGATATCTGGGGATATTGCTAATCTATGCACAGCAATCTCCGGATCTAATCCTGGCATCTCGGAGTAGTTCCACGCGAAGCAGTCTTTATGCCGTAGAAGCACGTTCTTTAACGCAGCCACCCTCTCTTCGGATAACAGCTCGCTGACAAATGTCGGTCGCGGGTCGTCTGCCGATCCCAACTCAATCTTCTTGAGGTTATCTGCAGTAGTATGTATACCATCTTCCAGTTCTTTCGGAGCGGGCGGAAATTCCGAGATCACCTCATCATCGCTGTTCTCAAAGCACCGGGGAAGGTCATCTACGTTCTCGGGCTCTTCTCCTAATATCGTAATCGTATAACAAGTGCGAACCCGCTCCCCGGACTGAGGTGGGCCCGGTTCTGCTCTTGCGGCCTTGGGCTCATGCTTTTGCGGCGGCGTTACCTTCCAGCCGTCGGATAAAGCGAATCTGCCCCGTCGGTACTGGTCGTCGACCCAATTCTTGAAGGTGAAGCAGTCTTCGGTAGGATGTCCTATGGCTTGGTGATAAGAGCAATAACTCAGATGAGAAGCCTTGTTAGCTTGCTCAGGATGTCTAGACTCTGGAAGCATGATCATTTGATGTTTTATAGCGAGGTTGAGTAATCTCTCCGTCTTGTCTCGGGGGAAGGAGTACGCTCGACTCATCTTCTTCATGAGGGACAAACCCGAGCCGCTTCTTGATTTATTTCCTTCTCTGCGTCGGGCCTTTCGTACAGCGGATTGACGAGGATAAGCGTCTTTGTCTTTTGCAGCACGTTGAAATAGACGTTGCGTCCTGGCCTTCTCGTAGATGGCCATTTCGCGGTTGTGGTCTTCCCAAGCTTTCTGACCCACTTTCCTGATAGGCTTGCCCATTCGCTCCTCAAACGACGGACTCGGCGCTTTAATCGCGGGGTCTAGTTTTGATGGGGGGTTGGCATCTCCTGAAAGGGCGTCCTCCTCTTCATCAAAGGTATATATAGCGTAGCTGCTGTGAGCCCGTTCCCGTTTTCCGGCTCTTGCGTATCCAAGCCCGAGTGTTTCCATCTTCCCGTTGGGTAATTTGCGTTGAGTCCCGGGGACGTCCCAAATCCTGTTGTAGAACCGAGCCTGCCGAACGGTCTGTTCTAAGGGTACTCCTTGACGCTTCAATAGCTTTTTTAATCCATTCGTATAGTATCTGGGCAGACGGATGGGTTGGAGCCTGTCAAGTGTAGCATCCGCGCCATGCCAGATCTCTTTCTCTATTTTCGACTCTGAGGATCGGTAGAATAGGATCACCTTCTCGCTCCTTTGCCTGGGAGGGACGTAAAATGTTCGCAGGTCCTGCACATTATTAGCCTGCAGCGTGTCGAGATCCTTGTAGTGTTCTCGCGGTACCATGGTGACTTGCAAACTATGGTCATCGCCAGGGAGTGTTTGTATTGACAGCCGATTGGAGAACACGGCATTAACTTCATCTTCTGAATCACTTCCGAAGACCAACATGGGGGCGGGCGTCCCCAGGTTGTTGCGTTGAGATGGCCCTGCATAAACTATCTCTTCCTCTTCTTCGGTATCGCTCCCGAAAACAGGGATGGTGGCGGCGGTTTTGTTCTCCGGATTGCGACATCTTTCTGTATCCTCGAAATCTGGCAAAAAGTACTTCGCATCTTCGTATTTGCGGACTTCGTTCACGGAAAATGGGTTTAACTCACCTGTTACGGTATACTCGAAACCATCCTTAAAGTACTTCATACACTGATGTTGTGTAGAAGGGATGATGTTGTATTCGTGTAACCAAGGACGACCGAGCAAGGCGTTGTAGCAGGTCTTGGCGTCAATGACATGGAATTTGATGTCTGTGATGAGCAGTCCAAAGCGTAATGTTAGTATCACAGATCCGAGAGTCCGTGACGATTGTGAATCGAAACCGGAGATAGTAATCTTGTCACGAGCGAGGTGTTGCACGCTCATGCAGATTTCCTTCAACACCCGAACATTAAGGAGATTGACGGAGGATCCATTATCCACCAGAATCTTTCCTATCTTGATATCATGGCAGTATCCGGAGATATATAGGGGACGGTTGTGGTCGCACGTCCCGAGAAGGAGGTCTTCATCACCGAAAGTGATGTCGGCCGTATGCACTTCCTCCAGTTCATCCTTCATCTTTTCAGTGGCGATGAAGGCTTGGAATTGCTCAGGTTCTTGTAACGCCTTAATTAGTGAGTCTCGCGCTTCTTTTGATAATAGGAGGGCATCGAGAATGCTAAGCTGAGAAGGTAGCTTCCTTAGGTGCGCGAGGATGTTATAGTCCACCTTACCCTTCCTAGGAGGGTCTTTGGCAGCCAGCTCTCTCATGACTTGGTCATCTAAAGTGATATCTTCAGTGACCTTTTCCTTTCCCTTATCCTTTTTACTTACGGGCCCGAGATTCTTTTCTGGGAGTGTGCGATTGCGCAGCTGAATGTTCTCGCAGATCTCCGATTTCTCCTCTTTCCCTGAAGCGGATTCTTTAAAGAGAGGGTCCAGAGCCATTTCTTCATCAGAGTCGCTCCCAAAGGTGAGAACTTGTGACCCCCTGGCGTTAACCATGTAACAGTTGCCAATAGTTCTGTTGTGCCCGTCGACGGTACTTCTTCGCTCCCGACGGCTCTTGCGTTTCATGGGCTTAACATGTTGCCGACGAGCAACATATCCTTGCCACCATATCTCAAAGGCGTCGCACTCCTCCGTGGGGTGTGATATTTTCCGGTGATATGCGCAATAATCAGGGTGCCTTTCCACCCCATCGTGTGTGTTTCCTTCCGAGGGTGGTAGCTTCATCCCCATTGACATGGCTTTGGCAAACCTTTTGCTCGTCTTGAATATCTTCTTGTCTACTTCGGATGCCTTTCGCTCTGGCGGAGGTTCAACTCTTTCGTTCAGTTGCCCGCATTTGGCTCCTTCCGATGTGGCCATCTCACGCTCCTGGTCCGCTTTACATTTTAGACGAATCTCGTCTAGAAAAACGTCGATCATTTCGTCTGTTGGCCATGCACGCTCTGGTACAGGCTCTGCCTCCAGCTTCTTAGTGCCAGGAGTTTTCCCATCATCGATAGACGAGTGGGAGATTACGTTACAACTCGCCACATATCCTTCGGATTCATCCGACGAGCTCTCTCCATCATCTTCCTCTTGAAAGATGTGGTTGAGGAACTCTTGCAGTGTGACAGGAGTTCGCGCCTTTTGATTGTATTCTTCCAGCGCGTCGATTTGCTTCTGCAAGTTCGTGTGCTCGTTTCCAAGCTTCACGGGCTTCTTGGATTTCTTCTTCTTTTTCTTCGAAGATTTTGATGATTGGGCGTGAGTATTTGGGCTCTTATCGCGAGTCTTTGTAGTTGGGCGGCGCCTTAGCATCCCTTCGATAATTTGAGGTTCAAGAGGGTCCTTCCATTCGATCGCAGGGCACGCATGAAGGTCTCTCAGCATTCTTTTGGTTTTAGTTGATAGCACGACCTCCCATGGAGCTTCTTCAATAAAGGAGCAGGTTGCCCCCGGTGTATCTGCTTTCTTAGGAGTATGCGGTTGTGGTGGGTTCACCTTCCACTTTTCGGACAGTACAAACTTCTCCTGGAGATACTGGTCTTCAATCCATCCTTTGAAGACGAAGCAATCTTCAATCGGATGGCCTACCGTTTGATGGTAAGGGCAATAGTTAGGGTTATTCACCTCGGTGGGTTGCGGCGGTCGCCTTGGATTTGGTGGGTTTATAAGTCTGTTGCGTATTGCCAGCTCGAATAACCGTTTCGTCTTGTCCCGTGGGAACGAGTAGGGACGCTTCATCTTCTCATTATAATACCGACGTCTTTCCTCCAGTTGATCTACCGGTTTCGGGGGGTTAGGTTGCTGTTGGGCATTCGCAACAAAGGTTGCCCTTCCTTTACCCTTGTCATTCCGAGGTTCCAACTTCGGGGGAGGTGGTCTATGACCCATCTGGTCTATCTGAGCCAACTTGTCGATTAAAGCCTGGAATGTGGTTGGCTTAAAGAACATCATAAACTGGGAGATAGTTGCGTGAGGGTCTAGAGTTCCCACGAACATGCCCACCGCAGGTGCTTCCTCAATGCGTTGCTCGCATCTCGACCACAAATTCCGCCAGCGTATAGCATACTGGACCCAGGTTTCGCCTGGTTTTACCCTGGCGTTAATCAGTGCAGTTATTGGAGTGCGTTCGCTGGCACTTGCGAATCGCTGAGTGAACAACAACTCCATTTCAGCGAACGTTTTGATAGAATCGTTCGGGAGTTCTGAATACCATTCGAACGCAGTTTCTGATAGGCTGCCCACGAACTGGCGGAGCAACAGTTTATCATCACCGCCGGTGTTACCGCAGAGGGCCCGGAACTGGGCGACATGTTGATGGGGGTTGCCGGTCCCCTTGTACACGTGGAATTTTGGTATCGTATAGCCTGGCGGGTATTTGATCTGGTCGTACCAGCTCGGATACGGCCGCCCCGTTTTCACGACTTGACCAGCTGCCTCAGTCGCGTGATGAACCCGGATTTGCTGGGCTATGTAGTCAACCAAGTCAGCCTTAGAGATTGCCTCCTCCTTGGCCGTTGAGAGGGCTGGTGGTGGATTTGACGTTTCTCCTCGGTCGTCTTCAAGAACGATTGGGGGATCCTCGGCGGGTAAGTCCTGCTGGATCATCATTCCTATCATATCTTGGAAGAGAAGGCCCATACGTTGTATGTTGGCCGCCTGTTCAGCAGCCTCTTTGTCCTTTTTCTCCAGTATCCGGCGAAGGAATTCAGTGTCGGTTTCTTCCTCCTGGCGCGCGTCTGAGGACGTTTCTGGGTTTTCTTTTGGCCCGGTAAGTGCGGCCATAGCATTCATCATTTCCTGAAGCTTTTGTTGCTGCTCCTGGGCTTTCGTCACGGATCGGGTTAGCGGTCGGTGGCCCGTAGAAGTGCGGCTTTCCTCTTTTCCAGAGGCCATGTAAACAGTGTGCGCCACCATGCCCCCAGACTTAGGGCGTCTGGGCTCAGTGCTTTTAGCCGTCGTTGCATGCTGGGGGGTCTTCTCTGGCCTCCTCCTTTTATGAGCCAGTTGATCAACAGCCTTTTGGGGTTTAGCCTGGTGACCAGCTTCCGGTTGGATTTTCAGCTTCTTGTGCTGGCGGGAGAAGTTTGGATCGATGATCGAGTCTCGGGCCTGCTGCCAAACTTTATAGATTTTGGAAGACAACCGTTGAGGAGATCGGGGCTGTTCGGGTTTTATTTCTACAACCTTTTTTAATGGGGGAGGAGACCTCTTCAGCATTGCAGTAGCAGAATTCCTTCGCACCTTATTTAGCATTTCGAAGCTGTTCCCAGTTGGAACAACAGCATTAACTTCTGCCACCGGGGCCGATGGAGTCAACCCGGAGGGGGAGTTGCCCCCAGCCTTCCTTACTCGGCGCCAATGGCGACGTCGAGCGTGTCGAGCGGACGGCGTAGGGTCAGCGGTAAGAATGGTTTCGTCTTGCCCCCTGTCTGGGTGGGGGGTCGCTGTTGGTATTAGCCTGTCAAAAACCGATGTCCTTTGGGCAGCAGGAGCGGGAGCTGAAGCCGTCAATCTTGTAAAGACCGACCTTTTGGACGGAGAAGCTGCCTTGACGACTTTGGGGGCAGGAGCGGCCACCTTCTTAGAAGCAACCTTCTCTGAGATTGTAGGCCCCATGATGAGTTCGCAGGATTTCTGGCCCCATCTAGAGAAGACCGAGGCGTTGACGTTGGGCGACTCGTTGAGAGGAGCCGCGACAGGGGTAAGACGATCAAAGACCGACTTCTTGAGAGCTTCCGTTGTCAGCACTGGAGCGGTGAAGTTTGTCAGCGGGAGCATGGTCCCAAAGAACAATCCTGTGGTGGCGCGAGTGATCTATTCCACGGGCATTGTGAATAGCGAAGCAGCTTGGGGTCCGTAGGCTATACCTCCTGGCGAGGCAGAGCGTTGGTTGCAATTGCAGTCTGAGCAGTTGGAGAATTTCACGGAAGTAGAAGCCATCGATCCTTTGCTTTCTGCAATAAGCGAGACGCCAATTCTTAGTATCTTGAAACCCAAGGGCAACCATTAGCGAACCGCGATCGGTTCGCGAGTCACGACACATGAAGTGTGGAGTGGAAAGAGGAAAAGGTCCCACCGGGCGTGCCAGAATCTGTTCCCCTCCGAACGACGGCGCGACATGACGTCTTGCCTGAGATTCGGGGCAGATGCTAATTGGTGCTATCCGTCCACCTCTCCGAAGATGCCAAGTTGATTTATGGCACCGTGTATCGAAGGTTTAGACGGATGCGTCCGATGTAGCAGACTTCGTCAGATTCCCCCTCGTTTGAGGGGTTTTTGATTGTGGGGACGCTCTTCCCTGCAGGCGCAAGCCCCTGCAGTTAATTACGCTACCGCATTGCGGTAACAACTTTCTCCTTCTCCAGATGGTCACTTCGTGTCGTGGGTGTTTGTTTTGTGTTTTGTTGCCCGTGGATTGTTTACGGAGACCGAGTTATGTCGTCGCCCGTAGGGCGTGGACTAGTCCAAATCCGTATTATCTTAGATTTGGGTTTGAGGGTTTGGTTTGAGGATACGTTAGCCATATTTGAGGCCAAGATCAACTCAAACGTTTGTTAAGGATACGTTAGTCTAGTTTGAGACTAAGATCAACTCAACGGGATCGTTTAGATCCGACAAAAGAGCATTTGGGCTCTAATGTTCCAGTTTAGGGACATAGTGGTCCATCAATTTTTAATAAAATACCGTCAAGTTTCTAAAAGAGATAGTTTTCAATAAAATACCATAAATTTTTAAAAAGACTAAGTTTCATCACCAAAATACCATAACAAGTAAAATACATATTCATGAAAATCCTAAATGGTACAAATCACCCTCGAGATTTATTTTTAAACTATATTAAAGTATTTTTCATAAACCCCCCTCGAGATATGCAAAACAATATTTTAAGGACTATAGATTAATATAGGCTTAAGCGGTATCATTTCTCTTGAGCCTCGGGGAGCCGGAGAAAGTGAGTGCTTAGTTATTCAGGCTAGACAACTTAATAGAGTTTTCAATGGCAATTGTCTTGGATAAAAACACAAATCCTGCCGTCCATGTACAGCAGTTGCCGATTACTCCCGAACTTAAGAAAAAAATTCAAGAGTTAAATTCGTTCACAAGTTTCTAACTCAACCTGAATCCAAACTCAAACCAGAATCCAATATCAAACACGAACTTGAATACTTGATCATGAACCTGAATACCCGAATTCAAATATCAAACTCAAACTTGAATACTTGACCGAACCATGGTTATAACTTGACATGAATACCTGAACACAAGCTTACATCTTGAACATGAACTTGTATATTTTTATATCCATAGATTCGGCCAAGACCTATAATCTTAATCTAAACAATACAATACGCGGAGATAAAGGGGTAGATTGGTACGGAACGTATATCGTAGCATGAGAGGTCACTTTAAAAGACACTTACATGAATTCACGTGTCGTTGTCCCATGGGTTATGACGGGGCTTTGTACTATATGTTACCACAGTCCACGGGGTAAGATGGACTCCTCTCGTATATATGAATATCTTCTTTATCAAATTATAAATAACCACGTTAGAATAACTATCCTATACTTGTGAATGATCATATACAATTTTACATGTCCTCTGTTCTTTTGGTTTCTATTCACATTATATACTATCTTCTCTTACTTCTTTTGGGACTTACCGAGCGCTAGTTCGTTGACGACGTTAATCTTTATTTTCTTTCTTTGGAATGTTCGTCAGGAGGATCGGACTCTGAAGACGTAGAGCCGAGCCAGGAAGACTTGGACTAGTTCGCAGCACAACCTGACTACTAGCTCCGTCCAGCCTGCACTTACTTTCAGTATGCCATTGTTTAGGCATTTTCTTTTATTATTGTATCTTTTATTTCAAAAAGTTGTATGTAAAGTTGAATGTAAATAAAGTTGTTGTTTCATTTTTTTACTCTTGTATTCTTGCACATTGTTATATTGCTTAATTATACTTACTGTATTTTCTTAGTAAATACGTTGCGGGCTTGCCACGTCACCGTTTCCGTCCACTGGGAAGCGGGGCGTGACAGGTTTTCTTGGTGGCCCATGTAGGCCAGTTCTGCATGAAGTCTTAAGCAATATATCACAAGAATTATAAGAATCAGCAACTATACATTCCTTGCATTTCAAATTTCTTGAATCTATCGTAACCTTTCCTTTTTCTATCGAGGTAATGGATTCTCCCAACAATACTAGCACCAACGTTAATGGAAACACACCACCACCTACCTTACCACCTTCCCCTACCATTGCTGCTCCGATTTGTCATGCCCCGCTTCCTAATAGACGGAAACGGTGACGTGGCAAGCCCGCGGCATATTTATCCAGAGAAGGTCATTCCCTAAATAAATATACTAAGCGTATTGAAACAATAATACACAATGCAAGAATAAATTGATACTGTAAAATTTTTTAACAAACATCTTTATTTACATTCAACTTCCAATATGTCACGCCCCACCCCCAATACAGAGAGTATTGTCCGCTCTGGCCGAAACCGCGCGGTTTTGTCCTTCGGGGCGAACTGGACCCGACCGGGGGCCACTTCCTAGCAGGTCACCCATCCCAGAACTTTCCTGGCTCGAGCATGCTTAACTACGGAGTTCTCAAGCTCACTGTTCCCCTCCGAACGACGGCGCGACATGACGTCTTGCCTGAGATTCGGGGCAGATGCTAATTGGTGCTATCCGTCCACCTCTCCGAAGATGCCAAGTTGATTTATGGCACCGTGTATCGAAGGTTTAGACGGATGCGTCCGATGTAGCAGACTTCGTCAGATTCCCCCTCGTTTGAGGGGTTTTTGATTGTGGGGACGCTCTTCCCTGCAGGCGCAAGCCCCTGCAGTTAATTACGCTACCGCATTGCGGTAACAACTTTCTCCTTCTCCAGATGGTCACTTCGTGTCGTGGGTATTTGTTTTGTGTTCTGTTGCCCGTGGATTGTTTACGGAGACCGAGTTATGTCGTCGCCCGTAGGGCATGGACTAGTCCAAATCCGTATTATCTTAGATTTGGGTTTGGGGGTTTGGTTTGAGGATACGTTAGCCATATTTGAGGCCAAGATCAACTCAAACGTTTGTTAAGGATACGTTAGTCTAGTTTGAGACTAAGATCAACTTAACGGGATCGTTTAGATCCGACAAAAGAGCATTTGGGCTCTAATGTTCCAGTTTAGGGACATAGTGGTCCATCATATGTATGGCCGTCGGGACCCGTCACCTCTCTGACGATGTTGAAGGATTACAACGACGGATGTCAGAGGAGTTCAGAGATGTACCCTCGAGCCAGAGTTAATTGGGGGGGATTCATAGTCCAGTCTGTTTGAAGGTTTAAGGATACGTTAGCCATCTTTGAGGCTAAGATCAACTTAAACGGGACCGTTTAGATCCGACAAAAGAGCATACGGGGCTCTATTGTTCTAGTTTAAGGACATTGCGGTCCATGGGTAGTTTAAGGACGTTGCGGTCCATTGTTAGTTTTAAGACATCTCGGTCAAGGTTAAGGACGTCGTAGTCCATGGGTTTAAGGACCCCACAGTCCATTGTTAGTTTTAAGACATCTCGGTCAAGGTTAAGGACGTCGTAGTCCATGGGTTTAAGGACCCCACAGTCCGGTATGTGCTCTGGATGCTTCACACGGGTTCACTGCCGTGCTCTGTGAGGACCAGGCTCCGCTCTGGACGTTTTCCACGGGGTCAAAGAGTGACGTTATCCGCGTTCCACGTAACCAGGAATTTTGCATTAAACACGGGTTTAAGGACCCCACAGTCCATATCAATGTGTGGTCGTCGGGACCCGTCAATTCTTTGAAGACATTGAGGGATTACAATGCCAAGTATCAAAGGAGTGAAGAGATGTACCCTAGAACCGGAATGGCTTAAATAGTCTTTGACCCAATTTGGGATCAAGACCGATTAATTATGTTATGAGCCCATTGGCCCAGTTAATCACAAATTGAAGACTTATGGCCATCTTGGGCTAAGTCCAATCAGGAGAGGCTTTGCCTCCATCCATTTAGCCAATTGGGCCAAAGCCTAGTGTTAAACACTACAGAGCAATCAGTGTTGAACGCTGGGAATGAGGTTGACAAGTTAGTGTTTAACACTAAAAGATAATCGGTGTTAAACACCAGCAACAAGGCTTTTCAAATTAGTGTTAAACACTAAAACAGATCAGTGTTGAACACTGCAAATAAAGCTTTTTGATTAGTGTTGAACATTAAGGCCCAACAGTGTTTTAACACTGGGTTCGAGAGTTTCAATTTAGTGTTAAACACTAAGGCAAGAGGGGTCACGTGGCAGCACGTGAGAGCGCCCTCCCTTCATTTATTCTGCTGAGATTATCGCGTCTTTCAGAGCATCACGTGCCATCACGTGATGGGCATTCAAATGCTTGTGTATTAAAGCTTCTGTCAAGGGTCACGTGGGTCACGTGGGGTGCTGCCTCAAAGGGGTTTTCTGTAGATCTCCTGGGGGGGGGGTCACGTGGTGACACGTGACCCTGCCTCTATGTATATTGTTTAGAGGATTTATTAATCTTTTCCAGGAATTAAATTCCTCGTAGGGTTAAACCCTGACAGTAATTTCAGAGGAATTAAATTCCTACTTCCTCTTAAAGGTTTATATTCTGAATAGAGTTGGACTCTGAATTTTCTGTAGGAATTAAATTCCTCATACATGTGAAGAACCATATAGGGTTAAACCCTAATCAAAGCTTTTAAGGAATTAAATTCCCACTCTCTTGTTAAATTATGATCAAGGGAATTAAATCCCCGCTGTTCCAACAGAACTAGGTTCTTAATTAGGGTTAAACCCTGTTTCTTTTTGTTCTGAAGGAATTAAATTCCCGTAACACAGGGTCAAGCCCTAGTTTTATTTCAAAGGAATTAAATTCCTATAGTTCTGTGAGAATTAAATTCTCGTGCTTCCATTCCCTCTCTATGTTTTGGATCTGCATGGCAGGATCTCGACCCATTGAGAATTAAATTCTCAACCTCAAGGGGAGATGTGCACTTTGCAGATCCTCTATCAAAAAGAGAAAAAATATGTTCTTCTGTTTTATATATCAGAGTTAAACTCTGTTGAGAATTAAATTCTCTTTTCCTTCAAGGAGCCTTCCCTTTCTTACCTAGGGTTTTCTTTTGCAGAAGATCCAAGTTCCTCGAAGTATCAAGGCTCTCTCCCCCTTTCTTCCCTCTGCCTATCTCTTTTTTATTGTGTCTCTTGGCTCCTATTTATAGGAGAAGCAGCCGAATCAATTAGTTTTTTTTTACGAATCTTCATTAAGCGATTTGATTTGCATCCATCATTCGTTTTGGACCTTTGGATTATTAGGTGAATTTTATTCACCATTGGATTTCAAGTCCCGGGATTCTCCTTTGTTGTTTCGGTTAGATTTAAAGGGGAAATCTTTCTAAACCCGAGATTTTCCCATAGATAGATGATATTTCATCACCTCTGAATCTTTAATTCGATTGGTTCCAGGTAGTCGCTTTCCTTTGGAAAGATTTGAATCTCTTTCAGAATTTAATTCTGTTGACAAAATGGGCTTTGAAAGCCGGTCACGTGTGACCACGTGACCCATGGTCACGTGTGGGCACGTGACCCCCTTTGGTATGAGCCTTCTTCTTTCTTTTTGCGCTGTCTTCTGGTTGTTGCTTAACCGTCACGTGCCATCACGTGACCCCTGGTCACGTGTGAGCACGTGACCCTGGTCTGGACTCTTTTTCCTTGACTTGATCAGGGAACCGATGTGCCTTTGAATCCGCTTTAAAATGTCACGTGCCAACACGTGACCCTGGTCACGTGGGAGCACGTGACCCTTTCTTAAGCCCTTTTTCTTTGATGTAGTCAGGAAGCTGAACTTGCTTTGCCGGTACTTTTGGGTGTCACGTGCCAACACGTGACTGCTGGTCACGTGTAAGCACGTGACCCTCTTCTGAAGCTTTTTCCATAAGCTTTCCTGATTTTAAATCAGGAAACACTCACTTAAAAGGCGCCTCTGACTTGAAGAGTGGTATAATTCCATTTATAGTATAGATCTGTCCTCTTTCGGAATGTATTCCGAAAATCCCCCATTGTTTTACAGTAGGTCCTCATGCTTATCTGGTATATATGGGTATACCGGATAATACCTGGGGTATTACATTCTCCCCCACTTAGAACAATGGTTCGTCCACAGACCTACTATTGAAGCACCTGCTCTGATACCATTCTGTCACACCCACCCTCAATATATAGAGTATTGTCCGCTCTGGCTGAAACCGTACGGTTTTGTCCTTCCGGGCAAACTGGACCCGACCAGGGGCCACTTCCCAGGAGGCCACCCATCCCAGAACTTTCCTGGCTCGAGCACGCTTAACTACGGAGTTCTCAAGCTCCTGTAGTGTCAGTTCACTTAAAAGGTGCCTCTGTCTTGAAGAGTGGTATCATTCCATTTATAGTACAGATCTGTCCTCTTTCGGAATGTATTCCAAAAATTCCCCATTGTTTTACAGTGGGTCCCATGCTTATCTGGTATATATGGGTATACCGGATAATACCTGGGGTATTACACAATATTTACAAATACAAGAGTTTATGCTAGAAAATAAATACAATAAGGAAAATGCCTAAACAAGTGGCATACATAAACTGAAGAAAAAGTGAAGCTGAGCTAGCCATGAGTAGCGATCTGGTTGTAGTCCTCCTCTGTGGCTTCAACCTCCTCAGTCTCGACCGTATCTGACGGACATTCTAAGAAGAGAAAAGTGGGTGGAATGTCCGTCAGCGAACTAGCGGTCGGTAAGTCCCAAAGATAGGTAAGAGTAAAGAAAATGACGAGTGCAGAATATATATAACGAGTAAGAGTATATGTTCATGGGTAAGTATATAGATATGTCTCTATATGGTCACTATGTTAACGTTAAGTTCCAAGTGTGAATGTCAACGCAGCCGTAGAAGTATTCACGAGCTCAAGAGTGGGACCCCAGGAGCAAGGAAACACGGGCCCATTTCATGTGTTAGTATCGGGGCTCTAGGTTGTGGATGAGGCAACCCGACTGATATTCGAGTAAAATAAGAAAGAGGTTAATACGGGACTCCTAAAGCTCCGTTGGATTCACACAAGAAATTATCCCAAGCACCCTGAGTATAATATATTATAACTGGTCAATATACTTAATTGATTTGATTGTTTGATTGACATGTCTTGATCGAAACCCTAGATTGCAAAAGGTGTAGATTGTATTCAAGTGAGTCGAGTAATGTGTGAGTCCTGACAATTGCAATCTGGATTCGAATCATGTTGGTTCGAGTAGATTGAGTTCGAGTTCATATTCGAGTTTGAGTTCAAGATTATGTTCGAGTTTAGATTCGAGTTTAGGTCTTTTCATGTGAATTGATGTAAATTGTTAAAAATCTTATGTTCGGGAGAAATCAGCAACTGCTGTACATGGACGGCAGGATTTGTGTCTTTTTTCATGACAATTGCCATTTGACAACTCCGTTAAGTTGTCTAATCTGAATAGGCAAGCACCCACTTTCTCTGGCTCTCTGGGGCTCAAGAGAATTGATCCCGCTTAAACCTATATTAATCTAGAGTTCTTAAATATTGATGTGGTGTTTTGAAAATTTATAGTATTTTATTAAAAATTCTAATCTTTCATTTTAAAAATATAGTTTCTTAATTTATTTTTATTGAAAATATGAATTTATGATTTTTATATAATTTTTCAAAAATTAGTTTTGTTTAGAAAAGTCGCGTTTCTTAAAAACCGTATTTTTATTTCCTTTCGAGACCGAATATTCCGTGAGGAGTTCTACATCTCACTCTACTGTCCCAAGGATGTGCGATAATCCACACCATCCATTAGCAGGTCCCCTAACGAGGGCTGTAGAGGCATAATTGCCAAGGATTTCGAAATACCGATTAAAAGAAACCCGTTTTATAAAGGTGTGGTATTTTAATGAAAAAGTTATTTTTTTAAATGAACCATAAAACTAGGATACCGTGCTATGTAACCATGGCGTGCGTGTGGGGTAGGTCGTTACCCCGTGAAATTTTCCTAAAGTATCTTTTTAACAATTATTGAAAAGGGGTTATACTAAAGTTCATGGTATTTTAATGGAAAAGTTCGTTATATATTTGTTTCATATGAAAATTTTGTTAAAACTAAAAACTAAATGGTGTGAATAAGGTCACGATTAGTGTAGCATGTTAGTTTGATTTAATTTTGATTATCACATGCATTACAAATATCAAAAAGAATATTATATCGGAGACAACTCCTCTTTTGTCGATTTGTTTTAAAAGACGGATTGAGATGAAAGAAATGGAGAGAAGAGGGACTTACCATTTTAGGTGGTTACTAAGAGATCGAAGAAAACCTCGGGGGTCGTGGTTTCGTCGGAGATACTCCAGTCGTCGAGTTTGGCTTGCTACTTCACTTGGGGGGCTTAACCCCACTTGGCACTTAGAGAGTTTGAGAGAATTTTAGATAGAAATTTCAAAATGGAGAAGAGCTAGGGCATGGGGTTGTATTTATAGTAAAGAATTAGGGTTTGGGAATTAAAATTTTGGATTAAAATGCATTAAAAAGGAGTTAAATGGTGAATTGAAGAATCTCTGTTTGATTGCAGGAAAATCAAACAGTGTAGGGGAGTTGAGGGGAGTTGAAGAGTCAAGTGTGCAAAGTACGGGGGATTTGGGACAACTTGGACCATCGGCGCCGGCCCTATGGGAGAAACGAGCGGTCGAGATGTGGTGTTTTGTCTCGAGATTCGTGTCACGTGTGTATATCTGTATTTACTCCTTTTTGCGCATGTTTGATTTTTCTGAAACTTTACATTTCTCCGTGTATTACACGTGCAACTCTTGGGCTTCCAAAAATTAAAAAGAAAAAATCTAAAAAAATTTGGGTCTGATGGAATTTGAACGCACAGGCTATGTCACAGCAGTGTAGAGGCTTTACCAGTGAGCTACAAGTTACTTCTTGCTTTTATTTAACAAAAATAACTTTTAGCTCTTATATAGGCTGAAATACTCTTTTCTGTATAATAACAAGAAATTTCTGTACAGTGATTTTAGAGCTGTTACACGATTAATGAACAGACAGTGCTTTTAGAAGCCATCAAAAGTCTTCTGGAGGGCCAGCAGCTGCAGACTGCTATTCTCATAAACCGCCCTGAAGCCGAAGCATCTGGAGTAAAGCAATTTCGTGCGTTGCATCTGAGAAACTTTTCAGGGAAAAAGAGTCCTCTAGAGGCTGAAGAATGGGCCCAGAGTATAGAGGACGACCTTGCCGCAGCACAGGTACCAGACATAGCATGGGTTTGTGTGGCCAAGCTTTAGCTCACTGACAATGCAAGAGTCTGGTGGAAAGTCGAGGAGTGCCGTCTCACACAACCAATAGAGTGGAAGACGTTTCGCGATTTGTTCGATACGAAGTTTTTCCCCGAGACTGCTCGATTTGAGATGAAGCAACAGTGCATCCACCTGCAACAAGATTCCATGTGGGTAAAATCGGTGGATGAATATGATGCCGAATTCATCATGCTTAGTAGGTAAAGAATTCGTATCAAATTCTATTCCGTAAAACACATCACTATCCCGATATCAACATCTTATCAGGTTCGTGGCACACTTGATCCCGACCGATGAGATTCGGGCTAGAAGATTCCAACAGGACTTAGACCCGGAGATTCAGGCGGCATTAGCCAAAGGCAACTATGCAATTCATGAACTTGCCCTAAAGGCAGCACGTCGTTATGAAGCTGTTGTCAAGAAGAAGGGTAAGCCCCAAACAGCCGGAATCAAACGCCCTGCAATACAGATGATAGGATGAGCCTCTTCTAGGCCAACTTTTACACCCAAGAGGCCAGGAGGATCGTTTAACCGGTTTAGTCCAGATTTTTGTTTCTACTGCAAGAGAACTGGACACTTGGCGAAGGACTGCAGGCGTGCAAATGGCATGTGTTTGATTTGTGGCGCATCTACCCACGCTACAGGAGCATGCCCCTATCGTATCAATACAGCACCAGCACCCTGACCCGCAATTACAGCCCTGCAGAGGCTGGCCATTCAGACACCTGCACCTCGCCTAGCTCTTCCTGCACCAGCTCTATATGGACCACCTGCACAGCCTCATCGTCAATTCCATCAGGCACAGAAAAACATGCCTCAAGGGCAGAGGAATGTACCGAGACGACATGCTATACAATGACGGTCGAGGAGGCCGAAACCACAGGACCAGACATCACCGGTACTATACTAGTAGCCACCCTTCCTGCACTCGCACTTTTCGACACTGGAGCTTCACACTGCTTCATGTCACAACGATTCATGAGAACGCACGCGATTCTAGTGAAGCCACTCATTTCAAGCTGGAATGTCAGTTCCGGGAATAGAGTCTTGAAGGCAACTTTGGGATATGATCAGTGCCCAGTTGTAGTTTGCGGTCGAGAATTCTACGCAAATTTCAAAGTACTGGATGTTCACCGCCGAAAACGGGGATGGGGACGTTAGGACGACCTGCCTGAATTTGGGGGCAGATGCTATTTGGATTTATCCGTCCACCTCTCCGAAGATGCCAAGTTGATTTATGGCACCGTATATCGGAGATTTGGACGGATGCGGCCGTTGTAGCGTGACTTCGTTAGATTCCCCCTCGTTTTGCGAAGGGTTTTTGATTGTGGAGACGTTTTTCCCTACAGGCGCAAGCCCCTGCAGTTAATTACGTTACCGCATCGCGATAACCGCTTTCTCATGCTCCGGAAGTTCACTTCGTGTCGTATGTGTTTTTGTTTGTTTTTGTTGCCCATGGATTGTATACGGAGACTAATTTATGTTGTCGCCCGTAGGGCATGGATTAGTCTAAATCCGTATATCATAGATTTGTTTTTATTTATTTATTTAAGGATCGTTAATCTATTTTGAGATTAAGATCGACTTAAATGTATGTAAGCATTTGGGGGCTCGATTTGTTTTTGTTAAGGATACATTAGTCCAATTTGAGACTAAAGATCCACTTAACGGGGTTTCAGGATCATTTTTATTTCAGATCCAACAAAAGAGTATTTGGGCTCTATTGTTTTAGTTAAGGAAATTTCGGTCCATTATCGCCATTTTGGAGGCGAATATTAGTTTAGGGACATTTCGGTCCATTATCGCCGTTTTGGAATATTAGTTTAAGGACGTTTCGGTCCATTATCGCCAATTTGGAGGCGAATATTAGTTTAGGTACTTCTCGGTCCTTTGCCAGTTCAAGGACGTAGTGGTCTATTGCCAGTTTAAAGACGTAGTGGTCCATGGTGTTTATCTTGCGCGCACGTGTATTTGTTACGTGACGGAATGAACAAGGGTGATATGGAATGCACCCAGTATGGGGTGCGGTCTGATTTGAGGTGTGCACGTCGGTTTGGACGGTTAGGGAATACACTGAAGAATTGTTGGTTATCGGGACCCGCCACCCCTCTGAAGACGTTGAAGAATTGCAACGACGTATATCAGAGGTCTGGAAAGATGTACCCTTAAACCAAATCCCGTATTTGAGGGAAACGGGTATGGTGCCCTAGGAATCGTTAGTCATGTTTGAGACTAAAATTATCTTAGGAGATATAAGATGAATATCATTTGGGATATCATCAATTGAAAGATCAATAGTCATATTTGGGACTAAGATCAGTTTGGGGAATCATGAGCAAAGGGGGTTCGGTTGATTGGAAATCGAAGAGATTTTGACCTTGGGAAAACTTAGCCAATTTAGGCTAGGTCTGGGTCTCCATAGTTACCCAACAGTGCTAAACACTGGTATATGCAGCACTCACGTGTATCCCACGTGAGGCGCCGAATCAGTGTTAAACACTGAACTCTGGAGGCGCTCACGTGAGGCACCCCAAATATGGGCTCTGCTCTTTGGGTTTTATTTCCTCTTTTTATACAGAAGTGTTAGGCACTTGATTGGGGGTCGCGTGCAAAGCACGTGACTGCCTTAGGAAGTGCTCCTTGCTCTTCTTTTAAGCACTCATGTGGGAAACACGTGAGGCAATCTCGGCCTTTTCTTTTTATTCATTAGAAGTACTCACGTGGAAAACACGTGAGGTCTCACCAGGCTGTTCTTCTATGTTCTTGGAGATTTTGATCTCAAATTAATGACATTTTTAGTCATTAGGCTTTGGGTTTAGAAGGTCTCAAATTATTATCATCGTCTGAGGAATCAAGTTCTCCTCTTGTTTGTGCATGAATCAAATAGGGTTAAACCCTAGTTTTCAGAGGAATTAAATTCCCAAATGTTTTTATAAGAATTAAATTCTTTGAACTCAGTTCTTTCCCCTAAGTTTTAAATCTGCAGGACAGAATCTCCCCGATGAGAATTAAATTCTCAACTAATGGGGAGATCTGCTTCTGCAAATCTCAACCAGAGAAAGAACTGGTTCTTGTATGAAGGGTTAAACTCTTAGAGAGGCAAAAAAGGAATGGAACAATCTCTGTGTTTTTTCTAATTTTTACCTAGTATGTTCTGACGAAACAAATCTTCGCTGAGAATCAAATTCTCTTTCTTTTTTTTCTACTTCTGTCTTCCCTCTCTTTGTGTGTGTTTTTTTTTCTCCCCCTTCCTTGAGACTTGAAGTCTCGGGCTCTTTATAGAGTGGAAAGAAGTTTTTTTAATTCTTAGAAAATCTCTCATTGAGAGATCCCCATTGATTTAATTGGTTTCAGAATTGATTTGGAGAATTTTACCCACCGTTGGATCTTTGATCCAAAGACTTCTGTTTTTATATAAGATATTGTTCTTGTTTTTAACAAGATTGGGGATATTCTCCAATATATAGAATAAAATTCTATCGAGCGGTGACATTTTAATCACCATTGGATTTTTAATCCAAGTGTGCTCAGTTTAACAGAGTATAATCTTTCTCTGTTTAGTAAGATATAGGAAATATTTTGGATTTTTGATCCACTAACTCCCTGTTTAACAGAAAATATTCTCTCCAATAGAATTTAATTCTATGTTTAATCACCGTTGGATCCTTGATCCAACGGTTTATTAAGTTATTAAGTAGAATTTGATTCTACGCAAGGAGGTGTCTTCACGTGTTAACACGTGAGGCTTGCGGTTTAATTGCAGCGCTTAGGCGCTTACGTGTTGGCACGTAAGGCTGGTTTAGCCTATTTATCTACCGTTGGATGTAGCGGATTTGGATGTTGGTGGATAAAGTCCCCGTGAATTTGGCATAAGTGACACTTTTTCGCATATTCGGGGCAGTCCTGAATCATCGTGGGCCAATAATATACCATCCTTTTGATTTTCAGCTTCATTTTTGACCCAGTTTGATGAGAACCGCAGAGTCCGTCATGAGTTTCTTGGATGACTCTCTTTGCTTCTTCTGGCCCCAAACACCTTACCACAAACCGTCAAGCGATCTCCTGTATAGAGTATCATTGACGAAAGCGAAAGATAGAGCCCGTTTCATGAGATGATGCCTTGACGACGCGCTTCCGGGTGTTCGATGGGATTTGAAGTAGTCTATGAAGACTTGCCTCCAATCCTTGACCTTTTCTTCGTCTTCTATTTGGAGGACTGCTTGTTTGGTCGTTTCCTTTTCTTCAGATGAATCTGTTAAATCCTCCGAAGATATCTTTGCTGGCGCGAGAACCCTGCGGCTTTGCATGATAATCTTTACGTCGTCGAGGTCTTCGTCGGCCAATTCCTTAGCCAGCTTGGCTAATGCTTCTGCCTTGCTATTTTTCGCACGCAGTATGCTTTCTAGGATGTAAGAGGAGATTTGTGTCAGCAGTTGCTGCACTCTCCTGCCATATTTTATCAACTCTGGTTTGCACGTCTAATAGTCACAATTTACTTGGCTAACGACCAGCTGGGAGTCTCTATATATGAGGAGGTTTTCGATTCCCATATCGACAGCGATCTCAAGACCCGCTATTAAAGCTTCATATTCAGTCTCGTTTTTTGTTCTTGGCTCCGTTAAGGAAAGGGCGAAACGCATTATCCCTCCTTGCGGAGTCACGAAGATGAGGCCCATCCCGGCTTTGATTATAGGAGTGTTATGCTTCCGCTTCTTCATGGAGGATGCTCCATCAAAGTAGAGTTCCCATTGGACATTATTTCCTTCCTTCTCCCCTTTGATTGTGTCGAACGCATGTTCGTCTGGCAATTTACAACTTAAAGGAGAATCGGCTGGTATCGGATGCTCAGCGAGAAAGTCGGGGATGGCCTGGCTTTTCACTGCTTTGAGGGGTCGATACGTTATCGAGAATTCCATTAAGAGGAGGGCCCATTTGGCAAACCTTCCTGTTAGTATGGCTCTTGACATCAAATATTTGAGAGGATCCACCTTTGATATGAGATGGACCTCATGCGCCAAGGCGTAGTGTCTGAGCTTCGTTATCGCGAAGATCAGTGCCAGGCAATACTTTTCGAAGGGGGAGTAGTTGTTTTCTGCCCCCATGAGAACTTGACTCAAATAGTAGAGAGCTCTCTCCCTCCCCTGGTCGTTCTTCTGTGCCCATAACGCGTCTAGAGAACCTTCCAGGGCTGTTGTGTACAGGATGATGTGCTTTCCCTTAACCGGAGCGGTCAGTACCGACGGGTTCTGCAGGTATTGCTTAATTTCATCCAGTGTATTTTGGCATCTATGATCCCAAAAGAACGGGGTCCCCTTCTTCATTAGATGACTGTAGGGACGGCATTTTCCGGAGAGGTTGGCTATGAACCGCCGGATATACACGAGCTCTTCTTGGAGAGACCGCAGTTGTTTGAGAGTTCTCGGCGAGGCCATCTCCATAATCCCCTTAAACTTCGAAGGGTCAATTTTGATACCCCGGTGCCGTATGATGAATCCCAGGAATTTTCCTGAGGAGACACCAAATGCACATTTGAGAGGATTCATCTTCAGATTATATTTCCGAAGGCGTTGGAACACTATGTCTAGATGCTCCCAGTGTTCCTCATAAGATTTGCTCTGCACCATAAGGTCGTCAATGCAGCATTCAACAACCTCATGAATGAGGCCGTCGAAGATTTTCGTCATGGCCCTTTGGTAGGTACCGTCAGCGTTCTTTAGATCGAAAGGCATTGCCTTGTAGCAGAATATGCCCAACGGAGTCCGGAAGGCGGTATGCTTTTGGTCTTCAGGATGCATTTTTATTTGATTGTACCCTGAAGATCCATCCATAAAGGAGAAGACCTCGTGGGTAGACGTGTTATCTATCATCAGCTCGGTAACTGGTACTGGGAGGTCATCCTTTAGGCAAGCTTTGTTGAGGTCCCGAAAGTCTACGCAGATGTGCACTATCCCATTTCTCTTCAAGACTGGAACAATGTTGGCAATCCAGTCGGGATATTGAACTTCTTGGATGAAGCCGGAGTCAATTAGTTTCTTGACTTCGGCGTTGATACTCATCTCGAGTTCGAGCCGCATTCTTCTTGGCGCCTGTTTGATTAGCTTGAGGTCTGGCGATATAGCCAGTTTATACACCGTTATTTTTGGATCTAGTCCCGACATCTTAGAATAGTTCCATACGAAGCAGTCTTTATATTGCATAAGCACGTCCTTTAGTGTGGCTATCTGTTTTTTAGACAACAGCCCACTGACGAACGTGGGCCTCGGCTCGTTTTCCGTCCCTAGGTCAATTTTTCTTAGGTTGTCCGCCGTGGTATGTATCCCATCTTGCAACTCTTTTGGTGCTGGTGGAAACTCTGATATCACCTCCTCCTCGTCCTCATTTGCGAAGCACCTGAAGCAGTCACCCATATTCTCATGCTTTCCTTCCTTTGAGAGTGTTATCATACGGCAAGTACGAGTCCGCTTCCATTCTTGGTGTTGAGCTGGTCCCACCTTCACGATATAGGTTTTCTATGGCTCATGCTTTTGCGGCGGGGTCACCCTCCAGCTGTCGGATAAAGCAAACATGTCCTGTTGATATTGGTATTCGACCCGGTCTTTAAAGGTGAAGCAGCCTTCAAGAGGATGTCCTATTGCTCGATGATAGGAGCAATAATCCGGGTGATGGACCTCATTTACCTGTTCGGGGTACCGAGGCTCCGGGAGCGTCATCATTTGATACTTCATGACAAAGTTGAATATTTTCCTTATCTTGTCTTGAGGGAAAGAGTATTCCCGTCCCATTTTCTTCATAAAAGACGGATTCCAGCTGACTTTTTATTGATTGCGTGGCTTCTTGGACCCGCTTCACTGTTTCCTAACGTCATTCTCGTTCTTCACTTTGTTTTTGCCCCAGTTTCGGGCTTTTCTCTTGTCACAAGAACGTACAAGGGGCTGAGGGTGAAGGGCATCGTAATCTTCTCTTTCAACAGACAAATGATTGAGACGCTGCGTCCTGGTCTTTTCGTAAATAGCCATTTCGCGGTTGTGATCCTCCCGAACCTTTTGACCGGCTTCTCTTATTAGCTTGTCAACTTGCTCTTCGAACGACGGACTTGACGTTCTTATAGCAGGATTTTGCTTCGTTTCAACGTCACAGCTATCTGGAAAAGCTTTCTTTTCTCCACCGGAGTTATTTATGACGCGGCAGTTGTGGAATCACTCCCGTTTATTTGACCGAATATATCCAAGCCCAGTCGTCTCCATCCTTCCGTTGGGCATCTTTCGCTGAGTCCCGGGAACGTCCCAAATCTTGTTGTAGAACTGGGCTTGTTGAACGGTTTGTTTGAAGAATACGCCTAGGCATCTTAATAGCCTTTTCAATCCCTCTGCGTAATATCTGGGCAGACGGATTGGTTGAAGCTTGTCAAGCGCAAGCTTGGCACCATGCCAAACTTCTTTCTCCACTTTGGTCTCCGTAGATTGATAGAAAATGATCGCCTTTTCACCGCTTCGCCTGGGAGGGACGTAGAAAGTCTAAAACTCTTGTACGCTGTATGTATCAAGCGCATCAAGTTCTTTGTAATGCCGTGACGGAACCATGGTGATTTGTAAACTCTGATCATCTCCAGTAATGGTTTGTGCTGACGAGCGAGTGGAGAACACGGCCTGGACTCGTCCTCAGAGTCACTGCCAAAGATCAAAATAAGAGTAGATGGTCTGGGCCTGTTGCATTGGGGTTGCCCTTAGTAGACTATTTCCTCATCTTCCTCGGTGTCACTCCCAAAGATCGGGATGGTGACAACGGATTTCCGTTTATCCTCCGGCTTATGACAACTTTCCGTATCTTTGAAGTCTGGTAGGAAGTACTTTGCGTCTTCATATTTTTTGTAACAACCCTAATTTTCTTATACACTTTTTCCTATACAAATTTTTTCAAAATATTTTTAAAATCCACAAAAGGGTATTTTAGCCTGAGCACAAGATTTAGGTAATTATTTTTGTTTTTAATTACAAGCTACAAGAATGAAATAACTCCATTTTTAGTGTACAAGAAATCACTTTAAAATTTAATATATACTTGGAGTATTTACTCTTGCTGCTATCATTTTAAATAATTAAAAACCACAATAATTACAAGAAGGAGCTTGTAGCTCATTGGTAATACCTTGCACTGCTGAACCAAGCCACCGGAGTTCAAATCCCATGCCCCACATTATTTTTGTATTTATTTTGTTTTAATTTTTTTTTGGAAGTCAACGGTAAAAAGGCCATAACTCCCAAAATATGTACTGGACAACAAAAGGTAAAAATACCAAGTTGTTCCTCAGGAAAACCCCCGGCCATTGGACCCTTGACTCGGCCCGACTCGGCGCCGCCGGCCGGCGAATCGGCCGACTCGGTCCGGCGCCGCCGGCCGGACTTGGCCGGACGGCCGAGTCACCAAATGAGAAAAATTGGCTCTTGACTTGGTCAACCCTCTTGCACACTTATTATACCTGGATCGGTTTTGATTTGGCCAATAAATCCCTTTTACTCCTAGGTTTAATGATTTTTAATGAATTTTTATATTTTCTTTTAATATCTTTAATCCTAACCCTAACCCTAGCCTAGCCCTATATAAAGACCCCTACCATCTACCTTTTCCCCTCACCACTCTAAGTCTACTCTCCCAAATTCTCGAGAACTCGGTACGAAGAGCGAGAAGCGAAGCGCTGCCGAAATCGACGACGGATTCCGGCGACCGGATCAGAACCTTCGCGACATTTTCGACGAATCGACAACCACCACATCCCTTAGCTTCCTTAGCTTGTCCAAACCGTAAGTCCCTCCTCTTCTCTCTCTCTTTTCTATAAATGTAAAAATACGACTTTTTGGAACCCGACGGAAATCGGACAAACCGATTTCCGATTCGGCTTTTCTATAAATTTCCACTTGTCACCTAATACATAATATCTACCCATATTCATGTTGACTATTAATCACCCATAAACCAATTTAAACAAAAATTTTCACATGAAATGATAGCTTCTTTGCAAAACCGTATTCCTTTCATAAAAATACCATGAAGTTCATTTTTCTTAGTTTAATAAATTCTCTCACTCCTAAATAGGTTTATCTTGATCACTAAACTTGTAGAACCCAATTTGAATGAAATTTCATACATAAAATGATAACGTTTTCGAATACCGTATTCTTGCGCTATAATACCTTTAAGTTTAACATAGCATGTTTTACCTTTAAACTTCATTAAACCTTAAAATAAGTCACGCGGTAATGACCTACCTCTACACACACTCAACATAACCCTAATTGATAAATATCAAAACACAGAATACGAAATTACAGGACTTTTCACTAAAATACCCTAATCTTTATAATCTTTATTGAAAGCTTTAAGTTGTAAACATTTCTAAATAAAATCTTTTTATAAAATGAAAGTACGATTGGTCATGGACATCGATCGTTTATCTAAACTGTCTTGTGGTGCCTAGGCAAGTGTGTCTAAGGCTAGTGGTTTTTAATTAGGCCCACGACTGTGGTTCCTTCCCACTTACCTGGCACTTACCTGGCCGCAATTGACGGTGAAGAGGCGATTTGAGGCTTCTAATGACTCATCGTTTAGACCTTAGAAATAGGTTAGTTGGCTTAGGAAACCCTAATAACTAAAATACGGAAAACTATACTTTTTGCAAATAAATACCTTATATTTATAAAACCGTTTTCCTAAATGAGAAGTGTTTATAAAACATAAGCAAAGTGCCGCTACAACCCACTTTTGGGGAACCTGTTAGGGATAGTACGGTTCATCGTGCACCCGCAGGCTAGTAGTGCGAGATTCAGACCTCCGCAAGGAGCATTCGGTCTCGAAAGGTTTAAAATACGACATTTAAGAAAAATGAGATTTTTGAAAATAAAATATTCATTTAAAAATTATCCAAGTGTTTATATATATAATTATCATTTAAACACCTATTTTATTATAATATAAAGTTTCCACATTTTCCTAAAAAAAAATTTACAAGAATAAAATTTACATTAAAATACCATGAATTTCAGATAAAACAATTAATACTTTTATTAGGATATATTCACTAGAATAACACAAATAAAATTCACATTCATTATAACAATAAAGACGATTATTAAATACTTGAGGTGTATTTCGAAAACTATACAAAAGTACTTTTTACAGAAAACCCCCTCAAGTTTTACAAATTACAATAAGGACCCTAACTAATATTGAACTTCAAATTATTTTTCTTTTAGTCTGACTCGGGTTAGAGTCTGACTATTCCTGACTAGAATATGATTCAAGTCAATCTATATTCTTTTATATTCCAATACAATTTGAATACATGAAACCCTGAATCCAGTTAACAATATATTCTTTTTGACTGAATCAAACCATGGATATTCATCCATTATCCTGATATTCCATTTTCCTGATTACACAGTTACACCATGTTTACTGATATCATGATTTTGGTCAGTCACTCAACTTACATATTCCAATACCACATTACTGTTAAAACACTACGGGGTTTAAAGGGGTAGATTGGTACGGAAGGTGTTAAAGGTGGCACGAGGTGGTCAGATTAAGACACCTAACCTGAATCCTATTGCTGTTGTACCGTGGCATAACGGTTCCTTGTACTTTTCCTTTTGCCCTGATCTCTAGCATATAGAGATCCCCCTCGTATACACTGGCATCCTTCTGTACCAAGCTACAAACAACAGCGTTAAATAATGTTCCATAATATTCAACAATATAATACTTTAGAAAATACTGTTACTCTGTCATTCTCATTCTTCTTATTCTTTGGGACTTACCGAGCGACCTGTTCGCTGACGACATTCTATTTCTTTCTTCTTTGAATGTCGTCAGGTGCGTTGGACCAAGCTGAGATCGAGCCCACCGGTGAAGATTTGGAGCAGTTCCAAGAAGACCCAGAGCTCTAGATAATTGTACCTTGTTCTTTCCAGTATTTTTCATTTCTGTTATGCCACTGTTTAGGCATTGCTTTTTCATTCCAGTTGTATTTTCATTTTATGCATTGTACAAAGAATGTTATTAATAAAAGTTGCTGTTATTTTAATATCATTTGTCTCTTGTGATTATTTTATATTGCTTAGCTACGCTTAGCGTATGTACTTCTGAGTACATACGTAGCGGACCTCGTCGCGTCCACTTCGCCGTACACTGGGAAGCGGGGCGTGACATTTTCGGACTTCGTTTACGGAGAATGGATTTAGCTCCTCCGTAACGGTGTACTTGAGGCCGTCTTTGAAATACTTTATACACTGGTGTTGTGTAGAAGGGATGGCGTTGTACTCGTGTAACCAAGGCCTGCCGAGCAGAGCGTTGTAGCAAGTCTTGGCATCAATGATGTGAAATTTGATGTCAGTGACAAGCAGCCCGAAGCGTAATGTCAGTATTACGGACCCGAGTGTCCGTGATGACTGTGAATCGAAATCGGAGATGGTAATTTTATCTCAGGCTAGGTGCTGAAAATTCATGCAAATCTTCTTCAGCACCTTTACGTTAAGGAGGTTAACAGAAGACCCATTGTCAACAAGGATTTTTCCTATCTTGATGTCGTGGCAATACCCAATGACATATAACGGGCGGTTATGGTCGCACGTTCCAAGGAGGAGATCTTTATCGCTGAATGTGATGTCAGCCGTGTGAAGCTCTGCTAACTCGTCCTTCATCCTTTCTTTCGTAGGGAAAGCTTGAAACTGATCAGGCTTTTGTTATGCCTTAATCAAAGAATCTCGAGAGCATCCAGTATGGTTAGTTGTGAAGGCATTTTCTTTAGATGCGCTAGGACATTGTAATCCACCTTGTTTTTCCTAGGTGGGTCCTTGGCTGCGAGCTCTTTAACGACTCCATCATCAAGGGTGATCTCCCCAGGGACTTTTTCTTTCCCCTTGTCTCTTTTACTCAAACCTTTATTTGCAGGTCCGAGGTTCTTTTCAGGCAGCGTGCGGATATGCAGCTGAATGTTCCTGCAGTTCTTCACCCCCTCTTCTTTTTCGGAGTTGGAGTTCTTGAAGAGAGGTCCGAGGGTCATTTCTTCCTCAGAATCGCTCCCGAAGGTAAGAATTTGGAGTTTTTCACTTTCCCGACTGGTATCAACCATATGACAGTTGCCAGTCGTTTTCTCACGCGCACTTGTCGAACTTCTTTACTATCGACGAGCTACGCATTTCATTCTCTTGAAGTGTTGTTGATGGGAAATGTATCCTTACCACCACTTCTTGAAGGCACTGCATTCTTCGGTGGGGTGAGTGACCCTACGATGGTATAAGCAGTAGTTCGGATGTGAATTCTCTCCGTTGAGACTTATGACCCCGAGCGTGTTTCCTTTGAGAGGCGGCTGTTTCATTCCCACCGACAGGGCTTTGGCGAACCGTTTCTTTGTCTTGATCCTGCTCTTTTTTGCTGCAGGTGTGCTTTGGTTTGGTCGGAGTTCTTTACGACTCCTCCTTACCGCAGCTTCTTCATCCTGACGGTGACGCTTAACATTTTCGTATATGACTGTTTCGCGTTCTCTTTCAGCTTTGCTTTTTCGAAAGGTTTCGTTTAATAGCCTATCGATTGGGTCTTCTGACAATTCCAGGGATTTTAGCGTCGCTCCTGCCCACAGTTCCTCTACGTTGCTTTCCGACGCCGAGGGAGCTTCTTCGACATTTGATGACGAATGGGAGACCATGTTGCAACTTGCTACATAGTCTTGGGTTTCCACTGATGAGTCATTTCCCTCATCATCATCACTATCTCCATTCTCAAGGATATGCTTGAGAAACTCTTCGAGCATAACTGGGGTCCGTGCCTTCTGGTAGTGCTCCTCCAGCGCGCCGATATACTTTTGCAGGTCCGTGTGCTTGACGTCATACTCGGCAGGCTGCACAGGCTTCTTGGTCTTCTTCTTTTTCTTTGAAGACTTTGAAGGCTTGACCTGGGGGTTTTGCCCCTTGTCAACTGTTTTCGGTGCGGAACGTGGTTTCAACATCCCTTCAATGATCTCGGCCTCCAGCGGGCTTTTCCATCTGATCGCCGGTCACGTCTGAAGATCTTTCAGCATTCTTTTGGTTTTAGTTGAAAGGACAACTTCCCATGGAGCTTCTTCAACGAGCGAGCATGATGCCCCCGGCATGTCTACCTTCTTGAAGACGTTGAAGGATTATAACGACAAATATCAGAGGAGTAAAGAGATGTACCCTTAAACTAATATTGGTTGGGGGATCTGTAGTTGGATTGATTTAAGGATCGTCAATCTCGTTTGAGATTAAGATCAACTTAAATGTTTGTTAAGGATACGTTAGTCTAATTTTAGACTAAGATTTACTTAACAGGATCATTTAGATCCAACAAAAGAGCATTTGGGCTCTATTGTTTAGTTTAGGGACATTGCGGTCCAGTTTAAAGACGTCATTGTCTGTAAAGTTTAAAGACATCATAGTCTATGAGTTTAAGGACCTCACAGTCCATAGTAGTTTAGAGACATCATATTCTGTAAAGTTTAAGGACATCATAGTCTATGAGTTTAAGGATCTCACAGTCCATAAAGTTTAAGGACATCATAGTCCATGAGTTTAAGGACCCCACAGTCCGGTTTAAAGACGTCATAGTCTGTCTGGTTTTGGTTCAACCGTTTGGGGATGCACCAAAAGTTATTGGTTATTGGGACCCTCCATCTCTCTGAAGACGTTGAGGAATTACAACGACATATATCAGAGGTATGAAGAGGTGTACCCTTGAACCAATGTTGATTGAAAGGCTCTGGGAATTACTTTGAATGTCATATGAGATGATTAGTTTTGGAAGACAAGAGTATAATTGGGGTTCAGTTGAAGGGGGGTCTTGCCTCTGGAAGACTTAGCTAATTTGGGCTAAGATTGGTTTGAATATAGTGTTAAACAATAGAATATACTTGACGATCACGTGTTCCCACGTGATGCGCTTAATGTAGTGTTAAATACTAAGAATGAAGCGCTCACGTGGGGTCACGTGAGGCGCCTGCAGATTGAGCCTTACTTCTCTATTTTGCTCCCAGAATATGCATATAAGCATTAAAAACTTGATCTTTTATGATCATCACGTGGGGACATGTGAGGGTGCCCATGCGTTGGATATTAATCCTTCAGTTTTACCCCATTTTCACTTTAAAATGGTGTTTGTCAGGGGTCACGTGGAGACATGTGAGGCATCCTTTAGGCGGACATTGCTTTTGGGTAGAATCCTCTCTTGTTTGATAATTGCTAGGGGTCACGTGGGAACACGTGAGACGCCCAAAAAGTTAAACTGCCTTGGCTTTGCTCCCTTTTTATTTTGAGAAGCTTGTTCAAGGGTCACGTGGGAGCATGTGAGATGCCAGAAAGTGAAATGCATTGGCTTTACTCCTTTTTCTTTTTCTGAGTGCTAAGCACTATCAAGGGATCACGTGAGGTCACGTGAGACGCCCCCAAATTGAGATGTATTTTAAATTTACTCCCCTTTTTGAAAAGCTTGTTCGGTGGTGCGCCAAGAGTTATTGGTTATTGGGACCCTCCACCTCTCTGAAGTCGTTGAAGGATTACAACGACATGTATCAGAGGTATGAAGAGATGTACCTTTGAACCAATGTCCTGATTTGGGGAATGAGATGAACATCAGTTTAGATGTCATCTGTTAGGAGAACACTAGTCATCTTTGGGACTAGGATCGGTTTGGGGGACCTTGAGCATGGGGGATCGATTGATTGCCCTTGGGAGATTTGATCTAAGTTTGGCTAATATTGGCCTCTCATAGTGTTAAACACTAATATATGATTGGCGCTCACGTGCTCCCACGTGAGGCTTTAAAGTAGTGTTAAACACTAGTGTATGATCAACGCTCACGTGCTCCCACGTGAGGCGCTTGCAATAGTGTTAAACACTAAGAATTTGAGGCGCTCACGTGGGATCACGTGAGGTGCTCCAAAAATAGGGTTTATTCCCTTTTCTTTTTTATAAGTGCTGAGCACTTCTCAGGGGTCACGTGTGGCGCTCCAAAAATAGGGTTTATTCCCTTTTCTCTTTTATAAGTGCTGAGCACTTCTCAGGGGTCACGTAGGGTCACGTGAAGCGCTCCAAAAATATGATTTATTCCCTTTTCTCTTTTATAAGTGCTGAGCACTTCTCAAGGGTCATGTGGGGTCACGTGACTAGATCTCATTCTTTCCATCTTTTTTCCTCAAAGGTGCTCACGTGGGATCACGTGAGCTTTTATGTAGCGTTTGAATGCTAATGAATCATCAGACTGTTCTTCTACGGTTCTGAGGAATCAAGTTCTCCTTTTATTCTTTGCAGGGATTAAATTCTTTTTAAAGGGTTAAACCCTAGTTCCTGAGAAATTAAATTCCTATATGTTTTGTAAGAGTAAAACTCTTTTGGATTCAGTTCTTTCCCTTAGGTTTTGGATCTGCATGACAGAATCTCCCCGATGAGAATTAAATTCTCAACTTGTGGGGAGATCTGCTTCCGCAGATCTTAACCAGAGGATGAACTAAGTTCTTTGAGAATAATTAAACTCTTGGTTTGAGAATTAAATTCTCTTTTTGTGGGAGCTTTTGGGAAAGGTTCCTCTTTCTTTTTCTCTTTTAATTTGAAAGCTTATGGGGAGGTCTCTCCCTCTCTTTTTCTCTTTCGATTTGAAAGCTTATGTGGAGGTCTCTCCATCTCTTTTTCTCTTTCAATTTGAAAGCTTATGGGGAGGTCTCTCCATCTCAGACTTGAAGTCTTCGGTCCTTTATATAGAGCAAGCTGATTTGTTGAATCGGTTGAAAAGATCTTTTCTCTAATTGATTTGGGGATGTTTCGCCCGTTGGATCTTTGATCCAAGGGCTTCTGATTTACAGAAGGCAATCTTCTTGTTTTTAACAAGATTGGGAAATCTTTTCCACACAGAATTTATTCTGTATTTTGGTGATTTTTAATCACCATTAGATCATTGATCCAACGGTGCTCTGATTTTCAGAGCATAATCTTTCCTGTTTGGAAAGATTCTGAGGAATGTTTCCTTAACAGAATTTTATTCTGGTCAATTGATGATTTTTAATCATGTTCATTGGATCTTTGATCTGAGGGCCGAGAACATTTTGTTCTGTCGCTAGCGCTCACGTGCTTTACACGTGGTGCGCTGCTTAGAGTGCAGCGCTCTTAGTGCTAGCGCTCACGAGGTTTGCACATGGTGCGCTGCTTAGAGGGCAGCACTCTTAGCGCTAGCGTTCACGTGTTTTGCACATGGTGCGCTGCTTAGAGTGCAGCGCTCTTGGCGCTAGCGCTCACGTGCTTTGCACGTGGGTGCTGCCTCAGAGTGTTTTAACACTTGGCGCTGAGACATTTGTTTCATTCTTTGCATGTGGAGTTTTTCCCTTTATTTTTTTTATTTTATTGTTATTATTTTATAAGGGAGCAAGTTTTGAGCCAAAATTTTGGCGGGAACAAATGCCCCCCACTACTTTGCCCACGTAAGTATGTACGTGGGTGAAGTAGTGCAGAGTTATGCATGGCCACAGAATTGAGGGCTTAGGAGACAAGTTTAGGGTCCTTGTAGCCTAATACTTTCTTCGTCTTCATGAGCCGTAAGGGTCTCAAGAAGGTTTTTCTCCCTACAAGTCGAGAGGATCTCGTAGGTGCAAATTCTCCCTAGAAATCGTGAGGATTTCTAAGTGTTCATCACCTCCGTGAGTCGTAAGGATCTCACTCGGGTATTTTTTCTTACGAATTGTGAGGACCCGTAAGTAGCTTCTTTATTTCAGTAGCATGTAATTGTAGTAAATGTGGCCCAAAGATAGTCCATCTTGACCTCCTTGTAGGGCAGCGTTGGCTTAGGAGACAGGGTTAGGATCTTCCACCTAAGACTTTTCAACTTTATGAGCCGTGAGGGTCTTATAAAGACTTTTCGCCCTACGAGTCGTGAGGATCTCGTAGGTGTATTTTCTCCTTAGGAATCGTAAGGATTCCTAAGTGCGTTTTCTCTTGAGAGTCATAAGGATCTCACAAGAGAATTTTCTCCCTTACAAGTCGAGAGGACTCATAAGTGATTGTTTCCCTCCTTGTCGATATTCAACTTCAGGGAGTGTGGCCCGTAGATAGTCTATCTTGACCTCCCTGCAGGGCAACGATGGCTTAGGAGACAGGGTTAGGATTTGCCACCTAAGACTTTTCAACTTTATGAGCCATGAGGGTCTCATAAAGACTTTTCTCCCTACGAGTCGAGAGGATCTCGTAGGTGTATTTTTTCCTTAGGAATCATGAGGATTCCTAAGTGTGCTTTCTCTTGAGAGTCGTAAGGATCTCACAAGAGAATTTTCCGGCTTATAAGTCGAGAGGACTCGTAAGTGGTTGTTTCCCTCCTTGTCGAGATTCGACTTCGGAGAGTGTGGCCCGTGAATAGTATGCAAGAGTCCATCTTGGACCAACTTGCAGGGCCCCAGTGCTTAGAAAACAGGTCCTTATTCCCATTGCCTAAGGCTTTTCCCTATGAGTCGAGACGAATCGAGAAGTTCCCGCAAGGACACTAACTTCCTTACTAGTCGAGACGAATCGAGAAGTTCTCGCAAGGAGGTCCTAACGTCACAGTTAACCTCTGCTCTTTACGACAGAGGTCCGTTATGGTCTGTGGTACTAGGGTTTTGCCCGTCGTACCGTCGCGTTGGCCGATGTATTCCTCGATAGGCAACCTTGCTGTTCGAGTAGCCTTGCGACTGTCGTGTCTCTGATCCCTTCGGGGGCTGGACAAGACGTCTTCAAGCAATCTTCCAGGTAATATTACCGTCGAAAGAGAAAGCTTTAGGGATATTCCGTGTCGCTTTTTACTTGAGATTAGGCTCAGTTTGGGAGCCCCGATGTGTCATAACAACTCCGCGCTGGTGTGGGATGATCTCCGATAGTCTTTCAGGTTTTATATGAGTTGCCGTCAAGACCCTGAAGCTAGGAATATTGCCTTCGCTTCGTTTGCTGGCATTGCGTCTGCTGTATCGAGACGAATGTCACGGTTGTCTCTAGGTTTTTGGTGAACCGTCGAGGCTTGGAACTAGGGACTTTGCCATGGCTCCGTTGTTGGTGTCGCGTCTGCATCTTGTTGGAAGAAGAACGCTGGGGTGATATCGCGTCTGCTGTATCGAGACGAACGTCGAGGTGTTCTCTAGGTTGTTGGTGAACCGTCGGGACCTGGAACTAGGAACTTTGCCATGCCTCCGTTGTTGGTGTGGCGTCTGCATCTTGTTGGAGGAAGAACGCTGGGGTGATATCGCGTCTGCTGTATCGAGACGAACGTCGAGGTAGTCTCTAGGTCGTTGGTGAACCGTCGGGACCTGGAACTAGGGACTTTACCATGGCTCCGAGATTGATTGTCACATCCGAATCTTGCTGGAATGAGGAGGAACGCTGTTCTGGGTCTCCAGGCTGTAAACTTGGCCGTCAAGACTTGGAACTAGGGACTCTGCTATGGCTCCGTGATTAATTGTCGCATCCAAATCCTGCTGGAATGAGGAGGAACGTTGTTATGGGTCTCCAGGCTGTAGACCTGGCCGTCGAGACTTGGAACTAGGGACTCTGCCATGGCTCCTTTTTGTTGATGTTGTATATTCCTGCAGAGACACTGATTTTTCTGTGGGTCGACGCGAATCGAGATGCTCTCGTCAAGGACGCTGATTTCCCTGAATCAAGGTTTTTGCCAAGGACGCTGATTTCCTCGGAGTTGAGACGAATCGAGAGATTCCTGCAAAGACACTGATTTCCTTGCGGGTCGACGCAAATCGAGATGCTCTCGTCAAGGACGCTGATTTCCCTGAATCGAGGTTTTTTCCAAGGACACTGATTTCCTCGGAGTTGGTTGACTTGTTTCCGAGACGGGGTCATTTGCTGACATATTTCCGCGACGGGGTCATTGGATGACGTGTTTCCGAGACGGGTCATTGGATGACGTATTTCCACGACGGGGTCATTGGATGACGTGTTTCCGAGACGGGGTCATTGGATGACGTATTTCCGCGACAGGGTCATTTGCTGACGTGTCTCTGCGACGGGGTCATTTGATGACGTGTTTCCGCGACGGGGTCATTGGATGACGTATTTCCGCGATGGGGTCAATGGATGACGTGTTTCCGAGACGGGGTCATTCGATGATGTGTTTCCGCGACGGGGTCATTTGCTGACGTATTTCCGCGACGGGGTCATTGGACGACGTGTTTCCGAGACGGGGTCATTGGATGACGTATTTCCGCGACGAGGTCATTTGCTGACGTGTTTCCGCGACGGGGTCATTGGATAACGTATTTCCGCGACGGGGTCATTTGCTGACGTATTTCCGCGACGGGGTCATTGGATGACGTGTTTCCGCGACGGGGTCATTGGCTGACGTGTTTCCGTGACGGAGTCATTGGCTGACGTATTTCCGAGACGGGGTCATTTGATGACGTATTTCCAAGACGGGGTCATTTGCTGACGTGTTTCCGTGACGGGGTCATTTGATGACGTATTTCCGCGACGGGGTCATTTGCTGATGTATTTCCGCGACGGGGTCATTGGATGACGTGTTTCCGAGACGGGGTCATTGGATGACATATTTCCGAGACGGGGTCATTTGCTGACGTATATCCGCGACGGGGTCATTGGATGACGTATTTCCACGACGGGATCATTTGCTGACGTATTTCCGCGACGGGGTCATTGGATGACGTATTTCCACGACGGGGTCATTTGCTGACGTATTTCCGTGACGGGGTCATTGGATGACGTGTTTCCGAGACGGGGTCATTGGATGATGTATTTCCGCGATGGGGTCATTGGATGACGTATTTCCGCGACGGGGTCATTGGATGACGTGTTTCCGAGACGGGGTCATTGGATGACGTATTTCCGCGACGGGGTCATTGGATGACGTGTTTCCGAGACGGGGTCATTGGATGACGTATTTCCGTGACGGGGTTATTTGCTGACGTATTTCCGCGACGGGGTCATTGGATGGCGTATTTCCGCGACGGGGTCATTGGATGACGTGTTTCGGCGACGAGGTCATTTGATGACGTGTCTCTGTGATGGGGTCATTTGATGACGTGTTTCCACGACGGGGTCATTGGATGACGTATTTCCGCGACGGGGTCAATGGATGACGTGTTTCCGAGATGGGGTCATTGGATGACGTATTTCCGCGACGGGGTCATTTGCTGACGTATTTCCGCGACGGGGTCATTGGATGACGTATTTCCGTGACGAGGTCATTGGATGACGTATTTCCACGACGGGGTCATTTGCTGACGTATTTCCATGACGGGATCATTGGATGACGTGTTTCCGAGACGGGGTCATTGGATGACGTATTTCCGAGACGGGGTCATTTGCTAACGTATTTCCGTGATGGGGTCATTGGATGACGTGTTTCCGAGACGGGGTTATTGGATGACGTATTTCCGCGACGGGGTCATTGGATGATGTATTTCCGAGACGGGGTCATTTGCTGACGTATTTCTGCGACGGGGTCAGGAGTTGACTCTCGGTTGTCTGTGCACCGCCGAGTCATGGAACTGGGAACTTTGCCGCGGCTCCGCTTTGCTAACGTTGCGTCTGCTGTAATGAGACGAATGTCGAGGTGGTCTCTAGGTTGTCTGTGAACCGTCAAGATTTGGAACTAGGGACTTTGCCATGGCTCCGCTTGATTGTCGCGTATCTGCTTCCGGTTGGAACGAGAAGGAACGCCGTTATTGATCTCTTGAGATGCAGATGTTGCCATCGAGACTTGGCTCTCTTTCTGATGGAGCCTGGTGGGATGATATGGTTCTCTCTTTGTTTGTGCCCCTGGATTGTATACAGGGATCGATGTGATCTCACAAGTAGGGCAAAAATTTCATTTTATATGTATTATATTATTTTTTTTGGTTTTCTTTCCGCGATGCTTATCATTTCAACTTTTTGTATCGCGAAAGTCGCGATTGCCCAATCATTTCGGCTATTTTTCGCTGTGCCCAATCATTTCGGCTATTTTTTCTTTTTACTCGCTGTTTTTTATTGCGAGTTGCCCAACCATTTCGGCTATTTTGTATGCATATATATTTTTACTTGCTGATTTTGTTGCAAGTTGCCCCATCATTTCGGCTATTTCATATGCATTTTTGGCTCGCTGATTTTTATCGCGGATGTGGAACTTGGGATCTAATACCGATTTAGGTATCAGCATCGCTACAACTGGGATATGGCCAGGAGCGAATCATCATTTTCCTCTGTTGATGTCGAACAAAGGTGGCTTAGCAAACAAGGTTAGGATCCTGTTGACTAAGGCTTTTTGACTTTACGAGCCGTAAGGGTCTCATAAAGGTATTTCTCCCTATGAGTCGTGAGGATCTCGTAGGTACGTTTTCTCCTTAAAAATCGTGAGGATTCTTAAGTGTATGTTCTCTTATAAGTCGTAAGGATCTTACAAGAGTGTTTTCTTCTTATAAGTCGAGAGGACTTACAAGTGTCGTTCACCACATGAGGACATTTCGCGCTCTCGGTGGAACTTGGTGGGGGAGACGTTTATTTATGTTCGTGGATTGTATACAAGGGCTAGTATTAAACCGCTTGTAGGGCAATCTGGGGATTGTGATGGCTTAAGAACAGGTTCAGATCCCTGTAGCTTAAGGCTTTTGAATCTTATGAGCCGTGAGGGTCTCATAAGAGGGTTCTCCTTGCGAGTCGTGAGGATCTCGTACGTGTAATTTCTCCTTAGGAATCGTGGGGATCCCTAAGTGTGTCACTTCTTTGTGAGTCGTAAGGATCTCACGCAGGTAGTTTTCTCCTTACAAGGTCGAGAGGACCTTGCAAATGTCTTTTAACGAGATTGCGCCCTTTCGGGTTTTCACAAACTGGCCGGTAGCCCTGTTGTTTTTACTCACGGAGCCCTTTTGGGTTTTCATCCGTGCCCATCTTGCTTATGGATGTACCATTTTTTTTTATCACGTCAGCCTGGGGATGCCACGGGTTTGTAGTAGTTTAAAGACGTTTCGGTCAGTCCCGTTAGTATGGCTCTTGACATCAAGTATTTGAGAGGATCCACTTTTGATATGAGATGGACCTCATGCGCCAAAGCATAGTGTCTGAGCTTCGTTATTGCGAAGATTAACGCCAGGCAGTGTTTTTCGATGAGGGAGTAGTTGTTTTCTGCCCCCAGGAGAACTCGACTCAAATAGTAGAGGGCTCTCTCCTTCCCTTGGTCATTTTCCTGTGCCCATAGTGCGCCTAAGGAACCTTCAAGGGCGGTTATGTACAGGATGAGACGCTTTCCCTTGACCGGAGTGGTTAGCACTAGAGAATTCTGTAGGTATTGCTTGATTTCGTCCAGTGCGCTTTGGCATTTGCGATCCCAAACGAACGGGGTTCCCTTCTTCATCAGATGACTGTAGGGGCGGCATTTGCCGGAGAGGTTGACTTGGAGTTTGACACCTGTTTAGGCATCTGCATTGCTATAACTGGGATATCGCCAGGAGCGACTCATCATTTGCCCCTGTCGATTTGGACAAAGGTGGCTTGGTAGATAAGGTTAGGACTCTGTCGACTAATACTTTTGACTTTATGAGCCGTAAGGGTCTCAAAAAGGGTTTTCTCCCTACGAGTCGTGAGGATCTCATAGGCGTATTTTCTCCTTAATAATCGTGGGGATTCTTAAGTGATGTCTTCTCTTGTAAGTCGTAAGGATCTTCCAAGAGTGTTTTCTCCTTATAAGTTGAGAGGACCTACAAGTGTTATTCAACATATGGGGACATTTCTTGCCATTTATAGAACTTGGCAAAGAAGTATTTATTCGTGCTCATGCCTGTGGGACAATTTGAGAGATATGACGGCTTAAGAACATGTCTAGATCTCTGTAACTTAAGGCTTTCGAATCCTATGAGCCGTGAGGGTCTCATAGGGGGGATTCTCCTCACGAGTCGTAAGGATCTCGTAAGTGTATTTATTTTAACGAGGTTGCGCCCTTTTGGGTTTCACAAGCTCGCCGACAGTCCTGCTGTTTTTACTCACGGCGCCCTTTCGAGTTTTCATCCGTGCCCATTTTGCTTGTGGACATACCGTTTTTTTTGAGAGCGTGATTTAGGAAATCAATATCCAACTTGTGCTCTGTTCTTTCTCCAGGTTCGTCTTCGGGATTTGCCTTAGACGATGGATTAGTGAGTGATGCCGCCTGAGCGAGCATCTCCTGCAGATTTTCACGTTGCAGTAGAACTTTTGCCAGGGACCGAGTTTGAGGTCGGTGACTAGTAGAAGCTCGAACTTCGTCTTTGGAATTCACCACATAGACTATGTGAACTACCATGCCCCCAGGCATGGGGTGTTTGGAGTTTTGGCCTTTGGAGTTTGCTCCGGGCACTTGAGATTTATTAGGCCTCTTGTTGTGAAAAGCCGCTTTGGTTTTGGGAGGAACCGCTGTATCAGGATCCGTCTTGGGGTGAGTCCCCTTCACCTGCTTCCACACCTTATATATAGATGAGGAAAGTTGTCTCAGGGAGCGAACTGGTTTCTGCTCTCGTGGGATCTCCATGGGCTGCGGAGATTTCTTCAATATTGCGGTAGGAGAATTTTGTCTGACCCTTCGCAACAGTTTGAAGCTGTTCCCAGTTGGAATAACAACATTCACCACCGGGGTTGAAACAGGACCATATGGAGGACTTCCCCCAGCTCATTTTGTATGACGCTGATATCGAGCTTCAATATTCTGCCCCCTGCGTCGACTTTGGTCCTTGGCAATTGCCAGTTATTTAAGGACTGATTCTGTCGGCAAAGCTGCTGCTTGGGGAACCAGCCTGTGGAAGACAGACTTCCTCTGGGATTCCACCATCGGCGTTGAGGCACTGAAGGTGGGAGGTGGGAGTTGTTCCCGCCAAAAAATTTCTGTGCAAAGAGTCTAAGATATCAAATGGCAGCGATAGGCTTAAGAAAATACGAACCAGTATTTTCCGGCCTGTATTTTGATAAACTCCCGAAGGAGTAACTGTTAAATTCTGATGGTATCGAAAGCATCTTAAAAAATCCTTCGATTTGATATATTATGAGCTTCATAATTCATCCGGGATCAAAAGTTATGAGCAAATATGCTATGCTCTATTCCCTGATTAAAAATCAGGAATTACCTCAATAAGGTATTACGTGCTCACACGTGACCAATGGTCACGTGTTGACACGTGATAGTTAAAACAGAAATAAAAACAACGGCTGAAGAAGGACCCAATTGGGGGTCACGTGCTCACACGTGACTAATGGTCACGTGTTGACACGTGATAGTTAAAACAGAAAAAAAAAACGGCTGAAGGAAATACCTCAATGAGGTATCACGTGCTCACACGTGACCAATGGTCACGTGTTGACACGTGATGGTTAAAACTGAAGCGTAAATAAACGCTGAGAAAAGGACTCAATTGGGGGTCACGTGCTCACACGTGACTAAGGGTGACGTGTCAGCACGTGACTGGCTTCGAAAGCCTTACAGTATAATAGAATTAAATTCTAAAAGGTTCTAAATCTTTCCAAATGGAAAAGAATTATGGGGACCGTTGGATTAAAGATCCAAGGGTGATTAAAAATCACCAATTTATAGAAAGATACTATATAAGGAAAGATTTTCCTGAAATTTGAATAACAGATAAAAGATCTTTTGGATTAAAAATCCAATTGTAACACCCGAGCCCAATAATACTATTTCTGTTACTGGTTGAGTGTTTGGCATTGCTCATTTCATTTATCTTGCTTGTTTGGTTCTTATTGCACAATTTTAACCGGCTAAGTCATTCTGCATATAACAAATTTTAGCACCCAAAATAAAATTGAAAATATTCTTCTTGGCCTACTTGACACCCTTAGCCTCGTGGTAGCGTCCGTGCATTGTATTCTCGTCCCGTTCAGTGAAACGGGCGAGTTTGGATGGCTACGTGCACGTGCGTGTGTCCGTTTTGGGAGTATGCTTTTTAATCATAAAACATTTCATTTTAAAATTTGGAACCCGCCTAAAATCCTATTATTTGAATTTCGAATTTTTGGACCCAACCCGGGCGCAATTTGGAAATGTTTCATTTGGCGCCAAAATCCTAAATTTTAATATTATTAAAACCATCGCATATATTTTTCTAACTAACCTGATATCTTACTGTTCATTACCTATCTTTTAAATCTTTAAGTTAACCATATAATATTTTTACAATCTTTATATCCTTCTTAATTTATTCTCTCAGCCAATCGCAACCTCCCCTTTAACCCCGTGGGCCCCACTTTCTCTCTCTCTCTCTCTCCACTTTTTCCTCTCTCTCCCTCTCCCTTATATATTCTCTCGTACTTCTCTTTATCATTTTTCTCTTCTTGCTTCATGTCTCGTTTCTCATTTCTTTTAATTGTTCTTTTGTTACCGGAATTCCGTCGTGCCGGTGACGTTTCTCGACGTTCCAGCGAGATACCCCGACCCGTGTGGTTCCTTTGTTCGTCGTTTGGGTTCATTCCGTGAACCGTGCGCCGTCGCGAGTTTTCCCCGCCGACGGTTAACGTTCCGTTTTCCCGATTCGCGACCCATCGAGGCAAGTTAATCTTGCTACATGCTATATACTTTTATAATCTTCATTTTATAATATTATACATTTGAAAATCTTATAGTTTACATATGAAATGTCGTTGAAAAATCGGATATGACAAATCTGAAATTTACTGTACACCTTATCTTATAAAATTCATTATAAATCATAGAAAAATCATTAGGATACGTTCTTTAGTTCGTTACGAAGATAATTCAGAATACTATAACTCTATGAAATATTTACTTGCAAAATAAATTTATTAATTAATGTAAAATGCAAATGAACACGTCTCTAAACTGCTGTCCAGGGAAATTCCAGCAGCAAACTTTCAACTTTGAATATTCATAACTTTTTGTAGGGATAACCTGAGATGCTTATACTTATAAAACTGAAAACCTTATTGAATTATCTTTGTTTTGGTATATGATACGTCCCTTTTGGAGAACGTTTGTTATTTTTAAGCTATTTTACAAATTAGGGTGACGCTGAATTTCTGAACGGAACCTTCTTGTGCATGGTTAATCAATACAGCTTTTATAGTTACTAATCGCTTTGAATATGCTATCCATATTAATATTATTATATAAATATTTATATCACATATTGCTTAGTTGTACATCCCACACTACCATTTTATAGTTTTATAACTCTTCGGATACCCGTTTGCATCCATCGCATTTAAGATAAATATAATTGCATCCATAGATCACATTACTACATAATAATGTGATATTAATACTCCATGTTTAATAAATTGCATCCTAATTAATATTGGAACTATAAATGTAACCCTAATCAATAACTGTGCATCCATATCCTTGAAATTATATCTATTTGCCTATCATATTACATGTTCCAGTTTATTGTTCTAATAGTACTCATACTTGTTTATTTATACACATGTTTATGATAGTTTGATTATGAGCACCCACATGATATCTTGTGCTTCCTGACATGACCTGTTACACTTCCTACTTGACATGATATGGTACCGTACACTCTTGACATGACATGACACCTTTATACATTACCTGACCTGTTACCTGATCTCATGCCTAATGCCGACAAACCCGACCATCCCTGCTGTCTATCCAGACAGACCTACTCTTACCGGATTTTGTGTTGGCATTAGTCCTTGACTACTGAATACCTGACCTGACATACATAGCTTGGGGGTATGGGGAAATCAAAGGTGAAACCGACTTGTAACTCAACAGTTCGATACTTGTTCTGATCAGTCTTACGGGCTTGGCCAGCTCCGGAGTGTTGATGCTGACATCACTCATCTATCCTACTACCTTTTACTGCTTAGCGGCACGTCTCGGATTCAGCCCCGAGGATCATGACCGTGGTCCCGGGCATGCACGGGATACTATTGAGTTACATCGACGATTCATCAATTGGTTTCAAAGACTATAGAGTAGAAAACCTGATAGGACAGTTTAGTCACCACTGCACATTACCCTGCTCGTTATTTTCTTATTACTGCTTATTCATGTTCATACTTGCATTGCTCATTACCATGTTTATACTATGTACTTGATGTCATGACGCGCTGACGTCTGGGTTTTGCATGGCCCAGATTCCGTACCTTTGTCGACGACCGAGCAGGAGTACTTCAGCCAGCAGGCTGAACAGTGAGTCCTTAGGGTTAGTTTATTTATTTCTTCTCATTTCCAGATGTGAGCCCGCATTATGGGACGTACTGTTTATTCATTGTATTGGATCATTAGCTTCCGCACTTATTGTTTATTGATTCTTGTTATTATGGATTTGGACATGTATTAGTTTAGTTTATTTTTACTGTTCTTGATATCTCTACAACCGTAATGTGACTGTGGACGGATGCGTCCTACCCACAGGTAGCATGGTTGGCTATGTCACGTGCCTAATTTTGCGTACTTTGGGAAGCGGGGCGTGACACCAATGGTGAATAAAATTCACTGAGTGATCTAAAAGATCATGTTGGTTACAAAATCAATTAAAATCTTTCAATGAAAAATTCATTAAACAAATTGATTCTTTTCCTTCTCCTATAAATAGGAGCCAAGAAGAGAAGAGGGATAGAGAATTTTGGGATCCTGAAATTTTCTAAAGGAAAATAGCAGAGAGAAAAGAAAGGAGAATTTAATTCTCAAGAAAGAAAACCCTAGGTGAGAAAAGAAAGGGGATCAAAACTCCTAACAGAGAATTTAATTCTCAAATCAAAGAGTTTAACTGTTCTGCACAAAAGAACTTAGTTCTTTCTCTGGTTGAAGATCTGCACAGAGCACATCTCCCCATAAGTTGAGAATTTAATTCTTATCGGGTTGAGATCCTGCCATGCAGATCCAAAACTTAGAGAGGGAATTGAGTTTAAAGAATTTAATTCTCTCAAAACAAAACTAGGGTTTAACCCTATATGAGAATTTCATTCTCCCAAACTCACATAAATTTAATTCCTTCAAGATGAAACTAAGGTTTAACCCTATACGAGAATTTAATTCTCCTAGAATTACAGGAATTTAATTCCTTCAAGATGGACAGAACTAGGGTTTAACCCTAATTGAGAATTTAATTCTCTTAAATTCACAGGAATTTAATTCCTCTTCAAAATGAAATTAGGGTTTCACCCTATGCAAGAATTTAATTCTTTCATAATAAGAATTTAATTCCTCCAAATCATGATCAGGATCTAACCCTACAGAGAATTTAATTCTCAAAATAAAATAAGGAGACTTAAAAGATCTCTGTGCATGAAAAGAACTAAGGTCACGTATCCCCACGTGACCCCTGAAAAGATCCCCAACAATGAGAAGGAAAAAGTTCTGAGGCAATGCCTCATGTGCTCCCACGTGACCTCCAAAACACAGAAAGAGAAAGCAAAGGAAATCTAAGCTTTGGGCGCTCTCACGTGTTATCACGTGACCCCTCAGCAAATGCTTTAACAATTAGCGTACAGATCTCCATCATGTGCCAACACGTGATCCTCGAAAATAAAAAAAAGTGTTTAACACTTAATCGCAGAACGAAGTAAAGGGATCTGGTCCCACCTCTGGGTGCCCTCACGTGTCCCCCACGTGACCCCTTTTTCTTTAGGTGTTTAACACTAATTCGAGAACTTTATTTTTAGTGTTTAACACTAACTTTAGAACCCCATTTCTAGTGTTTAAACCCATCCCTCAAACCCAAATCTAAGAAAATATGGATTTGGACTAATCCACGCCCTACGGGCGACAACATAAATTGGTCTCCGTATATAATCCACGGGCAACCAAAAATAAAACAAACACCCACGACACGAAGTGGCCATCTGGAGAAGGAGAAAGTTGTTACCGCGTCGCGGTAGCGTAATTAACTGCAGGGGCTTGCCCCTGCATGGAAGAGCATCTCCACAATCAAAAACCCCTCAAACGAGGGGGAATCTGACGAAGTCTGCTACATCGGCCGCATCCGTTTAAACCTTCGATACATGGTGCCATAAATAAACTTGGCATCTTCGGAGAGGTAGACGGATAGCACCAAATAGCATCTGCCCCCAGATTCAGGCAAGACAGTCCGTCTTCCGGTTTCCGGCGGTAAACAGATTCTGGCATGCCCGGTGGGACCTATTCTTCTTTCCACTCCACACTTCGTGTGTCGTGTTCGCGAACCAATCGCGGTTTGCTAATGGTTGCCCTTGGGTTTCGAGGTACTAAAATTTGGCGTTTTTCTTGGTGCAGAAAGCAAAGGATCAATGGCGTTCACCTGCTCAAAGTGTTCCATATGCAACTGCAACCCACGTCCTGCCTCAACTGGGGGCATAACCTACGGGCCCCAAGCGGCTTCCCTGTTCACGATGCCCGTGGAATAGGTTACTCAAGCCACCACAGGGTTGTTTTTCAGGACCATGCTCACGCCAGCAAGCTTCACCGTTCCCGTGCCAGTACCAGAAGCTCCCAAGAAGTCGGTTTTTGATCGGCTTACAGCTGCTGCGGCCCCTCTCAACGGGTCATCCAGCACCGGCGCCTCGGTCTTCTCCAGATTGGGCCAAAATTCCTGTTGGCCCACAATGAAGCTTGCAATCCCAGAGAAGGTTATTCCGAAGAGAGTAACCAACCCTGCTCCCGAAGTCGTCAAGGCGGCTTCTCCTGCCAAGCTGTCGGTCTTTACAAGACTGACCGTCCCAACTCCCACTCCCGCTCTTGCTACTCAAAGGACATCAGTCTTCAACAGGCTGACACCAGCAACAGACCCTCACCTGAACAGGGGGCAAGACAAAGCCATCCCCGTCACCGAGCCAACTCCATCGGCTCGACACGCTCGACGTCGCCACTGGCGCCGAGTAAGGAAGGCCGGGGGCAACTCTCCTTCTGGGCTAACTCCATCAGCCCCAATGGCGGAGATTAATGCTGTTGTTCCAACCGGGAACAGCTTCGAACTGCTGAATAAGGTACGTAGGAATTCTCCTACCGCCGTACTGAAAAGATCTCCTCCTCCGGTGGAGAATGTTGCGGAAGCAAAGCCAGAACAGTCCCCTCAGCGGCTGTCCTCCAAGATCTACAAAGTCTGGCGGCAGGTTCGGAACTCAGTGGTTGATCAAGATTACCCTCGCCGACAAAAAAGGGTGAAGGTTCAATAAGAAGAAAGCCATCCTGCCAAGCCACAGAAGGCGACCGCTACTTGGGTGCCCACTGCAACGGCCCCCTCAACGTCGACCGCTCATAAGAAGAGAGGGCCGAAGAAGATCCCCGTGCCTGCGACAAATGTCAAAGGCACTGAGCCCAAACGCCCTAAGTCTTGGGGCATGGTGGTGCATACTATTTACATGGCATCCGGAAAGGAGGATAGCCGCGATTCTACTGGCCACCGACCACTCACTCGATCCATCACAAGAGCCCAGGAACAGTAGCAGCAGAAGCTCCAAGAGATGCTGACTGCGATGGCCGCACTTACCGGGTCAAAAGAAAGCCCGAAGGCGTCGTCGGAACAACGTCGCGAACACGAGACTGACGCTGAATTCCTTCGCAGAATGCTCGAAAACAAGGACAAGTAGGCTGCGGAACAAGCGGCCAATATAAAGCAAATGGCTCTTCTGTTCCAAGACATGGTGGGCATGATGATACAGCCGGATCCTCCAGCCGAAGATCCTCCGATCACCCTTGAAGACGACAGAGGAGAAACGTCAAATCCACCTCCGGCTCTTTCAACAGCCAAAGAGGAAACTATCTCCAAAGCTGCCCTGGATGATTATATTGCTCAACAAATAAGAGTTCACCAGGCAAATGAGACAGCCGGCCAAGTTGTCAAAACAGGGCGACCGTATCCAGGCTGGTATGATCAGATAAAGTACCCGCCGGGCTACAAAATCCGGAAATTCCATGTCTACAAGGGGACAGGCAATCCCCATCAACATGTCGCCCAGTTCAGGGCTCTTTGTGGCAACACCGGCGGCGATGATAAGCTCTTGCTTCGCCAATTCTTCGGCAGTTTATCAGAGACGGCGTTTGAGTGGTACTCCGAGCTTCCAAACGACTCCGTCAAAATTTTGGCGGAGATGGAGTTGCTATTCACTCAGCGATTCGCAAGCGCCAGCGAGCGCACCCCGATCACCGCATTGATTAACGCCAGGGTAAGGCCGGGTGAAACATGGTTCAATACGCAGTACGATGGCGGAATCTGTGGTCGAAATGCGAGCAACGCATCGAAGAAGCTCCTGCCGTGGGCATGTTCGTGGGTACTCTCGACCCTCAAGCGACCATCTCCCAATTCATGATGTTCTTCAAGCCGGCCACCTTCCAGGCCTTGATTGACAAACTGGCCCAAATGGACCAGATGGGTCATAGGCCTTCCTCTTCAAAGACAGAGCCTTGGAATGAAAAGGGCAAAGGGAAAGCAAGCTTAGTTGCCAATACTCAACAACGGCCGAGCAACTTAAAGCTAGTTGTTCGCCAAAACAACGTGCGTCCACGCCCATCCCTCGAGGAGAGACTCGAACGTCCTTACTCGTTTCTCCAGGATAAAACGAGGAAACTGTTCGAGCTGGCAGTGCGCAACAGACTAATCAATTTGCCGGATCCAAAACGTCCGTTGCAGCCAGGCGATCTCAACAATCCTAATTACTGCCCTTACCATCAAGCAGTAAGCCATCCAATCGAAGATTGCTTCGTTTTCAAAGGCTGGATTGAAGACCAATACCAACAAGGCAAGTTCGCATTATCCGAAAACTGGAAGGTGAAATCGCCGCAACCTCACGCCTCTAAAAAGATGGACACGCCGGGGGCATCGTGCTCTTTTATAGAAGAAACTCTGTGGGAGGTCGCCCTTTTAGCCAAAACTAAAAGAATACTGAAAGATCTCCAAATGTGCCCGGCAATCAGGTGGAAAAATCCATTGGAGCCCGAGGTCATTGATGGGATGCTAAAACTACGCCCAACACCGAGAATTGATAGCAGTGGGCAAAACACCCAGGCACAGCCATCAAAGTCTTCGAAGAAGAAGAAGAAGACCAAAAAGCTCGTGAAACCTGGTGACAAGCGCACGGACCTGCAGAAACAGATTGACGCGTTGGAAGAATATAATCAGAAAGCGCGGACTCCAGTCACACTTCAAGAATTTCTCATCCACGTCCTTGAGGACGGAGATGATGACAAAAACCCGTCGGATGAACCTGAGGATTATGTGGCAAGCTATCATGTGATCTCTCACTCGTTAATAAACGGTGAAGAAGCTTTGGATGTAGAAAAACCAGGGGCAAATCCTGAGCCTGAACTTCTAGGACCATCAGACGAAATAATTGATGCATTCCTAAACGAAGCCTGTCAGGAAAGCAAAGCCAATCGAGAGCGTGAACTGGCTATATTTGAAAGTGCCAAACGCCGACGACTGGAGGAAAAGGTCGAGATACCCCGACTGGAGCAAAGCATCCCTATCGCAAGCAAAAGCAAGATTAAAGTAAGGAATCAATTCGCTCGGGCCCTGGCAATAGGAATGAAGTTGCCCTCTCTCAAAGGAATTCCCCTGTCAATATACGTCTTGATAAAGCGGACATACATCCAAACTTCTGCCTATACCATCAGAGGATTGCACACCCCACCGAGGAGTGCATAGCCTTTAAAAACTGGTGGCAGGGATATGTTGCCCATCGACGACACGTTCAACGAGTAAAGCGCAAGGTTCGTCGGGAACAGAAAAGCACGATAGATGAGCGCGAAAGAGCTGCTAGCAACTGTCACATAGCCGACACCAAGGGATCGCAAGTTATCGCCCTCAGCCCTTTCTTCAAGGAATCCACCTCCGGCACAAAAACATGCAAAGATTTGCGGAAAAATCTAGCAGCGTAATCGTACGTTGACCTATGACCGAAACGTCGTTAAACTACTACCAACCCGCGGCATCCCCAGGCTGACGTGGTAAAAAAAAGGGGAGGGGTACGTCCACAAGCAAGAGGGGCACGGATGAAAACCCGAAAGGGCTCCGTGAGTAAAAACAGCTGGGCTACCGGCGAGTTTTGTGAAAACCCGAAAGGGCGCAACCTCGTTAAAAAAACGGTATGTCCATAAGCAAAATGGGCACGGATGAAAACCCGAAAGGGCTCCGTGAGTAAAAACAGCAGGGCTACCGGCGAGTTTTGTGAAAACCTGAAAGGGCGCAATCTCATTAAAAGACACTTGCAAGGTCCTCTCGACTTTGTAAGGAGAAACCACCCGCGTGAGATCCTTATGACTCACAAGGGAGAAACACACTTAGGGATTCCCACGTTCCCTGGGGTGAAATTACGCTTGCGAGATCCGCACGACTCGTAAGGAGAATCCTCTTATGAGACCCTTACGACTCATAAGATGCAAAAGTGTTAAGATATAGAGACCTGAACCTATTCTTAAGCCATCACAACCTCCAATGCTGCCCTACAAGCGGTTCAATATTGACCCTTGTATACAATCCACGGGCACGAATGAACATTTCCCTAACAGAGTCCTACCAGCGACTAGGGATATACTCACACGGTGAACAAACACTTGTAGGTCCTCTCGACTTGCAAGGAGAAAACACTCTTATAAGATCCTTACGACTTATAAGAGAACACACACTTAGGAATCCTTACGATTCCTAAGGAGAAAAAGAACCTACGAGATCCTCACGACTCGTAGGGAGAAATACCTTTATGAGACCCTTACGGCTCATGAAGTCAAAAGCCTTAGTCGATGGGATCCTAACCCTGTTTGCTAAGCCACCTTTGTTCGATATCGACAGAGGCAAATGATGATTCGCTCCTGGCAATATCCCAGTTGTAGCGGTGCTGATGCCGAAATCAGTGTCTAATTCCAAGCTTGCGACGAAAAGCCAGCGGGCCACACATGCATACGAAATAGCCGAAATGAAGGGGCAACTTGCAACAAAATCAGCAAGTAAAAATGTATGCATACAAAAACAGCCAAAATGATTGGGCAACTCGCAATAAAAAGCAGCGAGTAAAAAGATAAATAGCCGAAATGATTGGGCACCGCGAAAAATAGCCGAAATGATTGGGCACCGTGAAAAATAGCTGAAATGATTGGGCAATCGCGATTTTCGTGATATAAAAAGCTGAAATGATAGAGCAACGCGGAAAGAATAAAAAAATGATGAAAGAATGAAACTTTTTGCCCTACAGGTGAGATCACATCGATCCCTGTATACAATCCAGGGGCACAAATAAAGAGCGAACCATACCTTCCCAACAGGCTCCATCAGAAAGCGAAGCCAAATCTCGACGGTTCATAGACAACCTAGAGACAATCTCGACATTTGTCGCAATATTGCAGACACAATGTCAACAAATGAAGCAAAGGAAGATCCCTAGCTTCAGGGTCTCGACGTCAACATCGACAACTTAGAGATCACCAACGGCGTTTCTCCTCACTCCAACCAGATGCAGACGGGACGTCAACAATCGACCTCAGAGTCGCAACGAAACGGAACCATGGCAAAGTCCCTAGTTCCAAATCTTAATGGCCACATCTACAGCCTGGAGACCAACAACGGTGGGCCTCCTCATTCCAGCATGACACAGAGGTTACACCATCAAACGGAGCCATGGCAAAATCCCAGTTCCATCTCAGCATTCATCTCAATACAGCAGACGAGATGTCAACAATGGCGTTCCTTCGCAATCCAACAGGATGCAGATGCAACGTTAACAAAAGACCTCACGGTCGAAACAAAGCGGAGCGACGGCAAAATCCCAGCTTCACCTCAGCATTCGTCTCGATACAGCAGACGAGATGTCAACAACGGCGTTCCTTCGCAACCCAGCAGGATACAGATGCAACGTCAGCGAAAGACCCTATGGTCGAAAAAAAGCGGAGTGACGGCAAAATCCCAGCTCCACCACGACATTCGTCTCGATACAGCAGACGCAGTTCCACCAAACGAAGCGAAGGCTAAATTCCTAGCTTCAGGGTCTTGACGGTAACTCATATAAAACCTAAAAGACTATCGGAGATCATCCCACGTCAGCGCGGAGTGGTCACCACCTCGACGTTCGTCTCGATACAGCAAACGAGATGTCACTACGGCATCATTTCTCCAACAGGATTCGGACACGCTAAAGTAAACGAAGCAAAGGCCAAATTCCTAGCTTCATGGTCTTGACGGTAACTCATATGAAACCTGAAAGATTATCGGAGATCATCCCACATCATCGCGGAGTGGTCACCACCTTGACGTTCGTCTCGATACAACAGACGAGATGTCACCCCAGCGTTCTTCCTCCAACAGGACTCAGACGCGACAATCAAACAACGGAGCCACGGCAAAATCCCTAGTTCCAAACCTCGACGGTTCACATGCAACCTAGAGACAACCGCGACATTCGTCTCGATACAGCAGACGCAGTGCCAGCAAACGAAGCGAAGGCCGAATTCCTAGCTTCAGGGTCTTGACGGCAACTCATATAAAACCTGAAAGACTATCGGATATCATCCCACACCAGCACGGAGTGGTTATGACTCATCGGGGCTCTCCAAAATGAGCCTAACCTCAAGTAAAAAGCGGCACGGCAAAACTCCTAACGCTTGCTCTTCCGACGGTCAAACTGCCTAGGAAGATTGCTTGAAGACGTCTTGTCCAGCCCCCGAAGGGATCGGAGACACGACAGTCGCAAGGCTACTCGAACAGCAAGATTGCCTATCAAGGAATACATCAGCCAACGCGACGGTACGACGGGCAAAACCCTAGTACCACAGACCCTAACGGACCTCTGTCGTAAAGAGCAAAGGTTAACTGTGACGTTAGGACATTCTTGCGAGAACTTCTCGATTCGTTTCGACTCATGAGAAAATCAGTGTCCTTGCGAGAACTTCTCGATTCGTCTCGACTCGTAGGGAAAAGCCTTAGGCAATGGGGATTAAAAAACCTGTTTCCTAAGCACTGGGGCCTTGCAAGTCAGTCCAAGATGGACTCTCGCATACTATTCACGGGTCACACTCTCTAAAGTCGAACATCGACAAAGAGGGAAACAACCACTTACAAGTCCTCCCGACTTGTAAGCGGGAAAGATTCTCTTGTGAGATCCTTACGACTTTCAAGAGAAAACACACTTAGGAGTCCTCACGCTCCTAAGGAGAAAAAGCACCTACGAGATCCTCACGACTCGTAGGGAGAAATACCTTTATGAGACCCTCACGGCTCATAAAGTTGAAAAGTCTTAGGTGGCAGATCCTAACCCTGTCTCCTAAGCCATCACTGCCCTACAAAGAGATCAAGATGGACTATCTACCAGCCACACTCCCCGAAGTCAAACATCGACAAGGAGGGAAACAATCACTTGTAAGTCCTCTCGACTTGTAAGGGAGAAAATTCTCTTGTGAGATCCTTACGACTCTCAAGGGAAAACGCACTTAGGAGTCCCCACGACCCCTAAGGAGAAAATACACCTGCGGGATCCTCTCGACCTGTAGGGAGAAAAAAAACCTTCTTGAGACCCTTACGGCACATGTAGATGAAAAAAGTCTTAGGTTACAAGAACCCTAAACTTGTCTCCTAAGCCATCAATTCTATTGCCATGCGTAACTCTGCACTACTTCACCCATATACATACTTACGTGGGCAAAGTAGTGGGGGGCATTTGTTCCCGCCAAAAAATTTCTGCGCAAAGAGACTAAGATATCAAATGGCAGGGATACGCTTAAGAAAATGCGAACCAGTATCTTCCGGCCTGTATTTTAATAAAATCCTAAAGTCGGAACTGTTAAATTCTAATGGTATCAAAAGCATCTCGAAAAATCCTTCGATTTGATATATTATGGGCTTCATAATTTATCCGGGATCAAAAGTTATGAGCAAATATGCTATGCACTGTTCCCTGATTAAAAATTAGGAATTACCTCAATGAGGTATCACGTGCTCACACGTGACCAATGGTCACATGTTGACACGTGATAGTTAAAACATAAATAAAAACAACGGCTGAAGAAGGACCCAATTGGGGGTCACGTGCTCACGCGTGACCAATGGTCACGTGTTGACACGTGATAGTTAAAACAGAAATAAAAACAAACGGCTGAAGGAAATACCTCAATGAGGTATCACGTGCTCACACGTGACCAATGATCACGTGTTGACACGTGATGGTTAAAACTGAAGCGTAAATAAACGCTGAGAAAAGGACTCAATTGGGGGCCACGTGCTCACACGTGACCAAGGGTCACGTGTCAGCACATGACTGGCTTCGAAAGCCTTACAAATTAATAGAATTAAATTCTAAAGCTTCTAAATCTTTCCAAATGGAAAAGAATTATGGGGACCGTTGGATTAAAGATCCAAGGGTGATTAAAAATCACCAATTTATAGAAAGATTTTATACAAGGAAAGATTTCCCTGAAATTTGAATAACAGATAAAAAATATTTTGGATTAAAAATCCAATGGTGAATAAAATTCACTGAGTGATCTAAAAGATCATGTTAGTTACAAAATCAATTAAAATCTTTCAATGAAAGATTCATTAAACAAATTGATTCTTTTCCTTCTCGTATAAATAGAAGCCAAGAAGAGAAGAGGGATAGAGAATTTTGGGATCCTGAAATTTTCTAAAGGAAAATAGCAGAGAGAAAAGAAAGGAGAATTTAATTCTCAAGAAAGAAAACCCTAGGTGAGAAAAGAAAGGGGATCAAAACTCCAAACAGAGAATTTAATTCTCAAATCTAAGAGTTTAACTCTTCTGCACAAAAGAACTTAGTTCTTTCTCTAGTTGAAGATCTGCACAGAGCACAAATTTAATTCTCATCGGGTTGAGATCCTGCCATGCAGATCCAAAACTTAGAGGGGGAATTGAGTTTAGAGAATTTAATTCTCCCAAAACAAAACTAGAGTTTAACCCTATATGAGAATTTAATTCTCCCAAACTCACAGGAATTTAATTCCTTCAAGATAAAACTAGGGTTTAACCCTATATGAGAATTTAATTCTCCTAGAATTACAGGAATTTAATTCCTTCAAGATGGACATAATTAGGGTTTAACCCTAATTGAGAATTTAATTCTCTCAAATTCACAGGAATTTAATTCTTCTTAAAAAATGAAATTAGGGTTTCACCCTATGCAAGAATTTAATTCTTTCATAATAGGAATTTAATTCTTCCAAATCATGATCAGGGTTTAACCCTACAGAGAATTTAATTCTCAAAATAAAATAAGGAGACTTAAAAGATCTCTGTGTATGAAAAGAACTAAGGTCACGTGTCCCCACGTGACCCCTGAAAAGATCCCCAAAAATGAGAAGGAAAAAGTTCTGAAGCAATGCCTCACGTGCTCCCACGTGACCTCCAAAACATAGAAAGAGAAAGCAAAGGAAATCTAAGCTTTGGGTGCTCTCACGTGTTATCACGTGACCCCTCAGCAAATTCTTTAACAATTGGCACACAGATCTCCATCATGTGCCAACACGTGATCCTCGAAAATAAAAAAAAAGTGTTTAACACTTAATCGCAGAACGAAGTAAAGGGATCTGGTCCCATCTCTGGGCGCCCTCATGTGTCCCCACGTGACCCCTTTTTCTTTAGGTGTTTGACACTAATTCGAGAACTTTATTTTTAGTGTTTAACACTAACTTGAGAACCCCATTTCTAGTGTTTAACACTGATTATCTGTTAGTGTTTAACACTAATTTGATGGATATATTTCCAGTGTTTAACACTGTTTTCTCTAGTGTTTAACACTATTTTTTTAACCAAATTGGTTAATCTTTCAAAGGCAAAGCCTCCCATTCAAAATTGAGTAAAAGTCAGAGCTATAATGTTCACTGCTCAATCAAAGAAAGATAAAAATGTTACCAAAGCCCTCAAACTCTCGTTTAGCATTGCTAAATAATGTGGGCTTGAACCCAGACAAATTTCCAATGGTCCAACAAAGGGCCAACACTTCAGATCTAATTGGACTTAGCCCAAATTGACCATAAGCCCTCAATTCAGATTTAACTGAGCCAACGTGTAATAATCTAATTATTTGATCTTAGTTCCAAATTGGACTACAGATCCTCAAGCATCCTTGGTTCAAGGGTACATCTCTTCACTCTTTTGATAATTGTCGTTGTAATTCCTCAACGTCTTCAAAGAGGTGACGGGTCCCGACAACCACACATCTCATAGACTATGACGTCTCTAAACTACGGACTGTGGGGTCCTTAAACTCACGGACTATGATGTCCTTAACCTTGACTGTGAGGTCTTTAAACTCACGGACTATGATGTCCTTAACCTTGACTGTGGGGTCTTTAAACTCACGGACTATGATGTCCTTAACCTTGACTGTGAGGTCTTTAAACTTACGGACTATGATATCCTTAACCTTGACCGGGATGACTTTAAACTAACGATGGACCACTATGTCCCTAAACTGGAAATCGACCGAAATGTCCCTAAACTAAACAATAGAGCCCAAATGCTCTCTTGTTGGATCTAAATGATCCTGTTAAGTTGATCTTAGTCTAGAAATTAGACTAACGTATCCTTAACAAACGTTTAAGTTGATCTTAGTCTCAAATGAGACTAACGTATCCTTAAACCCAACCCCCAAACCCAAATCTAAGAAAATACGGATTTAGACTAATCCACACCCTACGGGCGACAACATAAATTAGTCTCCGTATACAATCCACGGGAAACCACAAACAAAACAAACACCCACGACACGAAGTGACCATCTGGAGAAGGAAAAAGTTGTTACCGTGACGCAGTAGCGTAATTAACTGCAGGGGCTTGCGCCTGCAGGGAAGAGCGTCCCCACAATCAAAAACCCCTCAAACGAGGAAGAATCTGATGAAGTCTGCTACATCGGCCGCATCCGTTTAAACCTTCGATACATGGTGCCATAAATCAACTTGTCATCTTCGGAGAGGTGGACGGATAGCACCAAATAGCATCTGCCCCGAAATTCAGGCAAGACATTCCGTCTTCCGATTTCCGGCGGTAAACAGGAGTATCGACCCAAAGAGAAGCCCGTTGATTTCTTGAAGAGCCGGATTGCAGAGATTTGAGCCTACAAGTGGCCCATACTTGACTCCACCAGATATGACAGAACCTGAGTTGCTAAGGTGGGAGCAAACGCCACTCTTCATAGAGACGAAACGCCGGCTTCAGTATCCACTCCCTTAAGGGCAACCACAAATATATATACCGCGATTATTTGATCGCGGAAAAACACGACACACGAAGTGTGGAGTGGAAAGAGGAAAAGGTCCCACCGGGCGTGCCAGAATCTGTTCTCCGCCGAAAGACGCGACCGGGACGTTGGGACGTCCGGCCTGAATTTTGGGGGCAGATGCTATTGGGTTTTATCCATCCACCTCTCCGATGATGCCAAGTTGATTTATGGCACCATGTATTGGAGGTTTAGACGGATGCGGCCGTTGTAGCAGACTTCGTCAGATTCCCCCTCATTTGAGGGGTTTTTTATTGTGGGGACGCTCTTCCCTGCAGGCACAAGCCCCTGCAGTTAATTACGCTACCGCATCACGGTAACCACTTTCTCCTTCTCCAGATGCTCACTTCGTGTCGTGTGTTTGTTTTGTTTTTGGTTGCCCATGGATTGTATACGGAGACTAATTTATGTTGTCGCCCGTAGGGCGTGGATTAGTCCAAATCCGTATTTTCTTAGATTTGGGTTTGGGTTTTGGTTTAAGGATCGTTAACCTCATTTGATGCTAAGATCAACTTAAACGTTTGTTGAGGATACGTTAGCCTAATTTCAGACTAAGATCTACTCAAGAGGATCATTTAGATCCAACAAAAGAGCATTTGGATTCTATTGTTTTAGTTTAGGGACATTGCGGTCCAGTGGGTTTAAGGACCCCACAGTCCATGAGTTTAAGGACATCTTAGTCCATTTTAGAGACGTCATAGTCTATGAGTTTAAGGACCTCACAGTCCGTGAGTTTAATGACCCCACAGTCCGTGGAATGTCTGGTTATCGGGACCCGTCGCCTCTTTGAAGACGTTGAAGGATTACAACGACAAATATCAGAGGAGTGAAGAGATGTACCCTTGAACCAATATTGGTTGGGGGATCTGTAGTTGGATTGATTTAAGGATCGTCAATCTAGTTTGAGATTAAAATCAACTTAAATGTTTGTTAAGGATACGTTAGTCTAATTTTAGACTAAGATCTACTTAACAGGATCATTTAGATCCAACAAAAGAGCATTTGGGCTCTATTGTTTAGTTTAGGGACATTGCGGTCTAGTTTAAAGACGTCTTAGTCTGTAAAGTTTAAAGACATCATAGTCTATGAGTTTAAGGACCTCACAGTCCATAGTAGTTTAGAGACATCATATTCTGTAAAGTTTAAGGACATCATAGTCCATGAGTTTAAGGACCCCACAGTCCATAAAGTTTAAGGACATCATAGTCCATGAGTTTAAGGACCCCATAGTCCGGTTTAAAGATATCATAGTCTGTCTGGTTTTGGTTCAACCGTTTGGGGATGCACCAAAAGTTATTGGTTATTGGGACCCTCCATCTTTCTGAAGACGTTGAGGATTACAACGACATATATCAGAGGTATGAAGAGGTGTACCCTTGAACCAATGTTGATTGAAAGGCTCTGGGAATTACTTTGAATGTCATATGAGATGATTAGTTTTGGAAGACAAGAGTATAATTGGGGTTCAATTGAAGGGGGGTCTTGCCTCTGGAAGACTTAGCTAATTTAGGCTAAGATTGGTTTGAATATAGTGTTAAACAATAGAATATACATGACGATCACGTGTTCCCACGTGATGCGCTTAAAGTAGTGTTAAATACTAAGAATGAAGCGCTCACGTGGGGTCACGTGAGGCGCCTGCAGATTGAGCCTTACGTCTTCTATTTTGCTCCCAGAATATGCATATAAGCATTAAAAACTTGATCTTTTATGATCATCACGTGGGGACATGTGAGGGTGCCCATGCGTTAGATATTAATCCTTCAGTTTTATCCCATTTTCTCTTTAAAATGGTGTTTGTCAGGGGTCACGTGGAGACACGTGAGGCATCCTTTAGGCAAGCATTGCTTTTGGGTAGAATCCTCTCTTGTTTGATAATTGCTAGGGGTCACGTGGGAACACGTGAGACGCCCAAAAAGTGAAATTGCCTTGGCTTTACTCCCTTTTTATTTTGAGAAGCTTGTTCAATGGTCACGTGGGAGCACGTGAGACGCCAGAAAGTGAAATACCTTGGCTTTACACCCTTTTCTTTTTCTTAGTGCTAAGCACTATCAAGGGATCACGTGAGGTCACGTGAGACGCCCCCAAATTGATATGTATTTTAGATTTACTCCCCTATTTTTAAAGCTTGTTCGGTGGTGCGCCAAGAGTTATTGGTTATTGGGACCCTCCACCTCTCTGAAGTCGTTGAAGGATTACAACGACATGTATCAGAGGTATGAAGAGATGTACCCTTGTACCAATGTCCCGATTTGCGGAATGAGATGAACATCAGTTTAGATGTCATCTGTTAGGAGAACACTAGTCATCTTTGGGACTAGGATCGGTTTGGGGGACCCTGAGCATGGGGGCTCGATTGATTGCCCTCGGGAGATTTGATCTAAGTTTGGCTAATATTGGCCTCTCATAGTGTTAAACACTAATATATGATTGGACCTTGCGTGCTCCCACGTGAGGCTTTAAAGTAGTGTTAAACACTAGTGTATGATCAACGCTCACGTGCTCCAACATGAGGCGCTTGCAATAGTGTTAAACACTAAGAATTTGAGGCGCTCACGTGAGGCGCTCCAAAAATAGGGTTTATTCTCTTTTCTCTTTTATAAATGCTGAGCACTTCTCAAGCGTCACGTGGGGTCACGTGAGGCACTCCAAAAATAGGGTTTATTCCTTTTTCTCTTTTATAAGTGCTGAGCACTTCTCATGGGTCACGTGAGGCGCTCCAAAAATAGGGTTTATTCCCTTTTCTCTTTTATAAGTGCTGAGCACTTCTCAGAGATCACGTGGGGTCACGTGAGGCGCTCCAAAAATAGGGTTTATTCCCTTTTCTCTTTTATATGTGCTGAGCACTTCTCAAGGGTCACGTGGGGTCACGTGACTAGATCTCATTCTTTCCCTCTTTGTTCCTCAAAGGTGCTCACGTGGGATCACGTGAGCTTTTATGTAGCGTTTGAATGCTAATGAATCATCAGGCTGTTCTTCTACGGTTCTGAGGAATCAAGTTCTCCTTTTGTTCTTTGCAGGGATTAAATTCTTTTTAAAGGGTTAAACCCTTGTTCCAGAGGAATTAAATTCCTATATGTTTTGTAAGAGTTAAACTCTTTTGGATTCAGTTCTTTCCCTTAGGTTTTGGATCTGTATGACAGAATCTCCCCGATGAGAATTAAATTCTCAACTTGTGGGGAGATCTGTTTCTGCAGATCTTAACCAGTGGAAGAACTAAGGTCTTTGAGAAGAGTTAAACTCTTAGTTTGAGAATTAAATTCTCTTTTTGTGGGTGCTTTTGGGAGGGGTTCCTGTTTCTTTTTCTCTTTCAATTTGAAAGCTTATGGGGAGGTCTCTCCCTCTCTTTTTCTCTTTCGATTTGAAAGCTTATGGGGAGGTCTCTCCATCTCAGACTTGAAGTCTTCTGTCCTTTATATAGGGCAAGATGATTTGTTGAATCGGTTGAAGAGATCTTTTCTCTAATTGATTTGGGGATGTTTCCCCGTTGGATCTTTAATCCAAGGGCTTCTGATTTACAGAATGCAATCTTCTTGTTTTTAACAAGATTGGGAAATATTTTCCACACAGAATTTATTCTGTATTTTGGTGATTTTTAGTTACCATTGGATCATTGATCCAACGGTGCTCTGATTTTCAGAGCATAATCTTTCCTGTTTGGAAAGATTCTGAGGAATATTTCCTTAACAGAATTTTATTCTGGTCAAATGATGATTTTTAATCATGTTCATTGGATCTTTGATCCAAGGGCCGAGAACATTTTGTGCTAGCGCTAGCGCTCACGTGCTTTCCATGTGGTGCGCTGCTTAGAGTGCAGCGCTCTTGGCGCTAGCGCTCACGAGCTTTGCACGTGGTGCGCTGCTTAGAGTGCAGCGCTCTTGGCGCTAGCACTCACTTGCTTTGCACGTGGGTGCTGCCTCAGAGTGTTTTAACTCTTGGCGCTGAGACATTTGTTTCATTCTTTGCATGTGGAGTTTTTCCCTTTATTTTTTTTATTTTATTTTTATTATTTTATTGTTATTATTTTATATAGGAGCAAGTTTTGAGCCAAAATTTTGGCGGGAACACACGATAAAGTTTTGGGAATATATTCATGGGATAAAACGACTTTACAAATAAATATCATCAATTTATAAATCCATTTCTATAAAAAGATGTGTTAAACAATTTCTTGTAATTGCGCCTCTACAACCCACTTTTGGGGACCCCGTTCGGGATGGTGTGGATTATCGCACATTCTCGGGCCTAGTAGAGCGAGATGCAGACCTCCGAAGGGAGCATTCGATCTCGATGGAATTTTTATACATTTTTCTTTAGAAATGAGATTTCTATAAGAAAATAAATAAAATTTCTTTCATTAAATATATATATATATATATATTATCAAAATATCTACTTTAATTATATTATATAAATATTCCATGTTTTCAAAAGGAATCACCATTACATGAAAATACCATCCAAATACAAAACAATTCCAATATTTCAAGAAAATACCATATACTATGAAAATTAGGTTCCACTCACTAGAAATTTCACTTTTATAAAATATACATCTATGAAAACCCTAAATACGATAATTAAATGCTTGAAGTGTATTTTGAAAATTATATCAAACTATTTTTACATAAAACCCCCTCAAGTTATACTAAATTACAATAAGGACCCTAGTAAATATAGGTTTAAGCGGAACCAATTCTCTTGAGCCTCAGGGAGTCGGGGAATGTGGGTGCTTGCATATCTAAGGTAGACAATCTAACAAACGGTGTTATCAACACGGTAATTGTCTTGGAAAAAGACACAAATCCTGCCTTCCATGTGCAGCAGTTACCGATAACATCAAAACTAATTCAGGATTTCAAGTTCTTTTCAAAGTATCTGACTCAGACTGAGTCTCAATCTAATCAATCTGACTTGAATGTGATTCAAGTATAAACTACAATTCAACATGAATCCATAATTCCGTCTATTCAATCTATATCAATCTGTCTTGACTGAACCGAACCATGTATATACTCCGTCTACATGATTATCTATTTACATCCATTCCGTTTACCGATATCATGGTTTCGGCAAGTCTTCCAATTACTACAAGACAATACAATACAATCCGTACAGTCAATACAAGTAATACAATAAACACCACGGGGTTATAAAGGGGTAAACTGGTACGGAACATGTTAGAGGTGGCACGAGGTGGTCACTTAAGACGTAATTACATCCATACTGTTGTTCCGTGGTATTTTCGACGGAGCCTTGTACTACGGGTTACCAAAGTCCAGGGTGTAAGTTGGACTCTTATCATATACACTGGTATCTTCTGTACCAAGTTACAAACAACTGCGCTAATATTATAATAAAACATTAAATAATTATACTCTCCTTCTGCCTATTCCATCTCTACTCATCTTTCAGACTTATCGAGCGATTGTTCGCTGACGACATTCCTATATCTCTTCTCCTTTGGAATGTTGTCAGGTGGATCGGACGCACTAGAGCTCGAGACCAGCCAGAAGCATTTGGAGCAGTACACTGAAGACCCGGAGCATTAGACTTCACTTGTACATTTTCATTTAAGTTATGCCATTGTTTAGGCATTGCTTTCTATTCACGTATTTACATTTCCAGTTGTACCTGTAAAAGAATGTTAAATAAATAAAATTGTTGTTCATTTATATCTTGTCTCTTGTGTACTTTTCATCTTATATTGCTTGGATACGCTTAGCGTGTTTACTTCTAAGTAAATACGTAGCGGCCTCGCCGCGTTCTCTTCCCGTACGCTAGGAAGTAGGGCATGACAAGGAGGAAGGCCCGTGGCCCATCTGTCCATTTGGGCCAGCTTTTCGATCAGCGCCTGGAAGGTGGTCGGCTTGAAGAACGTCATGAACTGGGACACAGTCGCTTGAGGATCAAGGGTCCCGATGAACATTCCCATGGCAGGAGATTCTTCGATGCGTTGTTCGCATTTTGACCATAGGTTCCGCCACCGGATCGCGTATTGGACCCAGGTCTCTCCTGACTTCCCCTGGCATTGATTAATGCTGTGATCGGGGTGCGTTCGCTTGCACTTGTGAACCGCTGTTTGAACAGCAATTCCATTTCTGTGAATGTTTTGATGGAGTCATTTGGGAGCTTCGAGTACCATTCGAATGTTGTTTCCGACAGGCTGCCAACGAACTGGCGAAGCAACAATTTGTCGTCTCCTCCCGTATTGCCGCACAAAGCTCTGAACTGAGCAACGTGCTGATGAGGATTGCCTGTCCCTTTGTACACATGAAACTTAGGGATCGTATATCTCGGCGGGTACTTGATTTGATCGTACCTGCATGGGTACGGTCGTCTTATTCTGACGACATGGCCAGCCGCTTCGTTGGCTTGATGAGATCGTATTTGTTGAGCTATGTAATCGTCAAGGGCATCTTTGGAGATCGTTTCCTTCCTGGCCATTGATAGATCCGGAAGAGGGTTCGATGTTTCCCCTCTGTCGTCCTCGATGATTATCGGTGGATCTTCGGCTGGAGGTTCTGGTTGAATCATCATTCCAACCATGTCCTGGAACAGAAACGCCATCTGATTTATATTAGCAGCTTGTTCAGTGGCCTCCTTGTCTTTTCTTTCTAGCACCTTTCGCAGGAACCCTGTATCGGTTTCCTGCTCTTGGCGCTGTTCACTTGCTGATTCCGGATTTTCTTTCTGTCCGATGAGTGCTGCCATTTTCGTCAGCATCTTCTGGAGCTTCTGTTGTTGCGCCTGAGCTTTTGTCAACGGCCGAGTTTGTGGCCGATGACCCACGGAAGCACGACTTTCCTCTTTCCCGGAAGCCATGTAAACCGTGCGTATGGTCATGCCCCCAGACTTGGGGCGTTTGGGTCTATTGCCTTTAGAATTTGTCGCCGGCGGTGGGAGATTCTCCAGCCTCACCCTATTGTGGGAGGTCGAAGTTGAAGGAGTCGTTGTAACAGGCGCCTGTGTGAAAGAAGTCCCTCGCTATTTGGTGGAGGGATGATTCTCCTCTTGTCGAACCTTCATTTTCTCCGGTTGACGAGAGTGGTCTTTGTTGATCACAGAGTCCTGGACTTTCCGCCAGACCCTGTGAATTTGGGAGGAGAGCCATTGAGGGGACTGCTCTGGTTTTGCCTGCGCCATGTTTTCAGCAGGAAGTGGAGATTTCTTCAACACCACGGTTGGGGAGTTCTTTCGCACCCTCTTAAGCGGTTCAAAGCTATTCCCGGTTGGAACAATAGCGTCAACTTCCACCATTGGAGCTGGTAGAGTAAGTCCAGAAGGGGAGTTGCCCCAGCTCTTCTCACCCGGATCCAGTAGCGACGTCGAGCGTGTCTTGCAGACGGGGCACCTCAGTTGTAGAAGCGGCTCCGTCCTTCCCCCGGCTTTGATGAGGGGCTACTGTTGGTGCCAGCCTGTCGAAGACTGACGTCCGTTGAGAGGGAACAACCAATCTTTCAAAGGCCTATTTTCTGGTAGGGGAAGCACTTTTGATGACTTCACCCGCAGTAGGAGTTGGAACGGCCAATTTGTCGAAGACCGATCTTTTGGTAGGCGAAGCACCTTTGACGACCTCATATGCCGGAGGAGTTGAGAGGACTATCCGTATTGGGATAGCCCCTTCAGGTATCGCGAGCCTCTTTGCGGGCTCACTTGAGCTTCGACTCGGCCTGTTAAAGACTGAGGTGGCAGACTTGGATGACCCGCTGAGAGGAGCCGTGGTGGTTTCAAGTTGATCGAAGACCGACTTCTTTGGAGCTTCCTGTGGTGGCACTGGGGCACTGAAACTCGCTGGCGGGAGCATGGTCCAAAAGAACAATCCAGTGGTGGCTTGAGTTACCTGCCCCACCGGCATTGAAAAGATGGAGGCCGCATTGGACCCGTATGTCACTCCTCCAGTTGGGGCGGAGCCGGAGTTACTGTTGCAGTTTGTGCAGCTTGAAGCCATTGATCTTTTTCTTCTAGCAAGAAACCAAATCTTAGTTCCTCAAACCCAAAGGCAACCATAGCAAACTGTGATTTTGTTCGCGAAACACGATACACGAAGTGTGGAGTGGAAAGAGAAAGAGGTCCTACCGGGTGTGCCAGAATCTGTTCACCACCGAAAACGGTGACGGAGACGTTAAGACGTCCTGCGTGAATTTGGGGGCAGATGCTATTTGGATTTATCCTTCCACCTCTCCGAAGATACCAAGTAGATTTATGGCACCGTATATCAGAGGTTTGGACAGATGCGGCCGTTGTAGCATGACTTCGTCAGATTCCTTCTCGTTTTGCGAGGGTTTTTTTATTGTGGGGACGCTCTTCCGTGCAGGTGCAAGCCCCTGCAGTTAATTACGTTACCGCATCGCGATAACCACTTTCTCATGCTCCGGAAGTTCACTTCATGTCGTGTGTATTTTTATTTGTTTTGGTTGCCCGTGGATTGTATACGGAGACTAATTTATGTTGTCGCCCGTAGGGCGTGGATTAGTCCAAATCCGTATATCTTAGATTTGGGTTTTTTATTTATTTAAGGATTCGTTAATCTATTTTGAGATTAAGATCGACTTAAATATATGTGAGCATTTGGGGGCTCGATTTGTTTTTGTTAAGGATACATTAGTCCAATTTGAGACTAAGATTCACTTAACGTGGTTTCAGGATCATTTTTATTTCAGATCCAACAAAAGAGCATTTGAGCTCTATTGTTTTAGTTTAAGGACGTTTCGGTCCATTATCGCCATTTTGGAGGCGAATATTAGTTTAGGGACATTTCGGTCCATTATCGCCATTTTGGAAGCGAATATTAGTTTAAGAACATTTCAGTCCATTATCGCCATTTTGGAGGCGAATATTAGTTTAGGGACTTCTCGGTCCTTTGCCAGTTTAAGGACGCAGTGGTCCATTGCCGCTTTAATGATGCAGTGGTCCATGGTGTTCATCTTGCGCGCACGTGTATTTGTTACGTGACGGAATGAACAAAGGTGATATAAAATGCACCCAGTATAGGGTGCAGTCTGATTTGAGGTGTGTACGTCGGTTTGGACGGTTAGGAAATGCACTGAAGAATTGTTGGTTGTCGGGACCCACCACCTCTCTGAAGACGTTGAAGAATTGCAACGACGTATATCAGAGGTCTGGAGAGATGTACCCTTAAACTAAATCCCGTATTTGAGGGAAACGGGTTATGGTGACCCTAGGAATCGTTAGTCATGTTTGAGACTAAAATTATCTTAGGAGATATAAGATGAATATTGTAAAAACTCCAATTCTTGTGTACATAAAATTTATTTAAAGTTAATGTATACTTGGGGTATGTGCATTTCCTGTGAGTACTATAAGTATTTGATTTGCCTTTTAATAGCAAGAAGGAGCTTGTAGCTTATTGGTAAGACCTTGCACTGCTGAACCAAAGCACCAGAATTCAAATCCCATCAGCCACATTATTTTTTATATTGATTTCTTTTAATCTTTTTAGAATCCTAAGAGTCTACACGTGCATAACCCGTAAACCCAAAGGTCACACTAAAAACAAACGAGCCCAGGAGGTAGACCAAAAGACATTGGACACGTGGCGGCAAGAATCGGCGCGACTCGGCCCGACTCGGCCGGCGAAGCGGCCGGCGCCGCCGGCCGAACTCTCTTGAATCGGGGTTTTGCCTTCTTGACTCTTGTGTCTTTTTGTCTCCCCTTAACCCCCGTCATGTTTAAAATCCCTGCACATTAACAGAAACTTTAAAATACAATTAAAACCTAATTAAAATCTAATTTTTGATAAATTTTTTATCAAACCCCAACCCTAATTTTTTCCTATAAATACCACTCCATTTCACAGCCCCCTCACTCACAAACTCTGTCCAAACTCTCAAGAAAAAATCCCTAGAACTTTTGTGTACAAGTGGAGTTAGCGAAGGGTGAAGCTCCGACGAATTTCCGACGACGACCCTAGGAGCTCCCGGTGACGAAATGACACACCGGCACATCCTACCACTCCCTTTTCCTCTTCTTTTAGCTCTAATTCAGTAAGTCCATCCCCCCTCTTCTCTTTTCTGACCTTAAAACTTGTATTTCTAAAACCCGACGGAAGCGGAGTTAATCCGACTTCCGATTCGGTTTTCTTTAAAAAGTTCCAATTTTCTTAAATACAACCATACCAAACTTGCACATCATGACTATTAATCATTAACAAAACATATTGAACAAGTTCCATTTCAAAAGAATGTATATTGTAATTTTTATCGCATTTTTTCAGAAAAATATCATATAGTTTAGTTTCGACATAAAACCTTTAATTCCTTGTTATACCTTTAAATAGATCATGAGGTAATGACCTACCTCTTCACAACACTCATATGCAACATAGCACGATGCCTTTCGGGAACATAGAATACGGGAAAATGCAATTTCACACATAAATACCTTTTACTATTAAAACCTTTTTCTATAAAATTATGTATTTTAAACAAATCTTTGCAAAGCGCCACTACAACCCATTCGGAGAACCCGTTCGGGATGGTGCGGATTATCGCACATCCTCGGGCTTAGTAGTGCGAGATGCAGACCTCCGCAAGGAGCATTCGGTCTCGAAAGATTTAAAATACAATTCTCTTTAGAAAATGTGATTTCTATTATAAATAAAACTTATATTTTTAATAAATAAATATATATGTAATTAATATCAAAATATCTATTTTTTAGTATTTATAATATTCCACATTTCCAAATTTCAAGAAAAACAACTCATTTACAAGAAAATACCATGCAATTCCATACAAGTTCAATACTTTACAATTAAATACCATATATTATGAAAATAGGTCTTATTCACTAGAAATGTCACAATGATAAAATATACATCAATAAAAAAACTCTAAAGACGATAATAAAATACTTGAGGTGTATTTTGAAAATTATACAAAATTATTTTTACATAAACCCCGTCAAGTTATACTAAATTACACTAAAGACCCTGGTAAACATAGGTTTAAGCGGGACCAATCACTTGAGCCTCAGGGAGCCGGAGAAGTGGGTGCTTGCTTATTTAAGTAGACAACTTAACAAACGGTTTTATCATCACGGTAATCGTCTTTGAAAAAGACACAAATCCTGCCGTCCATGTGCAGCGGTTACCGATAACACCAAAACCAAATTCAGGATTCAATTTCTTTTCTAATTGTCTGACTCAGACTGAGTCTTAATATAATCAATCTGACTTGAATACGATTCAAGTACAATCTACAATATAACAATTCAATATGAATCCATAAATTCAATCTGTTCAATATTCAACCTATATAACTTGACTGAACCGAACCATGGATATATTTCATTTACATGATTATCCAGTACTTCCATTTCCATTTATACGATATCATGGTTTCGGCAAGTCTTCCATTTACAATACAAGTCTTCCATTTACATTTACAAAACAGTATAAACAACACGTTTACAATTCAAACAATACAATCAAGACATCGCAGGGTTTTTAAGGGGTAGATTGGTACGGAAGGTGTTAGAAGTGGCACGAGACTGCAAGAATTAAGACACCTAACTTGTATTCCATTGTTTTTGTACCGTGGCATAAACGGTTTCTTGTACATTCTGTTCACCTTAGTCTCTGGTCAACTGAGACTCCTCTCGTATACACTGGCCTCTTCTGTACCAAGCTACAAACAACAGCGTTAACACTAAATACAACAATATAATACCACTTTAAAAGTTACACACACTCTCTCTCTGTCTATTCTACTTCTCCCTTATCTTTGAGACTTACCGAGCGATTGTTCGCTGACGACATTCCTTTTCTTTCTTCTTTAGAATGTTGTCAGGAGGATCGGACCTTCAGGAGATCGAGCCCCCGGCGAGGACTTGGACCAGCTATCTTACGACCCAGAGCTTTAGATTCTTGTACATATTTACATTCTGTATTTTCCAATTCTGTTATGCCGCTGTTTAGGCATTACTTTCCATTCTATGTATTTACTTTTCAGATGCATTGTACAAAAGAATGTTAATAAATAATGTTGATGTTCATTACATTTGTCTCTTGTGTATATTCTTTCATATTGCTTAGTTACGCTTAGCGTATTTACTTCTGAGTAAATACGCAGCGGCCTCGTCGCGCCCTCTGCCAGTACACCGAGAAGCGGAGCGTAACAAATATCATTTGGGATATCATTAATTGAAAGATCAATAGTCATATTTGGGACTAAGATCAGTTTGGGGAATCATGAGCACAGGGGGCTCGGTTGATTGGAAATCGAAGAGGTTTTGACCTTGGGAAAACTTAGCCAATTTAGGCTAGGTCTGGGTCTCCATAGTTACCCAACAGTGCTAAACACTGGTATAAGCAACACTCACGTGTATCCCACGTGAGGCGTTGAATCGGTGTTAAACACTGAACTCTGGGGGCGCTCACGTGAGGCACCCCAAATATGGGCTCTGCTCTTTGGGTTTTATTTCCCCTTTTTATACAGAAGTGCTAGGCACTTGATTGGGGGTCGCGTGCAAAGCACGTGACTGCCTTAGGAAGTGCTCCTTGCTCTTCTTTTAAGCACTCGCGTGGAAATACGTGAGGCGGTCTCGGCCTTTTCTTTTTATTCATTAGAAGTACTCACGTGGAAAACACGTGAGGTCTCACCAGGATGTTCTTCTGTGTTCTTGGAGATTTTGATCTCATATTAATGACATTTCTAGTCATTAGGCTTTGGGTTTGGAAGGACTCAAATTATTATCATCGTCTGAGGGATCAAGTTCTCCTCTTGTTTGTGCAGGAATCAAATAGGGTTAAACCCTAATTTTCACAGGAATTATATTCCCACATGTTTTTGTAAGAATTAAATTCTTTAAACTCGGTTCTTTCCCCTAGGTTGTAAATCTGCAGGACAGAATCTCCCCGATGAGAATTAAATTCTCAACTCATGGGAAGATCTGCTTCTGCAAATCTCAACCAGAGGAAGAACTGGGTTCTTGTATGAAGGGTTAAACCCTTAGAGAAGAAAAGAAGGAATGGAACAATCTCTATGTGTTTTCTTCTTTTTACCTAGTATGTTCTGACGAAACAAATCTTCGCTGAGAATCAAATTCTCTCTTTTTTTCTACTTCTGTCTTCCCTCTGTGTGTGTGTGTGTGTGTTTTTCTCCCCCTTCCTTGAGACATGAAGTCTCGGACTCTTTATATAGTGGAGAGAAGTTTGTTTAATTCTTAGAAAATCTCTCATTGAGAGATCCCCATTGATTTAATTGGTTTCAGAATTGATTTGGGCAATTTTACCCACCTTTGGATCTTTGATCCAAGGACTTCTATTTTTATAGAAGATATAATTCTTGTTTTTAACAAGATTGGGGATATTCTCCCATATATAGAATAAAATTCTATCGAGCGGTGACATTTTAATCACCATTGGATTTTTAATCCTAGGGTGCTCAGTTTAACAGAGTATAATCTTTCTCCGTTTAGGAAGATATAGGAAATATTTTGGATCTTTGATCCACTAACTCTCTGTTTATAAGAAAATATTCTCTCCAATAGAATTTAATTCTATATTTAATCACCGTTGGATCCTTGATCCAACGGTTTATTAAGTTATTAAGTAGAATTTAATTCTACGCAAGGAGGTGTCATCACGTGTTAACACGTGAGGCTTGCGGTTTAATTGCAGCGCTTAGGCTCTCACGTGTTGGCACGTGAGGCTGGTTTAGCCTAGCTGTAGTTTAATTGCAGCGTCTATTTATAGACGCTCACGTGTTAGCATGTGAGGCTTGTTTATATTTCTTATAATTTTAATGGCAGCGCCTATATGCCTTGCATATAGGCGCTCACGTGTTTAACACGTGAGGCTCAAATAGTGGAGGAGTTTCCCCATTTCTTTTTCTCTCATCTTCTTTTTTTTATGAGGGAACACTGGACATACCAAATTTCGATGTTGTGTTGGGAATGGATTGGCTGGGCGTATTCTATGCTACTATTGACTGCCGTCAAAGGAGGGTAGTATTTGAGAGAACAAATCATCCAGTCTTCTATTTCAAAAGTGGAGATAGAACCTTGGAGCCAGGAAGCTACCATGCTAAACCGAAGAATGCAGAAGTGTACTCTCTACAAGCTAAAGAAGAAAAACCTGAGGTAGTTCGAGAGTTAGAGAATATGTTCCCTGAAGACATATCAGATTTGCCTCCCGATCGAGCTCTTGAATTTAGTATTGATTTACAACCTAGAGCAAAAGCTGTAATCAAAGCTCCATACTGATTAAGTCCGGAGGGATTGAAGGAGATCCGCATTCAGTTGGACAAACTACTGAAGAAAGGTTAGATCCGACCTAGTACTTCAAGTTGGGGATCTCCGGTGTTACTAGTAAAGAAGAAGAAAGGTTTCTACAGGATGTGTGTGGATTATCGAGCTCTGAACAAAGTGACAATTAAGAACAAGTATCCACTACCGCGCATCGATGACCTTTTCGATCAGTTACGTGGATCTTGTGTCTTTTCAAAGCTAGATCTTCGTTCGGGTTATCATCAGGTGAAGGTCAAATAGTCCGACATTCCGAAGACGGCGTTTAGGACTCGTTATGGTCATTATGAATATCTCATAATACCATTTGGAGTGACCAATGCACCTGCCATCTTTATGAACCTGATGAACCAAGTTTTCCAAAAGTACTTAGACATGTTTGTTGTTATCTTTATCGACTACATGCTGGTGTATTCAAAGAATCGGAAAGAACACGCCGAGCATTTACGCATTGTCCTGGAGACATTACGACCGCACCAGCTCTGCGCCAAGTACAGCAAGTGTGAATTTTGGCTTGATCAAGTCGGATTTCTCGGACATATTGTTTCAGGTGAAGGAATCTCTGTGGATCCAGTTAAGGTGTCAAATATCAGCGAGTGGCCGACACCAAAGATGGTGAAAGATATAAGAAATTTCTTGGGCTTAGCAGGATACTACCGACGCTTCATAGAAGGATTCTCAAAGATCGCAGCACCCCTGACCAAGCTCATACATAAAGACAAAGCATTCGTGTGGTCAGAAGCATATGAAAAGGCTTTTATAGAACTCAAGTCAAAGTTAACCTCTGCACCTATTCTTGTAATACCGGATCAATCTGGCGGATTCGTTATGCATTGTGATGCGTCCGGTTAAAATTTAGGATGTGTTCTACACCAGCATGGAAAAGTTGTGGATTTTGCGTCAAGACAGTTAAAGGTCCATGAACGCAACTATCCAACACATGATCTAGAATTGGCAGTCGTCATCTTCGCACTCAAGATTTGGCGCCACTATCTTTTGGGAGAACGAGTGGATATATACACTGACCACAAAAGTCTGAAGTATATATTTACTCAGAAGGAACTCAACATACGGTAGAGAAGATGTCTAGAACTCATGGCAGACTTCGACATCTACCTACAGTATCATCCTGGAAAGATGAACATAGTTCCTGATGCACTTAGTCGCCAGCCATTAGCAATGAACCTCACCGCTCAGTGGAGACTACAACAAGAATTGCATGGATTGGAGATTGAAGTAGTTGTGCCAGGTAACACTTCATATTTGATGAACTTACAAGTCCAGTCCACTCTTGTAAATCAGATCAAGGCAGCTCAAGCAAGTGATACTAAGCTATAAAGGATCCGAGAACAAGTAGAAAGTGGACTACAAACCGACTTCATCATCCACGAATATGGATCCTTGCGATATGGAAGCCGTTTATGCGTACCAGTCGGCCCTGTTCAAGAAGAGTTGATGAAAGAAGCTCACAGCTCTCTGTATTCGGTACACCCCGGTGGTACGAAGATGTACAAGGATCTACGGCAACACTACTGGTGGCATGGAATGAAGCGAGAAGCAGCAAGAAGTGTAGCCAAGTGTTTGGTGTGTCAGCAAGTGAAGGTTGAATATCACAGAACTGCTGGTCTACTTCAGCCGTTACCAATCCCAGAATGGAAATGGCAGCACATTACCATGGACTTCGTGACTGCTCTCCCTCGCAGCACGAAGGGTAACGACGCAATTTGAGTTATTGTGGATCGACTCACCAAGTCGGCTCACTTTATTCTATTTCGAGTTGGCCAGTCAACCGAAACGTTAGTAAGGAAGTACATGGAGGTGAGTAAAAATCTAAAGTAAGATTTATACTTTCAAGATGTACCATACTTGACACCCATAAACTCATGCAGAAAATCGTGAGATTACATGATGTTTCCTCATAAAAAAAGGGGAGAGTACGAAAAGGGGAAACTCCCCACTATTCGAGTCTCACGTGTTAAACACGTGAGTGCCTATATGCAAGGCATATAGACGCTGCAATTAAACTACTGATAGGCTGAACAAGCATCACGTGTTAAACACGTGAGCGCCTATATGCAATGCATATAGACGCTGCATTTAAGCAACCGATAGGCTAAACAAGCCTCACGTGTTATACACGTGAGCGCCTATATGCAAACCATATAGGCGCTGCAATTAAACCACTGGTAGGCTGAACAAACCTTACGTGTTAAACACGTGAGCGCCTATATGCAAAGCATATAGGCGCTGCATTTAAGCAACTGATAGGCTCAGCAAGCCTCACGTGTTATACACGTGAGCGCCTATATGCAAAGCATATAAGCGCTGCAATTAAACTACTGATAGGCTAAAAAAGCCTCACGTGGTAAACACGTGAGCGCCTATATGCAAAGCATATAGGCACTACAATCAAACAGCTAAGAGGGCCAAATTAAGTCCCACGTGCTAAACACGTGAGGACACCTCCTTACGTAAAATTAAATTCTACTTAATGAACCGTTGGATCGATCCAACGGTGATTAAACATAGAATTAAATTCTATTGGGAAGAATATTTTCTGTTAAACAGAGAGTTAGTGGATCAAAGAAAATATTTTCTATATCTTTCTGAACAGAGAAAGATTATACTCTGTTAAACTGAGCACCCTTGGATTAAAAATCCAATGGTGATTAAAATGTCACCGCACGATAGAATTTTATTCTATATATGAGAGAATATCCCCAATCTTGTTAAAAACAAGAACAATATCTTCTGTAAAAAACAGAAGTCCTTGGATCAAAGATCCAATGGTGTGTAAAATTCCCCAAATCAATTCTGAGACCAATTAAATCAATTGGGATCTCTCAATGAGAGATTTTCTCAGAATTAAACAAACTTCTCTCCACTATATAAAGGACCCAATACTTCAAGTCTCACACAGACGCAGAGAGAGAGAACTCCCCAGAGGCTTAAAAAAAGAATATACATTGAGCTTTTGAGAAACAGGAGAATTTAATTCTCAAAGAAAAGACTTGCTTCCTTAAAACACTAGGTAAAAAGAAAACACATCTCCTTTGCCTCTCTAAGGGTTTAACCCTTCATATAAGAACTCAGTTCTTTCCTCTGGTTGAGATTTGCAGAGGAAAATCTCCCCACAAGTTGAGAATTTAATTCTCATCGGGGAGATTTTGCTCTACAAGATTCAAAACCTAGGGGAAAAGAACTAAGTTACATAAAAAGGGGGAGAAGAAGAACGGGAACACATAGCAATTTAATTCCTCCAAAGATTAGGGTTTAACCTTATATTAAGAACTTAGTTATTTAATAAAAAACAGTGATCCAAGATCTCCAAGGCCAAATCGTTGGTGCTTAGCACTATTTCGAAGCCTCACGTGTTTCCCACGTGAGTACTTCAAACGAACAAAGTGAACAATCAAAACTGCCTCACGTGTTCTCCACGTGAGTGTTAAAGCACCCCAGTATAGAAAAAAGAGACACCCACGTGCTTTCCACGAGAACTCCAACCAAGTGCTTAGCACTTATATAAAAGGGGGAATAAAACCCAAAGGGCAGAGCCCATATTTGGGTTGCCTCATGTGTTTCACACGCAGGCGCAACAAGAACCAAGTGCTTAGCACTTATATAAAAAGGGAGAGATAAAACCCAAAGGGCTGCGCCCATATTTAGGATGCCTCACGTGTGTCACGTGAGCGCCATAAAACTTTAGTGTTTAACACTTGTTCAGTGCCCATATTTGGGGTGCCGCACGTGTGTCACGTGAGCGCCATAAAACTCTAGTGTTTAACACTAGTCCAGTGCCCATATTTGGGGTGCCTCACGTGTGTCACATGAGCGCCATAAAACTCTAGTGTTTAACACTAATCCAATGCCCACATGTAACGCACATGAACACTGTATTCCTAAGTGCTTAGCACTGTTGGAGACTCAATTTTAGCCCAAATTGGCTATGTTTCCTGAGGTTAAACCTCTTTGATACTGAAACAACCGAGCCCATATTGCTCATGTTTTTCCAAGCTGACCTCAGTCTAAAAAATGACTAATGGTCTTCCATTGATGATATCCCAAATGATATTCATCTTATATCTCCTAAGATAATTTTATTCTCAAACCTGACTAACATTTCTTAGGTCTACAATAGCCATTTTTCCCCTCAAATACGGGATTTGGTTTAAGGGTACATCTCTCCACACCTCTGATATATTTCGTTGTAATTTTTCAACGTCTTTAGAGAGGTGGCGGGTCCCGACAACCAACAACACTTTGGTGCACTTCCAAATTGACGTGCACACCTCAAATCAGACCGCACCCCAAATTGGGTACATTCCATATCACCATTGTTCACTCCGTTGCGTAACAAATACACGTGCGCGCAAGATGAATAAAGGACCGAGAAGTCCCTAAACTAATATTCGCCTCCAAAATGGCGATAGCGGACCGAAACGTCCTTAAACTAATATTCACCTCCAAAATGGCAATAATGGACCAAAACATTCTTAAACTAAAACAATAAAGCGCAAATGCTCTTTTGTTGGATCTGAAATAAGAATGATCCTAAAAATTGTTAAGTGAATCTTAGTCTCAAATTGGACCAATGTATCCTTAACAAAAACAAATCAAGCCTCAAATGATCACATATATTTAAGTCGATCATAATCTCAAAATAGATTAACGGTCCTTAAATAAAAACCCCAAATCGAAGATATACGGATTTGGACTAATCCACGCCATACGGGCGACAACATAAATTAGTCTACGTATACAATCCACGGGCAACTTAAACAAACAAAAACACACACGACACGAAGTGAACTTCCGGAGCAGGAGAAAGTGGTTATCGCAATGCGGTAACGTAATTAACTGCAGGGGCTTGCGTCTGCAGGGAAGAGCGTCCCCACAAAAAAAACCTCGCAAAAGAGGGGGAATTTGACGAAGTCTGCTACAACGGCCGTGCTTATCCAAACCTCCGATAAACGGTGCCATAAATCAACTTGGCATCTTCGGAGAGATGGACGGATAAATCCAAATAGCATCTGCCCCTAAATTCAGGCAGGACGATCCATCCCAGTTTGTCTCTGTTTTCGGCGGTGAACACATGGAGTACATGTTTGCATCGTCTCCGATCATGATACAAGATTCCGATCACAATTTTGGCAGAGTCTGCAAGTTAGCCCAGGGACGAGTCTGAATTTCTGTATCATCCACAAATGGACGGACAGTCCGAACGAATAATTCAGATACTAGAAGATATGCTGAGAGCCTGGATGTTAGATTTCGGAGGTTCGTGGGAAGATCACTTACACCTTGTGGAGTTTTCATACAACAACAGCTATCAGGCAAGTATTGGGATGGCACCATTCGCAACACTCTACGGACGGAAATTTCGTTCCCCGTTGAGTTGGGACGACGTTGGAGATCGTGAACTCTTAAGACCAGAGATGATCGTGGAAACTGTGGACGTGGTTCGCACGATCAGGGAAATGATGCGAATAGCCTAAGACCGACAGAAGCATTGGGCATATGCAAAGCGTCAATATCTGAAGTTCCAACCTAGAGACCATGTATTCCGGAAGATCTTTCCAAACAGTGGAGTGATACGTTTTGGAAAGAGGGGGAAATTAAGTCCAAAGTACATTGGACCGTTCGATATACTGGAACGAGTTGGAGAAGTGGAATACTGTTTAGTACTACCATCCTCATTGGAAGGAGTGCACAACGTGTTCTACATATCCCAGCTACGACGATATGTGAGCGACCCTAGCCACATACTTGATCACTCAGAGCTCACGGTACCGACTAACCTAACCTATGAGCAACAACTAGTTGAGATCCTGAACCAAAAAGTGAAGACATTACGGAACAAGGAGGTGAACTTAGTCCGAGTGATGTGGAGAAAGGATTTACCAAGAGAATCAACTTGGGAAAGAGAAGACGATATGCGTGCACGATACCCTCAGCTATTCGAAAATTAGTCTTTTATATAAATTTCGATGACGAAATTTTTATAAGGAGGGTTGAATGTAATGACTCTGAAAATCACTATACATAAATTTCTTGTTATTTCACAGTAAAAGGTATTACAGCCTGTGTAAGAGTTAAAATTTATTTTTGTTAAATAAAGGCAAGAAGCAACTTGTAACTCACTAGTAAAACCTCTCTACTGCTGTGATATAGCCGGTGTGTTCGATTCTCATCAGACACAATTATTTTTAGATTTTTCTTTTTAATTTTTTGGAAGCCCAAGAGTTGCATGTGCAATACACGGAGAAACGAAAAGTTTCAGAAAAATCAAACAGGCGCAATGAGGTGTACACACCAAACTTAACACGTGGCATAAATATTGAGACATGCTGTTTACAGCCGAAAACGGGAGACGAGACCGCGTAGGTCATCTTGTCTGAATTTGGGGGCAGATGCTATTTGGATTTATCCATCCACCTCTCCGAAGATGCCAAGTTGATTTATGGCACCATGCATTAGAGATTTGGACGGATGCGGCCGTTGTAGCAGACTTCGTCAGATTCCCGCTCGTTGTGAGGGGGTTTTGATTGTGGGGACGCTTTTCCCTGCAGGCGCAAGCCCCTGCAGTTAATTACGTTACCGCATCAGGTCACATCGTGTCGTGTGTGTTTGTTTTATTTTTGGTTGCCCGTGGATTGTACATGAAGACTAATTTATGTTGTCGCCCGTAGGGTGTGGATTAGTCCAAATCCGTATATTCTTAGATTTGGGTTTGGGTTGGTTTAAGGATCGTTAATCTCGTTTGAGATTAAGATCAACTTAAATATTTGTTGAGGATACGTTAGCCTAATTTTATACTAAGATCTACTCAACAGGATTTTTTTAGGATCATTCAGATCCAACAAAAGAGTATTTGGACTCTATTGCTTTAGTTTAAGGACGTTACGGTCCGTTGTTAGTTTAAGGACGGTGCGGTCCATAGCTAGTTTAAGGACGTTGCGGTCGTTGGGATGTGCTCATCGGTTTGGGAGTGCACCAAGAGTTGTTGGTTGTCGGGACCCACCACCTCTCTGAAGACGCTGAAGAATTACAACGACATGTATCAGAGGTGTGAGGAGATGTACCCTTGAACCAATTTCCGTCGGAAGATCAGTAGTCGTGTTTGGGGACTAAGACCAATTTGGAAAATAATAAGCACATGGGCTCGGTTGATCTGAATTAGGGATCTGGTCAACTTGGGCTCAGCCCCCTCGGTCTTTGTCATTTCATTTAAATAAAATGCTAAACACTTGCTTGGGTTCAATCCCCTTTCAATGCAGACAATGCTGAGCATTTATATGGGTCCTGACACTCATACTTTACTTTTCTTACCTTTTTTTGTTTTTTTATGGAGTGTTGAACACTCTTTATGGCGTCCACATGCGGAACACGTGAGGCGCTTGACGCTGAGCGCCAACCACTGAGTGCTAGGCACTCTTTTATTGAGCAGCGCCCACGTGAGGGGCACGTGAGGCGCTTGACGCTGAGCGCCAACCACTGAGTGCTAGGCACTCTTTTATTGAGCAGCACCCACGTGAGGGACACGTGAGGCGCTTGGACGCTAGGTTTTCTTCGTATATTCTATTCTGAAGAGTTCAATTCTCTGTTCTTTTCTGGGTCTTTGATCCCCAAGAACAAGTTCATCCCAATGAGAATTAAATTCTCATTTGTGGGAGACTTGTCTCATGGATCTCAGATCCAGAGAAAAACCTAAGTTCTTTTATAAGGGTTAAACTCTTGGATATGCAAATGAGATGCTCTGATCTCTATTATTTTTATTTACCTCGAAGAGAGGTATTCTTCTTTCTTTGCTCTTAAAGCTTTTTTCTTGCTTGCTTTTTTTTTTAAGTTTGAAGCTTATGGGGGGTTCCTCTCTACAAGACTTGAAGTCTTGGGTCCTTTATATAGTAGAGACAGGTTTGTTGATTTAGTTAAAGAAATCTCTCATTGAGAGATCTTTAATTGATTTGGGGATTTTATCCACCGTTGGATCTTTGATCCAAGGACTTCTGTTTTATAGAAGATATCTTTCTTGTTTTTAACAAGATTAGGCAAACATTTTCCTATACAGAATTTATTCTGCAGATAGGTGATTTTTAATCACCATTGGATTTTTTAATCCAACGGTGCTCTGTTTTACAGAGAGTAATCTTTCTTGTTTAGAAAGATTTGAGAAATATTTCCTCAGCAGAATTTAATTCTGTATTTTGATAATTTATCATCTCCGTTGGATCTTTGATCCAATGGCTCTGTCTAATTGAGAGCTTTAACTCTTGGCGTTGGTGCCCTCATGCAAGGCACGTGAGGCGTTGCCTCAGAGTTTTTAACTCTTGGCGCTGGCGCCCTCGTGCAAGGCACGTGAGGCGCTGCCTCAGAGTTTTTAACTCTTGGCGCTGCCTTTCAAATTTTGAACAGAGCTTTGATCTTTTATTGGGGAAACAAATGCCCCCCTACCGTTGCGCTCATGTGGCTCACACGTGAGCGCAGCGATGGCAGCTTTTCCACCATTGGATCTTCTTGGAAGTTGAATCGACTTCCTGTGCCTATAAGTAGGGCCTTTGGCCCTAGAGATGACTGCTATTCATCTTCTCTTGTTCTTCTTTGAGAATTTAATTCTCCTTTCAGAGCTTATATCTCTGCCTAAAGAAATTCTTTCTAGAGTTAGAACTCTGCCCCAAAATTTGGTAAGGATTATAATCGAACCCATGAACAGAGCTTTGCTCTTCCTAGATCGTAGATCTTAAAATGTATTCTAGGGTTGCTTAACCAATTAATCAGAGCATCTCTCATCTTCCATGAAGAACTCATAGAGTTTCTAGGATTTTTATTTCAGATCTTAAAGATCTTGGGGTTTTGCCCTGTTAAAAAGCTTTTCTTTTGAGGGTTCTAGTAGATTATCCCATCGTTTTTACAGAGCATAGCTCTTAGAAATTCTTTGGGGGAATTTTATTCCCCTCTCTTAATTAAAGTTGACAGATGTGAAATCTGTTTGCAGGGCACGGCTCTCAAAGAAGTTTAACTCCTCAGCCCAATGAGCTTTCTTATTAAATGAGAATCCTTTTAGAATTCCATCCTTAATGAGTGACTGCCCCATCAATGATGAGGCGTTACCTTAATTTTGTGGGTCCCCTTTGTCCCTTTCTTCTGCATTACAATGTGGTACAATTTTTTTTAAGTACCAAGTGTCAGAGTTCAGAAGATAGCGTTGATAACTAACCCTCGTCTCTCTTTGTGTAGGTACTATGGCTTCCGACTCTTCTTTCCCTTTTGTACGTTCAGAGAGTGCCTTCGCCGACGCACCCGTGGATCGAGAAGTCTTCGCACTTATTAAAGATCATGACTCGGAGCAGAAATCTCTTCACCTATGGGGGTCGTGGTATAATCAGATTATCCAGGGTCGGCGCAGTTTTCCTTGTGCAGCGCCCTCAGAGCCCATTTCAGCAATTCATTACGCGGATTCGCCTCAAGTGAATTATGCTGTAGAAGAAGTCAACTGGACTTCGGAGGGTCACCTTCAGCCTTACAGGGCATCGATACCCATACAGCTGCCGATGGCTTTGGATATTTTGGGGCGGCGCATATGTCAAGGCGAGCCGCGCCCTTGGGGTCAAGTCTATATGATAGGGTTAACTCCTTGCCAATCAGCCGGCTACCTGCAGTGGGCCCGGTATATCTTGTCGGCCAAGAAGTCGCTGCTGCTAAAGCTTGGGCTATATCCTGCCATATATGATTCCCTCTTCCAATATCCCGCGCCTCATGTGTGGTGGGTTAAGGTTTTTCTGGTACAGTGGAACATCCCAACCCACACATTTCTTCTATCGGACCGGGAAGTCTCAAATTCCTTGGAGGAGTTTGCGGAAATTTCTGGCCTACCCGTCAGAGGGGAACATTACGAGGAAATACTTCCCCCTGATGAGTACATCTTTGCCACCAAATCAGTGGTAATGGGTTCACTCCGGAGAATGCCATTCAACATCGGTTCCTGAGCCTGATCAAGGTGTTGAACATTTATGAGAGTTTGTTTTTAGAGTCTGAAGGGCACAGAGTCGGCTTCGCAGATTTCATCGTCCGCTTTCTTCGCCCAGAAGTATTGTCAAAACAAGCCGCGAAATTCGCCAAGCTTGACGACCCATTTGGTTTTGGTTTGGATAACCATCCGGCGGCGGAAGCGGATCTGAAAGATTTCTTTATTCCAGACACTCCGGTCGTCCCTTTCGCAGAACTTGCTGCTTCAGACGTCGATGAAAAGACGTTCTTTCTGGGGTTCATCGTCCTGTGGTTGAGTTGGTTAGTGCTTCCGATGCACCCTCGCTACATGAGGTTGTCCGTTTTTTATCCGGCCCACCGCATTGTCATAGGGACGCGTGTAGCCGTTGGGATTGCAGGGCTAGCTCATCTATATCACGGCCTGAGCTTAGCTGTAGATACTACTCAACCAGGGATAAAACCTGTACATCTTCCGTTGCATTACTTCACGTCCTGGGTCGAGATGCACGTGCTGGGTGCTTTCAGTTTCACAAACGAGCCCACTTCTATGACAACTACAACTTTCCCCGGGTCATGTATCTAGTTGACGCTTCTGCGTTGGATCCGTCGCAGCAAGAGGCTCGACGGTTGGTCCTTCGTCCGTGTATGGTCGGGGATAGTATGACTTTTGTCGATAAAGTCTTAACTATCGGCAAGGAATCTACCAAGGCAGTGCAACCGCTGCGTGATACTTTCAAAGATGGGGCTCCCACGTTGAAGGCTCGGGAAATCCTGCACTTGTATTCTATTAGGCCGGGCTTTTTAGTGTTCAGGAAAAACGCCTCGGCACTGTTCATGAGGTATAACCCGCACCGCTTCGCTCAACAGTCGGGCTACAATCAGGGTGTTCCTCTCGAGGCATTCTTAACCGAGTCGGTCGCTACAGAAGAGGGTATTCGCAGCGCGTTGCACCACTTTATGCGACTAAATACGGGGTCCAATTTTCTCATCAGCGAGCCGAGCTATGTGCCGAAATCTTCGAACGCTTATGTGGCATGGTACCAGCATGCGATGGGTGCTGTTATCAGGGGGAAAAGGCGATTATTGCTCGATCAAAAGGATGCAGCCCCCGCTGGTAATCCATTTATCCCCTTAAAGCGACAAACCGTCGTTCGTCGTTCCTTGAGGGAAATTACTACAGTCGTAGTCCCTTGAGTCTTCCCTGAGAGGCCTCAATCTGATGTTCCCGTAACTGCGGTAACCGTGGCATCCCCAGAATCTGGTGCTGGTATGGAAATCGGGACCCGCCGCCCGAAAATGCCTGTCAAGCACAAGCTCTTGACATCAGCCGCTGGTGTCCGTTCGCAGAAAAAGAAGAAGTCTCTATTTTCTGCCGATGTCATATTTGGCCAGGAGCCACATGCTCCCTACAGCGAGAGTTTGTGTGAATACGGTACCAACGAGGGTTTGTTCGACACGCCTGCGACCGATACTGATCTTCAGGCTGCCTTCGCAGCTTCCGAGCGACTGGCTCGCGAGGAAGCGGCATTGATCTCTATCGCGAAATCAGGTATTGTCACGCCCCACTTCCCAGTAGATGGAAACGGTGACGTGGCAAGCCCGCGACGTATTTATTCCGAGAAGGTCATTTCTCGAAATAAATACGCTAAGCGTCTATAAGCAACATAAACAAACAAGAATAAACAAAAAAATGAAATCCAACTGTGATTTATTACATTCATGATTCATAGTAGACAAAATATCTGAATACAAGATATTTAACATGATAAGTCTTAACAAGGAGGCATACATAAATAAGCTGAAATGAAATGAAAAACTGAATGAAACTATACGTTTGTTTGTGATGCGAACTGGTTGTACTCCTTTTCGACCACTTCTATCTTCTCTGTCTCAATATCACCTGACGAACATTCCAAGAATAGAAAGAAGTGGGTGGAATGCCCGTCAGTGAACTAACGCTCGGTAAGTCCCAATAGAGATGTGTAATATATAAATTGAGTGCAAGATGACATGTAATATAGTATAAATGGAAATCGTAATATGTGAACAAGTATGGTAATGTATATGGCAACTATATCAGCATGGAAATGTAACATGAGCATAGCAAACAAGTATAGCATCGCCGTGGAGTGTAGGTATAGTGAATTTGAAGTGAATGTAAGTGTCCTAAAAGGTCTCTAAAAGGGTAAAATTAACTAACGTGAGTTCAAGTGTGAATGTCAACCAATCTCAAGAGTATTCTCGAACCCAAGGCTATCGTCCAGGAGCAAGGAATCACGGGCCCAAAATAGCGGGACTTCAATTGTTATTGAAGTATTTGAAACCCAACAGGCTATCATCCAGGGGCTTGGAAACACAGGCCCTCATTTGTGAATTCGTGATTTGTACCGTTTCAGCCCGGTACCACAGCAACATGATTTGTATTAATGGGACTCGTGAGATTCCGTTGGATTCATACTCAAACTACACCCCGTGTATATAAGTCTATGATTAATGTTTTGAGTCTTGATCGAATCTATGAATACAAAAGGTGATATATGATATCAAGTTTTCAAGATTGAGTTCATGTAATCATGTCAAGTGCAAGTCATGCTAATTGTATTTATGGTTCGAGTCAAGTTGGTTCAAGTGTACATATTGGGTTCAAGTATTTATGATTGAGTCGTGTCAAGATCAAGTCAATTCTAGTATGTAATGATTTAATCAGAAGTCATATAAATAAACATAAATAAGCAATCACAGAACTTGATATGAGATAAGCTTACAAGTAACGTCCAAAACAATGTTGTAAATATGTGATATGTACAACTAGTTAATCAAGTTATTTGAAATCAGAATATAAATGAAAACATAGCCTTAAGTGTTATACACACGCGAGTTTCAGTCTCGCCTAAATATGACTACCGGTTTAGGAGATATACATGTTTTCGTATCGTCGCGCAAAACAAATCAGAATCTGTTCAGCACCGTCACACATTTTTAAAACGCAGTTTGAGTTCATTTTCATCAGGTTTCAGATTACGATGATTAATAGAAAATTGTATGTATTTCGATGTACTTGTCCAAAACACCAGGATTCGCACGATTTGGATTTCTGAAGCTCTAGTTATGATCGTTCTAATATCAGTGTTTAAAACAAAAATTCAGATTTCTAGACAGCAACTATATAATGTATTGCAAAGCCTATATCGGATTGTTTCATGCATTTATAAGTAATCTAATATACATAAAATTATATTTCTATCAATTGTACATCTACACATCTAAAGTTTGTCACAAACGGACATCGTGTGTTCGGGTTATGTCCAATTTAAAAACAGTATGTGAATCATGACAAATTCTGTCCAGATTCGTCGCTTAATATTTTAACGCAGTTTTCTATATTTTATGTCTATTTTCAGTAAAAACTTAAGACTAAGAAAATCTATATTATTCTATGTAGATATCAAAAACACCTAAGTTTTCTCAATTTGGATACCATCATACCAAGTTGTGTGTCTTAGAAGTTAACCGATAAATGCAGTTTTCTATTTTACGAACAGTGAATAAAAATGATATAATTTCTATACCGTTAAGAGATTCGATCTGAAATTTTTACAGCATGTACAAAATAATATATTATTTCATATATAAATTTCTTGAAATTTTCAGAAGTAAAAATTAATTTCTAAAAATTATTTTAAATATAAAAGTATTGATATGTCATATGTGAGAATGAGAAAAGCATGGTATTTATTCGTAACTTCCTTTTTTTTATAAAATTTAAATAAAGTAATTTAAAATACAACAACAAACGATACAATCCTAATTGTATACTATGAAATCTTAACTTATGGATTGAGAGTAATGAAAAAGACTTTACAAACTATATATGTGTGTATATTTGTGTGTGTTCATTATTTATATATATATCCATCTAATTAATTATTTAGGGACTATGATATGATGAGGGAAGTTTTTCATGGCAATATGACAAGAGAAAGATAGAGAGAAGGAAATGGAGGGGGGGAAAGGAAGAAGAGACTTACATACACAAACCGGTATTGTCACCGGACTTGTCTATCCGCCGATAGCCTCGCGTTTTTAACGAGATTTTCTTGAAAATTTCTTTATGTTCTTCTTCTAGGACTCTAGGTGAAGAGGGAGAAGGGAGAGATAGAAAAATGTGAGGAAGAAAAAGAAAGAGGAGGACAAATAAAAATGGTGTAATGGTGAATTATCGATAATAATATATGCATTCAACATGGGTGTTAAAAGAGAAATGAAAGGTCACCATTCATTTTGAAAATGAAAGGTCTCATTTGTAAGTTATAAGAAGAATAAAAATTGATAAAAAATAATTGCAAGAATGGGGATTTGAACATGTGATCTATAAAATAACAATGCAAAGACTTAACCAATGAGCTACAAGGTTGTTCATGCACATATTTAATTAGAATTAAATATATGATGTTACTTGAAAAGAAAGTGGGCTTTTGGGCTCATAATTTTATAAAAGAAAATGAAAATGAAATTGGATTTGAGTTATGGGCTGGGTTAGGTCTTATGTTTAATTTGAAAAAAAATTAAAATTTAGTTTTAAAGAAATGTGTTTGGGAAAAAATAGATGGAAGAATAAAATAATATATTTATAAAAAACAAAATATACAGAAAATACTAAGAATAAATAAATACAATATTTTACTAAAGAAAGAAAATACGGAGGTATATTAATATTGAGGTCGTTACAGGTATACTGCAGTTATCTTCTTCTGCGTCTATCCCTTTCTCGTTATTATGCTTTTACTAACGCTCCCTTCTTCAACAGGTATTTCTGCCGAAGAGGCTCTCGCGGCTTCCCCCAGGACGTTCCAGGAGGAAGAGAGGCTCCGCGCTTCTTTGGGTCTTGGTATAAGTTGCTTCATTACACCTTTATTCTTTTTATTCGTGCTCTGACCCTCTCTTTCATCTTATTGCAGGGACAACCTCAACTCGGGTTATTCCAAGTGCAGAGCCAATCCCAAGTGGCGATACAGCAAAGCTTTTAGAGCCAGCTACTATGGCCACGTCCATCCCAAAGTCACCGCAGGGGGCTTTGCTGATGCAGCCGATGATGGACACCGTAGCGGCTCTGGAGGCGGAGCTCGGTTCGGACGACGATGCCCCCCTGTCGGAAGTCTTAAGGAGGTCAGTTCTCACTGCTCAGACTGACAAGAAGCGCAGGAAGCGCGCGGCGAGGGAATACGATGCCGTTTTGGCCGCAGGTGCAGGCTCAAGCAGTATCCTGCCTGCTGACACTCCTTCGGAGGATGTTCCATCTGCCCTGTCTACCGCCCATAGACAAGCTGCACACGTGGCTCGGGAAGAAACTGAAAAGCTACTTCAAGGTAACGTAACGCTTAGTCTTTTATTGGAACTCGGTCCTCGAATTCTGACATACGCATTTTCTTTTACGCAGGGCCAAGTCTTGGCGATGGTATGGCAGGTGAAACGCTGGCGATTACAAAGCCCGAAGTGGCTACTCTTTCTCGGGAATCTGGGACTGTCCAGACCGCTGCTATTTCTCCCTGTGGCTCCTTGGTATCGGCGGGCGTCGCAAGCATTACGACGGCCCTCGTCGAGTCAAGGGATGAGGCTATGGGCATTGAATCTATTCCCCCGAGAGAGAGTGAAGAAGCCGTTACACCTGGTGGTGCCTCCGTCGCGGTTTTGGTCCATGATCTATCAGGTAGTCCTTGGGTCGTTGTTTTCGAGTTTTTCAATCCCGTTCATCCCTTCTGATGATATTTCGTTTGTCTTGAGTATAGGCGTGGTGAACCCCGAGGCTATGCCGTCTGAAGAAGTGTCGGTGGTCGCTGCTCTGACGGTCGCTGTCCCATCGCCTTCTTCTGTGCCCCCTCAAATCTTGGAAGGTATGGGTTTCTCACTTATTTGTTTCACTGTGGATACAATACTCCTTGTATTGACTTTATATTGTCGCAACTCTGCATGAGTCCTTTTCGACCATTTATACCAGGTGTTGAACCCACATTTTTCCTTTCAGTCGGAAATCGTTCCACCTTCTGGTATTGGTTAGTATATTCTTCAGCTAATGTCCCCCCTTCTTTTATGAATAAACTTATTATTGCTAAGTCTTCTTTATATTGATCACAGTGTCACGGGTCGGAGGAGGAGACGAGAGAATAGCCGCGCTTCCGGTACTCCCCATTCTGCCGCCTGCCACAGCCGGTATAATATACTCCATCCCTTATATGTTTTCTCTATCTCCCGAGTCAAAATTTGACCGTAATTCATTTTGCAGCAATTGCACTGGCTTCAGCTCCTTTTGATTCTCGCATTCCAATGCCCGCAGAGCCCTTCGCTAAACGCATATCTTCCAGGGGCGACGCAAATAGCCGGCAAATGTTAAGTGAATTTATCGAAGATCTCAATGCTGAGTCCCTTACTTCTGCTACGGATTTTGCCGTTGAAGTCAATCCAATGATGGCGACACTCGTGAACTTCCATGATGAAGATCTCGTCGACTCTTGGGTCGATTATTGCAGAAAAATTGAGGCTTGCCTGCACGAGATTGAGCTCAAGCGTCTCGCTCCTGAGGTGTTGGCCTCGAACTCCCAGCGGGCTGCATGGGTCGAGCATAGTGTTCCTTTCATTCGCCATTTTGAACAAGAGGCGGCCCTGAGACGAAAAGAACATGAGGCGGCCTCCAGCGAATCCGTCCGGTTGCGTGCCCAGGTTGAAGCGAATGTTGCACAGTTAAAAGCTATTTTCGACAACCTCCAGCGATGTATTTCGGACGGGTTGATGTTAAGGAGGACGCTCGACTTCACCGAACGGGTCACGCAGGACTGTGAAGCTGCCATGCTAGAAACTAATGAAAAGCTTTCATCTTGTTTGCGGCAATGGGCTCAAATTGAAGCGGAGTTGGCCACAGTAGTTGACCACGAGAAAGGATTGAGAGGAGCGCGCGAGCGGTTTGTCAATTTGTTGAAGACGCCTCCTCACGCCTCCTCCTTAATAACTATCATTGTATCTTTTTTCTTTTACCAACTGTAAACTTGTGATTCATGAATAACGTGTATTCATTTTGATTCCTTTATGAAATGCATCTTGTATTCACTTGAATTCATGAATAAAATACATATTTTATTTCATATTGGCATGTAACTTTGGCAAATATGGCCCATAAATAGTCCATCTTGACCTCCTTGCAGGGCAGCGATGGCTTAGGAAACAGGTTTGGATCTGCCGCCTAAGACTTTTCAACTTTATGAGCCGTGAAGGTCTCATAAAGACTTTTCTCCGTACGAGTCGAGAGGATCCCGTAGGTGTATTTTCTCCTTAGGAGTCGTGAGGACTCCTAAGTGCGTTTTCTCTTGAGAGTCGTAAGGATCTCACAAGAGAATTTTTCCCCTTACAAGTCGAGAGGACTCGTAAGTGGGGTTTTTTCCATCTTGTCGATATTCGACTTTGGAGAATATGGCTCGTGGATAGTATACAATAGTCCATCTTGGACCTACTTGCAGGGCCACAGTGCTTAGGAAACATGTTGATATCCCCGTTGGCTAAGGCTTTCCACCTTCATGATCCGTGAGGGTTTCATGAAGATGTTTTTCCCTACGAGTCGAGAAGTTCTCGCAGGAATATTGTTTTCCCTACGTGTCGAGACGAATCGAGAAGTCCTCGCAAGAACGTCCTAACGTCACAGTTAACCTCTGCTCTTTACGACAGAGGTCCGTTAGGGTCTGTGGTACTAGGGTTTTTGTCCGTCGTACCGTCGCGTTGGCTGATGCATTCCCTGATACGCAATCTTGCTGTTCGAGTAGCCCCGCGACTATCATGTCTCTGATCCCTTCGGAGGCTGGACAAGATGTCTTCAAGTAATCTCCCAGGTTATATTACCGTTGGAAGAGCAAGCGTTAGGGATTTTTTATGCCGCTTTTCACTTGAGGCTAGGCTCAATTTGGGAGCCCCGATGAGTCATGACCACTCCGCGCTGGTGTGGGATGATCTCCGATAGTCTTTCAGGTTTTATTTGAGTTGCCGTCAAGACCCTGAAGCTTGGAATCTTCCTTTGCTTCATTCTGTTGACATTGTGTCTGCTATATTGCGACGAATATCGAGGTTGTCTCTAGGTTGTCTGTGAACCTTCGAGACTTAGAACTAGGGACTTTACCATGGCTCTGTTGTTTTGACCCTGGGGTCGGTTGTTGACGTCGCGTCTGCATCCTGTTGGAGTGAGAAGGAACGTCGTTGTTGATCTCTAGGCTGTAGATATTGCCGTCGAGACTGGGAACTAGGGACTTTGCCATGGATCCGAGGTAGTCTCTAGGTTGATGGTGAACCGTCGAGGCTTGGAACTAGGGAATTTGCCATGGCTCCGTTGTTTTGACCCTGGGGTCGGTTGTTGACGTTACATCTGCATCTTGCTGGAGTGAGAAGGAACGTCGTTGCTGATCTCTTGGCTGTAGATGTTGCCGTCGAAACCTGGCTCTCCTTCCGATGGAGCCTGGTGGGAAAATGTGGTTCCCTTTTCATTTGTGCCCATGGATTGTATACAGGGGTCGATGTGGACTCACCTGCAGGGGAGAAGTTTCATTTTTTTTGTTTTCGCGATGCTCTATCATTTCAGCTTTTTATATCGCGAAAGTCGCGATTGCCCAATCATTTCGGCTATTTTTCGCGGTGCCCAATCATTTCGGCTGTTTTTTCTTTTTTACTCGCTGCTTTTTATTGCAAGTTGCCCAAACATTTCGGCTGTTTTTATATGCATATATTTTGCTCGTTGATTTTTATTGCGAGTTGCCCCATCATTTTGGCTATTTCATATACATTTTCCGCTCGCTGATTTTTGCGAGTACGGAACTTGAAATCTGATACCAATCTTAGCATCAGCATCGCTGCGACTGGGATGTGGCCAGGAGCGAATCATCATTTGCCTTAAAATGACTTGGAATTTGATACCGATTTAGGCATCAGTATCGCTACATCTGGGATATTGCCAAGAGCGAATCATCATTTGCCTTTGTCGATTTGAACAAAGGCGACTTAGCAAACAGGGTTAGGATCCTGTTGGCTAAGGCTTTTTGACTTTACGAGCCGTAAAGGTCTCATAAAAGTATTTCTCCCTACGAGTCGTGAGGATCTCATAGGTGTATTTTCTCCTTAGGAATCGTGGGGATCCCCAAGTGTGTGTTCTCTTATAAGTCGTAAGGATCTCATAAGAGTATTTTCTCTTTATAAGTCGAGAGGACTTACAAGTGTCGTTCACCATATGAGGACATTCCTCGTCGTTGGTGGAACTTGGTGGGGGAAATCATTTATTTGTGCCCGTGGATTGTATATAAGAGCCAATATTGACCGTCTGTAGGGCAACTTGGGGAGTGTGTGTAATACCCTACTTGCTACATACTAGTTTATTTCCGTTACAAAACAAAACCGTATTAATTCCATGTTTACGATTCATGAAAACTTATAAGGCATAAGTGTTTGATGCAAGATCCAAACGAAAACCTTCATTTAATTTGACGGAACTTGATTGCATATTCTGGACCGTGTAGCAATGAGCACTGTGTAGAAATTTTACTGGAAAATACAATTGTTAATGGCTTAAACGAACACCCCCAATTACACCCGTAAAAACTGGGAATTTCCCGCACCTGAAATTTGTTAAAATCACAATTTAGCGTGTACATATTGAAATGAGGCGTTCGAGGGCTTAAATCGAAGCCGACTCAACGACCTATAACCCTATGCAAGTTCTTAATTGTTTCTATACTGATATTATGATGATAATTGGTTCGGAGAGCGGCTCTGGACTGCAGTCTAGAGCAGCTCTAGTTGTTGTTTCCTGTCTCATAATGCCTACCTCTTCGCTGACTGAACTTGTATGTTGCGGAACCCTACACTTTATTGAATATGAATCTGTTATCTAAATAACGCAAGTAATTTCACCCCTTTATATCGTCGTTTACTATTTAAACTGCAATTTAAAAGATCGGGACGTATAGCAGTCCCAAACAGAACCAGAACTGATACCCTAGTGTTGAACAGTGCATAACGTCTGACGTAGAGACGCGATTGAGAATTCGTCTGGTGCGTCAGAAACCTTATTGAAAACCCTAAATTTCATTCAACTGTAGTGTCGCTAAATTCTGATCCCGACTGGGATTAAAATGCGTTACGAAACGGACTTCCGATTCTGAAACCGGATTTCCAGCAGTGAACGCTTAAAATGAATTGGCCATATCTAGTGATCCTGAAACCCGATTAACGTGATACCAATTTTTATGGATAGATAATCAAACATACTACTTATCCCCTGTTCATTGTTTCGCTAAATTGTGCATGTATGATTTATGAAAAATTATGCAAGTGGTAGGATATCGTTTTGATGACATCTTAATCATGCCTTAAATACTGTTTTCTCATCACATTATATATATGTCATTGCATTGGTAACCTAGTGATCATGTGCATTACCCTGTGTTAGGTATTAGTGGTGATTGTGGCAAGTACGTTAGTGTTTGAGCATGAATGGATAAGTGAAAGTGACACGTACTTGTACACAATCGGTGGACCCTATTGATTTATTGCATTGTCGACGTCTGTGGGACGTGTATAAGTGTGACTATAATTGGCATGGGACAATTATGGAAGCACTTGTATGGGTATCACAGGTAAGGCACCAAATGCTGTCCATTTATCTTGGGTATCAGTAGGGACATGCTTGATGGAAATCCTGTCTCCAATTCTCGCGCAGACTTGTCCTGGACCGACCAGTATTTGAGTTTATGGTTGGCGTTTGATGTAGACCACGGGGTGTGGGGTAGTTTGAGTGTGAGTTCAACAGAATCTCGGGAGTCCCATGCCGGCACATATGGAGATATATGGAGATATATAGGGATATCACTGATTATTAGCGAGCGACTTAGGCCCGTGTTCCATTGTCCTTGGGTCCTACCCTTGGATGGGGGATACTCACGAGTGGTTGACTCTCACACTTGGACTGACGATAGGCTTAGTGATCTGTACAGTGAGACTTAGAGACTGATAGGGATAGTGACATTGACATGCATTGCTTACTGAATCAACACACTTGACATACTATTTTACTGCTTTACTGTTCACCTGCCCTATTAGACACCCGCAGTGGCCACTTCATGTTCACATCTTTACTCTCTTGGATTACTGTTACATATTCATTGTTACTGTACGAGTTACCATTTGTATATATATATATATATATATATATATATATATATATATATTGCTATCGTGTCGCTCTGACGACCTGAGTATGCATGCTCAGAGTGAGAAGTGGATCTAGCTTGGACCAGGACCAGACATACATCGCGGACATCTTGATCAGCTACCCAGAGCCATACTCTCTTGATCTCCATCTGGTTAGTTCTTTTGATTTAGTTACTGCATTTCTCATACCTGTGCGTTAATTACTGATTACCACGTAAAGCTAGAAGCCGAAGTGTAACTACGGCAGGATATTTCCTTGACCGTAGGAGCATGGCTGGCCTTGTCAACCCCTCGTATTCCGTATTTTGGGAAGCGGGGCGTGACGGTGTGATGGCTTAAGAACAGGTTCAGGTCCCTGTATCTTAAGAATTTTGAATCCTATGAGGCGTGAGGGTCTCATAGGGGGAATTCTCCTTACAAGACGTGAGGATCTTGTAAGTGTAATTTCTCCTTAGGAATCGTGGGGATCCCTAAGTGTATTGCTCCCTTGTGAGTCGTAAGAATCTCACGCAGATGTTTTCTCCTTACAAGGTCGAGAGGACCTTGCAGGTGTTTTTATTTTAACGAGATTGCGCCCTTTCGGGTTTTCACAAGCTCGCCGGTAGCCCTGCTGTTTTTACTCTCGGCGCCCTTTCGGGTTTTTATCCGTGCCCATTTCGCTTGTGGATGTACCGTTTTGTTTTTTTTAACAACGAGATTGCGCCCTTTCAGGTTTTCACAAGTTTGCCGGTAGCCCTGCTGTTTTTACTCACGGCGCCCTTTCGGGTTTTCATCCATGCCATTTCGCTTGCGGACGTACCGTTTTTTTTAACAACGAGATTGCGCCCTTTCAGGTTTTCACAAGCTCGCCGGTAGCCCTGCTGTTTTTACTCACGGCGCCCTTTCGGGTTTTCATCCGTGCCCATTTCGCTTGCGGACGTACCGTTCTTTTTACCCCTCTGTTCGCCAGTGGAACTTATGGGGGGCTTCGCCACCGGGGCAGCTGTGCAGCCAGCGGGACTTATGTTGCAATCTTTGCCGCTGGGACTTGTGGACTTGAATTCCACCATTGCCGTGTTGGAGGCGATGTATTTAGTTTAAGGACATCTTGGTCCGTTGTTAGTTTAGGGACATCTCGGTCCATTGTAGCTTCGAGACGAAGTTTTGCCGGATACTACTTATAGAGTTTGGACTCAGAAATACAGCGAGCGGACACGAGCATCGTCATCTATCATTAACCTGAGCCGTGACTTGTCAAGCGTAGTATTTCTTAAGGAACCGGCCGTTTATTGGCCGGAAGGGTCTTTCGCCATGCATATCCACGAGCAAGTAGGCCCCACCTTGATAGATCTTGTCTATGATGTACGGACCCTCGTAGTTTGGTTCGAATTTCCCCCGCTTTGCACGGTTGGGAATCATAGGTCTTTTTACGACTAGCACGAGTTTGCCTTGGCGGAATGTTCTCATCCTGGTCAGTCTTTCGTATGAGCGTATCATCCTTGCTTTGTAAGCTTCCAGGTTTTGCTGCGCCATGAGACGGGTTTCATCGAGGGCATCGATCTCCTCAAGCAAGCCGAAGATGGGAATTTTTTTCATCTGTCAGCTCGTATTGAACTGCTACTCGTAGAGACGGTAGCTCTATCTCCAAGGGAAGTACCGCTTCCGTGCCGAATACCAACGCGAATGGTGTTGTATTCGTGGCCGTTATGAACATGGTTCGATACGCCCAGAGAGCTTCATGCAGTCTCTCGTGCCAATCCTTTTTTGTTTCTGGACACCATTTTCTTTATGATCTTCGTCAAGGTCTTGTTGAAAGCCTCAGCTAGACCATTAGCTCGGGGATTATAGACTGAAGAGTATCTCCAATCTATATTATGCTGATGTGCGAAGCGGCCGATCTTATGGCTTCTGTAGGCCGGCCCATTATCCGAGATGATTCGTCGCGGAGTGCCGAACCGGTAGATGACATGCGTCTTGAAGAAATGGAGGATGTTCTCCGTCTTCACCTCCCTTAGCGGTACTGCCTCTGCCCACTTAGAGAAGTAATCGGTTGTTGCCAATATGAACCGATGTCCTTTGGATGACGCTGGTTAGATGGGCCCAATTATATCGGTTCCCCACATTTCGAACGGCCAACTAGCCAGTATTGGGTGTAGCGGATTTGGATGCTTGTGGATGAAGTCCCCGTGAACCTGGCACGAGTGACACTGCTTCGCATATTCGAGGCAGTCCTGAATCATTGTGGGCCAGTAGTAACCCATTCTTTTCTTCAGCTTCATCTTTGGCCCGGCTTGATGAGAACCGCAGAGTCCGTCGTGGATTTCTTGGACGACACTCCTTGCTTCCTCCGGTCCCAAGCATCTTAGCCACAAACTGTCGAACGATCTCTTATATAGAGTATCATTGACGAAGGCGAAGGATAGAGCTCGTTTCATGAGCTGATGTCTTGACGACGCGTTTTCGGGTGTTTGATGGGATTTGAAGTAGTCTATGAAGACTTCTCTCCAATCCGTAGCCTTTTCTTCGTCTTCTATTTGGCAGACTGCTTGTTTGGTCGCTTCCTTTCCTTCAGACGACTCCGGAGATATTTCTGCTGGCGCGAAAATCTGACGAATTTGCACAATGATCCTTACGTCATCGAGGTTTTCGTCGGCCAGTTCTTTAACGAGCTTGGCTAACGCATCCGCTTTACTATTTTCCGCACGCGGTATGCTTTCTAGGATGTAAGAGGGAATTTGAGTCAGCAGTTGCTGCACTCTTTCGCCATATTTTACCAATTCTGCTTTACACGTCTGATAGTCGCCATTTACTTGGCTAACGACTAGCTGGGAGTCTCCATATATGAGGAGGTTTTCGATTCCCATGTCGACAGCAATCTCAAGACCCGCTATCAAAGCTTCGTACCCAGCCTCGTTGTTTGTTCTTGGCTCTGTCAAGGAAAGGGCAAAACGCATTATCCCTCCTTGTGGAGTCACAAAGATAAGGCCTACCCCGGCTTTGATTATGGGGGTGTTTTGCTTTCGCTTTTTCATGGAAGATGCTCTATCGAAGTAGAGTTCCCATCGAGAGTCATTTTCCTCATCCTTCGTGTCGAACAAATGTTCATCCGGCAACTCGCAGTTTAGGGGCGAGTCGGCAGGTATCGGATGTTCGGCGAGGAAGTCGGCGATGGCCTGCCCTTTCACTGCCTTGAGAGGTCGATAGATTATAGAGAATTCCATCAAGAGAAGGGTCCATTTGGCAAGCCTTCCCGTTAGTATGGCTCTTGACATCAAATATTTGAGAGGATCCACCTTTGATATGAGATGGATCTCGTGTGCCAGGGCATAATGCCTGAGCTTCGTTATCGCGAAGATCAGTGCCCGGCAATGCTTTTCAATGGGGGAGTAGTTGTTTTCTGCCCCCAGAAGGACTCGACTCAAATAGTAGAGAGCTCTCTCCTTTCCCTGATCGTTCTCCTGTGCCCACAACGCGTCTAGAGAACCTTCAAGGGTTGTCGTGTACAGGATGAAGGGCTTTCCCTTGACCGGAGCGGTTAGTACCGGCGGGTTCTGCAGATATTGCTTGATTTTGTCCAATGCATTTTGGCATTTACGATCCCAAACGAACGGGGTCCCCTTCTTCATTAGATGGCTGTAGGGGCGGCATTTGCCTGAGAGGTTAGCTATGAACCGTCGGATATACGCGAGCTTTCCTTGGAGAGACCGCAGTTGCTTAAGAGTTCTTGGCGAGGGAATTTCCATAATCTCCTTGATCTTTGATGGGTCTATTTCGATGCCTCGGTGTCGCACGATGAATCCTAGGAATTTGCCTGAGGAGACTCCAAACGCGCATTTCCGAGGGTTCATCTTCAGATTATATTTCCGAAGAAGCTGGAACATTATTTTCAAATTCTCCCAGTGCTCCTCGTACGATTTGCTTTTCACCATGAGGTCATCGATATAACATTCTACAATCTCATGTATGAGGTCATCGAAGATCTTCGCTATGGCCCTCTGGTAAGTAGCGCCATCGTTCTTCACACCGAAGAGCATTACTTTATAGCAGAATATGCCCAGCGGCGTTCGGAAAGCGGTGTGCTTTTGGTCTTCGGGATGCATCTTTATTTTATTGTAGCCTGAAGATCCATCCATGAAAGAGAAGACCTCATGAGTGGACGTGTTATCGATCATCAGCTCGGTAACAGGCACTGGGAAGTCATCCTTCGGATAAGCTTTGTTAAGATCCTGAAAGTCCACACAGATGCGTACTGTCCCATTTTTCTTCATCACTGGGACAATGTTGGCAATCCAGTCAAGATATTGAACTTCTTGGATGAAGCCGGAGTCGATTAGTTTCTTGACTTCAGCATTGATGCTCATCTCGAGTTCAAGCCGCATTCTTCTTGGCGCCTGTTTGACTGGCTTGACGTTCGGTGATATCGCCAGTTTATGCACAGCTATTTCTGGATCTGGTCCCGGCATCTCGGAATAGTTCCACGCGAAGCAGTCTTTATACTGCATAAGCATGTCCTTTAGCATGGCCGCCTGCATTTCAGACAGCAACTCACTGACGAACGTTGGCCTCGGCTCATTTTCCGTCCCCAAGTCGATTTTTCTTAGGTTTCCGTTGTGGTGTGTATCCCATCTTCCAGCTCTTTTGGCGCCGGTGGAAATTCTAAAACCAACTCGTCCTCATCCTCATCTGCGAAGCACTGGAAGAGGCCGTCCATATTCTCATTCTCTCCTTCTTTTAATAGTGTTATCACGTGACAGGTACGAGCTCGTTTCCAAGCCCGATGCTGATCTATACTTTCCCTCGCGGTGTAGATTGCTTTTGGCTCATGCTTTCATGGTTGGGCTACCCTCCAACTGTCGGATAGAGCAAACCTACCTTGCTGATATTGGTCTTCGACCCAGTCTTTGAAGGTGAAGCGGTGTTCAAGAGGATGTCCTACTGCTCGGTGGTAGGAGCAATAAGCCGGATGATGGACCTCGTTTATTTGCTCGGGGTGCTGAGACTCCGGGAGCATCATCATTTGATGCTTCATGACAAGACTGAATATTTTCCTTGTCTTGTCTTGAGGAAAAGAGTATTCCCGACCCATCTTTCTCATAAAAGACGGATTCCAGCTGACTTTTTCTCGATCGCGTGGCTTCTTGGATCCGCTTCGCTGTTTTTGAATGCCATTCCCGTTCTTGATCTTGTTTTTGCTTCTGCGTTGGACTTTTTCATCGCCACGAGAGCGCACAGCGGGCTGAGGGTTAAGGACATTGTAGTCTTTTCTCTCCGCAGACTGCTGAGCGAGACGCTGCGTCCTGGCTTTCTCGTAAATGGCCATTCCACAGTTGTGGTCATCCCGAACCTTTTGACCGGCTTCTCTCATTAGCTTGTCAATTTGTTCTTCGAATGACGGACTTGGTATTCTTACAGCGGGATCTCCATAGGCTGCAGAGATTTCTTCAATATTGCGGTGGGAGAATTTTATCTGACCCTTCGCAAAAGTTTGAAGCTTTTCCCAGTTGGAACAACAACATTCACCACTGGGGTTGAAACAGGACCATACGGAGAACTGCCCCCAGCTCATTTTGTATGATGCCGATATCGACGTCGACCGTTTCTTACGGCCGGGATTTGATTAGCCTCAGAATTTTGCCGAGCCTGCCCCATGTTTTCTTTGAGAGCTTGAATATTCTACCCCCTGCGTCGACCTTGGTCCTTGGCAAGTACCAGTTGTTTGAGGACTGATTCCGCCGGCAAAACTGCAGCTTGGGGAACCAGCCTGTGGAAGACAGACTTCCACTGGGCTTCCTCCATCGGCGTTGAGGCACCGAGGGTGGGAAGTGGAAGTATCGACCCAAAGAGAAGCCCGTTGATTTCTTGAAGAGCCGGATTGCAGAGATTTGAGGCTGCAAGTGGCCCATACTTGACTCCACAAGATATGACAGAGCCTGAGTTGCTAGGGTGGAAGCAAACGCCATTTTTTATAGAGACGAAACGCCGGCTTCAGTATCCCATCACCCAAGGGCAACCATAAACATATATACCGCGATTATTTGATCGCGGAAAAACACGACACACGAAATGTGGAGTGGAAAGAGGAAAATGTCTCACCGGGCATGCCAGAATCTGTTTACCGCCGAAAACGGGAAACGAGACCGCGTAGGTTGTCTTGCCTGAATTTTGGGGCAGATACTATTTGGATTTATCCGTCCACCTCTCCGAAGATGCCAAGTTGATTTATGGCACCATGTATCGGAAGTTTGGACGGATGCGGCCGTTGTAGCAAATTTCGTCAGATTCCCCCTCATTGTGAGGGGGTTTTTATTGTGGGGACGCTTTTCCCTGCAGGCGCAACCCCCTACAGTTAATTACGTTACCGCATCGCAGTAACCACTTTCTCCTGCTCCAGAAGGTCACTTCGTGTCGTGTGTGTTTGTTTTATTTTTTGTTGCCCGTGGATTATATACGGAGACTAATTTATGTTGTCACCCATAGGGCGTGGATTAGTCCAAATCCGTATATTCATAGATTTGGGTTTGGGTTGGTTTAAGGATCGTTAATCTCGTTTGAAATTAAGATCAACTTAAATATTTGTTGAGGATACGTTAGTCTAATTTTAGAATAAGATCTGCTCAACAAAATTTTTTTAGGATCATTCAGATCCAACAAAAGAACATTTGGACTCTATTGCTTTAGTTTAATAATGTTACGGTCCGTTGTTAGTTTAAGAACGTTGCAGTCCATAGCTAGTTTAAGGACGTTGCGGTCCGTTGGGATGTGCTCATTGGTTTGGGAGTGCACCAAGAGTTGTTGGTTATCAGGACCCACCACCTCTCTGAAGACGCTGAAGAATTACAACGACATGTATCAGAGGTGTGAGGAGATGTACCCTTGAACCAATTTCCGTCGGAAGATCATTAGTCGTGTTTTGGGACTAAGACCAATTTGGAAAATAATAAGCACATGGGCTCGGTTGATCTGAATTAGGGATCTGGTCAACTTGGGCTCAGCCCCCTTAGTCTTTGTCATTTCATTTAAATAAAATGCTAAACACTTGCTTGGGTTCAGTCCCCTTTCTATGCAAACAATACTGAGCATTTATATGTGTTCTGACACTCATACTTTACTTTTCTTTCCTTTTTTTGTTTTTTTTGGAGCGTTGAACACTCTTTATGGTGCCCACGTGCGGAACACGTAAGGCGCTTGGCGCTAAGCGTCAACCAATGAGTACTAGGCACTCTTTTATTGAGCAGTGCCCATGTGAGGGGCACGTGAAGCGCTTGGCACTGAGCGCCAACCACTGAGTACTAGGCACTCTTTTATTGAGCAGCGCCCACGTAAGGGGCCCGTGAAGCGCTTGGCGCTGAGCACCAACCACTGAGTGCTAGGCACTCTTTTATTGAGCAGCGCCCATGTGAGGGACACGTGAGGAACTTGGACGCTAGGTTTTCTTCGTATATTTTGTTCTGAAGAGTTCAATTCTCTGTTCTTTTCTGGGTCTTTGATCCCTAAGAACAAGTTCATCCCCATGAGAATTAAATTCTCATTTGTGGGAGACTTGTCTCATGGATCTCAGATCCAGAGAAAGAACTAAGTTCTTTTATAAGGGTTAAACCCTTGGATATGCACAGATGAGATGCTCTGATCTCTATTATTTTTATTTACCTCGAAGAGAGGTATTCTTCTTTCTTTGCTCTTAAAGCTTTTTTCTTGCTTGCTTTTCTTTTTTTTAAGTTTGAAGCTTATGGGGGGGTTCCTCTCTACAAGACTTGAAGTCTTGGGTCTTTTATATAGTAGAGGCAAGTTTGTTGATTTAGTTAAAGAAATCTCTCATTGAGAGATCTTTAATTGATTTGGAGATTTTAACCACCGTTGGATCTTTTGATCTAAGAACTTCTGTTTTACAGAAAATATCTTTCTTGTTTTTAACAAGATTAGGGAAATATTTTCCCATACAAAATTTATTCTGCAGATAGGTGATTTTTAATCACCATTGGATTTTTTAATCCAACGGTGCTCTGTTTTACAGAGAGTAATCTTTCTTGTTTAGAAAGATTTAAGGAATATTTCCTCAGCATAATTTAATTCTGTATTTTGATGATTTATCATCTCCGTTGGATTTTTTATCCAATGGCTCTGTCTAACAGAGAGCTTTAACTCTTGGCGCTGACGCCCTCGTGCATGGCACGTGAGGCGCTACCTCAGAGTTTTTAACTCTTGGCGCTGGCGCCCTCTTGCAGGCACGTGAGGCGCTGCCTCAGAATTTTTAACTCTTGGCGCTACCTTTCAAATTTTGAACAGAGCTTTTCTCTTTTATTGGGGAAACATATGCCAATCAAATCCGACCACCCATTCTTCCTCATTGGCCGCCGCCGACTGGTGAGATGTGCCCAATTGCCTCCGTGCTTTGCACACTTGTCCCTTCAGCTCCCCTTAACTCCCCTGCACTGCTTGATTTCCCTGCAATTAAACAGTGGTCCTTCAATTCATCATTTAACACCATTGAATTTGGATAGATCCAGCGGGCCTTCTTGCATGGACTTGGGCTTTTAAATTTTTTTAATCCACATTTTTAATTCCTAAACCCTAATTCTTCACTATAAATACCACCCCATACCCTAGCTCCCCTCTATTCTGAAAATTTCTATCAAAATCATCCCAAAATTTCCTAAGTGCAAATAGAGTCAAGTAGAGTTAGCGACCAAGTTTTTTCCATCGAAGATCGAAGCCGTTTCCGGAGCTTCCGCGACGCCACGGGAATCCCCCTCTTTTCTTTAACCTCTTTCCAACGCTACACAGCGAGTAACTCTCTCTTCTCTCTTTTTCTTTCATCTCAAAACCGTCTTCTAAAAACATATCGGAAAAGTGGAGTTAACTCCGATATGTGTAGTTTTTAACCTTCGTACTCCCCTCTCTAAAGCCAAATAGGTCAAAATAACTTTCTCGCACTACTTATAACTTTGCTTGCAATATTTTAGTTTAACCAAAACTTTCATGTGAAACTATCATATAACGAACTTTTCATTAAAATTACATGAACTTTAGTATAACCCTCTTTTCAATAATTGTTAAATACCTTTAGAAAAACTTCACGGGGTAACGACCTACCCCACACGTACACTATGGTTTTATAGCACGATACTCTAAACATATAGCTAATTTAAATAATGACTTTTACATTAAAATACCACACCTTTTCAAAACAGGTTTCTTTTACTCGGGTTTTTGAAATTCTTGGCAATTACGTCTTTACAACCCTCGTTAGGGGACCCGCTAATGGATGGTGCGGATTATCGCACATGTTTGGGATAGTAGAATAAGATGCTGAACTCCTCATGGAGTATTCGGTCTCGAAAGGAAATAAAAATACGGTTTTTAAGAAATACGACTTTTCTAAACAAAACTAATTTTTGAAAAAATTATATAAAAATATGAATCCGTATTTTCAATAAAAACATATTATGAAACTATATTTTTAAAATGAAAGATTATAAATTTTTATTAAAATACCGTCAAGTTTTCAAAAGAGCTTGTTTTCAATAAAATACCATAAACTTTTAAAAAGGCTAAGTTTCATCACCAAAATACCATAACAAGTATAATATATGTTCATGAAAATCCTAAATGGTAAAAATCACCCTTGAGGTTTATTTTTAAATTATATTAAAGTATTTCTCATAATACCCTCTCGAGATATGCAAAACAATATTTTAAGGACTATAAATTAATATAGGCTTAAGCGGTATCATTTCTCTTGAGCCTCGAGGAACCGGAGAAAGTGAGTGCTTGCCTATTCAGGCTAGAAAATTTAACGGAGTTTTCAATAGCAATTGTCTTGGAAAAAGACACAAATTCTGCCGTCCATGTGCAGCAGTTGCCGATTACTCCCGAACCTAAGGAAAAATTCAAAAGTTAAATCCGTTCACAACTTTCTGACTCAATCTGAATCCAAACTCAAATCAGAATCCAATATCAAACACGAACTTGAATACTTGATCATGAACCTGAATATTCAAATTCAAATATCAAACTCAAATTTGCATACTTGACTCGACTTGACCAAACCATGGTTATAACTTGACATGAATACTTGAACACATGCTTACATCTTGAATATGAACCTGTATATTTTTATATTCATGGATTCGGCCAAGACCTATAATCTTAATCTATACAATACAATACGCGGGGATAAAGGGGTAGATTGGTACGGAACGTATATCGTGGTACGAGAGGTCACTTTAAAAGACACCTACATGAATTCGCGTGTCGTTGTCCCGTGGGTTATGACGGGACCTTATACTACATGTTACCATATTCCACGGGGTAAGATGGACTCCTCTCGTATACATGAATATCTTCTTTATCAAACTACAAATAACCACGTTAGAATAACTATCATATACTTGTGAATGATCATATACAATTTTACCTGTCCTCTATTCTTTTGGTTTCTATTCACATTATATATTATCTTCGTTTACTTCTTTTGGGATTTATCGAACGCTAGTTCGCTGACGACATTTCTCTCTGTTTTCTTTCTTTGGAATGTTCGTCAGGAGGACCGGACTCTGAAGACGTGGAGCCGAGCCAGGAGGACTTGGACCAGTTCGCAGCACAGCCTGACTACTGGCTCCGTCTAGCCTGCACTTACTTTCAGTATGCCATTATTTAGGCATTTGCTTTTATTATTGTATCTTTTATTTATGACAGTTGTATGTAAAGTTGAATGTAAATAAAATTGCGGCTTCATTTTATTACTCTTGTATTCGTACACATTGTTATATTGCTTAATTACGCTTAACGTATTTTCTTAATAAATACGTTGCGGACTTGCCACGTCACCGTTTCCGTTCACTGGGAAGCGGGGCGTGACATTTTTTTTAAAGGAAGAAAGCTTTTGAGTATGAGGCGTGTCTATTTTATTCATTTTTTTATTTAGTAAAATAGTTACAAGAAAAACAGAAATGAGGGATGCGCGTGTGCCACATGCACCCCTGGCGAGGTGCTCGTCTAACCCGGTGAGCACCCAGCGAGGTGCGAGAGAGTGGAGGGCAAAGGGTCCCAAATCGGCCAAAAAGCCCATTGAGGTGCGCACTTAGAGAGGTGCGCACCTTGCAAAGTGCGAGAGTTAGGGGCCAAAGGGTCCCGAATGGGCCAAAAGGTCCATTGAGGTGCGTACTTATGGAGGTGCGCACCTAGCGAAGTGCAAGAGTTAGGGGCCAAAGTGTCCCGAATGGGCCAAAAGGTCTGGTAAGGTGCGCACTTAGGGAAGTGCATGCATAGCGAGGTGCACACATGTGCCGGTGCGCGCCTGGCACGATGTGCACCCAATAGGGTGCGCATCTAACCAAATGGGCACCTAGCGAAGTGCACACCTAGAACGGTGCAAGTAAAGGTCGAAACTCATTAGAGTTGCAACCCCAAACACAACAATTTTGATTTTTAGAAGATCAAAGCGGATTTCTTTTCGCTTTTCATGAGGTTTCAGAACATGCGCAGATGGGTTTTCTCCTTTTCCTTCTTTCCTCTGTTGGATCTTGAGAAGAAAAAAAAGTTTCTCCTTTGGTGATTTCGATGGGAGATATGGAGAGAGAAAGCGAGAGAGCGGCAAAAAACCCTAGAATTTATGAAGGAGAATGCTTATTATTCATTTCTTTATAATATTGCCTTATATTGGGTTACAAATTTATACATAGCCCCTTGAGCTTTACAAAATGGCATTTTGCTCATCCCATACCCATGTGCTTATTTATTTTTGCACATGAGCCATAGGCTTTACAAAAATTTGGTTTTCTGCCTATTTATTTTATATTTTGCATATTTATTTAAATATTACATTTATTTGTTTTACTTTCTTGGTATGGGACCGGTCTGGGCTTGGGCCCATCTGCTTGGACTTGTGTTCAGGTGTGGGCCCGACTTGGATTCGACAGTAAGGTCCATTTGCTTCAGTTTAGACGTATTTGTTCGCGGTTTGATTTTGACTTTAATTTATGGTCAATGGGATGTAAATTTTAACCCCAACAGACCAGTTCGCTGCACAAGCCGACACATAGATTTTACTTCCAGTTTTTAGCACCAGTATACCATTTTAAGCATTTCATGTTGTTTGCATTTTCTTTTCAGAACATGTATCCATGTAAATAAAGTTTGTTGAATGAACATAAATAAAATAGTTTGTTGAAAATTTCATCTTCTTATTATTCTTGCACTGTGTATAGTTGCTTATTTACGTTTAACATATTTATTTTAAGAAATGACATTCTTAACATAAATATATTGCGGATTTTTCAAGTGATCGTAACCGTCCATTAGGAAGCGGAACATGACATGCATTTAATAGTAATGTTTGGGAACACTATAAAACTGAATATGGAAAACAGGTTATATACGCAATATGTAAATATTGTGCTGCTCCATATAAATATAAAGAAGGTACCGACACTAGAACCTTACATAAACAAGTAAAAAAAACACTTAGAAAGCACTGTTGGTTTCTCCTCCACACAATCACAAATAAATTTCTCCGGTGAAGGCCTTTTTCAATATAATCATGATAGAAATGTTGAATAAATGGTAAGATTTGTTATCGCAGATGAACACATTCTCAGATTCGAAGAAAACCAAGCTTTTGAGTGGTACATTCAAAGAGTATTACAACCGGGATACGGTTCCGAGGAGTACGCTTAAAAATCGTCGTTTTAGGCTCTACAACGAAGTTGAACAACTATTAATTGCTACTCTTGCTTATTTAGATGCTAGTACTATTTTAACTTCTGAAATTTGGACTGATAGATGGCATTTTCCCTAGATTTATGTTACTGCACATTAGATAGATTCTGATTGCTATTTACAAAAAAAGAATTATTGCTTTTAGACAGTTTCAGTTCCCATATAATACACATCATATAACAATTGAAATTAAATCTATTTTAGAAGAATATCAATGTTTAAATAAGATTTTTTCTATTTTTTTTGACAATACTAGTAACAACAATTCTGCTGTTGTTGAACTTATACGACCGTGCAAACCAATTTGCAATGGTCGTTTTTTTCATATTTGATGTGCCCGTCATGTGCTTAATCTTGCAGTACATGATGCATATTCAGTATGTTCTTTAAATATTCAAACAATTAAATATGCATGTAAGTGTATTAAAAGTTCTTCCAAAAAAAATATGAATATAAAGCTAGATGCCTGGCTACAGGAATAAGGCCATCTCTTAGAAAAAATGTGACCACTAGGTGAAATAATATATATGATATGTTTTGTACTTCATAAAAAGCTAGCGGAATTATTGGTAACATATAGAATAAGCAAATACCTGTAGAAAACCATTTAACAGATGATCATTGGGCAGTTGCAGATCTTTTTTAAAAAATTCTTATGACTTTTAAAATAGCAACCGAATATTTTTCTGTTACTTATACTCCCACTTCTCATATTATTGTCTCTGAATTGTATAATATAGCTCAATATTTTTCTAATCATTGTACTAATGAGATACTTCATCCCGTGTTACTTGCTATGTTAACTAAGATTTCTAAATATTACTCTGAAATTCCAATTGTTTATAGTTTGTGTTCGATAATGGACCCTAAATTAAATTAGAAGGTTTGGAGACTATTTTAAAGGGGTTCCATGAATGCATGGGGCATAATTTAGATATTGATGCTTATATTAATAACTTTAAACATAATTTAAATGAAGTGTTGTTGCACGATCTTCTACTGGTGGAAGTACTAAAGTACCGGCCGTAGCCAGTTCACATGTTTCAACTCTAGCTTTTGCACTAATTCAACATTCGAAAAGGGCACGAGACCCCGTGGCCTCATCATCGTCAACTTTAAATGAATTAACAATATATTTACAGACTGAGTTAGACGTAAATTATACTATAGATAAGAGTGATGTTTTAGTCTGGTGGAAAAACCACGGACATTTATATCCGGTACTTTCTACTATGGCTCGTGATTTACTAACTATTCCAATGTCCACAATAGTGTCAGAAAGCGCTTTTGGTACAGATGGTAGAATATTAAGCGAAAAAGATACAGTTTGGTATACAACACTATAGAATATATGGTTTACTCACAAGATTGGAAAGCAGCGGCTGTTAGGAAACAAAATCAAATCATTTTGGACTTGGAATATCTATCTGAAGAACTTACAAGAATACATGGTTTACTCACAAGATTGGGAAGCAGCAGCTGTTCGGAAACAAAATCAAATCATTTTGGACTTGGAATATCTATCTGAAGAACTTACAGGATCGGAAGAGTCTAACACCGAAGGAGGAAACACAACTGGCGGCGACGTGTAGTGAATAAGAACTAGTAATAATAGAAAAAGAATTACGTAGACCTGATTCTCTCTTATTGAGTTCAATATCTGGGAGGGATAAGTAGGCAGCCCGAGTTGGTTCGGTCTCTAATGTAATAAAAAAAACAAATTATATTATTTAATTGTAATTTGATTTATATTAATAAAAATTTAGTGTATTTTTCATTTATTTTAACTCTATTCATTTTTTAATAAATTTTTAAGGGTTTTTCTTGAGAGAAAAAAACAGAGTCTGGCGAGTCGACTCACCCGAGTCATCTCGTCTCGTCTAGGCAAGATGGAGAGATGAGCAGGATTGGGGGCGGCTACTGTTGAACTCACCTTGCTTCGTCTCGCCTCGCCTCTTCATTTGCCAGGCCTATGCGAAAGAATACTGGGCCCACGCACTTCTTTAAATTGAGTCCATATTCCGGCTCCATGTGCAAATCATTTATATATAATTGGACACTTTTATTTAGGTATTTGTATTTGAGTTGCAACATTTGGTAGGACTAATATGGAAATATTTCGAAAGTTCACTTCTAACCCCATCCATACCTCAGTCTTGGTATGTTACTGGCATGTATCTTGCGCAAGAGCATGGTGACTATTATTTATATGATTTAAATCAAACTTCGCTAATGTATACAATATTTTTCAAGTAGTGTAACTGTACATGATATAACCTAGAACATTTAATAAATATTGAGAAATAGTAATCGTTTTTTTTGCCTAAATTAAGGTCCTATGTCCAATATTATTGAAGTGTCCCCAACTTTTTTTATTTTACTTTTGTTCTTCTAAGTATGTTTGACTTATTATATATCAATAAGTTCATTGTTACATTTTCATAATTCAACGTTACATTTTCATAATTCAACTTTTATATTAAATTATTTTCTAATTTACTCAATAACTTTAAGGTAAGTTATGAATTAATTATCAATAAATAGAAGAAAAAAAGACAAGTTTTTTCCGAGATTTAAGAAGTATAGCCATGTGGTACTCTTAAGTAAGAGGTTATCACTTTGATTTGTATGTGATGGTTGCCGCATTCCAAAAATAATAAAGAATGTAGGGGTAAAAACAAATTTTTCATAAACTCTAAAGTTTCTAAACAAAATTAATAATGTAGATATTTTTTTGGAAAACATAATATGTCACAATATATTTTATGGGAAGGTTATAAAAAATTGTCTTCTTTGCCTTCTACACATCAAAGAAAAATTAAATATTGTCAAAGAGATTAAGAAGAAAGGAAAATCTAGGCGTAGCATAGATAACAGTGTATTAGGTTTAAAAATTAAATCATATTATTATAATACATAGTTAAAATATTTCTTAAAAAAGTGGGAGGCACTATTTCTCTCAGTAACTGATCAACTAATTAGCAGGCATAATTTAGCATTTTCCATGTATTAAATAAGAGGTTATCACCATTGACTTTGTCTTATTGCAGATAAATGCCCCTTAATGATCCACAAATCCCAGACATCGATGCCTGGGATTTGTGGATCATTAACTGGCATTTATCTGCAATAAGACAAAGTCAATGGTGATATAACAAAAAATCGAAATTTCATTATTTGTAGTAAAGTCCATGGTGTTTTTCTGAAAACTTTGAAAACGGATAAATTCCATGGTGTTTATCTGAAAAAGTTGAAAGTCCCTGGTATTTATTTGTAACGAACAAAGCTCATGGTATATATCTGAAAAAAGTCGAAAGTTCTTTGTATTTATTTGGAGCGTACGAAGTCCATAGTATTTATCAGTTTATCGGAAAAATGTTTAAAACTTTTGGTATTTATTTGTAGCGTACACAGTCAATGATATTTATTTGAAAAAACATCAAAAGTTGGTGTATATTTATAACAAATAAAGTCCATGATATTTATCTGGAAAACGGTGAAAGTTCATGCCATTTTAATGAAAAACCTAGTGATATTAATATGTAAAACATTAAAAGTTCATGGTATTTTTCTGAAAAAATTTGAAAATTAGAAACATCCCATGCAAAAAGGTGAGGCAGCTCATGATTTTTAGGGGTAAAAAGGAAAGAAAAAAAGAAGAAGAAGAATTGCTTTAACCCCCATTAGGAAAGTGGGACCCAGACCTATACTTGTCTCATCTTTTTGTTTGGTTTTTTTTTATTTTGTATATTTTCAAAAAATTCAACCAAAACTTGGTATTTTTAAAAAGGGCCCAAGCTTAACCCTTTACTAAAAACACCTTCCGTTAACGTTTAAATCCTAAGTATAAAAACGAAACTACCATTCTTCTTCTTCTTCTTTTAAACCCTGCAGAGGTATTTCGGTCTTTTAGACCCCCAAAAACTGTCATAGTTAACGGAGTTTGGATAAAAGTTAAACAGAGGGTCCGTTTTAGTTAACTTTAGAGTTTTGAGGTGTCTTTTTTTTTAAATAGCAAATTTAGGATGTCTTTTATGAAAATATGGAAGTTTAGGGGTTTCAAAATTATTATAAAAAAAAAACCTTTTTTGGGCCGGCATCAAAATCCCACAATTGAAGTACAAGCCTCACATATACACTATCAAGTGCATGGCCAAGATGTAGCTGAGAGGTTGCATCTACCGTATATGACACTGGGCAGATTTTTGCATGTATTTTCCATATATATCCCCACAAGTTAATAAAATTCTCCAAGAAACCAACACAATCCAATTTTACAAAGAAGCTAGAATTTTTAAGATTGAAGGGCAAACATGGAATATTGAAATATCCACACATCACACAAATTGCTATCATATTAGAAAAGATACGGATAGAGACTAGCAAAGGCACCGCCCACCATGCAGGGGTATGATTTCAAAATTTATGTTATGTACAAAAGTTAGATTCATAAACATCTAGCAAATTTTTATTGTACATAATATTCGTGATGTTTGTGGAAATTGCTACATATGTTCCATATAAGTTAGTAAATGCTTAAGTTACTATTAGGTAAAGTATATTTCTTTTTGTAAACATGTAATGCTTTAGTAAAAAAAATCTTTTTTCTCACAATGTAAATAAGAATCAAATGGGGAAAAATCTAAATATTTGCATTTCTCATACATTACATAAAAATTTAAAAAGCTTATGCGGTAATTTTCCAATTTAATTTCCAGTTTAAATGGTAAAGTTGGTGCAAGTTGTAATATGAAAAAAAACTACGTATTCCATCGGATTAAAAAAATTAATCCAAAATTATTATTTTTTCTAATTCTTAACTTTCCCTTCCTCACTATTTAATATCAAGCATATAGATAGTTAAAAGATAAAAAAGAATATTTTATAGATAAACAAGTAAAATAAATAAATAAATAATACATTTACCGTTTTTCTCATTCTAAACCATCGAAATGTGAGTTGAAAGAATACCGAACATTTGTTGTAAGGGATGTAGGGGGTTTTAAGGTAATCAAATATAGATTAAATCCCACAAATTTTAATATTAGTTATCTAAATATGTTCTTGATAGAAATAATATATTCTGCTCATTATTATAAAGTTAGTTGGAAAGTTATTTTATATCAAAGACATGAAGTTCTAATATTATTTGTATATGGAAAGGCCACCAAAAATACTCAATAACTGCATGTAGTGCTCTAGTAGATCATAACTTGTTGATATTTTTTTAGTTAACTTAGCTCGCTAATCGGTCAAATTGATTTTGGGTTATTATCACAATTGGAGACAAAATGTTTTCCGAGAATCGGCTACTAATTAAAACTTAGAGTCTTTCAAGTCTTTAACTCTTGACCCAATTCAAAAATATCAATCTATCATCGTATTATACCTATGTAGACCGTAGAGTATATGAATTTAAAAAGTTTCTTTTTTCTATTTTAAATCACCAAGAAATTCTAGTCTCTATGAAAACGACTTAATTAGACTTAATTAAATCATTATCGTTAATCTTAATATTTATGATTTATTTATTAACAAAAGAGTAGGACGTTCTAAAATATATCTTATTTGTTAAAAATCCTATGCTTCCATGTTTTCAGAAGTACTTTTCCACAAACACCTCAACACCTCGTGAAATAACTATAAAAATATCCAAACATTTTCTCGAGTTGGTTGCTATGCAAAGTCCTTTTCCATCTTAAGATACAAAGGGATCTATCATAAATCAATAAGCTATTGTTCCAACTCTAGACAGATTATAATGTGTAAATTTTTTGTATGGAAAATAAACCTATATTAATGGTTGGCTTATCTTGGAAGAAAACCCATAGCGGTCAAATTTATTTCTGTAATCAAAATGTTATTATTTCTTTGGGCATAAAATATTTGACGCGGTAGATTATAACCAATATGTACACCAAAGAATAGGCAATAGGAGCTGATTGCAATTTTTAGAACAAATAAAAAAACAGATTTTGTTTTATGATCATCTACAAATTAAGTATGCATAAATAAAAATGAAGGGGGGCTAATAACAAATTTTTAAAACATATAGAGGCATACCAAAAGATTTCCAACAGGACCACAGGATGACAAAATAAAGCTAGATGTGGGACCCTCATGTAGATTTATATATAAGATAGAGATAGAGATAGGTAAGATAACCCTGTATATAAGCTTTTTATGTGCTTGTGCACTAGATTATGTGCACATGCCTTGGCCCTTGCACATCTTCTTCACTCATTTCGCACTGGCTTAGAATTAAGGCACAGTGTTTAGAAAGCCAAACTTAAGTGGGGGGAGAAGGTTGTAAAGCTAATAAAGCTCAAGGCACCATGAACATTGATTATGCTAAAGAGTATTCTCTCTCTCTCTCTCTCATTTGGACATTCATAATTGTCCACTCCAAACCCAAATAACCGTGGCATATTCCAGAACAAGTGTGGCATATCTCCCTGTATATATATATATTTTATATAAAGCTACCCATTTTCGCCCACACAGAATGCATGTTGCCCCATAGTTGACCTGTGACTGAGTGTTCAGTGCTTTTGCCACTAGCATGCATGTTCTTCAATAGTTAGCTTCGTCTTCCTTTTTTTCAATGAGAATCTAAATAAAGATTTGAATAAATGATATCCACATTGTAGAGGTTAGCATCATGGTGTTATTTCTTTGTATAGAATAAATCCTAAGCAGCATTTATATGCATCAGAGAGAACTTATTCATTCTGATGTTCAAGTTTAATATATCTCAATCCTAAAATATTTAGGCAGAGTAAATACACTGATTACTCAAATATAAGCATACATAAGGAAAAAAGAATGAGGCGGCAAAACCTACAGGTTATAAGTTTTCTCCTCAATCAGCAAACCTTTGGCGATTTGGCTGCACTGAAATCTTCTTGGCTTGGCTCCTGTATGACAGTATGGTTCACTTCCTCATCTGAGAGCAACCTTGCAGTGTAGGTCGAAAAGGGATTAATGTTGATCCTAGATCAAGAACGGTATGGCTCACGAGTCTATGATTCCTGTATCTTTTTTTTAAAAAGCGAAATATATTACATAAGGAAAATAGATAAGAATCTAAAAGAGAACAAAACATCGGGTCATGGTTTGGCATTAGTTTTACCACTTGGAGTCGCATTCTGGCGTGCTTTCTTTACCTCTCTTTTAGCTGTTTCAGCTGGAGAAATGAGAAAAATGATATTACTTAAACTGGAAATGAATAAATACAAAACTGGGAGAATAAGAAATAACAGCTTATTGCTTTTTCGAATTTATTAAAATATGAGAAAGTCACGACAGGATAATATTTGAATATAGACGGAGATTTATAGGAAGAGCTCAAAGCTCAGTCTTACACTTTCTCATGTCAACTTTTGCTCCCAAACATGGAACCATTTCAATCCATAAAGCTAAACTTGGTGTGTAAGAGAATAATCAACTTTTCACAGGATCTTTACAGTTTAGCGACATTATTTCTTTTTGTTTATTATTAGCTGATGAATGACCAAATGAATGGAAATTTGAGTGGTTAGTGATTTTATGTGACATTTAACAAGGCGAACGCTTCTTTATGTTGTAATGACTTGGTAATGAAGTTGAAGGAAAATGATAAAATCAACTGGTGAGATGAAAAGCTTTACATGAGAGAGCCAAATCCGACCATTGAATTGATGGTTGGTTCTGTCCATCTTGCTCTACATGTCCAAAGATGCATGTAAAACATGAAAATTGGATGACTTGGAGATTTTCAAGCCATGTGTCAGGTGTGCGCGATGTATGTACGTTGTTCGATGCTTATAAAAGCCATTCAGTTTGTGATATTTGATACGTACTTTGAAAGTCTCATCCAATTTTCGTGTTTTACATGAATCTTTGGACATGTAGAGTAAGATCAAGGGTGAGCAACGTATGTACTTTGTTCGATGCTTATAAAAGCCATCCAACATTTGATCCATACTTTGAAGTCTCTAAATCATCACATGCGTCCAACTTGTAGAACAAGATGTACGGAGCCGATCGTTAATTTGGAGGACCGATTTGACCATCTCATGGCCATTTCACGATAAGGATCTCATCTCAGCATCTCCCTACATCTATATTCTGAAGTTGAAATATTATGTTAGTGATTATTTATCACAAAAAGATTACATTACAAATTAAATTAGAATTATGTCTGTGTGTGTAACGGCATAGTATTTGTAGTACAAAATTCACCCCATGGTTATGAGGAAAATTTTCATTCAATAATATAGTCTCAAAAAAAAAACACAGGAGAACATTTTGTTACATTCAGGTGCCAAATGCCAGCAGTAACCCAACCCAAAATCACACACTGACACACACATCCATTTTTACTCCTCTCTCCATATCAAACCCCATGCCCTAACTCTATAAAGTATCCACTCTCTATCTCTCACCAATGGAAAATTACTCATGCGGTAGAACTTTCCTTCCGGTCGCCCATTCAATTCACGAAGAATCACCTTGATACTAAACCAGATCGAGCCCGGGATCTTCTTGGAAATGGGAAGATCTAGGATAGGCGGCCAACCTTCTGGAGAGAGCAATGTGCATAGACCGGGTGAGTAGGGATGCAGCTCCGTGGACCGCTCGTCGGACCTGATAGGTGGTGGTATCACACCCTTCTCAAAAGAACCGTACGTGAGACTCTCGCGTCATACGGCTCCGTCCCGGAATCTGGACCTCCTCTTTCCTTTGACCAACAGGTCCTCGAACCCAATCATTCATTGAAGTCCAAAAAGACGAGTGAGTGATTGCCGAGCCGACAAGTACGAACGTCTTAACCGCCCTTGTCCGGTGGGCCCGGTGGGGCCATAGGGCCCGACGAGCCTATAGAGCTCGGACAAGAGAGCGAAGCCAACGATCAAGTTCAGCCAATAATGGAAAGTGCCCTCAGTGAACTTAAAAGTTTTCTGAGGTGTATCGGTATGGAGCCGGCGTCGTTCGGAGAAGGTTTCGGAAAAAACTTTCTGAAATCCTTCTCAGCCATGTCGGGGGCCTCCACCAAAAGACTCTCTCTCGACTCCCTCTACGATTGATTCACTCTTCAATCGACCCCCACCTCAACATGAAGTTTTGATGAACCTAGTCCTCTCCTCAACCCTAAATTAGGAAGAAAAAGGAGAAAAGAAAACTGATCCCCAACTTCGAAATCTTCATCCATCCTCCAGATCCCTCATGTCTCCTCGAATGACAGTTCTTCTTTGAAGATCTCTCCAAAACGAAAAAAGTAAAGCTCTAATCAACAAATCTAACCTCCAATCGTTAGCTTGTTTATTTAACAAACACAAGCTAGGTGATCTCAGATCAAGTCAAATTCGAGCCGAACTCGAGTCGACCCCAGCTTGCTCAAGTTTGGCTCGTTTAACAGGCCTACTCATGTCCTTTGGAAGCAAACCTTCTAATATTGTGCATAGGTTCCCATCTTCAACCAAGTGATGCCCTTTGAATCCCTCTCTCAACATCTTTATCAGATTTATTTACTACAGGATCACATCAAAGAAATCATGTTAATAAAGCCCGGTTTATATTCTATGATTGGTTCTGAAGTTCACCGGGCAAAAGGAGATTCTCACAATCTCACATGATGATTATTAGCGAACGTTTTACATGATAACACGTCAAAAATCAATAACAATTATAAACATAGGTTTTGGTCAAGACGTCATTGTAGGGTGTTTTTCGTCGCAAACGATCCCTATTTAGATGGATGCGCGCAAACTTCAGGCTTGTACAACTTCCCTATGCCCATTACAGGCATGAGTTTATTGATTGTGGGGCTCTAATCTCCAGCAGCCGCAGACAAAACTGTTGTTAATTATCCCTCATTTTGATATGAGAGCACCTCCGATTAACGGGTCATATCATGCGAATTCGCTCTAAAATATGCGTATTTGTGGAATTGTGTTTATTTTGATTGGGATGTGGACTGAATTTGTTGTTTTTCATGCAAGACAACTTCGAAGAAAGCCCTTTTAAGCCAACTTTAAGCATTACTTAGGCCTCACAGAGTTTTCGAGGGCCCCGCTACCCGGATAGAAGGCTGGAGGTCAAGGGGGCCAACAACCACTTGCGGGCATAACCTTGTTTAGGAATTTTTTTTAGCATGAATGTATTTTAGTGGGTCAGGCAGCTATCAGACATCGGGTAGCTATCCGACGAGCTATCCAACATTGGGTAACTCATCAAGAGCGAGCAAAGGCGGTTATTCCCTTAGGGAGTATCCGAAGCGGGTATCGCCTCTGGGGGTTCCCGAAGGCGGATATCCCTTGGGCGTATCCGCAAACAATGTTCAAAGCGTGGGTGCCACGAGCAAGATCTCATCTTGGAGAAACATAGGTTGTAATCCATGTTCAATGGATCGAGATCCGACGACGAGAAAGCTCTATGGGGGAAACTATAAGGTTTCACCCCTAAAGCCATTGTCTTTGGATGGTTTGATAGTGGTTCATCTGAAATGCTCGTCCGGAGTGGATGCTCGCCCTGAGAATTCCCTTTTTGTTTAGCCTTTAGACTTGATGAGGGAAGATGATTCCTTTTATTTTGTTTTGGAGTTTGAAGTGGTGTTTATATAATTTTTTTGAAAAAAATATTTATTTGGATTACTTGGGGAAGATGAGATTGAGAGAGATCGCCTTAAGAAGGTGGAGGCACAACCATAAAAAAATTAAAAAGGATAATAAAATGTTCATTTCTTCATTTGTGGAAGGTTTTATAGGAATTTCTTCGGTGCTTCTAAAAACCTTCTCATTTTCTGCGCTGTAAAGTATTCACGAACCTCAACCGGGTCTATAGGAATGCGCCACGTGTCGGTATACAAATTGTGGCAGTGAAAAGAGACCAAAAGCTCCTAGCAGCAGTACTCACACTTTCCCTTAATTCTTTTCTCTGTTATTAATTACTCTCATGTGAGTTTTTCTCTCTTCGCGTTAATTCTCTCAACTCATTCCATTCTCCTCGGTGTCCATATATCATTATCAATTTATTTTTTAAAAAAATTAATCAAAGTAAATAAACATCAGAATTTGAGATAAATATATGATTTGTATTCTTTTAAAGTCTTGAGGTTAAGTTAAATCAAATCTAAAAAGAGAGGAAAACACATTTTCTCCATGTTTCTCCACGTTGAGAAAGCTTTACAATTTTTTTCAGAAAACGAAAGCGGAAATTTCTTCAACCATTTAAAGTAATTAAGTAGTTTTTTACTTAAAACCCCCCAAAAATATGCTAATTACACCCAAAAAAACCCGAAAATTAATTACTTATTATCCCCCTAAATGTTTAAGTTGTTACTTATTACTCCCTTCATGTTTTCCATCCAATCTTAACGCCGCCGCCGTCCAAGTTCTATATATTACCCAATTCCTTGTGAAAAACCATATAATTTCATTCAAACCCCACCATTTTTCTCTTTCAAATCTTCCTCTTCCACTTCCCTTTCAATAATTTATTTTCCTTTGATTTAGGTTTTCTAACCTGAATACCCTATGCACTCCATTAATTCATGGTTTGAGAAAATTAAAGAAGAAAACCCATATTCAATGACCAATTTGAGATCAATGCAGCAAATCCTTAATCCCTACCTTCTATTTGGTGCTAAATTTATGGATTTTCGATGGAAGAAGAGGGGTTGCCTAACCTTAATTTCATTTGGGACTAAATTTTGGATAGATGAAGAGGGTTAGGGTTTGAAAATCCCCTAAGATATGTTTGATGAAGAAGAGGGGAAGAAGACATGGATTACATCTACAATTCGGATTCAACCGAGCAAATCTCTTACCTAAATTTCAATTTGAACCAAAATTTAGGGGGGGGTTTAAGAAGAGGGTTTGGGGGTTTAAAACGACCCAACTCTCGATACCCGCCGTTAACTAGCTAAATGAAGAAGTATACCAAAAAGCTTATGTTTTTGCTAGTTGGGAGTCTTTTAAGTAACAATTTAAACATTTTATTGGTAATAAGTAATTATCATTTGGGGGGTTATGTAATTATCATTTTTTAAGGGGGGCTTTATGTAAAAACCCCTTAATTATAAAATAAATTGTCGATTTATCGGTGATTTACATAATAGTCATCTTTGCTTTTGTTTCTTTTCCTTTTAAGGATTAGATTGTGGACAGGATGTTATTTATTATAATTTTTTGTCTAAATGTAGAACATTTTTTGTGGCACTTGCCCGTAAGCCCTAACATATCCATAGGGCACACACAACATACCCACGCACACCACACAAGCACACAACACACAGGAGACCCATGAATTTGCTCCCAAAGCATTAATTTGTGGCCACTTCCCCTCCTCAGGTTTCTGGGTTTGAATCTCGCACTCTCTTGGGGAGGGGAAGTTCCAATATCAGGTTTAGAAAACAATCAAAATATTAAAAATGAGGCAATGATCATGAAAGGGTGACTTTACAAGCACCTAAAAGTAAATGATGTAAATATATCAACAAATTAGGTAGATTTGATTCAATATATAGAACATATCTGGATATATGATAACGAATATAAAAACAATCACAAAACTTAAATTTATCTTTTTTGATGCCGGATTTTTACTATCAATCTTCATCTCAAACTCTGGATTCTAGTTTATTCTCCATTGATTTTTGTAGATTAATTCGAGTGCAAAAAGGATAAAAGGGGTAAGTGGGTTGAGAGAATTTGGGGGGGGGGGAGGGTCAAGGAGGAGGACGGAGTTTTGCATGTGTGAGGGAATCAAGGGCAAAGAAAAGACAATCTTGGGGTTTCACAACGTGACTAGTTTGCCGGTAAAGAGAAACTCCAACGGTTCAGATTCATTCTTCTGATGGATTGATTATTTTAATATTCTGAGGCACCCAAGAAATCCCCGGGTTTTATACCCTTACATGTGCACATTTTGCACTTTAGCCCTTGGCTAACAAATTTGGCATTAACCTCCTTTTCTTTTACATTTATTTCTATTTCCTTTCATTTTACATTTACATTTTTTGTCTTGGATGGGCCGGCCACATGCATGGGCTGGCTTTTCTTCGAAAATGCAGTACATTTTTTACTTCAACAATCATATTGTAAAAAACTCTTTCAAGTATAGTACAAGAGAACAAGCTAATTAATAGAGAAAAATAGAGCATATTGTCATGCCCAATAATTAACCCTGAGCTAATGGTTTAGGAATGGGTAGCAGTCTAAAGTCCAATGGGAAACAGAAGAAAAAAAGATAGCTTCACTGGATTTTATACATACTGAAGAAAGTGTCGATGCAAGAAGAAATGGACAGGATGCTGTGGTGCAGAGAAAAGGTCAGATGATGAATGGCACTGCCATAGGTACTCAAGCTTTTCCCAATGAACTGGTATTAGTTACAAAGTATGATCACAATATAAGAGTTGGTCAGTAACTGCGAAATCAGCCTTAAACAAAACATGCCAAACCCAGAGCAAGAGGGTCTTGTCAATCTCGACATAAAACCAACAGTCCAACAATCAAATTGGTGGCAAGAGTAGCTAATTGGTTGTCTAGCAGTTTATGTTAATGGGACCAAAGATCAATCCTCTGCATTCCCTAGACAAGTAAAGAGTGTAGATCAAGATAAGATGATGAGATTGGTATAGGGAACTACAGAAACCTCTGGAGACCAGAACATAATACAAAGAACCAAGAGAAGGGGGAAAATATAGAGAAATGGGAGTGGACAAAAGGTACCTTTGAATTTCCTCTTTTTGTTAGCCCTCCTCCTTTTCCGCTCTGCTTGTGTTAGCTCGGTCTCTTCTTTGATATCACCCTCCCCTTTAAAAATCTCTTCAGGAGCAAGCATTGCTGCATCTGAGACAGCCACAGGTGCAATCTGCAATAGACGTTCAGTAACCTTATTGTTTAGTTGCAAGCTTCCAACATTAAAGTTATGTAACTGTCAAATTTGCAAGTTATCAATGAAGTACAAACTTAAAATATATATTTTACCTCTTCCATTGCTAGAGCAGGAACATTAGATTGTATAGACATGTCCTCAATAACCTGTGAAGGAAATAAATTATGGAAAAAATACTTGAAAACATCAAATGTTTCATGACAAGTTTGATAGTTGCATACCGGTTTTGGTGTAAAATGAAAATGGGACAATGCATCCAACTTCAGACAAAGCCTCTTGAATAAATCGCTCGCCTATTAACAGAGAGGTTCAAAACACAACATGAATTAAGTATCAATTTGTCAGTAAGATAATTATCCATAGGAAAAATCAGAATGAAATTATGAATTACATCTCAGCATCCCTAATCAGGCTTTTACAGAAAAAGATTTGAACTAATTTTCATTAACAATTACAGGTGACTACATGCAAAGAACAGAAAAGAGGGGTGGGAATCCATTCAGTGTCCAAAATAATAATTCAGCAGAACACCTTCCATACTTTATAGCCTAACATAAATAAGGCTTAATATTCGTAAACCTAACCATGAGGTATTAACCACATATACATGGCCAGTTTGATAAGGAACAAGCCATTTGAGACAATTATATAGTGCAGTAGATGGCTGGGAATAGTTGAATGCCACTGAAAATCTAGCAATGTTCACATTCAAAATCACATTTAGAGTAGCTTAGAAATGGAGATTCATGCAACATTTGTTGCAAAAAATCTTCATTTCCTTTATTTGGTTAGCAACAAACTTGAGTTGGAAATGGAAATGGAGATGCAAAAAGCATCGAATTCTTGCAACATTTGTTGCACTCATTTTGGTTGTAACAAGAGTAGCAACTTTGGGAATGGTGAGCATAGTGATTATTATGGGATGCCACATAAGCTTTTTGTGTATGCCATATGCAAATCTGCAACAAATGTTGCATTTCCTTTACTTTTTTGTTCAACCAAACACAAAAAATGGTTTGGATTTGGAAATCCAATTACAAAACTTGAAGATAACCAAACAATGGATTTGGGCCTTTTTTTGCAACAATTGTTGCATGCAACAATTGTTTTTTGCAACATTTGTTGCATGCAACAATTGCAATTCCTTTTTGTTGCTAACCAAACATGCGCTTCAGAAGAGTCAAAATCTCACCGACATGTCAAACTCACCAACCTATCTAGACTTGCAGGATGAGAACTAATCTGAGTACTTTTTACAGCCAATAGGAAAATCTGAAATATAGCAGAAACAAACAAACACGCCAGAATAAAGAATGTACTTGGTATAAACTTCGCCAAAAGATCACCCAGAGCAGCAACAATTGATATGAAAGTTACTAATGGGAAAAATTAAGGCTATAATCCACAGACATACCCCTTTCTTCTGTTTATCCGAAGAGGAAATAGGAGCGGACACAAGACCAGTCTGTTGTGCATACTCTTCCTGCATACAGTAACAGGAAGCAGTCAGTTTGATGTCAAATGGTGACTTTTGTTTTATTTGTGGCTATGAAGGTCACGGTAAGGCACAGTGGTCTGTGGAGACAGAATTGTACGCCAAAGGCTACGAACCTCGTATATTTCAGCAAGTCCCTTCTTGCTCTTGTTTTCATCCTACAAAATTTAAGAGTAGAGTTCAGAAAACACTCTTTAAAGTGTCTGAATGAGACAAGGGCTCCTTGGGAGCTCCAGAAACATCTGACAGGGTTAGGACCCAAGAGAAGTAACTCATACCAATTCTTTCAACTCTTTTGGTGGTTTAGATGGCAAAGCAGGTGCCCTTTGGACATCATCAAAACGCCCCTAAGTAAAACAAAACACAGAGTATTTAAGTACTGAAATAACTGCAAGTAGGTTATAAAAAAAATTAAATCACATAGTTCGCCTCTTAAGAATGGCTATAAACCATTAAAAGATAATGCTGATGTAACTGTCACGCCTTAGGTCAGTATATATCTTTTGCTTGGAAAAAGAAACTGTTCTGATGACATCTGAATCAAATAATGATCACGTACTATAGTAGTTTATTTCCCGCTTTTCTTTCCACAAAACAAAGAGGATATGATGGTAATGATAAACTTTGGGATGTGCATTAAGTTCATAGTAACTTGAATCTCAAAAATGTCTGATTTTTTTTGAGAAGAATATTAAATGGAGGAAGAGTGATATGTCTTGATTATCTGATGATTAACCCGGGTGTATGTCATATTTAGGCAAAAAAAATGTGTAGAATCAAATAGTTGGTAAAGAAGTTCAGGTTCTTTAGGCGTTGCCGACTACATAACTCAGCGTGGGTGCATGCTATGTTCAAGATTGTTAAGTTTATGTTACTGTAATATAAGCATTCACAACTATCACTTCAAGAAAACAGGTTTTCCATGATCAGGTCAGGGAAATCAAGATGTACCAAGAAGTCAAAGCAAAAAGCAGGTTGCAAATAATTGCTATGCACGGCAACCAAAATAATGACAGCAGTAAAATTTGATGACACTAAATGATGGCTGAGGAGAAATGGAGACATAACCAAGGAGGCCCGAAGATATTAAATACGTTTATAGCCCAGAAATGATTGTGTGGGTGTAATAGAGTATGATGTGTAAGAGGTTCGCACGAGTGTAATCAACTTTTAAACTGGCAACTGATACCGAGAGTAAACTTGGAAGGATGTATTTTGGTTAGGGCGCCTTGGCGCTGGATCCCTATCCTCACAAGAATTTCGCCCTTGTCTTTCTCATACCTTGGACAATATTCGTGAACATGCGCACCAACATGAGGTAGCAGAAAGAAATTATAGTAACTTGGTAAGAATGAGTTTATTGTCTTCATCATTATTTTTTCTGTTTATTCCAACAAGATACTGGGAACGGTTGACCAACTAGCTCAGATAGTCATTATTATAGTTATTCAACTTTCCTTTCTGTCTTCATATGAATTTAACAGATTTAGCATTTAGTTTCTAGCAAGAATCAAGAAAGAAAGTGTTGAACTGGGCTATGCTCCTATCACTGTCGTCAACACCATCAGGTCAAATTTAATTATAAGCCAATAAAAATTAGTCGGGTTGAAAGAAAAATTGCATGGAAAGCAAAAGCATATGCCTATTAAACTTGGGAACTACCTCTATAATCCTTTGCTTTATTAAATCCTCAAGTGAAGCCGTAAACTCCTCTGTCACTACAGGAGGAGGCCTCATGTTATGCTCAAAATCAAGATCCTGTTCAAGCGCGCTATTCTTGGGCCTTTTAGCAGCAGTTACCTGCTACCACAGTAAGTAATTAAGAACACTGAACAAAATCGCCAATATATATTATTATTGCCTCACAAATGCTATAGAGCAGAGGAATCAAGTCAGAAATTACATTAAGTAATTATTATTCCTCAAATTCACCATGTAAAAATAACCTGTAATGAAAAACCAATCAATTACCTCTCCCAGCATGGTCCAGGACTTTGGTTCCAAGTTTGCTTTCTCCTCCTGTTCTATTTTAGACTGTATCTTCAGGCGTTCCTTTTCATGGGTGGAAAGAATCCCGTTTTCCTGTTAAAAGAAAAACATCATTGCAAAGCTTCCTTGAATATCTATGACTTAACAACAAATCTCTCATTTGTTTGGAGTGCATTGCAGAACCTGATTATCAGAATCAGTGTGGTCCTTCTGTTCATAATCTAAGTCCAGCTCCTCTGGTTCATCACGAAACTCTACTTTTTCAGAAGATCTTTTTTCCTTTTTGTGATCATTCTTTTTTTCTCCTCCTCTTTCCTTTTTGCCTCCAAAGAAGTCTTCATATCTGAAAACGCTCCTCATATTGTTCATAAGGATAGAAAATGTCTACTCACATGCAGACCCACGCATGCAAAAGCCAGGGGAAAAGAAGTGTGTTCTCTTAAACATGAAAGATCTTGTAAACCAAAATAAAAGATTGCATAAGATAAATCCTCAGAAAGTACAATTAAGGGATTGACCCAATATTATTTATGGCCAGCGCCTGCCTGATTCTAGATTTCTTACCTAGACGTCATTAAAGATATCCGACCAATTTAAACCCAATAAATGTTCAAACCAAGTGATAATAGCAGACTGTCACAACATATACATATAGGAGGAAAGCTTAATTGAGCCTGAAAAGTTTAGCATCTTCTATGAATTGAAGAATATCAAACACATTAACCGTTATCTAGTATGCTATTCACCGAATCACCAATAGTACAGACATCCAACTTCTGTATAATATAAGTTGGTAATGGAAAAATCTAAACAAACATGGTGATGGTGTAAATATGTATGATGATATGGTTGTACAGCGTAGACCAACACATACTCAAATTGAGAAATCTCAGAATAATAAAACCAAAAAATACTAAGAAGGTGCATCAATCCAGAGACTTGCCTTGCATTTTCAGCAATGTCATCATCACCGTCACCTTCGGGATCTTCAAACTAAAAGTATCCATAAAAAGAGAGAACTTATCAGCAAAAGCATGTGGTGCCAAAAGGAATAATTGATACCAACAAAATCAGTAGCAGACTCCAAGTAAATTAATTCATTTTCATAGATAGTCTTCTTAACCGAAAAAATTTCAAGTATAGTTCCAACTCTCACAGTGTTATGGTATATCACACTGTTAGCAAGTCTAAAACAAGAGAAGCATCAAGTAACTATTGTTATACAGTACAAGGCAACATTCTTTCTCAATGACACGATAAAACATTGTTACATGTCAGAATTTTCTCAAAACCTGTGTCAAAAAAATATAGCCAAATCCATTCCCAAACGAGGATAGAAAAACGAGGATAGAATGACCAATAGCTAGACTGGGTTTCCTGTAAACTATCTGTGTAGTCAACATCAGCTTTAACATCTGACGATCACCGCTAGATTTGGGAAGATGGTTCACTTGAATAGTGGCTTGAAATAAATGCTCTAAGAATTAATCCACTTAAAACGCAAATAAATGTGAAGCTCCAGAATCTATCAGAAGGAATTGTTCAAGACAATTGAGACATTTATCCTCTCCAATTCCCTCCCTCTCTCAAGGAGGTCAAGGGACAGGCCATAAATTCAATTCTGATAAGGTGCTCTTGGGTTTAGGAATGTCTCACATAAGGTGATGAAAATGATTAGCATTAGCACAGTGGCAAACTCGCATGGATTCTCGTAGAGCAATTGGGTTTCGTGCATCAAAATTCTAAGGCCATGTGAATGTTAGGCGGTTTAGGCCACCAAACCACTTACTGACACGCTATAAAGAGGTAGGTACTGGATTCACATACAATTAAAGAACTTAAAGGCCTGGGTTGATTGCACTTAAGTTGATGCCATTGAGGGTATGATTTGAGACATTGATATTCATGGTTTGAGATTATGTGTTATTGTCAGGTAGGCCTAGAACAATGGAAGCATTGGGTAAAGCATACACAGAAGGCCATGGGATTGATTGCATGTAGCAATTCGCAGTTCAATAATTCCCAACAGTAACTAGGAAACAAATAAACAGAGCACCCACAAACAATGAATTGATGCTCCAATGATGCACGATTCATGCACCTCGGTAACCTTAGGACACATACCTATCGCATTTTAAACATTGTTCAACAAATTTGTTTGTGTCATTTGTCAAGCAATCACCAGGGCGCACTGCCTATGATACATCATACACGTCTACAAATAAATCTACTCCTGTAAATACGACAGTAAAGATAGCAGAAACAATAACTCCTGGATGGGATATCAATGCTTAGGTAGGCTTCCAAAGAACTGGATATTCCTAATTAATAGCAGACAAATGTTGCAGTTGTTAGCACATAAGAATGCTCATATGTATGCCAAGCAGATCTTTTCATCACAGGAGATTGGAATCCAAAGATATCGAAAAGGCTAGAATGTCAACAAAGAAGCCATATTTGCAAATGTATGCTCAAAACATGGCCCTGAAACCATAAGTTATAAGCTCAAAGAGGAAATTAAATACATTACATAATAGCAATGGGATAGAAACAATTCTCAAAAACGACTTAAAGCTTGTCAGCAAAGATGCATCATGCATGTGACCATTTGCTGTCAATTTCCATGAAACCTGAATGTTGGAGGGAAAGAAACTAACAAGCTGGATGATTCGATGCATGGTGTTTAATTTTTATAGCTCGGTGTGACCTTGGGATCCTGAGGTGAGATCAAAAGGCAGAGGGCATGTAAAGTATAGCTTTTCCCTAACTACATCATAAGCGGCTACTTCTAAACCGATACTGATTTTTAAAACGCATAGAATTCTAGTTCTTACTTTCAACGATACCCACGTTTTGCTGAAATGTGGTCTCAGATCAAAACACCAATACATGTTCGATATCCCTTACATGATCCCTATGCAAAAGAGCTTTACAGACTTTTACATCCAAATCATCCTTTCGATCCTGATGGGTCATAGCAAATTGCGTGGTTACTAAAAGAGACTCCTTCCACCAGAAAGAACAAATCTGTACTTGTATACCCTACTCTTAATCATTTAACTAACAATCTATATGATAGAATTATTCAAACAATTTGGCAACCAAGCAAGCAATGCAGCAGATATACACCATGTAACACTAAAGCTACAACTTTTACCTCATCATCCTCGTCCTCGTCGCCGTCGTCTTCTTCCTCCTCCTTTTTCCGCTTCCCCTCAACTCGCCCATACTCTCTCTCCTCGTCCTTCTCGAGGTACTCCTCCAATTCATCCATCTTCAAGAACTCGTCCTCCATTCCGTTCCCCTCTTTCTCCTCCTCCTCATCCTCCTCCCCGTCGCTTCCCTCTTCATCGTCATCTTCATCTTCGTCTTCATCTCCCTCCTCCTCCTCCTCCTCCTCCTCCTCATCTTCAACTTCATTTCCTTCAGCGTATTCTTCCTTCTCCTCCTCCTCCTCTTCTCCTATTTCTTCTCTCTGCGCCACCGCCGCAAACCTCGGCGGGTCCCGCCCGATCCGCCTGACCTCTCGCCAGAGCATCGAGACGATGGGGGCAGACACGAGGTCGATCTGGCACCATATCTGCTCCGCGTCGAAGCTCTCGTCGACGAAGAGCTCATCCAAAGGGGGTTTATTGGGTTTAGGGCAAAAGGGGAGGAGAGAGGAGTACAAATGGCGGGAAGCGAATCGAGCGTGGCGGGAAAGCTCAGACGATGGAGCGAGGTACGAAGGAGGGGCGGCTGCGGTTAGGAATCGAAGCGATTCTTCGCCGTCGATGGCCGCCATTGATTGCGAGTGAGGGTTAGGGGTTAGGGGCTAGGGTTTTGGTCCACGTTTTCGGATCCTATGAAATAGGATCCCCTAGGTCGGGTCGGGTACGGGGACCCATTAAACCAACAGAGTTGTTGTTTTATGGAAGAAAGAAAGAAGGGAAAGATTGATCTAACTCCCTATGCTCAAAAATAAATATGTTTAAGTCCTTAACCCAGAAACTCTTACCACGAAAAACCCCCGATCTCAAAGCAGCATGTTTAGGTCTTTTTTTGTACTCCACCCAGTTTGTATTTTGCAATTTTCCTATACTGCCCCCAGCTAAAAAGATACTGCATATATCCTATAAATACTGCATGTGTTCGGATAGGTACTGCGTATAAGTGTATAATTATTGTATTTAAAATACTCATGAGTCATATAATTAATTTTGAAAAAATACCGATACTCTGAAATTTTTTTATGTACGTTGCGGGTTGATTTTTCTTGATCTATCTTGGTTGGCTACTTTATGTGCTCTTTTTATATGACAAGCGCTCTAAAGCCGTCTTGGTTTTGCTCTTCTTGTATTCTAAACTATCATCTCATGAAATGATGTTGTGGTTCATTTTTCCACCGGCGTATGATCAAGGAATCGCTTTTTGGCTCATTTTGTGCGGGTCCAATGATTATTAATTGGCTTATATTAATCAAAACCATTCCCTGATTTACTCGGCTTGTCCAAAACCAAAAGCTCCTATGTTACGTTTTGTTACATAGAACTCACATCTCAACCGTTAGATTTATATAAATTGATTCGACTGTCCTTTTTTCTTTAATAAAAATACAATACTCCGGTTGATGATGCTCGATATCGGTGATCTCCCAGATCAGGACACGTGGCAGATGACGTGTCTCAGGGCTCACAAGAAACAACCAATAGTGGCCGACCAGACCGCTCATGTGTCCGTCCTATAAGCAAACGCTGGCTCACCTCCGAGCCCCTAGCACAATTGGCCTCCTTGACCCCACGGCTCGTCTCCAAGCTATCATAGGACCGAGCCTTCTCGGTCCTCTCAGCTCGCCTCTGGGCATGAGCAGAACCAAGATACCTCGGCTCTCCCGCCCCTCCGCGGGCTCTCCCGCCGAGGTCATCTTCCTCGGTCTTATCGACCAACCAACAGCACCGCTTGCAGGCGTAACTGCCACCCCGCGAATCTCGCCATGCGCGAGATCTCCGCCGGCCACATCCCACGTTCCACGCCACCACGATCCCCCATTAACGAGCCTGTCTCGCCATTAATGGGAGATCCCGCTCATCACGCGGGCGTGACGTCGGGAGCGTAACGGCCGGCGTAATTCTCGCGCCTGTCTCGCCTGCTGCCACCACTATATAAACCCCTTCTTCAGACGGTTCAAATAAGCCGTTTTTTACTCCACTAAGCCGTTACTCTTCTCGGATCTCTAGTCTGACTTGATCGTCGGAAGGTCCTCGGTGGTACAACCATCCCGGGACTTTCTTGCAGATGATTTGGCGACCACAGCCTCAAACCCATTGAGATCCATACGCTTCAGGAGCGACAGCCTCCAGATCCAATCTCAGCCACCCATTAACGCCATCAACAGATCAACGGAAGGTAATATCTTGACGCGATCCAGATCGCGTCACCGGTGGTCTAATCTTTTCTCTTCTTCTTCTTCCTTCTTTCTAAAATCCGAACCTTAAATCTCCAATTCTAAACTCAATTTGGAGAACAAGATTATAGGAATTTGGTGAAATCAGCTTCAATTTAGAGGAAAAGGGTAAAGGGGTTGCTGCTGCTATAAAGAGAGGAGCGGCCATTTGGAATAAAATGCCCACATGTAGTCAGGTGAGGCTGAAAAGCGGAAGAAGTTAATGGTAGGGTTTTTTGTGTAATTAAGCGTAACTTTGGAGAATTTTGATGATGTATTTTAACCATGCCACGTGATGGTTTTGGTATAATAAGCCTTGTTAATTTAGCAAGGTTAAAAACTTATGAGTCATGGGAACCAAGGACTGGTTTCTTTCAAACTTGATCACTCTCGAATCATACTTTAAATTTTATTTCGAATATTATACCCCAGCATTTTTTTTATTTTTACTTTGATAAAATTGGTACGATCCACAGCAACAACATTCTATAGCTAAACACATCTTGAGCTTATTGTTTTTATATAGCCTATCATTGTTGTTCTAGCAACATAGCGAGTCAAGGCTGGCATATCTGAACAATTAGTTTCAACAAATTACATCTTATTACCAATTAGCAGTAGCACAGCTGGTATGAGCACTCCCTTTTGGAGAGAGTGCGGGTTTGAACCTCAGGAACTCCAAGAGGGGAAACGGCCGCAAATCAACACTTTCAGGGCAAATTCGTGGGTTCTCTGTGTGTGTGTGGGGAACGGGATGGGTGGGGAACGGGATGGGTGTGTTGTAGGATAAGGCTTATTGGCCAATAACAAACAAAAAGTAAAAAGAAATTACATCTCATTTTGAAGTTGGATGGTCAAGGAAAAAGATGAATTAATAAAAAGGCCATGATGGTATTATTAGGTTCACCAGATGCCTAGAAGCAACTAAAATATCAATGCTAAAGCACCTGCTCCATCAAAATCACAACTATGATCCATTAACGTTGTGGTTGTTGGGCGACTTACCTACAAACTATTACATGCAGTCTCGAAGTCCAAGCCACTTTGATGATGCCTTAGACCAACAACTAATCTCACAGTTGACAACAAAAATATCAGTTTAAAATCTTATAAAACACCATCCGTCGATTTTTAAGAGTCTTTTTAGATAACACAATTGAACCCTTGAAGGTTATTTTCATAAAAAAAACGTGGTCTTTTTATAATATATCGTTTTCAATTCATTGTAGGGCTGTTCAATATATGTACAAATTATTTTGGGGTTATTCAGTCTACTCACGCCTTGTACGAGTCAATAAAACTAACTTCAGACAACATCGCAAGCTAGATGAGTCTCATACTCTCATGGCGGTTTTAAACTTCATCTGTATTATATCAAAAACTCCGAAAACTTGTAAGCATTTTATAAAGTTCGTATGAATCAATCATGAGAAAGACGATATTATACATTTGTAAAATCTTACGAATTCAAATAACGGATAGGATAATCCGCCTGCTTGTACAGATACAGTCTGCTTAAAAACTAACAATAAAATACTTGGTTTGCTGCCAAAACCGAAACACAAAACTAAAATTCTTGCCAATAACATGGAGTTGCTTACCATATGTTTCCATTGCATTCCGTTTACCAACTCAAACTCCCTGAAACCAGAAGCACAATCTTTTCCTTTTCATCATCTTATTATTATTATTTTATTATTATTCAAGCAAAACAAAAACCACTCCATATTTAATTTCCCCCCCCCACCCTTTTATAAAAAAGCAGTTCTTATTGGGACCCATAATCCCGCCCATTTATACTCGAATTCAGCTCGCTTCAATTGATTTCCCCCAAAAAGGAGGCTCCTTTTTGAGCAAAAAAATGGAGGCGGCTGCTGCTGCTGCTTCTAGCTCGAGGATCTCCGCCGAATCGGTAGGGGTCGATGAATCGTACCAGGCGCTGCCGTCGCTGTATGTAGCGTTCATGGCGGTGTGGTGCTTCGCTGCTCTCTCTTGGACCCTCAACACTTGGATGAATCGCCATTTTCAGGTTCCTTCAATTTTAGGTTTTTTTTTTGAAATCAGCGATCGATTCTGTTTAGTAGTTTGAGTTCCATGTGTTTGTGCTGCTTGTGCAGGTGAGCAAACTGCAGTGGATGCTGGCCACGGTTCCGCTGATCAAAACACTGCAATTAGTACTTTCCTTTTCGTTTTGGTAAGCCACAAAAGCCGAGATTTTGATTAGAAACGATAGCTCGATCAGTTAAATTAGCAAAATTTTGCATAACCTAACAAGTAATCCTGTATGAATGAAATATTTCCAATAGCCCAATTTTGGACCTTTATCCCAGAACTTATGTTTATTACTATGATTTCATATTAAAGCATCGGACGAGTTTGTGTAGATTCGTGATATTAAATATTTCTTGTAGTGTCACTAGATATTCAATTCCGTTTGCTCCGTGCAGGTATTCATGCACAAACTTTCAGATATGCTCTTTGTGGATTTCGTTTGGAATTTATGTAACCGGAATCTTCTTTCAAACAGCCTCTCTTGTGTCGTTCATCCTCATATCGCACGGTTACTGTATCTTGCACGAGCGTCTTTCTTTGCTGGAGAGGCGTAAGACTGCTGCGATAGGTTGTGTTGTCTACTTGACCCTTGTTGGTTATAAAGCCGCTGTACCTTACTTTACTGTGAGTTTCCCTTGCCCTATCGATTTCTTCGGCTAAATTTAACTAAAATACCTCTATATGCGGCACCTTAGTGGAGAACACTGTAATAACATAAATGTAAGGTTGTAAGTAGAGAAACAGTGATAATTGAGAGTATTTTAATGATATTTAGCCTAAAATCCTGATTTGAACTGGATTATAATTTCATCTAATTCAAAATTGTAAATCCAGGTATTGCTTCTGGTAAACTATACACTATCATTTTACGTGATCTTCCGCTACATCTCCCAGAATCTTTTCATTCTACGTGAACAGTTAAATTTTATCGAGGACGAGGATAGTCAGACTATGCATGGTATTTTGCATACAAAGTACACTTTGTTCAAGTAAGTGATTTATATTAAATATATTGGTATCTTACTTACAGAATGAGGCATTGTGTCGCATGTAAAACTGGATGTTTTCTGTTTGTTTCCGTGCCGATCAGGAAATTTCAGGCTCCGATGCAGATTGTAGCTTTGGTTGAAATTCTGGTAAGGTCTTGAGATGTTCCAATCAAGATCATTATTTAACAACACACAGAGTTCAGAATTTTCTCTAACAAACTCTATTTAACATTTTATCTTCAGGTCTATATGAATGTCGATGAGAGACCAGAGGGCTATTGGTTTCGTTTGTTGGTCAGGGAATGGGCACAATTTTGCATATTTCTTTACATTGGGTAGGTTAAAAACACATCAAGAATATTTCATTCTTACAGCCTGTCTATGCAGTAACTTCGAGTTTAGCATAATAACTAGAACTATACCTTCACTAATTATTTGTGTTCTCATTCCAGGTGGACCTTTAGAACAAAGGAAGCATCACAAAATCTATCTGTAATTACTACTATGAAGCTCAAATGGGAGAATATAGTAGTGCCTCCCATCTACAGCATGGTATGCTTCTTTTCATGGAAGTAATAGAATTTTCCAATTCTTCGATAGCTTTATAACCTGTAGGCGTCAGGCCTTAACAAACTTTATGTCTGTAAGATTAAACAAAGTTCTAAGTCCTGTTAACAGCATGTTGTTTTCATGTTAAGAGTTATAGTTGCACCGATAGATTGACCGTTTTAAATCCGATTTCGTAATTTTAAATTTTGTAGGAAATGGATGCTGCTGATTTCCACAATTTGGCTTCTCAAGAATGGCATGTTGGGGTGGTAAGTAAAGTTGTAATCTTATTCTATTAACTCCTCTTTTATATGCAATATTTATATAATTTCTTCATCTAATTTCCTTGATGTCAAAGACCAAGTTAAATATGCCTTCAATTTATACTTCAATATTTTTTTCTCCTGCTTTTCGTCGTAGCCTCTAGCTTCTGTTGATAAGATGTGGCCTTTTTATTTTCAGCCAACCTCTTTTCCTTCTTCCCCTTGCAAAACCCCTGCAAGTCCATTGTTGGTCATAGTTCGACACCCTCATTCAGTGAGAGACGCTACTTCAGAACCTCTCATACGATCAAAGCTATCTTCTTCAAGGGTTGCTAATATCGAAAAAATTTCTCGTGGCTGTGATCATGTTTAACTTAATTTTTTTGGGCATTGCTACATCCTTCATGTCGCATTTTTCTTCTCACTGGATCAGGGGAAGGTTGTGAATATATAGGTTGTGCTATAAATGTGATATGTGAAATAAAAAAAATGAGTTATTGAATTTGCTAGTTCTTTTGAGAAGGTAATATGTATGCAAACTAAAGAAATCATCGTAGCTGAACAATCAATGTAAGTAACAAGAATTTTATGAGCATTTCAAGTTTCTCAATCGATGATCAAACAATCACAGTTTTATTATTTTGGTTAACAACAGACCTGAAATGGGCAACCTGATGATACTTGTATTCTTTGAACGACAACTACAACAACAAAGCTTTTGTTTATTGTATAGAGAAGAGAATACAATGAATATCCCAAGCCGATTGCGGTGCGAGATGTGAGTACAAGTATGTTGCTTGATCCTTGCATTATTTCCCCGCACACTTCAAGGAACTACAATCGCTAATGGTTGCATCGATAACTTTATAAACTTTGTCTTGTATATTAAGTATTAACCCCTTGATTTCTTGGGCTTTACAATGAAATCGTCGTCGTCGTCGTCACCATAATTAACTCTTTTCTTGGCCTTGATATCTACACATTTTGAAACCAGCGGTTTCTTCGAGCTTTCTGGCCTCTCAATTTTCGTGGATTTGATTGGAGTTCCCATTCGTATTTGCTGTTGTCTCTTTTGTTTCCTTTCATATGCTTTCTTTGCTTTCTCTGGGGATAGCAGCCCATGTTCCATCATCCTGTTTTTTTAGGTGGAACAAATACTGTGAGATACGCAGTTCCGGTAGGAATACAACAGTCTAAAAGTCATTAGCATTACTCAGTTAGATTTAATTGCACAAAACACCCCTATAGTTTACCCCATATAACACTTATACCCCCTCAAGCGATTTATTAGTGCAAACACCCCCTCTGCCTGTCCCCTTAAAAACACTCAAATTCAACTCTAAACAGCGTAAACTATTGTCGAAATTAATTAAAGTACAAAGTCGGTTTCTTTTAGGGTTTTGGTTGATGAATAGAGCAGGCGTTTCTGCTAAAAAATTGCCCGAGGGGGTATAAGTGCTCTAGTGGATAAGCTATTAATCTGAATGCGGAAACAACAAGAAGGTAACCTTCCAAAATTAGAAGATATGAAACAACCAGGTAGATCCATGCAGAGAAGCTATAAGCCGTCGTGAGATTATATTATGAGTCTCGTCAGTTTCAAATTAGGGATATTCAGGTCAAGCAATTTCTATCAGTGTAAGCCAAACTCTCGGTGAATTATCCATCATGAGTCCGAGGAAGCGTGTAATGATTATAGTGTTGCTCTAATGTGACTAGGATCGAAAGATTAGAGTTCTTATTCTACTTCATCAACTAGAATTAGGCATTTGGGGTTGCTGGATTAAGTGCAGATTTGGGTAAACCTTATTAAGGATGGTTTTTCTCATAATAAAGTTATGGCTTTCCAATCTAACTAAAAATAGGATTGAAACCCGTTTTTGCTTCTAAAGGCAGGAATTTATGAATACTTTTAGTTTTAGCATAGAAACCATTCTTTTTTTCTTTCTTTATTGAGTTTGCAAACCATTCCTTGATCTGTTGGAATTAACATAGGCAGTGGATCTACTGTGTTTACGATAGAGGCTTTTCACATATGAAATGCTGATTTGATGTAGGCATATAAGCTGGGTACAGTTGGTTCAGCTGTTTGTCATTTTGGAAAAAGTCAAATTCATAATCGTATCATGTAGAAACCTGAAATTTAAAGTCAGCTCCTCTTCGGGAACCAAAGTACCTGAGACACACTAGATTAAACGTAAGACACAATCCTATCAGAATTTGTTAATAAACTGAGAGCATGACTGAGAAGTGGATCAAATCAAAATCAAGAAAGGCACTATTCATTTGTTTGTTTTTGTTGCGAAAGGTTTCTGGAAATGAGAAAGAAATAAGACGATAATTGCCGCAATGCATACAGAGAAAAATTGAGCTAGTTTCACAGACGATGACAACAACATGCCTTAATGGCAAACAGTTCTCATAGAAAGGACTAAATATATCAAATTACTTTTAGCCAATTCTTGTTTTATACACTGGTCAGCATCAAATTTCTATTAGAGGGTGATAGTTGCCTAAATACAGACGTTCATTCCTCATTTTTCCCGTTCATGCAGAATGGCTTGTGCACTAAAGATCATGCAATTACGAAATACTTGTGTATGCTACTAAAGTTTCAAATGAAAGTATAGCAAGGATCATTAGAGCCACCAATCATTGAAGTTTCATAAATATGCCTGCCAATGCAGGTGAGAATGTACTGTGACTGTTAGGCTAACATTAGAGAATAAATGAACGATTGCTTGATAGTTAATCAAATCATTTCATATGGAGAGAGAGCCCTTACCAAAATTCTGCCATTTCACTGGTTGGGATCTGCTTCGACAATGATTCATAGAATATCCTTAAGGGTTCTCTCTGCCAAAGTGAACTTACATCATGAGATGAAATTATTTAATAAGTGAACAAACTAAAAAATCCAACTCAAAGAAGCAAAAGTGTAGAAGACCTCTTCGGGGGGATCTTGCTTTTGGCCGGCCAAAGTATACACTTTCTTTTCTGCTTTAGCTCTAACCGTGGTTGTCTTTGTAACGATCTTTGATGAAGAACCATATGTCTTTCCTTTCACCTTTGTTCAATAAGCAAAACTACTTAATAATATAGAGAAAGCAAAACAAAAACAGCAACAAGCCATCTATCAATTAGCCTAAAAACTAAAATGATGGGTATAGTTAAACCAAACATGAAATAGATAAAAGGGTCGAATCAATATATATAGCATATAACACCCTCCATGTATATCTCACCAGCACTCATCATTGAAATTTCACCCCTACATTCTCTAGTGAGCTCAAACTTTCAGATAACAATTGCATATTTTTAAATATTTTTTTGGGTACAAATACTTCTTATTATCTAACAAAGAAGCGGTCCTAACTATCATTCCGGACCGACCGTTATAAATCATTTGGAAGCATCGTCTCGTCAAATCTGACCACACCATCCAGTGCTCTAACATCAACCATAAAATCGGCACCAGCATTTCCTTCACGAAAACATGCGAGGCTTGAAAACTATCAAGCAAATCAATTGCATAATTATAGTGATATCTGTAATGAGGTTCATCCTCTCAAATGAGCACATCTCAAAGACTCTTAAAGATGCCTAATTTTCTCGAAGATACATACTCCACAATCACCCAAACAACTAGAAACCCCATAAAATGAAACTGCAGTCTACCACTAATATTTTCATATGGGGAACCCCCAAAGATCACAACTTCACCCTCTAAAATCAAAACCAAGTATAAAAACAAGCTAATTCCTACTTATAATCTCATCCTTGATAACAAATTTGACTGCAACCTGCCAGTGCGTTCTCAATTTTGTATGTAACAGAAATACTGAAAAGAATTCACCTGCCAAATGATGAATCAATCTAAGAATTGACAATTTATGCATATGGGCACATCCAATCTTTCAAAGATGCCAAATTTAATAAATTCACCAATACAAAGATGGCTGTGAAAACTGCATACAAACAAATCAAAATCTTTACCTTCCAAAACAAAGAAGATCTGATGAAGTTAAGTTAATCCTCAACTCAAATTCTCAAAATTGCCCAAAAAAGGCATCAAATTTCCAAATTTTGAAGAAAATCATACCTCGGATTTAGAAACAAAAGCAACAGATTTGCCCTTCCCGCCGCCCCCGGAGCCGGTCCCCTTCATCACAGCCGTCGATGCCATCCTCTCTCTCTCTCTAGATCGGACGGCACAAATCTCTCTCTCTCTCTCTCTCTCTCTAAAATATAAAAGTGAATTCAATGCAATAAAATTACCAAAAATCTTGCCTCTTTGTGAGAGAAAGCTCAATGTATTAGTCCATGGGGGACACGCGCATACTAATTGTATGCGGGATATTAGTTAGGTGTGGTTATAGGCTCAGCATGGGAATTGGACGGTGCATGTTGGAATTCCCCAAAAAATAATACTATTAAAATAAATAATTCCCAAAAATGATTATAAGCCCAAAATAATTTCCAGAATAAACCTCCATATGGCCACGTAGGAATGATTGTGGCACGGCGGTTACATGCCAAAAGAAAACGCTATCGTTAATAGCGTTTTTCTTTTGATGAAAACGCTATTGGCAATAACGTTTTCCTCAAAGTGACACTATTGTTAATAGCATTTTTTTTTTGATATTGATTTTGATTTTGTTAAGGTTTTTAAGATTTTGATTCTGATTTTGTTGAAACTGTAACAAAATTGACAGAAAGTGGATGAAAACATCTCATTGTTTTTGAGAAAAGAATAAATTTTGTTAGTTTATAGATTTCTATTATGTTTTTTCCTTTATATTTTCCAAATCAAATATAGATTTCTATAAATAAATCATAATGCATTTTTATATAGTGACTAAATTTATTCTATTTTCAAAAAACTATGAGATTTTTTCATTGGCTCTCTGTCAATTTTGTTACAATTTCAACAAAATCTAAATCTAAATCTAAAACAAACTAATCAAAATCAATATTTCACAAGACATATGGCAAAATCAATACCATCTAAAGAAAACTCTATTCGCAATAGCGTTCATTTTGAGAAAAACGCTATTGCCAATAGCGTTTGCATTTGGCATCTAACTGCTGTTTCAAGGCCATTCCTACGTGGCTGTACATGGGTCTATTCTGGAATTATTTTGGGTTTGGTATCTTTTTGGGAATTATTTATTTTAATATTATTTTTCTGGGGGAAAATTCGCATCGTTGTGCCACGCATGGGATTTTCTAAGCGGCGAATTGAGGCGGGTGGAAATGGTATATCAGTTATTTTCTGTTTTTCCTTTGAGAGGTTGGTTGTGTGCTTCACTGATTTTCATGTAGGATTGAGAGTGACTTTATTGGGGAATAGCAATAGCAATGGATAATTTTTATTTAAAATTTTTTTTAAGATCATTTCTTCATCCTTCTCCTTCTTTTTTATATTGATGACTAGATAGATATGTCAAACCTATAGGAAAATTCTACAGTGTCGTGCCCCAAAAGTTTCATATTTTTCATTTCTCATGTCCGTGTGTATTGCATGCGGTAATAATTTCTGAATAAGTGGTTGCTTCGTATTAAAAATAAAACCCTGATTTATTTATTTATTTATTATTATTTTTTGGCACTGGCTCGTAAGCCCTAATCTATGCATACAACACACACTTACACAACATATCCAGGGGACCTGCGAATTTGCCCATAAACCCTGATTTAATAGAAAAAATTTCTCTACAAGGGCTCGTGGAGAAAATTTTCTCTACAAGCACCTTGCAAGCCCTTCGATGGACTTTGAGATTCGTGCAAATCATTTTTACACTCTCCTTTTCTCTTCTCTTACACGAATCTCAAAGCACATCCAAGGGCTTGTAGAGAAATTTTCTCTATAAGCAAGTCTTTTTCCGATTTATTGATGCATCACAAAAAAAGTTTTACATTTCTCACTTGGGTACCTAAACAGAAATAGGATAAACTAAAATTGTTAACTGCAATAAAACTAAATTGTTCTGCACCTACAATTCCAAATTCTTGCAACTTAATAAAAAAATATAAATTTACATCTAAATTGTTGAAGACCATGGGAAATGAAACTTAGCAATTACTGCATGGAGTTTCACATCCTGTAGATTTTGCGACTGGAGATTGCACAAAAAATGCAACCTTGCAACATGATTTACAATTTACAAATATCAGGACAATGAACTTGAAGTTACTTTACTTCAAAAAAAATTAAAAGAAAAAATAAAGGGATCTCATTCCACTCATACAAACAGGTAATTAAACGGAGTCTCATTTATTTCCTTTCAGCAAGTCCAACACACACTCGAACCTCCATAGAATCATTATTCTGTGACTCTTGCATATATATGGGCAAAATTAGACTATAAGACTTAAGCACTTTAACTTTGCTGTTCACAACCAAGGCCACTAACCCTTAATTATTTGGTTTACATGGATAGGGGAGGGGGGGGGGGGGGGGGATAATTCAGATATCCTTGGGAGAGTTTTTTGCGCTCCCACAAAACTTTTCCCCCTGTTCCACAAGCATCGTAAGAAGCGCCTCATACATCTCGCTCGAATCCGCCTCACCACCATCCTTACTCATAGATGAATACACTATCCATGCATGATCTAGCTTCCGGTTGGGTCGCACCACGACCGACCCGGGAACCTCTGCATCGCGGCGCGTCACAAGGCCGTCGCTACTCGTGCCGCCGTACCGCTGCAGCGTGCTTACAGCCATCACGGCGGCTATAGGGATCATCACGGGTACCTCGTTCATTGGAACCCAAGGGACCTCGGCGTGCGCGATTAGAGGCATTGTGGCCAGGACGCCAGGAGCTATGCTTGCCTCGCTGTGGAATGAGATTAGTGGGAGTTGGTCGGATGGGAGGGTGTGTTTGTTTATGAAGTCCTTACGTTTTGAGTATGTGAGGTCTTCGGGAGCCCTCATGTCACCCTGTCATGATCGTAGTCCGCAACATTAGGGAAATTGATTTTGGGCAATATATATGGAATATCATTCTATGATATGCCACTTCCCCGTCTAGAAAGAGTGTGGGGTTCGATCCCCAGGAGGGGAAGTGGCCACAATTTACCGCTTTCGGGGCAAATTCATGGGTCCCATGGCTGAGCGTGCTGAGCGTGAGTGCCGTGTACGTGAAAAGAAAAAGGAAAGGAAAGAAAAGAAACCAGATTGCTTCTATAAGGTGAGTGCGAACACATTTTTTGATTGTTTATTTTCCGAGTACAAATCGGGAAACAGATTTCTTGCTGCCTTCTCGTTCAAAGAATTTTCTGTTACTTCATCATCTAAACCTTTTCCCATCACATGAAAATAGGGACAGCTACGGAACAAAGCTCGATGAAAGATTTGATAAAATTTTGCAAACGGCTTCAGACCCAACGTCAATCCTCTCTTATACAATGCCAAACTGCTGATTGGGCAAACAATGACAACAGAGGGGGTTTCCTATGTCCAAATTCTCTCCTCGAATAGGGGAGAAGAAGATTAAGAGAAGGAGAAAGAAGATAAATTTGTGATAGAAATTATATTCAGCACTAAGACACAACTACAGCGGATATCAAAAGAAACATATTGCCATCTTCTAAATTCATGATGATTGAAAAATAAAGAGAAAGGTGCTATTGGGTGTTCAAAAAAAACACACCTTGATAATTTTGCAGATAATGAATTCCATAAGCTTGCGAGCCTCCTTGTCAGCAATCTGACCTTCACGAAGAATATCGGAAGCAATGGGAGTGCCTCCATATGGGCTCTGTACGAGCGCTAGACCTGCAACTTTGTCTTTCAGGTCAGACCAGTACAAGGAAAGTGCTGCTGCTGCATCAACCCCTCCTTTGCTGTGCCCTAGTAGCAACACCTTTCCCCCCGATCCCCAGTACAACTCCTCTATATATTGCTTCAGCTCCCATGCATTTTTCTCTACCGATGCCTGAAAACATATTATTTAAGTCTATTTGAGATAAAAAAAAAAAGAAAATGCATTTATGAAAAATTGAAGGCAGGCCAGCATCATTGTACTCATTCTAGATGAAAGTGGCTTTGCAAAACAGCTACGAGGAAGATTGGGGATGCCTGAGATATTGAAAACTGCCTTAAAGATTGGGGATGCCTGAGATATTGAAAACAGCCTTAAAAGGGGGGTGAATACGGATTTATGGCAAACTTAGTGTAATTGTGCGGATTCAAGAAATTTTGCAGCGGAATAAAAATCAGAGTATAAAATTAAAACAATTTCATAAACACAAAGTGCACAAAAAGTAAATGACACGGAGAATTGTTAACTAGGGTTCATAAACTCTGTGGCTAATCCCCGTCTAAAAACGCCTGCTCGGGATAACTTCACTATTCAGTGATTCCTTACGGGTGGAGAAACCCAGATCTTTTGTCAGGCTCATATCTTAAAACCTTTATACTTGCAGATGGTGAACACCCAGACTTTTTCCCTAAGGCTTAAATCCCAAACCTTTTACACTTACAGATGGTGAATACCTAGACTTCTTACCAAGGCTCAAGTCCGAAACCCCTTACACTTGTGAAGATCACAGACCTTCTTCACTAAGTTTTACAAATAAGATTTTTATAAATCTTTACAATGCCAACTTTACAATCCTAATGATCTCAATAAATAAATTAAGTTTCAAATCAAGGAGATAATAGATTGTGTTTTGGAAATTAAAAACGTTTAAGAACAATTCAAGAAAGTTTTCAAAAGATTAAGAAAAACTTAAAACGAAACTTTTTCGAATATTAGAGATCTTTCTTTTCTAATAACTAGAAACTTCTAACGCCTGTTGGGGTACACTCCGGTTGATCAAGTCAAAATCAAAGTCAACCCCAAGTCAATTGGGCCCGAGCCCAGGCCAAGTGGGCCCATGCCCAAGTCAAGCCCGAACATGAAGCGGGCGACCTCCCCCATACCAAGAAGAAAATTATGTAATAAATAAGTTTGATATAATTTTCATACATGAATGTAAAATAAATGGGCATAAAGCCAAATTTTTGTAAAGCTCATGGCTCATGTGGAAAAGAAATGAGCACATAAGGCATGGGATGCGCAAAATACCATTTTGTAAAGCCCAAGGGGCTATGTGTAAATTTGTAAGCCTATAAAAGGCAACATGATGATAAAATAAAAAGAAAATAATTCATTCTCCTCAAAATCCAGGATTTCTGTGCCTCATTCTCTTTCCTCAAGGTTCTAAACCTTCTTATCTTTTTTTGAATTAAATCAAGAGTTTAACTCTTCCTTTTCCAAAAATAAATAGTTTTTCACCATAAAACCCTTGAAGGAGAGCTCGGATCTGCCATCAAATCCCTAAAAGGACAGATTTTTAAGTCTCACCCCCCTTTCCCCAAGATCCAGCCAACAGATAGGAAGAAGAAGAAGACTCATCTTTAAAAATCTCATTCCGGAAAGATCCGAAGCTCAAAAGAAGATCTAAACCTAAAGGGGAGAAGAAGAGGGTCCCCTTTGATCATCTCCAAAGATTTCTAAGAGTTTAACTTCATTCAAGATCTAACGGAGTTTAACTCCATAAATCAAACCCTTTTTTAGGAGTTTAACTCCATAAATCAAACCCTTTTTTAGGAGTTTAACTCCATTCAATATATTTCGGAGTTTAACTCCATAAATAAAAATCCTCTTTCGAACTTTAACTCCTAATTCCGGAGATAAAAGCCCCTTCTTCCTGCTGGCGCCCAGCGTCCGCGTGCCGGGCACGTGAGGCGTTGACAAGGACGCTATATTTCTCTCTTTTTATATATACACTCCACAACACTTTTCCTGTTAGAAAAAAGTTTCTAACGGGACACTGCCCCACACCCCGCAAGGGGCTGTTAGCCCTCTTGACCCCCAACCCGTTATCCGGGTAGCGGGACCTTCGTAAACTCTGCGAGGCTCCTGATATACCCAAAACCCCTCAAGATATAACACACGCACACTGCACATTGAGTTCGCATGACCAGTTTGACTCGTCAATCGGAAGTTCCTTCCCTCCAAAGACGATGGGTAATTAATGATAGTTTAGTCCACGGCTGCCGAAGATTCGGATCACCATAATCAATAAATCCCCGTCTATCCTGGACAGGAGGAATATGTAGTACGCCTGATAAGCGACGCGTATTCCCATCTCAACGGGATGACGAAAAACACCCTACAAGGCCCTGAAAGATCTCTTCTCTCAAATAATTATTAAAATTCTAAGAACGATTGAAAAAGTTTTCAAAAAAGAATTAAGAAAAATTTAAACAAAACTTCTTCGACATCTAGTGATCTTCGTTTCTAATGACTAGGAAATTTTAAAGGCCTGAAAGATCTTCTCTCTAAAAGAGCTGTAATAACTTAAGAACGAGAAAGACATCGTTTTCACGAAAAGATTAAAAAATTTAAATTCATGAGATGTTAAAACTCTTGAAAATAGGTCCTTTATATAGAATTTGAAAAATGGGCAGTTGGGACGGTTAGAATAACCGCTCTTAATAGTTAGGACCGTTATTGGAAGTTTGTAGTCGTTGGAAATTTGAATTTCAAACCGAAATACAAAATTTGAAAAGAGGTTACAACTACTATGGAGAAACGTTCTGGGGGACGTCCATAGATACGTCCTGGAGGACGTCTGATGCCTGATATTTTAGACACAGATGTTCTCAAGGATGTTTAAAATATTTTTAAAAGAATTTGGTTTGTTTTGAAAACTCTAATCAAATGGTTAGATATCTTTATAAATAGAAAGATGTCTAGTATAGAGAATTATGATTGGAAAAGAGATTCTAACCAATTATATCGACTTTAGACTCAAAAAAATAAAAGTTTTGAATACGTCTGATGTTCGACTTCTCCGATATTTCCTTTGAACTTGCATTTTGATCTTCAGAGTCTTTCGATATTACCGTTATGGTGTCGGTTGCAGTATCGATTGTTCTCTTGCTTGAATAAACTCATTGCTTTAGCACTTTAACTTATCTGGTATGGTCAGTAGCATATAATATTTTTGAAATATGATTTTTGTAAAATGGTCAAAACTAAAGAGAATGAGACTCATATGTCAATAGATATGTTTATCATGGCGCTCTGTACTATGTTCACGGTCGCGGTTTAAAGATATACCAGTCTTCTATGCTATAAGTCTTGTTCTTCCTGTTCCAATTCATAAAACGAATATTCTATTGGAGTTTTAGATGGAAAGCTTTGAAAAAGAAGATGGTGTCTTCAGCATGATATACCGGACTTCTTACTGCAAATTGAAGAATGAGGCTTGCTAGTTTAAACCTGCTATGCGATTATTATTTAATTATGGCTTTTTAAGGGGTTAACTTTTTTGTTTTCGGAGGTATTTATTCTACATATGCTTAAGTTGTATTTTGTTTCTCTATCTCACTCATATTTTCAATGAAATGTATTATCTTGATAACCCTATTCATGCCCCCACACCCACAAAAAAAAAAGAATGAAAAAAGAACAAAAGGGGGTTAAAAAAACACTTCCGGTTGAGCAACAAAATCAAGCAATAACAAACCACGTTTACCTCACTATGAATCTTAGCAATATGACTAGTTAGACCCATCTTTGAAAAGAATCTCTTGGTATTCACAAAATACAATGGACTGTGATTGCTGAAGAGTCCTGTTAAATAATCATTGAAGGCAAGTGATTAAGTGCCAACTAGATGGTTAAAAATATTGCTTTATCAACAAGAATAATATCTCACCAAGGAACTAATAAATAGACCAGAGTGTTGGGAAGACAATGTTTTCCATTTCTGAAATCAAGAGACAATACGGGAGTACACTTAAATCTTGTCGATAAATATGGTTAAGGGGGAAAAAATCTACCGAAGCAAACAATATCCACCCACACACTTTGACAACAAAAAATTCTATTTAATCACTATAAATAAGCCTAATAGCAATAAGAAAGAGAAACAAGTTTTGATAGGTTACACAAGCCAGCTTCTGTGATTGAAGAAGCTACTTAGTACTTGCTTCCTATAAAATTATTAACTCCAATGATTGACATGCATTTTTCTTAGGAGGGAGCAAGGATTGTTAATTTTGGTTTGTGTCTCACATCCAGTAACAACACCTGACTTAAGTGCAAAGGGTTGATAAAGTTAAGAGTTAGTGCTCCATTGGAAATTAAGTGAATTATATGACTAGAATCCAAAACATCACGGTTAATCTTCAGGGTCTAAAGTTATCCACCCCATTATTCAAAAACACGATCAAATGTGACAATGGGATTACAGGAATCCAAAACTTGCCAGCCATAAAATCTCCGTCCTAAAAAAAAATCTTTATTTTCCGATTGTAGTGTCAAATTAAAGTGTAATAACTAAAGAGATACCTTATGTCATGAAGCAGCTCCAAGAATCGGGCAGTATCATCCTCCACAGGTGGCAATCCTTCAGCTCTCTGCAACCACCCAATATCCTCTGAAGATCCCTTCAAAGTTCTCCTTACACGACATAAGAACCTAATCAAAAAGGACATGGATGGAAAGTTACAAAAGACCAGGTTATGAAAGAAACCAGAAAAGATAGTTCAAGCATGTCACGTTATAAAATTGAAAAGAAAGAAGACGAGAGTCAGTTATAACCCCGACACTTGTGTCCTAATGTTTCGAACATATAAGCAAGAAAATCTTCAACAAGCTGATGCCAATCTAGCTCCGAGTCTTAGGCCACATCATGGGAATTCCAACCTACATCATCATTTACATTATTAATCAAAAGACAGCATAGACAAGTTACGGGGGCTTCATAATAATCATGAATTTTGGTACCAAATTCATTGGAGTCAAATGATGTTAAGGAGAATTTATTACCTGGGTTAACGAATGGAACTTCAGCAGTTTGAAAATCTAGTTTAGACTACTGAAGTTTGGATGATAAGCTTGGTAAAAGAAATGATAGAAGCTGAGGTGAATGTTCATTTTTTAATAAAAGGTCATTATTGAGAAAATAAAATGGAAAGAACTTATTATACCATCGACAAATGAGCGATTTAGTTCGTCTTACTCCACCTACTCGAGAACCTTCATAGACAGACGGATCTTCGTGTAACTGTGCATGGTTTCTGCCTTGCTCAACAAAGTGTGTGCTATCATCTGTATGCCGCGTCGAACAATCACTTTGAGGAGGTTGAGGCCTTCCATGATTTCCTGATAATGAAAAGTCAGGGTCGTGCGAGGGTCTTTCAGAATGACCAAACAAAAGTTCCTCTGCAAGAGCATAAGAGTGTCAAGTCTTATTAGTATACTAGCCCGAATATGAAACAACAATTTCTTGGTTACATGCTTAAGCAGCAAGCTTCATGCACATCCAACACTCGAAATATGTGGAGTAATTCTTTTCACTCATTATATAATAAACCATCGAACACTCGAAAAGGGGAAAAATGAGATTCCAAACATAAAAACAATAACTTTTGACACCACCTCACATTCAAGGATTCGAGAATATAAGTTTTGAGCAAATACAAATCACCTTGCAGCGTTTAAAACAGAAATGATAACTCATGTGCAGTGAGAATATGGTTAGAATATAAAATATATTCCCTCAACCCTCCCCACGACTTCGGAGTTTTGGTATAGTAGAAGTGACATTTCACATGGTATCAGAGCAACACGTGTTCGATTCCCACCGGACGCGTATTAAATGCGGTTTTATTTAAATTAAAAATACCACTGCGCAAAAGCCCAGGTTTCGGCCCAAAAGCCTTCGACTTGCGGGGACGTGTCAAAATATAAAATATATTCACTCAACCCTCATCACAACTTCAGAGTTAGTGGAAGGGGCATTTCACAAAAATATTGGTCGTAAGAAAAGAAAACAACAGATGTTCGAAAATCAGAGAGGAACTCACCAATAAAGTTAACGAGGGGGCGGCTCATGCATGAAGCCAATCTAAGAAGACGAATAAAATAATCCTCCATTGTAGCACCAGATGTATTAAACGGAGGGAAACTGTGTTCCTCACAACATCGTTACAAACCTAATATATATCTGCACATTAAACGCCCATAAACAGATTATTCTCCTCCAATAAATCATGCACAGTTTTTGTAGCTCGGCTACAATGTCAATTCAAATGCCACATCCCGATGTTAAGAAAACCAAGGGTTATATGAATCCTTCACGACAAGACATAGCTAGCAATGGTTTGTGTTCAAATCATGGTTTACAGTGTGTGCATGCGCGCGATGGCACAGGTATGTTTTTGTTACAATTAATCATGAGACATGCCGAACCGATCGATTAATTATTTTAAGTCACCAAAAAGCACTTCAATTTGTGGCAAATTCATATAAGTGATTTGTTGTCAAAGTGTCTTCATTTCCATGACTAAATCGACGATAAGTGCAAGATAATGTTTCTGCATCGATCTATCTGTTAAATAAATAAAAGGGTTAATGGCACATAACCCTTTTGTGCTGTAGGGAGTTGCTCCACTACTCTTCAGTACCTCGTTGCTATATTTTTTTAGGGTTTCGATTTGGTCTTCTAGGGTTTATAAAATTGGAAAGGGATCATTATTTTTCCACAGATGAGATTGAGAGCTTGTATACACAATCGATGAATCGAGAATACTAAACACCAAACTTACAAGAGATCGAATGACTTGCAATGCAGCCTCTCCCACATAGAATCAATCAATGAATCTGCATCAAGATCCCGACTTTTGAAGAACTATCATCGCAACTATTTATAAAACTAAAAGGGGTAAAGGGGATGAAGGGTGAGTTACCATTGTTAGGGGCGTTTGGTTGCAGGATTATTTTGATTCAAGAATCCAAAAAACGAGAATGTGTGAGGAACACCTGATTCTTGTTGTTTGCAGAATTTTTAGATTTAGGCACAATTTTTTTTGGATTATTTCTTCCAAAAAAAGACATAGATTGCTGTCGGTTTGGCCCTGTTCCCATGGGTCCTACGTTATCTTGTTAAGAAAAACCTCTCTCTTGTCTCTTTTGATCCTCAAAACCAAATCTGCATTTTACTAACCAAATAACTATTATAAGTATATACAGATGCAACACTAGAAATCCAATACCAATCAAACACAAAATTAGCTAATATAGTTTTTTTCAATTGTACTGTTTGTACATCCAAATTTCACCTGTAACCAAATAACCCCATATCAAAGTTCAACAATAAATTATCGAAGGATTGATCTCTATCCTTTAGCCCACGGCCCCTTCGCACGTGAGGGAGTCTCTATCCAGTCAACAAAAAAAACGAAGAAATTTTTTTAAAATGGCTTTTTACTTAAAAAGCAGCCCCATGCTTCTGTAATCATTAAAAAAGTTTTTATTATATAGTCCTTGTAAAATATTGCTGTTAAAAAAACACTCTCTGAAACTTTATAATTTTAAATACACTTCAAACTTCTCCATTAACTAAAAACACCATTTTAATTAAGTTGGCTATGATTTAATTGGATTAGAGCTAATATGATGAACTCTGAAATGAAAAGCCTTTTAATATCAAACCCCTAATTTCTTTTCATTTTTATTCCAAACTCATTAATCAGGTTTATTCTTCAAAACTCTCATATTCATGTCAGTATCATTTTACCATTTTAACGGAGATTTCTAAAGATGTTAGAGATGATAATTAAGCATAGGGACCGATTTGGTCTAATTGAAAGTTTTAAGGGATGTATTTAAAAATATGAAGTTTTAGGGGTTTTCAAAATAGCAATGTTTTAGGGGGCCTATATAAAAAAGATCCGAGAAGATCCATATTTAGATTTTACTTAAAAGAACTTCCATGCATTTTTGTTACACCGGAAAAAAAACCTTTAACATGCGAAAAAGAGAATATTTTTGGTATCTTTCGTTACTCTGTTTGAGGGTAGGATAAACGATGACTTGAAAAAACCAATCCATTTCTTCTCCCAAACTTCCTAATTTTCTCCAAATTTGCTTAAAGTTTAGGTTTCAATCAAAGATGCAAATTGGTAATGAAAACCGGATCGTCTTTCTCAACCTTCCCTAGCAAAGTACTCGTCGAATGTCGTTATCACTTCAATTGCATGCTTCGAGTAAGTGGGCAACCCCATTCGAAAAGGAAAGCGATTCTTTAGCTGCATTAAATCCTAATCTTCAATTAAGTAAGGACGTAGGTTTTTTTATGGGAGAAAAACCTAACTAATTACCCAGAAGGTAATAGAGCAGCTCAAGCTCCGTCTCTATCTTCTTAACTGGACGCCAGCTTTGAATAGAAAACTAGCACGGATATTTTTAGGGCAACTTTCAAGCAATCAGCGAGTATGGAAGGCTTTTAAATAAAAACCCCTTAAAAAAAAGGAACGTAGGGCCCACAGGGAGAGGGGGGCGAGGGCACGCGAGTCTTGATAATATTTATAGCAGCTGGATGCATGATCTCGAAAGCAAAGCTTTGCATGCAGGATGTTTGGAGGAGAAATAAAGACAGGGATTTGGAATTGAATCATTTGAAACAGCGGCGCTCGCACACACTCTCTCTTCTTTGTGTGGACGCTTCTGCTGTTGCAAGAAATAATTGTGAGCGAGTGAGGTTTGGATATCTTCTTTCTTCTCTCTCTGTATGCAAGGAATTAGAAGCGTAAGTGGCGCCTGTAGAAGAGACATGATGCCACGGATGCATGCACATTTGTTTGCTTTCAAGGGGGAAAAATCAAAGTAACGAATAAGGAAAATAGAAACCCTAAAGATTGATGATTCTAAGAACAGTCTCAAAGCAGTCTCAAAACTTTTAAGTTAACTAATAAATACTAGTAATTTTGTATGTGCCATGTAAGGATAACGCATTTAAATAAATGTTTGATGTTGATATCTCCAAGAGTCCACGGCCATAATTTAATAGTTGCAAAAAAAATCAATCAATAATGATCTTTTCAAACTGTTTGTCCATGCCAACATATACTCACGTGCTCCACACGCTTAAAAAATTGTTAATGTGGATCATCTCAGGATCCGGATCGCTACAATCGCCCCACAGGGAATCTCGCATCTTCTTTAATGCATGTCTCATAACCGTACTCACATGAATAATGTTGCTTTCCTTTTCGAGGAAACCCACATGTTTTTTCCCTGTGAATTCGCCCACAAGCCTAACCCTCCTGGGAACCATCTCCGCACACTCCTCATGGAACAAAGTTCTATGACCAACCAAGCTATACTCATAGTCTACATGCTCTGAGAGTTAAAAGATGAAGTTGGATTCAGCTTGAAACTAAGGTATATTCAAGATATTAGAATCACGTCCCACCACTTATCCTAAATCAATTAAATATATTTATTTCTAACTAGATCACCAATCACAACCCTTGTCCTTCAATATACCTGTGGTTTAATTTCTTAAACTGGGTTTTACGAGTCAACCCACGGATCTAAGTTTTATTTCCATATTCAGTTATAGCAGTCAATTTATTTACTGGGCCTACAGGTTATAATGAGAAGCTAATGAGGCCCATTTATAGCCAGCCTATTTCGTCAATAATTTTTCTGAAGGTGCCATCACAGGGAGGCAGCCATCGGTACGGCGATCTTCGACAAGTATCAGAAGTAACTCCTTTTTCTTTATTGATCCTTTGAAGTTTTAGTAACCTCTTTAGTTTCTCCTCACCCTGAAACTTGATTAATATATTAGGTTGCTGTTGTGGCACAAGTTGAGAGATTGCACTCCAAGTGTTTGCTTAAATGACTAAATGGCCTTTACTTGCCCCATGCTTAGCTTTAAAGCAATGGGATCGATATGCACAATGATGTGATAGTATCAACAATACTCATAAACTTTAGGCATGAGGCATTATGCTCTTATTCATGTTAATCTTAAAATGAAATTCATTACTATTAATGCAGCTATCTTTTGATATGCATTGTAAAACACTGAAAGTTATATATAGTTTCATTTCATTTTCAACATCCAATTATCATGATTGCAAACTGGTCCGCGTTTTTTAAAAACGGGAACTCTCAATCTATGGCACATTTTAACGATCTGATCCGTTCAAGTTGATCACTCTACCCTCAAATACATCTGTATGAAAAATCAAAGGATTTGAAGACTTCTAACCTATGTATGATCCAATCCGTTCAAGTTGATCACCCTACCCTCAAATGTATGCATATAAAAAAACAAAGGATTTGAAGACCTCTAACCTATGCATCGGATGAAGTTTATGTTGCATTATCGAAAGACGCTCATTTTTGCACCCATCGATGCATACATAGGTTAGAGGTCTTCAAATCCTTCGACTTTTCATACAGATGTATTTGAGGGTAGGGTGATCAACTTGAACGAATCGGATCGTTAAAATATGCCGTAGACCGAGAGTTTCCATTTTTGAAAAATGCGGACCAGTTTGCAATGGAGCACTCCCCTTTTAAAAAAGTTTCATTACCTTGTTGAATGTTGCCCAAAAAATCGTATTACGTCTAAACATCACCATGGTCAATGATGCCCTTCCATGGCAAGTGCTGAAATTTGAGTTGGAATCCTAAATTCTAAAAGATAGATGAACTATGTTTTTTTTCGGTACTAGCTTATAAGTCCTAATCTAAGCACACAACACATGCACACCACAACACACACACATAGGGGACCCACAAATTTGCCCCGAAAGCATTAATTTGTGGTCACTTCCCCTCTGGTTTCTGGGGTTCGAACCCTGCACACTCCCCAAGAGTGGAAGTGCCCATACCAATCGAGCTACTGCTCATTGGTTAGATGAACTATGTTAATCATATTATAACATAGTGCTAAGTGCTAACTAAGGAGGTTTTGCATTTATTTTATTCTTTCTTATATAAGAACCTGATCGTAAAGTTATCCGCACCCTTCTTTTCTCAACAGCTATCGGCACTCTCCGCTGCTGATCTCCAATAGTGATTGGTATTTCATTGAAGAAGTCTTGAACTTTTCGGGAGTGTTGAATTCATGAGTGCAGGTATGCATGCCAGAATTTCACTTGTTTACATTTGGGGTTTGTATAATTTTATGCAACTTATGGTGCAGTATCTGCCATTTTTATGTTACATGTTTCTCTCATTATTCTTGGTGTAATCTTCAACTAACTGCAATTCTTTTTTAACCAAGGTAAAAAAATGTAAGAAACTTTCTATTAACTAGGAATGAACCTGTGCTTTATAACTTCCTCTCGCTGATCTTGGTATAATCTTCAATTAAGTCCAAGTGTAAGAACTAAAGAAAGAACAAATGTTAGAAACTTGCTATTAACAAGGCATGGACTTAATGGTGCAGCACCTGTCATTTCTATGTTTTATGTGTATCTCGTTTTTCTTGTTTTATCCTTCATTATTCCAAACATGGAGGGAAAAATTTAATAGTACTGTAAGGCATGATCTTTCATTATCATCATGTAACGGCAACCTTCATCTTTTCTATTCTAAGTCCACTGAATAACATTTGCCTTTTTCAATGGTATGGTCTTCTGAATGCTGATCATTATTAATTCAAATTGTTAGTGGCGTTAGACATAGTTATCATATTTCTTTTAACAAAATTAACAGAATGGCTTGGGTTTGTCCTGTCTAAGTACTTTATTCAGAGTTTATTTCTGTCAATTAATCCAAATCTAAGACGCTGCAACAAGAAAGAACTTGTGTCTCATCCTATTGCAATAGATGCAAAATGCATTATTGAAAGATGTGGTTCACATCTTTTTGAATCCGCAAGAATTCCATTGCATTCTTGGTTTGAAGTCTGCTTTTGTTTTTGTTTAGTTGCAGTTCTATATCAGTTCTGTTAAATTACACTTAGGTTGAAACTAGCTTAGAGAAAACAATAGATCATTTGATTATGGAATAGTGAAAATTAAAAATAGGTAGAAACGAGCCTAGAGAAAACTATAGATCATTTGATTATGGAACAATGAAAATTAAAAATAGATCGAGACTGAAGTTATGATAATGTAGTGGAAGTCTTTAAAGCGCTTAAGATATTCTTCAATGGAAAGTGCCCATAGTTAATCTATCGGGTTATATCTTTTTTTAAATGATTTAACTGATATGGAATTTGAAATTTTTGGATGCCAGCACTTCCCAATTTTAGGATGACCGGAAATTTATTTAATAGCCGGCTTCTGATAGAAATGTTTAAATTTTTACCAAGTAATGCAATAAAATATGGATAATGCATTCTTGTTTCTTGACTACAAGTAAATTTTAAACCTTAATAGGTGGGGCATTTGGTGGAAATAGAGGGGCAAGGCCTGTACCCCCAGAGAAAGGTGTATTTCCTTTGGATCACCTCCATGAGTGTGACCTGGTACTATCCCTCAACTATTTTCATTTCTTTCTCTTAGTCTTTGGTTTTAAACTTGAAGCCTTACACTTTTTAGTTCAAGGTTTATACATAATATATGTTTATCGCTACTTCATAATGACTCACAGTTGAAACTTTGGTGGGGTTGCAGGAGAAGAAAGAATACATATCATGCCTCAAAACATCACGCCACCAGTCAGACAAATGTCGACAATTCTCAAAGAAGTATTTGGAATGTCGAATGGAAAAGTGAGCATATGACCCATTATTTATCATATGTTTGTTTCCCTTTCTTTTTCTAGAAAAAAATTTTGTTAGATGTTTATAAAAGGATTGCCATTTTGGGATGGGCTGGAAGGCGTTGAGGAAGATAGAATTAGTCTCGAGTGGTAGATAATTTTCGTTTTGTGTTGGAAATGTCTTCTATTTTTCACTGTAAACAACAAATTTCAAAATGGTTTGGGAAAAAAAAATGCCATGAACGCATGAGATCACTTTACTGAGAAGCTTAAGCTAGTGTTTGTGGAATAATAATGCATATGAGTGAAGCAAACCTTACTCCCGATTGCATGAATCTTTAGAAGGCGCAAAAAATTTCTGTTCGGAAAGACATAATAGATAGGTCCGAACAAACATATGCCTCGATAGCATCGTAGAATACAAATTATCCAAAAGCTTAAGCGATTGGATTGTGGGTTAGGGTTAATAATTTTTCTGCACTCATGATGATAATTTCTAATGTCTCGCCGCAGAAACTTGATGGCAAAACAAGAATTGTCGGAGCTTGGATTTCGCAAAGCATTGGAGCCAGATTCATCTTCTGAAAAGAGCACTGCAGAAACTGATGAGCAAACCAAGCCTTCATCTCCCAGCAAGAAAATACTTGCTTGAAGTTTAATTTTCCAGATGAACTAACGCATGTGTGTTTGTTTGATGCTTTTGATCATCTGGATACATTTTCTTTACCATTCTCAAAGTTGTGCCAATAAGAATTTTTTGTGTACAATTCATTTTAGTTACTAATGCTACTATATGCTTGAGCCTTATTGTTAAATGGTACGAAAATATATGGTATTTGTAAAGTTTAATAATCTTATCTCAAAAGCCTTGAAACCTGATGGGGCTTTTATAAATTTTACCCCTACAAAAAAATGACAAACTAATTGTCTTTTCAATGTAGTTGGTTGTTCAGCAGAATTGGTGTTTGCACGAGTACATTTTATTATTTTGGATGCTACTACCAACTAGGGTTGCTACAGGTGCTTGAAGCTCGCAAGCTTGGGTATCGATAATTTTATTGTTCAGCAGAATTGTTCTATCTATAATTTATTTTACTGAAAAATATTTCTCTTTACTTAAGTATCGATAATTTTGCTAAAATCATTGGTTAACAATAATGAAATATATAATATTCATCAAATTTGATGGTCTCTTCCTGTTTTATTGACCTAGCGGTGTTCGATTGTTGTGTTGACAGAGAATTCAACATCCTATATGGACTTCTAGGAAAACATTGTTCTATATATGTTTGGTTTCAGGTTATGTTGTTATAAGGAAATTTCTGTGCTTACCATGGTAACTTATGGCCTATGTGCTGCAGTTCTTTCTTTTTAATCGATTATTTTCAAACCCCCATCCAAACATTTGAAGGGATCACAAGTCATTCCCTAAATCAAGGAAGATAATACTTGTTTTTGTAACGCGTGGAGTGAGTTTTTCATGGTCCTAGTATTACTTCTAGCCAATGATGCTTAACTACATAGTTTTTCAATGGTCCCTTCCAAAAAATGTAGCTACGATTTAATTCTTGAAATCTCAAACGATGATATCCATTGACAGGTTTGCATCTTTTTTTCTTTCTTTCTTTCTTTTTACCGACTTAAGCATTGGAAGCTTCTCTCGCTCAGTATGTTGGTAAGCATCAACCTTACCCTCGCTATTAAACTTGAACCTGATCCATTCTAGGGTCAGGTGTAGTTCTTTAATCCAATTCTTCCCGATCATATCCTGCCTCTAACTGAATCCAGGTTAGATGTTATTTGGTTGAATGCTTGACGGAAGAACAGGAGAGCAACATGGAGGGGGTAACTGGATGAATACTGTTGCTTTTATTGTTAATTGCTTGATATACTTAGTTTCTACGTTCACCCATCCTCAAACTAAAATTACTGAAGGGTGTCATGGAGAGGATATAGAAGATCTATTGAATTCTGAATGCATCATGGAGAAGAACAGTTTTTATTATAAAAATGGACGTGGTGCAAGAATTTTTCAATGGTCACGTCCAGCATTTTGTCATTATAACAAGGTCTTTGCAATACTTTTGGGGCAAGATCCTGAAAAGGCGATCATTTTCTTTTATCATTTGGCTAAAAGCCTATCTACACTTGGTCTATCAGGATTTGGTCCCATGTGCCCTAATCTCATTTGAATACGAGAATATACTTATGTGGAGAGGAAAAGAATGGAAGTCTTCGCTTCCACCGCCAGACAACATAATGAACTTTGGCTACAATTTTCTCTCTCGAGTGAACTGAAATTTCTACACTACAAAGAAACCAAGAAATGAAAGCAAAGAGCTTCAGTTGAGTCACTCCTCTTATCTCTTTTGGTTTCAATTCCTTTCAATCGCTTAGAATGATAGCCGCAATGCTCCTCTACTTATCCATAAATGTAGCCAAGAAAATATCATAGACTTGACAACAAATCTTTAACTTAAGAAAAACGAAGACAGTGATATCTTCTAATTTTGAGTAATTTGAAGCTGTTTATATTTATCAACCAACATGATTAATGTAGTTATTCAAAAAATGTTGCAAAGTTAACATAACCAAGGAAAATGATAAAGAGGAAGATTGAGTCAAGAAACTTCTTTCATGAATGTGGACACACTGTCTTTTCATGTGACTCAAGCTGTTTTTTTCACTACATGAAGAAATTGAAAATTGAAAGCACCATAATTTGTCAAATATCTCCCTTCTTTTTCAAATGTTTTACAAAGTTATAAGTTTAATCTATATATATATATATATATATATAATATTTTCTTGGATGAAAATATCTGTAGTTTTCTTGGATAGAAAACTTGCATATTCCTTCCTAGACGATCTCCAGCAAAACCTATATATGAAGCAGAAATTGAAAATCATCAGTCCTTGTTCCCCTTTTATTTATCAATCTCATACCTCTTTACAATTGCATGCAGATAACAAATAAATTTAATATATAAAAGGGTCATTTACCTACTAAATATCCTGAAATAATAATCCAATCTTAGTAGCTCCCTTGTCGTCACCATCGCCTTTCCTCACAATGTTCTTCCAGTACCAGTGTTTCTCCCAAAGATGAGACATCTCCTCGATCGGAACCTGTTTCGTCTCTGGCAGAAGAAGGATTATAAACAACGACATAATAACAATCAAGAAACCGAAAAGAAGGAAGACGCCCCAACGGAGATGACAAAGAGAAGCAAGAAAGCATTGAGCTATGGCAGCGGTGAAGAATAGATTGACACAGACGACCATGCTTTGGCCCGCGGACCGTGTTTCTAATGGGAAGATCTCGCTGGGGACTAGCCACGCGAGTGGTACCATGCCCAGCCATAGGCCACGACGAAGAGACAGATTGAGATCACGAGGAGGAGGGCTAGGTTGTGTGGGAGTTCGACGCCTTTGCCAAAGCTTGTTGCTAGGGTGGTAGCGACGATGACCTGTCCGGGAAAAAAAATCAATCATTTCAATGCCAAACTTTATTCTAAACTTTTAGGGTCGGCTACATGAAATTTGATCATCAAGATTCTTGTTAAAGTTAGTTTTTGGCTAATGCAGAACTCTAAATATAGAGATGAATTCTCCAAAAACAAATTTTGTTCAATTTTAATGAATTCTAAATCACTATAATACCCTTTAGATTGAAAAGAAAAAATGGACTACTTACCATGCAAAAGGTCATCTGAATCCCTGCTTCAATAAAAAAGAACCTCCTTCTAGGAAAACATTGTTCTATATATGTTTGGTTTCAGGTTACAACATTGTTATAAGGAAATTTCTGTGCTTACCATGGTAACTTATGGCCTATGTGCTGCAGTTCTTTCTTTTTAATTGATTATTTTCAAACCCCCATCCAAACATTTGAAGGGATTACAAGTCATTCCCTAAATCAAGGAAGATAATACTTGTTTTTGTAACGCGTGGAGTGAGTTTTTCATGGTCCTAGTATTACTTCTAGCCAATGATGCTTAACTACATAGTTTTTCAATGGTCCCTTCCTAAAAATGTAGCTACGATTAATTCTTGAAATCTCAAACGAAGATATCCATTGACAGGTTTGCATCTTTTTTTCTTTCTTTCTTTCCTTTTTCCGACTTAAGCATTGGAAGCTTCTCTCGCTCAGTATGTTGGTAAGCATCAACCTTACCCTCACTATTAAACTTGAACCTGATCCATTCTAGGGTCAGGTGTAGTTCTTTAATCCAATTCTACCCGATCATATCCTGCCTCTAACTGAATCCGGGTTAGATGTTATTTGGTTGAATGCTTGAAGGAAGAACAGGAGAGCAACATGGAGGGGGTAACTGGATGAATACTGTTGCTTTTATTGTTAATTGCTTGATATACTTAGTTTCTACGTTCACCCATCCTCAAACTAAAATTACTGAAGGGTGTCATGGAGAGGATATAGAAGATCTATTGAATTCTGAATGCATCATGGAGAAGAACAGCTTTTATTATAAAAATGAACGTGGTGCAAGAATTTTTCAATGGTCACGTCCAGCATTTTGTCATTATAACAAGGTCTTTGCAATACTTTTGGGGCAAGATCCTGAAAAGGCGATCATTTTCTTTTATCTCATCTTTGCTTTCTCTTTTACTGTCCAAATTGCTTAATTTAAGGTCGCAATAGTTAGCTAATTGTATCCCACATTTAATCTCATTAGATATTAAACTTTCCGACTTGTTTGTCACCTTAAATTGTCCACCTACACACACACACAAGCACATAGTCCTGATGGGTGCACGCTAATCAAACAAGTGTTAAGACGTAGTTGCAAACTGGTATAAAATGTTAATTTTGAAACAATTGTCTGACATTTGCCCACGGAATAACCAAGGTTTTTATACACGTCCATATGGATACCACTTCATATTTATGAGTCGTCTAGCTAGTAAGAAATTGTCACGCCCCGCTTCCCAAAATGTGGAATACGGGAAGCGACGAAGGCCAGCCGTGCTACCTACGGTAAGGAAAAGTCCTTCCATAGTCACATAAGGCTGTTTAGATTAACCTGTTAAAAATAAAATCCAATACCAAAAGAAATAATACTGATAATCATGCTGCAATGAAACCACAAGAAATCCTAAAAATGGGTCCACTAGATAATTGATGCAATTAAAGATCCAAAACAAAAGATTCGGAATAAAATAAGATCCGCAAGAGATACAAAAGTCCTAATGTCCCATAAGGGCGCACATGCTAAAAGCTAAAAGTAAAGAAAAATAAACCTACGATTGCTGATCTTCAACAAAGTCCTGGTAGCCGCTCTGATCCCGCTCAGCCTAAAAACCTGTCTCTAAACCTGAGATGGCAAATCTCAGGGATGTCAGAACACCCCAGCACGTACTCAACGTATAAAGTGTGTGTAGCATAATAACAAGAATATATAAAAGTGAAGCCCGGTACACAAGAAAACATGTATATAAGTAATTAAATGCTCTAACACTATGAAACATGTATGTAAGCGATCAGGTCATAACCTAACTGGCCACTAAAAGGTAAACTATCCTATCGTAAGCTTGAGTGTGTGCGTCAACATCTGCATGAGTATTCCTAACCCAAGAGTGGTGCCCCAGGGGCTAGGAAACACGGGCCCAACTGTGGAATGAACAAGAGACCGCTATAGCCCGGTACGAGCTGTAAACATGTGACCGCTATAGCCCGGTACGAGCTGTAATCATGTGACCGCTATAGCCCGGTACGAGCTGCCGGCATGGGACTCCTGAGATCCTGTTGTACAATGCACACTCAAACTACCCCAACACCCACGTATTTATAGCTGATATAGTAAAGATTAAAATCACTAATTAAAAATGCTGAAAAGACAGAAACTTATGGTATGGTAATTGTATGGAAATAAAACTGGTGAATAGTGGTGTCATGGCATGTAGTCCAGCATTCTAATTAATGATTTCATTTTAATATAAATAACAAGGATCATGAATAGGCATGTCAAATACAATAGTTATAAAACGATAGTGTCCATAAACAAGAATGGCATGTTAAGATTTCTCAAGCATGCCGACAATGATAGTCTCAAGTAAAATGTTAAATATAGACGATAGAATATGATGATGTCAAAAATGTAAAACATTCAACATAAATATGCAAGCATCTGTATTTAACATCCGATTTTATTTATTGAAAAGAATAATAAATTAAAATATGGTTTTAAAGGGTTAATATAGTTAAATGAGAATGACAAATTACAGATGCGTAAAACGGGTGGTGGTAATAGTATAATTACGAGATAATAGTAAGTAAGATAAAATAAATGACAGATTGACTAGTTATCATGTAAGTGCTAATAATAAGTTTTATAATCATGTAATAATAGAAAATATTAATATAAATTATAGTATCAAAATAATTTATATGATTAGGACACATAGAGTGCAGCGATATTATAAGGAGTGATAATGTAGAAAGTTTAATTTATATATATAAAATATTAAGCCCAAAGTGTTTATTGATTAACAGTAATAATGGTATATTTTTGTGTTTTAAATTAGGATATAAGTGTTGGCATTCTGCATGCTAGTGTATACCAATATTGTTGCAATAGAAACATATAAACTTATAAAGCTTTTTATATATTAAACCACATTTACATGTTAAAAGTTATTTTATTACGTTTGCATTTTTTACAGTTGTTCACTTGATGAAAGGATTAATAGGTATTCTAGATCCTAGGGTTTTCATCATATGTACAAGTATTATAAAATATATTAATAAAGCGGCAAAATATTACAATTTTATTTAAATATTGTAAGTTAATAATTTATTTAGAGAATTCCCGATGTTGCATTGACTAAAAAAATAAAAGAGTAAGAGTACTTGCCTCGGAGACAGATAAACACGACGACACGAAGAACAACTCCAAGGTTTGATTGCTCGGCTAATTTTGAAGAAGAAGAAAATTGTGATGGGAAAAAGAGAAGGTTGATTTATATGAGAAGGGGAGAGATGATAATAATTAGGTTGTTATTTATAGGGAAGAGAGAGATTGTTTAAAGATTGGAGAGATTATTATAATTGGAGAGAGAAATATCCTGATGAGATGAGATTTGGATTTGATTTTATAAAAGAGAGATATGATGGGTTGTTATATACTTCTATAAGATATTAGAAAAGTTGTATATATACATATTAGTTTGTATATAGTTAGAATAATAGAAAAGTATATGTATATATACATATTAGTATATAGTGAAAATATATGTAGATATGTATATAGTTATGGGTTAATAAAAATAAATACAATTAGTTATATATATAAGATTTTATGATATCAAACAACTAAAATATATTTTCAGTTAAACTATCATACCAAAATATCTTCAATTATATATATGTATGTATGTATATAGATTTGTAGAAAAAAATAATTAAAGAGAGTAGATTTGAGAAAGAGAATCTGCTGAGAGAGATTAGATGAGCGATTGTTAGGATCAGGATTAATAAAAGATTTAAAAATATATTTGGTTTGGTAAAATTATTTAGTTTGGAGAGAGAGAAAATATTTGTTTTAAAAAGAATCAAGTTATCAGGTGAGACATATATGGTGATTGGAGAGAGAAAATTGAGTTGTTAGTTTAGTAAAAATATTTATATGGTTAAAAGATTTAACAGGGGCTCTCATGACTTTTCAAAATTAAATATTCTAACCAAATAAATATCGTAAGACAAAATATCTTATAAATAGAATTTAAAAATGGGTAAAATCTTATGTATATGTATTGTTTAAAGAAATACCAAATAAAATATCTTTTGTTTAAATTATGATACTAAAATATAAATATGATTATAAAATAGTGTTAGACAAATAAATATTTAAATACTAATAATATGCATATTTAACAAACTTGAAAAAACCATAATTATATGCATATATCTTAATTAAAAGCATTAAACTCCAAATTATAATAATAATAAAACAAAGCCCAATATATCCAAAAAGAAAAAAGGAACGTACGATCGGATAAGGGTGTTACAGAAATATATTACACAATCAGAAAAGACCTGATATGGGTATTGTAACAGTTGTGCTGCATCATGTTATGACCCCTCCTATGCATCTCTGGACAGGAAAAAAACTGGTGGAAAGATTATATACAGTAAAGGAGGAGTTATTTTCCTGTTTCGTGGCAGAAATTACAACTATAGGACCAGACCCAGATTCCCTCTAATGCTTTGGAAACCTGTGACACCAGTATATCCGAGGTTGTTCAGCGAGCTCCTAAGGGTTTGACATTGGATGAAGCAAGTGAAATGCGAAAGAGAGGACGCCTACTCCCACCAATATGCAAGCTCGGTAGATATTTTTGGCTTTTCTTTTTACCCTTCTTCTCCACTTTATCCTGTATGGTTTTATGGATAGCATGACGTGAACATTTTTCTATACTTATACTTAAATTGTGTGAAGTTGAACGTTATGTTATAGATTAATATATATAGTTACACCACAACTCAACAACTTAAGATTTTGCTTTTGGATAAAGTGGTTCTTGAAACGGTCTAACCGGGTACTAAGTTCTGACCTTAATAGTTTAGCAGAAGATTATATGCATTTAATTACCCCCAATTTTTTTTGGGTATTTACAATTGAGTGTTTCCATTTGAGGCCTTTCCAAGCATGTCCCAAAGGAACATGTTATTTATAGCTTGATGTATATTGTTATCCTACGACCCAATAACTTAAGCTTTTTGGGTAAACATGTGGCTGAAGTGGTTCTTGACAGATTCACATTTTTTCCAAACTAGTTGGATTGGAGACTGAATATTTCTTCTTTCCATACATTTTAAACAGGAAAGAACGGTGTGAGTTGGTCCGGATTGATTGCAAGGATTTGAACAAGAGCGATTGCAGGAAAATAGGTGCCAAACTAAAGGTGGTTGTAATTTAAGAGCTAAATTATTTTATATCTTGTTTCCTTTTTATCATTTGGCTAAAAGCCTATCTACACTTGGTCTATCAGGATTTGGTCCCATGTGCCCTAATCTCATTTGAATACGAGAATATACTTATGTGGAGAGGAAAAGAATGGAAGTCTTCGCTTCCACCGCCAGACAACATAATGAACTTTGGCTACAATTTTCTCTCTCGAGTGAACTGAAATTTCTACACTACAAAGAAACCAAGAAATGAAAGCAAAGAGCTTCAGTTGAGTCACTCCTCTTATCTCTTTTGGTTTCAATTCCTTTCAATCGCTTGTCATAATCTAAACTAAAACCTCTTTAGAATGATAGCCGCAATGCTCCTCTACTTATCCATAAATGTAGCCAAGAAAATATCAGACTTGACAACAAATCTTTAACTTAAGAAAAACGAAGACAGTGATATCTTCTAATTTTGAGTAATTTGAAGCTGTTTATATTTATCAACCAACATGATTAATGCAGTTATTCAAAAAATGTTGCAAAGTTAACATAACCAAGGAAAATGATAAAGAGGAAGATTGAGTCAAGAAACTTCTTTCATGAATGTGGACACATTGTCTTTTCATGTGACTCAAGCTGTTTTTTTCACTACATGCAGAAATTGAAAATTGAACGCACCATAATTTGTCAACTATCTCCCTTCTTTTTCAAATGTTCTACAAAGTTACAAGTTTAATCTATATATATATAGTTTTACAAAGTTATAAGTTTAATCTATATATATATATATATATATTCTATTTTCTTGGATGAAAATATCAGTAGTTTTCTTGATAGAAAACTTGCATATTCCTTCCTAGACGATCTCCAGCAAAACCTATATATGAAGCAGAAATTGAAAACCATCAGTCCTTGTTCCCCTTTTATTTATCAATCTCATACCTCTTTACAATTGCATGCAGATAACAAATAAATTTAATATATAAAAGAGTCATTTACCTACTAAATATCCTGAAATAATAATCCAATCTTAGTAGCTCCCTTATCGTCACCATCGCCTTTCCTCACAATGTTCTTCCAGTACCAGTGTTTCTCCCAAAGATGAGACATCTCCTCGATCGGAACCTGTTTCGTCTCTGGCAGAAGAAGGATTATAAACAACGACATAATAACAATCAAGAAACCGAAAAGAAGGAAGACGCCCCAACGGAGATGACAAAGAGAAGCGAGAAAGCATTGAGCTATGGCAGCGGTGAAGAATAGATTGACACAGACGACCATGCTTTGGCCCGCGGACCGTGTTTCTAATGGGAAGATCTCGCTGGGGACTAGCCATGCGAGTGGTCCCCATGCCCAGCCGTAGGCCACGACGAAGAGACAGATTGAGATCACGAGGAGGAGGGCTAGGTTGTGTGGGAGTTCGACGCCTTTGCCAAAGCTTGTTGCTAGGGTGGTAGCGACGATGACCTGTCCGGGGAAAAAAATCAATCATTTCAATGCCAAACTTTTATTCTAAACTTTTAGGGTCGGCTACATGAAATTTGATCATCAAGATTCTTGTTAAAGTTAGTTTTTGGCTAATGCAGAACTCTAATTATAGAGATGAATTCTCCAAAAACAAATTTTGTTCAATTTTAATGAGTTCTAAATCACTATAATACCCTTTAGATTGAAAAGAAAAAATGGACTACTTACCATGCAAAAGGTCATCTGAATCCCTGCTTCAATAAAAAAGAACCTCCTTCCCAATCTATCAACCAACGACATCGAAACCAAAGCCCCAAGAACAAGCATCGAGCTTGTAATAATCGAAGAATACAGCGCAGCCCCCGACCCAAACCCCAGGCTCTGAAAAATCACCGGTGAATAAAAAAGAATCGAGTTCATCCCCGATAACTGCTGAAACGCCGGTATCCCAAGCGCCCCGATCACAAGCTGCGGCCGATTCTTCGGCTTAAACAAATTCCTGAAAGGATGTTTCACTTGCCTCGCCGCTTCACTGGCATCTTTAAGATCCTCAAACTCCGCGTCAACCTTTTTCGTGCCTCGAACTTTCTCGAGGACTTCTCGTGCTTTGTCGAGTTTCCCTTGTTCAACGAGGCTGTTGGGGGTTTCGGGTAGGAATATTCCACCGACGAACATTAGGGTTGCAGGGACGGTGGCGAGGCCGAGGGAGAGGCGCCAGCCCCAGGGGTGGATTTGTTCGGTGTAGTAGTTGATGATGTCGGCGACTAGGACCCCAAGGCTGGTTGTGAGTTGGAACAGCTGGTTAACTGCCCCTCGGATTTTCGGAGGGGCGATTTCCGAAAGATAAAGTGGAACTGCCTGTTGATGGTGATAAAACAAGTTAGAAATTTAAGAAAGATTTTAGAAATGCTTATCATGGTCATTTAACTGGTCTCTTAGTACCTCCAATGACAACAAGCCTTCATCTCAAATTTTTGGCTCCTTCTCTAGAGCCATTTTCTTAATTAAATTTACCATTAATATATCGTCTCTTAACACCTGGCATCCCTAAATTAGTAGACTTAGCTCAAGGGTTATGCGGTAATAAACGATCTGAAGGATGACAAGTGCTAGATGAGATATAACTGAATGGTTTTTATGCAATTGGAAGATCATAATAAGATTTCGACGAATCTTTATTTTGCTATTATTTATACAACAATAATCAAGTTTAAGCCTATAAGGATGTTGATTTGAAAGTCGAGCAATTAAAACGGAAATCTACAAAGGTACTTGGTTGTTTGATTGTTTTCCTCATGTAAGGGTGCATTTTTTCTATCGTATACGATATGCACATTATTTATTATAGACTTTGAATACATGGAGAATATCAAGATATATAAACTTATATAAGAAGCTCAGGATACAAAGTTAGTTTAGCATTCACATCATCAAAGGAGTCATGTGCAATATCATAAAAATAGGAAAATGCAGGAGTTGATGTCAAAAGAGATGGACTTTCTAGGAATACACATGAACTTTGTGATAAATATTTCTCTATTGTGAGATTGTATTACATGTTTCTGTCTTAAAATTGATGATCACCTGATTTCCAAATCCGATGCCGATACCGAGAAGAATTCTGCCGATAATCAACATAAAAACATTAACGGACGCAGCATTCACAAGCCCACCGAGAAAGAAGCTAACTGCGCCGGTCATGATGCTTATCCTTCTCCCATATTTTCTCGTCACGAGCGAGGCTCCAAACGTCGAGAGAAGTCCGGCGAAGTATAGAGATGATGTGAAGAGTGTGAGGACTTGGCTGTCGTATTTGCAGTAGTCGGTTTCGTAAAGATGCGCTTGCTTTCGTTCATACACCTGGGGGAAGAAGTGCTTCAAGAAATCATCCATTGAAGTCACTCCACCTAAATTTTATCACACAAGGGAAAATGAAAAATAAAAATGATCACATATATGGAATTCAATGCTTATTTTGATGCTTATTGTATATCCTCATACAACCAAATGAAGTGCAAAGGAAAATTCATTGATGACTAAGGACTACTCAGTCATTTGCCAAAGATCACACAGTGATAAATGGATACAACTAAAACTAAAGAAGATATATATTTATTAGGGACCACAAAATAGGTTGAGATAAAGATCAAGGACTATACAATCATTTGCCAAAATCCCCATATTATAGTATCACACAGTGACAAATATTCATACATGAAACTAAGGGCACTTCCATGAATCATTAAGCGCTATCCAATCATTTACTTGCCAAAGATCCCATATTATTGGATCACAAAGAGATGCAGTAATTTTTCTAATGATTCAATACTCTCCAAACAAAGAAAACAAATCTCAAAAGATTCTCGTTGAATATTCACAAAAGACAGTAAGATTTTTACAGATACCCCACAAATCTTTTGACACCTAAACGCCATAAAAGCATGCAAAAAACGAAACCCAGATCCAAAATTCTTGGAAAAGATAAAAAGATCTAAACTTTATGATTTTTTTATATGTATATATAAAAAGAGCTCACCAGAAACACCAAGATCATAACCAAAGAGTGAACCACCAAGAGATCCAACAATACAAGCCAAGATGAAGTAGCCTGTGATTCTCCCTTCATATTGATCTGCTCTCTTCCCTACATCACCTCCCACAAAACCCCCTGCCATTTTTTTTGGATCTCTTTCTCTCTCTTAAATCTCTCTACCTCTTGATTTTCTAATGAAACAGAGCCCTCTGTTTTTATAGGCAGAACTGAAACCTCAAAGGGGCTCACTCACAACTCACAAGAGTCAACAACCTGTAATCTGTTCAGCTTATTTTTGGAAAGAGGAGAGGGAGAGAGTGGATAAAAATGTATGATGATGCAGCTCCTTTGTATTTTAGATGAGGAGTGGATTTTTTTGGGATAAAATGGATAAATTTAGTTATAAAAATCTGGAGAATTTTTTGGGAATTAGTTGGCATGGAAAAGAAAAATGAGGTTTACGAAACTCCTTTGATGTGATTGCTATTCAATTTTGAATTGATGTTGGGGTTTATATATTTTGAAATATTGAGAAAAATGAGGTTTACCATGCTCATCATAGAAAAAAGAGTACATGATCTCATCGTACCATTCTGTATTGCCGCAGAGAGCCCTGAACTGAGCGACATGTTGATGGGGATTGCCCGTCCCCTTGTATACGTGGAACTTAAGAATCGTGTATCCTGGCGGGTACTTGATCTGATCGTACCATCCAGGATATGGTCGCCCAGTTCTGACGACTTGGCCGGTCGCTTCATTTGCTTGATGGGCTCGTATCTGTTGAGCGATATAATCATCCAGCGTAGCTTTGGAGATGGTCTCCTCCTTGGCTACTGACAGAACCGGAAGAGGATTTGATGTCTCTTCTCTGTCATCTTCAATTATTATTGGAGGATCTTCGGCTGGAGGGTTCGGCTGGATCATCATGCCCACCATATCTTGGAATAGAAGGGCCATTTGTTTTATGTTGGCCGCTTGTTCCGCATCCTCTTTGTCTTTCTTCTCAAGCATTCTCCGAAGGAATTCGGCATCAGTTTCCTGCTCATGACGTTGCTCCGAGAATGTCTCCGGACTTGCTTTTGGTCCAGTGAGTGCGGCCATGGCTGTCAGCATCTCTTAGAGCTTTTCTTATTGTTACTCCTGAGCCTTAGTTATTGATCGGGTTAGCGGTCGGTGACCCGTAGACGCACGGCTTTCCTCTTGTCCGGAAGCCATATAAACAGTATGCACCACCATGCCTCCAGACTTGGGGCGTTTGGGTTCAGTGCCCTTACGATTCGTCGCGGACACGGGGATTTTCTTCGGCCTTCTTCTTTTGTGGGCGGTCAAAGTTGAGGGGGCCGTTGCAGCGGACACCCAAGTAGATGACATCTTTTGTGGCTTGACAGGGTGGTCCTCTTCTTGCCGAACTTTCATCTTTTTCTGTCGGCGGGGGTAGTCTTAATCAATCACGGAGTATTGGACCCGTCGTCAGACCTTGTGAATTTTAGAGGACAGCCACTGAGAGGGCTGCTCCAGCTTTGCCTTTGTAGTGCTCTCCACAGGTGGAGGAGATCTTTTTAATACAGCAGTTGGAGAGTTTTTGCGCACCCTCTTAAGTGGTTCAAAGCTGTTTCCAGTTGGAACAACAACATCGATTTCCACCATCGGAGCTGCTGGAGTCAGTCCAGAGGGGGAACTGCCCCTAGCTTTCCTTACTCGGCGCCAGTGGCGACGTCGAGCATGCCTTACAGACGGTATCTGTTCAATTATGGGAGTGGCTTCATCATGCCCCCTGTCTTGGTGAAGGGTTGCCGTTGGTGCCAGCATATTAAAAACCGACGTCCGTTGAGTGGGGATGACCAACCTGTCGAAGGCAGACTTCCGAGTTGGGGAAGCAGCCTTAGTGATTTCGCTTGGAGTGGGAATTGGAACGGCCAGTCTTGTGAAGACCGACCCCTTAACAGGAGAAGCCGCTTTGACGACTTCAGGAGCAGGAATGGCTATCCGCTTCGGGATAACCTCTTCTGGTATTGCAGGCTTCTTCGTGGGCCCACATGAGATTCGGCCCAATCTTTTAAAGACTGAGGCGTTGGATTTGGGCGACCCATTGAGAGGGGCCGCGGTAGTTGTGAGCCGATCAAAGGCCGACTTCTTCGGAGCTTCTTGCGACGGCAGTGGGGCGTTGAAGCTCATTGGTGGGAGCATGGTCCCAAAGAACAGCCCAGTGGTGGCTTGCGTCACATGTTCCACTGGCATCGTGAAAACAGAGGCCGCTTGAGGCCCATAAGTCTCTCATCCAGTAAGGACGGAGTGGGGGTTGTTGCAATTGTTGCAGTTGGTGTAGTTGAAAGCCATTGATCTTCTATTTTCTGCACGAAGCAAGACACCAAATCTTAGTACCTCGAATCCAGGGCAACCATAGCAAACCGCGATTCGTTCGCGAAACACGACACACGAAGTGTGGAGTGGAAAGAGGAAAAAGGTCCCACCGGGCATGCCAGAATCTGTTCACCGCCGGAAACCGGGAAGACATGAACGTCTTGCCTGAATCTGGGGGCAGATGCTATTTGGTTTTATCCGTCCACCTCTCCGAAGATGCCAAGTTGATTTATGGCACCATGTATCGAAGGTTTAGACGGATACGACCGATGTAGCAGACTTCGTCAGATTCCCCCTCATTGTAAGTGGTTTTTGATTGTGGAGACGCTTTTCCCTGCAGGCGCAAGCCCCTGCAGTTAATTACTCTACCGCATCTTTCTCCAGATGGTCACTTCGTGTCGTATGTGTATGTTTTGTTTTTGGTTGCCTGTGGATTGTATACGGAGACTAATTTATGTTGTCACCCGTAGGGCGTGGATTAGTCTAAATCCGTATCTTCTTAGATTTGGGTTTTGGTTGGGTTTAAGGATCGTTAATCTCATTTGAAACTAAGATCGACTTAAACGTTTGTTGAGGATACATTAGTCCAATTTTTAGACTAATATCTACTCAACGGGATCATTTAGATCCAACAAAAGAGCATTTGGGTTCTATTGTTTAGTTTAGGGACATTGCGGTACATAAGTTTAAGGACATCATAGTCCGTGGTAGTTTAGAGACATCATAATCTGTAAAGTTTAAGAACATCATAGTCCATGAGTTTAAGGACCCCACAATCCTTAAAATTTAAGGACATCACAGTCCATGAGTTTAAGGACCCCACAGTCCGTGAAGTTTAAGGACATCATAGTCCATGAGTTTAAGGACCCCACAGTCCATGGAGTTTAAGGACATCATAGTCCATGGGTTTAAAGACCCCACAGTCCATGAAGTTTAAGGATATTATAGTCCATGGGTTTAAGGACCCCACAGTCCATGGAAAATCTGGTTGTCGAGACCCGTCACCTCTCTGAAGACGTTGGAAAATTACGACATATATCAGAGGAGTGAAGAGATATACCCTTGAACCAATATTGGTTGAGAGATCTGTAGTCCAGTTCAGGACTAAGATCAAAGATTTATGAGCATATGAGCTCAATTAATCCGAATTAGGGATTTATGGCCAACTTGGGCTCAGCCTATTCAGTTAAAATGTTGAACATTTATTTGGGCTTAGTCCCTTTTTATTTAACAATGCTGAGCATTGATTAGGGTCCTGGCATCCTTTTTTGTCTTTTATTGAGTGCTGAGCATTCATTATGGCTATGGGTCTTATTTAAAGAACACTTTATGTTCTCCCAGCGCACATGTGAGGAGCACGTGGCGCGCTTGGCGCTGAGCTCCAGATTTAAAGCGCTGAGGCGCTTCCTGTGGGATAGCACACACGTGAGGAGCACATGGCGCGCGCTTGGCGATGAGCGCCAGAAAATGAGCGCTAATGCGTTTCCTGTGAGGTAGGGTACACGTGAGGAGCACGTGGCGCGCTTGGCGCTGAGCGCCAGACCATGAGCGCTAAGGCGCTTCCTGTGAAATAGCGCACACGTGAGGAGCACGTGGCGCGCTTGGCGCTGAGCGCCAGACAGTGAGCGCTGAGGCGCTTCTTCTGAAGTAGCGCACACGTGAGGAGCACGTGGAGTGCTTGGCGCTAGTCATCAGATTTGGAGCGCTGAGGTGCTTCTTATGAAGTAGCGCACATGTGAGGAGCACGTGGCGCGCTTGGCGCTGAGCGCCAGTCAATGAGCGCAGAGCGCTCTTGATCAATTTTATGCTCTGAGAATAAAGTTCTCGTTCATAGGAGACTTTGTCTCATAGATCTAAGAAGCTAGGTTCTTATTTTTATAGGAGATGTCATATTCTCTTATGTTTTCTTTTGTGAAAGACTTTGTCTTTGTAGATTTGTGTTCCGAAGAGAATTGAATTCTTCTCCCTCATTTTTATGATGAGATACTATGATCTCTTTTTATTAGATAAAAGATTTCTGTCTTTATAGAACTATGTTCTTCTTCCTTAATGAGATGTTTCTTATCTCTCTGTTTTTACCTTGAAGAAAGTTTCTTCTCAGAGCTTGCTCTTCTTTTTGAAATTTCTCAAAGTTTGTGGGGAGTGGGGGGTGGGGGTTTCCTCTCTGCGAGACTTAAAGTCTTGGATCCTTTTTATAGGGGAGGCTGATTTGTTGAATCAGTTGAAGAGATCTTTTCTCTAATTGATTTGGGGATATTTCCCACCGTTGGATCTTTGATCCTATGGCTTCTGTTTTACAGAAGACAATTTTCTTGTTTTTTAATAAGATTGGGAAATATCTTCCCATACAGAATTTATTCTGTATCTTGGTGATTTTTAATCACCATTGGATCATTGATCCAACGGTGCTCTGATTTACAGAGCACAATTTTTCTTGTTTGGAAAGATTCTGAGGAGTATTTCCTTAAAAGAATTTTATTCTGGTAATTTGATGATTTATCATCTTCGTTGGATCTTTGATCCAACGGTGGAGAACATTTAGTTCTAGCGCTTGGCGCTCTTGTGCCTTGCACGTGAGTGCTATTTCAGAGTCTTTGACTCTTAGCGCTGGCGCACTTGGCGCGAGTGCTCTCGTGGTTTACACATGAGCGCTGCTTCAGAGCGCTGGCGCTCTTGGCACGAGCGCACTCGTGCTTTACACGTGAGCGCTGCCTCAGAGCACTGGCGCTCCTGGCGCTAGCGCACTCATGCTTTGCATGTGAGCGCTGCTTCAGAGCGTTGGCGCTCTTGGCGCTTTTATGAAGCACTGCTTCATTTCAAATTTCAAAATTTGAACAGAGCTTTACTCTGATTGGGGGAAACAAATGCCCCCTCACGTGGCTCACATGTGAGTGCAGCGGTGGCAGCATCTCCACCATTAGATCAACTTAGAAGTTGAAACGGCTCTCAGTGCCTATAAATAGGGCCTTTGGCCTTTGAGGTGACCTATGTTCATCTTCTTGCTTGTTTTTTTCTGAGAATTAATTCTCTCTCAGAGCATAGCTCTTTATCTTAAGAACTCTTAAGAGTCAAAACTCTGTTTAATTTTTGGTAAGATTTGAACTTATTAATAGAGCTTTGCTCTTCTCAGATCATTTATCTTAAAATATTTTTAGGGTTTTACCCATTAACAGAGCCATGCTCATCTTTAGATCACAGATCTTCAAGTTTTAAACTTTTTCTTAGGGTGATTTTAGCCCATGAATTTGAACGTGAAGAACTCTTAGAGTTTGTTCATAGGATTTGAAGATCTTGAAGTTTTTAGTAAAAGCTTTTCTTTTAGGGTTCTTGATGGATTATTCCATCTTCCTCGCAGAGCATTGCTCTTTAGAATTTTTGGGGGGAATTTTATTCCCTTCATAATTAATTATGACAGATGTCATATCTGTTCCAGAGTGCTGCTCTCAAGGGAGATTTACTCCTTGGCCCAAGAGGTGCTCATTAAATGAGAATCCTTTTAGGATCTCTTCATTTAATGACTGTTCTCATCAAATGATCAGACTGTGTAATGATGAGCCATCATCTAGATCGTGTGGGTCCACCTTGGTCCCTTTCCACTGCATTGCAGTGTGGCATGAATTCAAAGTACCACGTCCCAGAATTTAAGTTGTAGCATTGACAGCTAATTTTTTGTTCTTTTTCGCGCAGGTACTATGTCTTTCGATATTTTTTTCCCATTCGTCCGTTCGGAAAGCGGATTCCCTGGAGCGCCTGTGGATAGGGAAGTCTTCGCGTTGATCAAAGATCACGACCTGGAGCAAAAGAATCTCCATTTATGGGGCAGATGGTACGATCAAATTATCAGGGGCCGACAGAGCTTTTCTTGCGCGGCACCTTCGGAGCCTATTTCGGCGATCCCTTATGCTGACGTACCTCCGGTGAACTATACTGTGGAGGAGGTCAACTGGACTTTAGAGGGTCTCCTTCAGCCTGCTATGGCTGCGATACCCGTACAGCCGCCGACGACTTTGGATACTCTAGGGCGGCGTATATACCAGGGCGAGTCACACCCTTGGAGACAGCCGTACATGATAGGCCTAACTCCTCGTCATCCAGCTGGGTATTTGCAGTGGGCCTGCTACATTCTATCGGCCAAGAGATCATTGCTGCTGAAGTTTGGGTTGTACAACGCCATTTACGCGTCTCTCTTCCAATATTCCGCGCCTCCTACATGGTGGGTCAAAGCTTTTCTGGAGCAATGGAATATTCCGACCCACACCTTCTTTCTGTCGGATCGAGAGGTTTCAATATCTTTGGAAGAGTTTGCGGAGATCTCTGGCTTACCCGTTAGGGGAGAACACTACGAGGAGTTGCTTCCTACGGACGAGTACATCTTTACCACCAAATCGGTGGTAATGGGTCTTACCCCGGAGAGCGCCATTCAACACCAATTTCCGAGCTTGATCAAGGTGTTGAATATATACGAAAGCCTATTTCTGGAGTCCAGAGGGCATGGAGTCAGCTACGCAGACTTTATCGCTCGCTTTCTTCGTCCGGAAGCCTTATCGAAGCAAGCTGCGCTGTTCGCCAAACTTGACGATCCGTTTGGTTTTGGTTTGGATAACCAACCGACGGCGGAGGCAGATTTAAAAGGTTTCTTTAGTCCGGTGACTCCCGTTATTCTATTCGCGAAGCTTGTCGCCCCAGACGTCGATGAAGAGACGTTCGTGCTGGGGTTCATTGGCTTATGGCTAAACTGGTTCGTGCTTCCTATGCACCCTCGTTATATGAGGCCATCAGTCTTCTATCCAGCCCATCGTATGGTTGCGGGAATCCAAGTGGCTATCGGGATTGCTGGGTTGGCACACCTGTACCATGGTCTCAGCTTAGCGGCGGACACCACTCAACCGGGGGTACAGCCCGTCACTTTCTCGCTGCATTATTTTATGTCATGGATCGAGCTGCACGTACTTGGCGCTTTTGGTGCCCATAAACGACCTCGTTTCTGTGACAATTACAACTTCTCTCGGATTATGCGCTTAGTTGACGCGTCCGTTTTAAATCCGTCACAGCGGAAGGCTAGGGGTGTGCTCCTTCGTCCGCGTACGGTTGGAGATGGTATGACCTTTGTCGACAAGATTTTAACCATTGGCAAAGATTCCTCAAAAACGGTGTAGCCTCTGCACGATACTTTTAAAGATGGGGCCTCTACCTTGAAAGCTCGGGAGATTCTTCATTTATACTCAATCAGGCCGGGCTTCCTCGTGTTTAGGTAGAGTGATTCGACATTGTTCATGAGGTACAACCTGCACCGTTTCGTCCAACAATCAAGCAAAAATCAGGGCGTACCACTCGAGGCCTTCCTAGTCGAGCCAGTCGCCACAGAAGAAGGTATTCGGAACGCATTAAACCATTTTATGCGATTGAACATCGGCTCCAATTTCTTTATCAGTGAGCCGTGTTGCGTTCCCCGAATCTTGAACGTATATGTGGCGTGGTATCAACATTCGATGGGCGCCGTTATTAAGGAGGAAAAGCGATTATTTCTTGATCGCAAAGGCACCGCCCTCGCTGGTAATCCGGCTGTTCCCTTGAAGCGACGGACCATCGTCCGTCCTCCATTGAAAGAAACTGCTGTGGCTGTGGTACCTCCTGTTGTGCCTGAGCTGCCCCTACCCCGTGCTCCTGTTGAAGTAGTAGCTGTGTCGTTTCCTGAGTTCTGCGTGGGTGCGGAGATCGGGACTCGCCGCCCGAAGTTGCCTGCTAAGCGCAAGCTTGTATTACCGGCTGCCGGCACTCGCTCGCAGAAGAAAAAGAAGTCGATACTTTCTGCAGACGTCGTATTCGGCCAGGAGCCTCATGCTCCTTACAGCGAGGGCTTAAGTGAGTACGGGACCAACGAGGGTTTATTTATGGCGCCGGATGATACCGATCTAGAGGCTGCCATTGCAGCTTCTGAGCGACTAGCCAGCAACAAAGCAGGACTGGTCACTCTCGCACAGTCAGGTAGACTTCAGTATTATTCTTCCGCGGTTGTATATATTTTTTATTGTTATACTTTGACTGACGTTTTCTTCTTTAACAGGCATCTCCGTCGAAGAGGCTCTTGCAGCTTCCCTCAAGACTTTTGAAGAGGTAGAGAGGCTTCGCACTTCCTTGGGCCTCGGTATATTTCGGCTCATTGTGCCTTCATTCTCCATTTTTTCATGGGTAGTCTAACCCATCTTTTTCATCTTATTGCAGGGACTATCTCGACTCAGGTCATCCCGAGTGCAGTGCCAATCCCGCATGGTGGCACGGTGACGCTTCCAGGGTTGGCTGCTGAGGTCCCGGCTCTCCCAGTACTGCCAAAATATGCTTCACTTAAACAGCCGATGATGGACGCCGTAGAGGCTCCAGAGGCAGAATTTGGTTCGGACGATGACGTCTCCTAGGCGGAGGTCTTAAGGAGATCAACTCTCACGGCCCAGGCAGAAAGGAAGCGCAGGAGGCGTGCAACAAAAGAACGTGACGCCGCCTTGGCTGTAGGTGCCGGCTCAAGCACCAGTCCGTCTGTCGCTATTCCTCTGGAGGATGCTCCAGCTGCCCTGTCTACCGCCCATAGACAAATGGTGCGCGCGGCTCGGGAGGAAGCCGAAAAGCCGTCCCAAGGTAACATAATACTGGGTCTTTTTATTGGAAATTGATCTTCAAATTCTCATATATCATATCCTGTAGGGCCAAGTCCTGGCGATGAGGCGGCAGGTGAAATGACGGCAACCACTAAGCCTGAAGCGGCTACTCTTTCTCAGGAATCCGTGACTGCCCTAATTGCCACTCTTTCGCCTTGCGGTTCCCTGCCATCGGTTGGCTTTGCGATTGTCGCGACGGCCCTCGTAGAATCAGGGGACGAATCCACTGGTGCTGAAACCATTCTACTGAAGGAGAGCGAAGAAACCGCAATGCCCAGTGATGCTTCCGTCGCAATTTTGGATGATGAACTATCAGGTAGGTCTCGAGTCGCTGTTTACTTTTGTTTCAGAATCCCTTTCGGTTCCTTCTGATAACATTTTGTTCATTTCGAATGTAGGTGCGGTGAGCGCTGAGGTTGTGCCACCTGAAGAAGCGTCACCAGTTGCCACTCTGACGGTCACTGTCCCTTCGCCTCCTCTTATGTCCTCTCAAATGCTGGAAGGTATGGGTTTGCGATTAATTTAAATCGGGGATAGCATCTTCCGTGTGCTGACCATGTATCGTCGCAACCTTGCAGGAGTTCTCTTCGATCATCTTTATCAGGTGCTGAACCCGCATTTCTCTTTCCAGTCGGAAGTCACTTCACCTGCTGGTGTCGGTGAGTATAGTTTTTTTTAAAAACCGACATCCTTTCCTTTCTTTTACGGACGACCGTGTCGTTGTTAATTTTGAATTGATTGCAGTACTACAAATTGAAGGAGGGGACGAGAGAATCGTCGCGCCACCAGTACTCCCAACTCTACCACCTGTCGTAGCCGGTATAGTAGCCTTCATCGCTCTTGCATCTTTTTTATCTCTTGAGCCGATATCTAACTATGATTTGTTTTGCAGCAATCGCGCCGACTCTAGCTCCCTTCGAGTCTCAAATTCCAATACCGGCAGGGCCCTTTGTTAAACGCCCATCTTCCAGGGGTGCTGCGAACAGCTTGCGAATGTTAGGTGAGTTCATCGAGGATCTTGACGCTGAGGCTTTCACATTTGCTGCAGATTTTGCTGCTGAAGTTAATCTCATGTTGGCGATGCTCGCGAACTTCCACAGCGAGGGTGTAGGGTTAGCATAGCACCTTGTGAAGGTTTTGGCAAGCATCAATCATGCTATTTTAATATTTTTGGGGTGCTAAACAAACCCTAACCAAGATCTTAACTAGAGAATTAAGGTTAACTTGCATGTAAACAACTTTATATCTAAGAGAGAGGGATTACAACCTTTGTAGTCCGTTTTTTCGCTTCATAAGTTCCGAGTAGCAGTCCCTTCGCCGCGATCCATGAACTTCCGGACTCTAGAGAAGCTCCACAAGTCGAATAATGCATACTTGCTTAAAGTCTTCCTTTTCAAAGATGATCTACCTTGAAGAATCTCAAACACAAGCTCTCACTTCTCTAATCAAGTATTAGTGAAGTGAACACCCTAATCTAAGTGGCTAGAATATATGAGGATGATGAAGTAGGAATTTTTCTCTCTTTTGTTTTCAATTTCTCACTTTAAATCATCACATCACAAAAAGCTAGAAAGCTTTTTCAAGGAAGAAGAAGAAGAAGAAGAAAGCTTTTGTGATGAATAATAAATTGTTGTGGTTACAAATGACAACCATGAGTTAATAAATGAAGGAATTAACTCATGTAGAGAATAAACTAGAGTTAAGGGTTTGGGTTGGGTTAACAAATATCTACACAAAATATCAAAGCAAAATGACAAAAGAAAAACTTTATGAAAAAGCTAACCCAAATCCAAACCCTAACTTTGTTTAAACTTAACAGCCATGTTGCATTTGTAACCCTAACTTGTTACAATATTATATATCACATATACAATATATTTTGTAACAAAAAAAAATAATACAATTAACATATATCGCATATACATCAATGTATTATCCAGTGAGAAAATAAATCAATAAAGCGAGCTTATATTAGTTAACTTAATGTAATATATCACATATATAATTATACATTAAATTATCGAATCAACTCTTGATCCGACAATCTGGCTATATTGCATATAACCGACTAATATAACATGTACCAATTCATCGAATCAACACTTGATCCGATGACCCGGCTATATCACATATACCCGGCCGATATCTCATATCGCGAGAATATAATACGGTATCTCATATCGTATTATTCTCGGTCCCGCACTTATCACATATGTGCTCCTACTCCGTTTTGCCTGAGCCAGGAAACCTCTGTGTAGGACTCTAAAGAATCGTCAGTACGCCGGCAGTAGGTGATGATCATATCAAACACCCACAAGCTGCAAACGGTCAGCTAAACGTAACAGCCACCCAGGTATTGAGCGATCAGAAGATCAACAAGCAAGCCTGTACATTCTCCTGTGAATCCAATCAGTAAACACTACCGTACAGTCCGGTCTCTTCGTCTGATATGTTGCATATCTAGTCTAGGGGTGGTAAACGTCAGACCCCAGTAACCGATAAGTCGTGTCGATGTAAGGCTCATAACGGGTCGAGAAACTACTGATAACTCTTACCAGTAAATCTCCATATCAGCCCTGGTCAGGGACTTCCAGTTATAACCAATCGAACATAGCACAACATCAACTCCCTATACCGGAAGAGATGAAACCCCTCCTATCGCTCATTGCCTCCATGTGATTCGGGACCGTACCCAAAAGCTACCGTTTTTCATGCCCTTTTGGACGTGGTAAGGTAGAAATTAAAGCACAGTGGGAATCACACAAGACTCTATGACGATCTCGGGTCTACAGACTAACCTGTACCGGTGTCACCGGAGAACTGCTATCTGACGATAGGTATAATACCATCCAGGAGTTCTCGGCGAGTCCGTTCAGTGTACCCAGTCTCCACTGAGCACCCGTATACCATCTTTGATGTTCAACACCAATGGATATGGGATCATCCATCGCCCATCATATGGGTCAAGATGCGTATACGCTAGTCTACTCTAGAGTATCGATGCCCTGTCTCGATACACCCTCGACTAGGAACAGTTATAGGATGTACTCGTAGACTACCCTGGCCCCACTAGTATGATCTGTATCATAGTCCTAGTAGTCGAGTACATATCCTAAGGGCTTTATCAACACGTGATCACAAAACAGTATTTGTTAACATGTTAAGATAAAGTGAAACCAGATAGCATACTATCATATCGAGCAAGAAAGTCCTCTCTATATATATCCAAGCATCCACTATAATATACATCATATGTACAACAATGGCCTCTAGGGCATATATATAACTAACAATCTCCCACTTGCACTAAGGCCAGCTGTTGTAGTATCTCATACCCAACATCCCGAAGAGTCTCTCAAATTGTTTCTGAGGAATGGCCTTTGTCACGGCCCGCTTCCCGGTGTACGGCGAAGGGACGCGACGAGGTCCGCTACGTATATACACAGAAGTATATACGCTAAGCGTATCTAAGCAATATAAAATAAATACACAAGAGACAAGGGATAATAAAAACAGCAACTTTTATTTATTAACATTCTTTTGTACAATGCATGAAAAGGAAATACAACTGAGATAAAAAGATGCCTAAACAGTGGCATAACAGGAAATGAAAAGTATTGAATGGAAAAGTGTACAATGAAACTACAGTGCTGGATCTTCGGCAAACTGCTCCAACTCTTCTGTAGATGGCTCGATCTCTGCCGGGTCCAAACCACCTGACGACATTCAAAAAAGAAAGAAATAGAATGTCGTCAGCGAACAGATCGCTCGGTAAGTCCCAAAGATGAGGGAGAAATAGACAGAGAGTAAGAGAGAGAGAGAGTGTCTTTTAATGTTGTATTATAATGTTGTAATGTTGTATTAACGCTGTTGTTTGTAGCCTGGTACAGAAGATGCCAGTGTATACGAGGGGAGCCCCACTTACACCGGGGACCTTGGTAACCTGTAGTATAAGGCTCCGTAGATAATACCACGGAACAACGGCATGGATGCAATTACGTCTTAAGTGACCACCTCGTGCCACCTTTAACATATTCCATACCAGTCTATCTCTTAAACCCCGCGATATTTTGTTTGTATTGTTATCTTGTAAATTGTATTGATTGTAAGATTGATTGACTGAACGAAACCATAATATTAGTAAACGGTTGTAACCGTAGAGTCATTTAAATGGATGTAAACTGGAGTTCATGTAAAAGGAATATGTATATCCATGGTTCGGTTCAGTCAAGTTGTATAGATTGATAACTGGATTCATGGATTCATGTGTTCATATTGAAGTGGAATATTGTAGATTGTAGATTGATCTGAATCATATTTAAGTTAGATTAATCAGACTCAAACCCGAGTCAGACAATTAGAAATGTAAGTCGAAATCTTGATTATTTCTTAAACCTATAATTGCTAGGGTCCTTAGGGTAATTTATAAACTTGAGGGGGTTTTATATAAAATATACTTTTATATACTTTTCAAAATACTCCCCAAGCATTTATTATTCGTCTTTAGAGTTGTAATGAGTTTGGATTTTATATTGTGATATTTCTAGTGAAAATATCCTAGTTTCATAAATAAAGGTATTTATCTGTAATATTGATTTATTTGAAATTCATGATATTTTAGTGTAAGTTTATTCTTGGGATTTTTAGAAAAGGTGGAATATTTATCTCATAACAAAATAGGCATTTTAATGATAAATATACATATATTTATAAAAATAATTTTAATATATATATTTTATATTCTAAAAAATCTCATTTTCTTAAGATGTCGTATTTTAAATCTTTCGAGACTGAATACTCCTTGCAGAGATCTGAATCTCGCACTACTAAGCCCGAGGATGTGCGATAATCCGCACCATCCCGAACGGGTTCCCCAAGGTGGGTTGTAGCGGCGCTTTGCAAAGATTGTAAAATACTAAAACCTTTAGAAAACGGTTTTATAAAGTAAAAGGTATTTATTTGTAAAAATGTCAATTTTCCGTATTTTAGATTCTAGAGGTTCCTAAGTCAACTAGCATATTTCTAAATGGTCTAAATGACAAGTTGTTAGATGCCTCAAATCGTCTCTTCACCGCCAATTGTGGCCAGGTAAGTACCAGTGAGGAAAGGAGGGATCCGCTCACGAATCACCGTGAGTCGGGCCTTTTAAAGTTACCTTTCTCACTTGCTTAGCCTAGACACCACAAAGTCAGGTTTAGATAAACGACCGATATCCACAACTTATTGTATTTTCCTAATAAGAGGTATTTATTTAAAAGTGTATCAAAACTAAATCTTTTAGAGATAGTTTTATTAAGTATATGGTATTTAAATGTAAATTCTTGTTTTCTCGTATTCTAAGGCTTCAATGATATTGTATTAGATTGTATGTAAGTGTGTGAGGAGGTAGGTCATTATCTCGTGATCTACTATAAATGTATAGCAAGTTTGATGGTGTTAAATGAAAGAGTGAATCATTGTGGTATTTAAGCGAAAAATACGGTAAATTGAGAAAGCTATCATTTCATGTGGTGAAACTTGTTCAAATTCTTTGATTAGTGTTTAATAGTCAACATGAAGAAGTTTAAGTATGATTGTATTAGTGAAAAGTGGAATTTTATAGGAAACCGAATCGGAAATCGGATTTGTTCCGATTCCGTCGGGTTTTGTAAATTCGTACTTTTAGAATAGAAAAAAGAGATAGAAAAGGGACTTACGGGTTTTTGATTACACTAGAGTGAGGGGAAACTAAAAGGATTGCCGATGCGTTGCGTCGTCGCTGGTAGTTCCTAAAAACGTCGCCGGAATTTCCGCCGGAATTTCGTCGGAGCTTCGCCGCGAGCTTGTTTTCAAAGTACACAACTCTTGGAAAATTTTGAGAGAGTGAGCTTAGGATTTTGGGATGAGAGGGTAGAGGGGAGGGGGTATATTTATAGGGTAGGCTAGGGGTAGGGTAGGCTAGGGTTTTTAAATAAAAAAAATATATAGAAAATTCATTAAAAATTGGAGTAAATAGGGTATATGAAAGGTTTTAATGTAAAAATATATTAAAAAATCATTAAAATGGAGTAAATAGGGATTTCAAAGGTCTCTGAAACCGATCTAGGAATTTGAAGTGTACAGAGGGGTTTAGAAGATGAAGAGACACAATATTGAAGAAGGGAACTCGGCTGTCCGGACGAGTCCGGCCGGCGGCGCCGGCCCGAGTCAGGGCATGGGGAGGTGGGGGGTCGTCTAGTGTATCCTCTGGTATATTTAGTTTTTAAAGTGTAGTTCAATTTTTGGGAGTTATGGTGTGTGGACTGTTGGGCTTCCAAAGGATTTAAAACAAAAACAATTTAAAAATAATGTGGGGCAGGGGATTTGAACTCTGGTGGCTTGGTTCAGCAGTGCAATATGTTACCAATGAGCTACAAGCTCCTTCTTGTAATTAAATTGCTAATTAATTACTTAAGTCATGTGCTCAGGCAATAAATACCCCTTTAAGGATTTTGAAAAAAAAACAATTTAAAAATTTGTATGGAAAAAGTGTATAAAAATTAGGGTTGTTACAGCCTTTGTGAGTGGATCCGCAGTGTTGTCCTTCGTATCAACTCTCCTGACCTTGATCTTGCGGCGATAAATTATCTCCCGGATCAGGTGATACCGCCTCAGAATATGTCTGGACTTCTGATGGGACCTGGGTTCCTTGGCCAAAGCCACAGCTCCATTGTTATCACAATACAGAGGTATTGGATGCTCAATGGACGGAACCACACCAAATTCAGTGATGAACTTCTTTATCCAGACAGCCTCTTTGGCAGCATCGTTGGCAGTGATGTATTCAGCTTCCATCGTCGAGTCTGCCATGGTTTCCTGTTTGGAACTCTTCCAACAAACCGCCCCTCCATTTAGGGTAAAGACAAATCCCGAGTGCGACTTGGAGTCGTCCTTATCACTCTGGAAGCTCGAATCGGTAAAGGACTCCACCTGGAGTTTTCCGTTACCATACACCAAGAACATCTTTTTAGTCCTTCTCAAGTACTTGAGAATGTTCTTCACAGCTGTCCAGTGATTCTCTCCAGGATCTGCTTGATACCTACTCACTACACTTAGTGAGTATGCTACATCGGGTCTGGTACATAGCATCGCGTACATGATAGAGCCTACTGCCGAAGCATAGGGTATCCCTTGCATGCGAGCTCTCACCAAATCAGTCTTGGGAGACATCTCTTTAGAGAGAGTGAGTCCAGAGATCGTGGGTAAGTTCCCACGCTTGGATTCTTCCATACTAAACCTCTTTAGTATGGTGTCAATGTACCTGGATTGGGACAATCCCAGTATCCGTCTAGATCTATCTCTATAGATCTTAATTCCCAAAATGTAGGAGGCATCACCTAGATCTTTCATTGAGAATCTATGTGATAAGAAGAGCTTGACCGAGTGCAGCATAGGAATATCATTTCCTATCAAGAGTATGTCATCCACGTACAATACGAGGAACACAACCTTACTCTCTGCCACCTTCTTGTATATATAATGTTCATCTATGTTTTTGATGAAGTCAAACTCTTTGACTACTACATCAAAACATATGTTCCAACTCCGCGATGCCTGCTTCAACCCATAAATGGATTTAAGAAGCTTGCACACCTTTCCGCTGCTCCCACTGTTTACGAAGCCCTCTGGCTGAGTCATGTACACGCACTCTTCCAAATCACCATTTAGAAAGGCGGTCTTAACATCCATTTGCCAGATTTCGTAGTCATGGTATGCAACAATAGCAAGTAAGATCCGGATGGACTTAAGCATAGCCACTGGAGAAAAGGTTTCGTCATAATCTACACTTGGTCATTGACGAAAACCCTTTGCAACAAGTCTAGCTTTGAAAGTCTCAACTTTTCCATTTACACCAAGTTTCTTCTTAAAGATCCATTTGCTCCCAATGGGTTTTACCCCTTCAGGAGCAATTTCCAAAGTCCATACTTTGTTGGTGTACATGGATTCCATCTCAGATCGCATTGCATCCATCCATTTCATAGAGTCACCACTCGTGATGGCCTGCTCGAAACTAGTCGGGTCATCATCTTCCATGATGCAATCTTCGCTTCCACCGTCAATGAGAAAACCGTAGTATCTCTCAGGTGGATGAGGAACCCTGCTAGATCGACGGAGAGGCCGGGGTTCGTTGGGGACTACTGAATCCTCTGGTTCCACCAAATCTTCTGTCGTAGTTTGTGTTGCTGGAATTTCTTCCAGTTCTACCTCCTTGCCACTAATTTCCTTAGTAAGAAATTCCTTTTCTAAAAAGGTGGCATGTCGAGAAATAAACACCTTTTGTTCTTCAGTGTGGTAGAAGATATACCCTTGTGAGTTCTTAGGATATCCTACAAACTTTCACAGGACAGACCTTGCCTCGAGTTTGTCCGGATTGTGCCTTTTCACATAGGCCAGACAACCCCATATCTTAACATACTTAAGAGATGGTCTCTTCCCCTTCCATATCTCATATGGAGTGGTAGGCACTGATTTGGTAGGAACCATATTCAATAGGTGTATGGCTGTCTCAAGCGCATACCCCCAGAAGGAAATAGGCAACTCAACATTGCTCATCATAGAGTGCACCATATCTAATAGGGTGCGATTCCTCCGCTTCGATACACCGTTGTGCTGTGGTGTATAGGGAGGAGTAAGCTGACAGAGAATCCCATTCTCTTTTAGATAATTGAGGAACTCATTGCTTAAGTATTCTCCTCCTCGATCAGATCGAAGGATTTTAATACTTTTACCCGTTTGGTTCTCTACTTCGTTCTTATATTCTCTGAATTTCTCAAAAGCTTCAGACTTGTGTTTCAACAGGAACACATGTCCGTATCTTGAGAGATCGTTAGTGAATGTAACGAAGTACGAGGAACCATTCCTGGCATGTGTAGACATGGGACTGCATACATCACTATGTATCAGTCCCAAGAGTTCTGTAACTCTTTCTCCGTGTCCACTAAACGGAGTTTTGATCATTTTGCCTTTGAGACATGAATGACAAGTTTCATAAGATGATAATTCAAACGCATTTATATAACTATCTTTATGTAACTTAGCTAGTCGTGCCACATTGATATGACCAAGTCTACAATGCCACAAGAAGGATTCGTTCATTTTTGAACTTTTCCTCTTGTGTGTGTTCTGTATATTAAGAATTGTGTTTTGATTTAGAACGTATATGCCATTATTTAATGAGCCTGATCCAATCAACTTTTGATTTAGAAAGATGTTCATAACATTATCCTGTATTACAAAATTATATCCTTCTTTATTTAATAAAGAAACTGATATAATGTTGCATATCATGTTCGGTATATAATAGCATTCGTTCAGAATCAATGTATTACCACTTGGTAATACAAGGTGATATTCGCCAACTGCTTTGGCTGCAACATTTGCACCATTCCCTACTCTTACGGAATGATCACTCATTCCCAGTTCTCTACCTTTCTTTAGCCCATGCAATATATTGCATATGTGGGATCCTGATCCGGTATCTAATGCCCAGGACGTAGAGTGAACTGAGAAACAGTTCTCGGTAACTAATACATCCGAAGAAGATACATCAACATGTTTATTCTTTGTTTGGGCGGCGTGTGAATTCTGGTATTCCTCTATTTCCTGTTCAGTCTTATAATAATTATAAGAAAGAACGGAACCAACGTTCCCCTGCTCAGTATAACAAGCGGGTTCGGTCAATACATCCATATCATTATCTTGATTAAGGTCTGACATGGTCGCTACCTGGAGAGAGAGAGAAGAAAACACTTTAGCGTGCGCTCTTGCAAGATTAGATTGGTTATTATCTTATCTAATCAGGATGGCTCTCACTGTTTTAATCAAATCTTCTTTCAAACCCTAAAAGGTAAGATTAGCCGGGATTAATTACACCCTACAAGTTCGCCAATCTTTCAGCCAGATCAGTGTTGGTACTTTGAGGGAGGTTCCCCGTGCTTTCGCACGGACCTAATTAAAATAAACCTCATTTTCCCAGAGGCATAACCCCGTTAACACCTTTCTAGACACCTACTTGATCGGCTAATTGTTATGTGTAAAACTCTTCCAGGAGTAACTCTTACTCGCAGTGGGTATCGGGATCCAACTATCTCATAGAAGGTATGCAATCTCATTGCAAATTTCAACACTTGAAATTCCCGATAATATCTTTTACCCCTAATGTGCTATGACCTTGACGAATGCCAACAAACCATAGTCCGCTAGTCAAGTTCAATCCGTACATTTCTTGATTGAATTAAATCCACCCGCACGACCCTTGACGAAAGCCAACAAAGCCGTACGACTACCTTAACCCAATCACATCATATGCTGCAGATAAGCAGTTAATAGCTACCGCACACTACGCCTTGACGAAAGCCAACAAACGTAGTACGAATACTAAATATTACTTATCTGAAATGTCGGAGAGCTACGCAGGTTTTTCTGAAAACCATGAGCGCAATGAACTTGATATCGTTGTAGAAACAAGTGATTTTGAAAAAGGAATGTTTTTGAGCTTTTTCTAGTTTCGCTAAAGAGGCCACTCCCGGTGAAGGGATCTCGGCTCTTTCCTCATCGAATAAGGTGCAGGATATTTCATAAATAACGCTGTGCAAAGCAAGAACTATAGAAGCAATTAAAAACTAAACCGTGAGTTTGTAGCATCTGCCAGTTTTGCTAAAGATGTCACTCCCGGTGAAGGGATCTCGGCTCTTTCCTCATCGAATAAGGTGCAGAGTATATCACATATACCACCATGCAAAGCAAAAAATGTAGCTACCCTTTTGAAAATTTGATTCTACAACATCTTTTAGATTTCTTTTCTTTTATTAATCTTATTAATAAATCCCATCATTTAAGCTTCCTAAGTATCACAGAAGAAACGAAAGCAGTAATATTTATATATCATATATATATAGTATAAGTATTCGTCTCAGGCAGTAATATGATCTCATCACAGAACATTGTAGCAGAAGTCAACATATGAAATATTGGATATAGTAGGACGTCTGTGTTTTATTTTGAGCCTGGATAAAACATGGATTCCACAGTCGCGATGAATAGCCAAACCCACATCTCCAGACCCCTACGAGAGCGGCAAGTAACCTACCAATACTAGGGTTAGGAGACCCGATCTCGACTCCTCGAGATGGCCTCCCACTGGACCCTAGAATCCGGTTACTTGTGCTCTCCACCTTGGGTCTATCATAATGCGGAAAAGTAAATAATATACAATGGTGATATCATCCTCAACCCGGAAGTGCCCCAATAAAAGAATATTACATACAAATGAATTTTACATGAATGAAAAAGAAAACTCTCATCTCACATAAAACCCCCGGCTATTCAATACACAACGATCCAATATAACATATCACAGCAAGACATAATCATCACAGATAACTAGGCAAAGTTAGATAATTCGATAGATACAACGAATTCCCAAAATACCCCAATGAGCTCAACACTTGAGCATAAATAGAAATTCCCAGTAGCATGCCCCAGCACCTATGGACCGTCGCTGAAGGGCCCGTCCCAAGCCTCCACAGTAGCGCCGCGGAAACGCCGCCAAAACCAGGTTTTGGTCGTGGTTACGCGGTCACTGTAGCGAGTTAGGGACTCGTTCTTTAGGTGGGTCCATAAAATTCCCTGTATGATTTTCTGAGTATTTTTAATATGAAAAAATTCAACTTTTTGAAAAATTTCCAGAAAAAGGGTTGTTTCGGGGTTCGATCGGACTTCTAACTTCATCTAGATAACGCTTAATGCTCTAGCTTGGCTCTGATACCACTGTAAGGTTATCATAGCACCTTATGAAGGTTTTGGTAAGTATCAATCATGCTACTTTAATATTTTTGGGGTGCTAAACAAACTTTAACCAAGATCTTAACTAGAGAATTAAGGTTAACTTGCATGTAAACAACTTTACATTTAAGAGAGAGAGATTACAACCTTTGTAGTCCGTTCCTTCGCTTCATAAGCTCCGAGTAGTAGTCCCTTCGCCGCAATCCATGAACTTCCGGACTCTAGAGAAGCTCCACAAGTCGAATGATCCATGCTTGCTTAAAGTCTTCCTTTTCAAAGATGATCTACCTTGAAGAATCTCAAACTCAAGCTCTCATTTCTCTAATCAAGTATTAGTGAAGTGAACACCCTAATCTAAGTGGCTAGAATAGATGGGGATGATGAAGTAGGAATTTTGCTCTCTTTTGTTTTCAATTTCTCACTTTAAATCATCACATCACAAAAAGCTAGAAAGCTTTTTCAAGGAAGAAGAAGAAGAAGAAGAAAGCTTTTGTGATGAATAATAAATTGTTGTGGTTACAAATGACAACCATGAGTTAATAAATGAAGGCATTAACTCATGTAGAGAATAAACTAGAGTTAAGGGTTTGGGTTGGGTTAACAAACATCTACACAAAATATCAAAGCAAAATGACAAAAGAAAAGCTTCATGAAGCTTCATGAAAAAGCTAACCCAAATCCAAACCCTAACTTTGTTTAAACTTAACAACCATGTTGCATTTGTAACCCTAACTTTTTACAATATTATATATCACATATACAATATATTTTGTAACAAAAGAAAATAATACAATTAACATATATCGCATATACATCAATGTATTATCCAGTGAGAAAATGAATCAATAAAGCGAGCTTATATTAGTTAACGTAATATAATATATCACATATATAATTATACATTAAATTATCGAATCAACTCTTGATCCGACAATCCGGCTATATTGCATATAACCGACTAATATAACATGTACCAATTCATCGAATCAACACTTGATCCGATGACCCGGCTATATCACATATACCCGGCCGATATCTCATATCGTGAGAATATAATACGATATCTCATATCGTATTATTCTCGGTCCCGCACATATCACATATGTGCTTCTACTCCATTTTGCCTGAGCCAGGAAATCTCTGTGTAGGACTCTAAATAATCGTCAATACGCCGGCAGTAGGTGACGATCATATCAAACACCCACAAGCTGCAAGCGGTCAGCTAAACGTAACAGCCACCTAGGTATTGAGCGATCAGAACATCAACAAGCAATCCTGTACATTCTCCTGTGAATCCAATCAGTAAACACTACCGTACAGTCCGGTCTCTTCGTCTGATATGTTGCATATCTAGTCTAGGGGTGGTAAACGTCAGACCCCAGTAACCGATAAGTCGTGTCGATGTAAGGCTCATAACAGGTCGAGAAACTACTGATAACTCTTACCAGTAAATCTCCATATCAGCCATAGCCAGGGACTTCCAGTTATAGCCAATCGAACACAGCACAACATCAACTCCGGGAGAGACGAAACCCCTCCTATCGCTCATTGCCTCCATGTGATTCGGGACTGTACCCAAAAGCCACCGTTTTGCACGCCCTTTTGGACGTGGTAAGGTGGAAATCAAAGCACAGTTGGAATCACACATGACTTTATGACGATCTCGGGTCTACAGACTAACCTGTACCGGTGTCACCGGAGAACTGCTATCTGACGATAGGTATAATACCATCCAGGAGTTCTCGGCGAGTCCGTTCAGTGTACCCAGTCTCCACTGATCACCCGTACACCATCTTTGATGTCCAACACCAATGGATATGGGATCATCCATCGCCTATCATATGGGTCAAGATGCTTATACGCTAGTCTACTCTGGAGTATCGATGCCCTGTCTCGATACACCTTAAACTAGGAACAGTTATAGGATGTACTCGTAGACTACCCTGGCCCTACTAGTATGATCTGTTTCATAGTCCTAGTAGTCGAGTACATATCCCAAGGGCTTTATCAACACGTGATCATAAAACAGTATTTGTTAACATGTTAAGATAAAGTGAAACCAGATAGCATACTATCATATCGAGCAAGAAAGTCCTCTCTATATATATCCAAGCATCCACTATAATATACATCATATGTACAACAATGGCCTCTAGGGCATATATATAACTAACAGAGGGCGTCGTCGAGTCTTGGGTTAACTACTGTAGGAAGATTGAGGCCTGTCTGTATGAGATTGAGCTCAGGCGTCCTGCTCCGGAGGTGTTAGATTCGAACTCCTAATGGTCTGCATAGGTTGAGCAGAGCGTTCCTTTCCTTCGTTATTTCGAACAAGAGGTGATCCTTAAACGAAAGGAACGTGAGGTGACTTCCGCCAAGTCTATCCAATTGCGTGCCGAGATCGCAGCGAACGCTGCACATCTGAACTCCATCTTTGAAAACCTTCAACGATGTATTTCTGACGGGCTGGTGCTGAGGAAGAAGCTTGACTTTATTGAACAGGTTGCGCAGAGTCAGGATGCTATTCAGCAAGAAATTGATGAGAAACTTTCATCCTGTCTGCAGCAACGGGCCCAAGCCGAAGCGGAGCTGGCCGCGGCGGCTGATCGCCAAAAGGAGCTGAGAGGAGTGCGCGAGCGACTTGCTGATTTGCTAAAATCGCCTCTTTCTCAATAGCCGCTCTTGTATCGATTAAAAATTTATAGTATACGAATATCATGTATTCATTCATTTTGATTCTTTTACATGATGTATCTTGTACTCAATTGAATTCATGAATAAAAGATACATTTCTTATTTCCAGCTATCGATTTTCTTCTCTTTTGCTTTGTTGTCGGCATGTTACTTTAGCAAGCGTAGCCTGTAGATGATAAAGAACATTCCATCTTGAACTCTTTGCGGAGTAGCGATGGCTTAGGAAACAGGTTTGGATCTGCCGCTTAAGACTTTTCAACTTTATGAGCTGTGAGGGTCTCATAAATACTTTTCTCCTTACGAGTCTTGAGGATCTCGTAGGTGTATTTTCTCTTTAGGAATCATGAGAATTCTTAAGTGTGTTTTCTCTTGAGAGTCGTAAGGATCTGACAAAAGAGTTTTCTCCCTTACGAGTCGAGAGGACTTGTAAGTGATTGATGAGTTGGCCTTTTTCCGAGTCGAAGCACTGCTCCGACGAAGAGGTCATTGGTTGACGTATTTCCGAGGCGGGGTCATTGGATGACGTATTTCCGCGACGGGGTCAGTTGCTGACGTATTTTTGAGGCGGGGTCATTGGTTGACGTATTTCCGCGACGGGATCATTGGCTGACGTATTTACGAGGCGGGGTCACTGGCTGACATATTTCTGCAACGGGGTCATTGGATGACGTATTTCCGATGCGGGGTCATTTGATGACGTATTTCCACGACGGGGCCAGTTGCTGACGTATTTCCGTGACAGGGTCATTGTCTGACGTATTTCCGAGACGGGGTCACTGGCTGACGTATTTCCGCGACTGGGTCAGTTGCTGACGTATTTCCGAGACGGGGTCATAGTTTGACGTATTTCCGTGACGGGGTCATTGGCTGACATATTTTCGAGGTGAGGTCATTGGCTGACGTATTTCCGCGACGGGGTCAGTTGCTGACGTATTTCCGAAACGGGGTCATAGGCTGACGTATTTCCGTGACGGGGTCATTGGTTGATGTATTTTCGAGGCGGGTCATTAGATGACGTATTTTCGAGGCGGGGTCACTGGCTGACGTATTTCCGCGACGGAGTCAGTTGCTGACGTATTTCCGAGGCGGGGTCACTGGCTGACATATTTCCGCGATGGGGTCATTGGCTGACGTATTTCCGAGACGGGGTCACTGGCTGACGTATTTCCGAGACGAGGTCATTGGCTGACGTATTTCCGAGGCGGGGTCATTGGCTGACGTATTTCCGCGATGGGGTCAGTTGCTGACGTATTTCCGTGACGGGGTCATTGGCTGACGTATTTCCGCGACGGGGTCATTTGTTGATGTATTTCCGAGGCGGGGTCACTGGCTGACGTATTTTCGCGACGGAGTCAGTTGCTGACGTATTTCCGAGGCGGGATCACTGGCTGATGTATTTCCGCGACGGGGTCATTGGCTGACGTATTTCCGAAGCGGGGTCATTGGCTGATGTATTTCCGCGACGAGGTCAGTTGTTGACGTATTTCCGAGGCGGGGTCATTGGCTGACGTATTTCCGCGACGGGGTCATTGACTGACGTATTTCCAAAGCGGGGTCACTGGCTGACGTATTTCCGCGACAGGGTCAGTTGCTGACGTCGGGTTGACTCTAGATTGTCTGTGAACCGTAGAGTCTTAGAACTGGGGACTTTGCCATGTTTCGATTGGTGGTGTCGTGTCCTTGCCCTGCTGGGGTTGAGGAGGAACGCCGTTGTTAGTCTTCTGGGCTGCAGATGTTGCTGTCGAGATCTGACTTTCCCTTTGACAAAGTTTGTTGGGACATGTCCCTTTTCGTTTATGCCCATGGATTGTATACAGGGGTCAGTATGGACTTACCTGCAGGGCAAAAGTTTAATTCTTTCATTTTTTATTTCCTTCCGCGATGTTCTATCATTTTAGCTTTTTATATCACGAAAGTCGCGATTGCCCAATCATTTTGGCTATTTTCTCATTTCGGCTATTTTTCTTTTTACTCGCTGCTTTTTATCGCGAGTTGCCCAATCATTTCGGCTGTTTTTTGTATGCATATATTATACTTGCTGATTTTGTTGCAAGTTGCCCTATCATTTCGGCTATTTCATATGCATTTTTGGCTCGCTAATTTTAACCGCGAGTTTAGACTTGGAATTTGATACTGATTTAGGCATCAGTATCGCTACAACTGGGATATTGCCAGGAGCGAATCATCATTTGCCTTTGTCGGCTCGAACAAAAGTGGCTTAGCAGACAGGGTTAAGATCCTGTCGACTAAGGCTTTTGGCATCATGAGTCGTAAGGGTCTCATAAAGGTATTTCTCCCTACGAGTCGGGAGGATCTCGTAAGTACGTTTCCTCCTTAAGAATCATGAGGATTCTTAAGTGTATGGTCTCTTATAAGTCGTAAGGATCTCACAAGAGTGCTTTCTCCTTATAAGTCGAGAGGACTTACAAGTGTCGTTTGCCATATGAAGATATCCCTCGTCAGTGGCGGGACTCTATTGGGGAAACGTTTATTTGTGCCTGTAGATTGTATACAAGGGCCAGTATCGGACCACTTGTAGGGAAGTCTGTGGATTGTGATGGCTTAAGAACAGGTTCAGGTCCCTGTAACTTAAGGCTTTTGAATCCTATGAGCCGTGAGGGTCTCATAAGGGAATTCTCCTAACGAGTCATGAGGATCTTGTAAGTGTAACTTCTCCTTAGGAATCGTAGGGATCCCTAAGTGTGTTGCTCCCTTGCGAGTCATAAGGATCTCGTGCAGGTATTTTCTATTTACAAGGTCGAGATGACCTCGTAAATGTCTTTCGAGATTGCGCCCTTTCGGGTTTTCACAAACTCGCCGGCAGCCCTGCTACTTTTACTCACGGAGCCCTTTTGGGTTTTCATCCGTGCCCATTTCACTTATGGACGTACCGTTTTTTTGGTCAGCCTTAGGGTGCTGCGGTTTGTAGTAGTTTAAGGACGTTACGGTCCGTAGTTCTCTATTATTTTAGAGTCTGGACTCAAGAAGATAGCGAGCGTACGTAGTCTTCGTCATCTATCATTAACCTGGTTCGTGACTCATCAGGCGCAGTACCTCTTAAGGAATCGGCCGTTTATTGGCCGGAAGGGCCTTTCACCATGCATATCCATGAGCAAGTAAGCCCCAACTTGATAGACTTTATCTATGATGTATGGGCCTTCATAGTTCAGCTCGAATTTCCCCTGCTTGGCACGATTAGGGATCATAGGTCTTTTTACAACTAGCATGAGTTTGCCTTGGCGGAATGTTCTTGGCCTAGTTAGTCTTTCGTACGAGCGCGTCATACTTGCTTTGTAAGACTCTAGGTTTTGCTGCGCCATGAGCCGAGCTTCGTCGAGGGCATCGATCTCCTCAAGCCGAAGATGAGCATTCTCTTCGTCTGTTAGCTCGTAATGAATCGCCACTCGTAGGGAGGGTAGCTCTATCTCCAAGGGGAGTACTGCTTCTGCGCCGAATACCAATGCATACGGCGTTGTGTTTGTAGCCGTTTTGAACGTGGTCCGATACGCCCAGAGAGCTTCATGCAGTCTCTCGTGCCGTCCTTTTTATTTCTGGACACCGTCTTCTTTATGATCTTCGTCAAGGTTTTATTGAAAGCTATAGCTAGACCGTTAGCTCGGGGATTGTAGACCGAAGAGTATCTCCAGTCTATATTATGTTGCTGCGCGAAGCGGATGAGTCTGTGACTTCTGTAGGCTGGCTTGTTATCGGAGATAATCCATCGCGGAGTGCCGAACCGATAGATGACGCGTGTCTTGAAGAAATAGAGAATATTCTCCGTCTTCACTTCTCTTAGAGGTACTGCTTCTGCCTATTTGGAGAAGTAATCGGTCGTCGACAATATAAACCGATGTCCTCTAGACGATGCTGGTTCGATGGGCCCGATTATGTCGGTTCCCCACATTTCGAACGTTCTGGTAGCCATCGTTGTGTATAGCGGATTTGGATGCTGATGGATGAAATCCCCGTGAATCTGGCACGAGTGGCACTGCTTCGCATATTCGAGGCAGTCCTAGATCATCGTGGTGTAAGTCTACGGTAGCGCCCCGGCCGTCTTTCAGACACCAATATGCGGAACAAAAACTTTTTAGAACGGCGCTATCGTATACTATATCCCAGGATCTGCCATTAACGCTAAACTAAGAAACTGTAAAGTGGGTAGAAATGTTATACCGAACGATCCGGGTCCTTCGGTCTTCAACCATCATCCCACGCTTTGTTGCAGCTGATCCGAACTCGTTCGATCTCCGGTATCGTCGTCCAGGTGGTTCCACGTCGACGGATTTTTAAACGGGCTCCCGCCTCTGAACCGAGGCAACTCGATCATCAAGTTTGCTAAAATAGATGACCAAGATTAATGTAGAGAATGAGTAGAACACTTTGTCTCGTTACGTCCAAAACTATGGACGAACGGTTAATGAAGTTGCCTTTTGGATCGGGTGAAATGAGAAACTGATCACATCTAATTTCTATGAACCAAAACTTGCATCTTTTTCAAATCAACAACCATCTTCTCTTCACAAAGAGGGGCCGGCCTATTTGAAAAGGGAGGGAGGTGAGTGTAGGAGAGAGGAGGGGGTGACCTTAACAAATAACCTTATCATAACACTTAATGAAAAAGGATGACACACTTAAAACAATAAATGCAAATCCATGAATCATTAACCTAGTCACCATAACAACTCATCACTCATTAAATGCTTCATTAATGAACTAATGACTCACTAGCCAAGCCACCATCTAGAACCATCTAGAACCATGACTCACCCAAGAAAAGATAAATCCGTATTTAACTGAATGTTAAAGACGGGTGATAGAAAACTGGAAACTGGTAACTTCCAAAAGCGATCCCGAAACGAATTTCAGGATAACCCCGTAACGGTATAAACATACCCGCATTTGTATTACGACCGAATATAAATGCAACTGAGACAAAGAAATTATATCTACACAGTATAATACTCAGATCCGGCTTAAACCAAAGCCCACCAGTATTATCTGCCCGAAAAATGACACGTGCGAAAACGCACGTGCATTTTCCGAACCCTGCCATAAAACCATATGGCCTCTACAACGTTTCGCCCGAACTTGGGAAACTGTCTGTGGGGGACTCTAATGACTCATCAATACACTGGCACTGGGTATAACCACTAGCATGTCAGAGGTACTATCTGTACGTAACGGTTGCCTATGTATTGATTGGAAGGGAAGCTGACGAGCGAACTCATCCAGAAAATCTACTGAGCCTGACAGTGACAATATCCATACAGTCCGGTCCGTTCGTCTATGAGTATCGCATATAGGGCCTAGGGGGCTGGTAAACGTCAGACCCCCAATAGCTGTATAAGTCGTGTCAGAGAGAAGCCCAAAACACCCTGAGATACTACTGGAAATACCTTCCAGTAAATCTCGATTACCCTGGCCAGGGATTTCGTGTAATGACTCTCTTAAACACAGCACGATCTCACCCCCAATACCGGGAGAGACGAATCCCTGACGATCCGCTCACTGCCTCCATGTGGCTCGGGACTATACCCAAAATATACCTATTTGCACGACTCCTTTGACTCGTGGTAGGGTATAAATCAAAGCACAGTGGGAACTCACACGAGATAAATGACGATCCCAGGTCGACAGACTAACCTGTATACATGTCACCAGGGAACTGCTATCTGACGATATGTATAATACCAACTAGCATGTTCCCGGCGAGTCCTGTCCGGTGAACTCATAACCCAATGAGCACTTGTATACATCTTAGGTGAACCAAATAACACCAATGGCTTGTGAGACCGGCCACCGCCCCTCGTCGGGGTCTCGAATGTATACGCTAGTCTACTTTGGAGTATCGATGCCATGTCTCGAAACTCGCACGACTAGGGACACTTTAAGGATGTGCTTATAGACCCCAGCTCCCATATATATAATCGCCATCATACTGCTGGTAGTCAAGCAAAAATCCTATGGGATTTATCAACATTTACATGATGATAAAGACAAACCAGATAGCATACTATCATTTCGAGTAAGACTGTTTTATCGGTATAGGTCCTCCATCAATCATTGCAATCACGTACATGCGATCCAATAATTGACTTAGAGGGCACTATATCCAACAATCTCCCACTTGCACTTAAGGCTATTATTGCGATGTCGCATACTCATAGCCTCAGTGAGTGGATCTGCCCTGATGTTTCTTTCTATGTCTCTCTTAATTTCAAGTTCGCGGAGAAAGCCATCTGCCGAATCGAGTAATAGGTGTCTTAGAATATGTCTGGATATCTGATGGGACCTAGTTCATAAATGAACTATAAATCCAGACTTCTTAGACTGTATTGATAACTGAACCTAATCAGTATCGCGCACCATGCCTCCCACAGTATCCTCTTGGACCACCTGTCCATAATACTGTCTCTCGTCAGAGGGAAAACTATAACTCTGACAATCACTCTGTCATCCAGGTCACCTTGGAAGCCTGGAATGATAACCGTCTCCTCAAGGAGGCTGCCATTATCAAATCCATAGAACATCCATTCATGTTCTAAAACTGCTTCTTAATGTTTCTCCAGGATTGGATTAATATAAACTTATCGCATCTAGTGCAAAAACAACATCTGGTGTGGTACTTGACATCTCACGATTGACTCAATTTCCTAAGCAAGTGATTTGCCAATCATGCACATCCCTCTCCCCTTTAGTCTGTAAGACACCTTTAGAGAGGGTGACTCCATCATCTGCAGGTACACCACCATGCCAGGAGTCATCTATTCTAAAATACTATTAGAAAACTGTCAAAGTACCCACATTGGGAAACTACCCAAATCTAGATCTAAAACCATAGATCTAGTATCCATAATGTCAGATATTATATCCATGTCCTTTGTGGAGAAACAACTTTGTGACAACCACAGTATAACCGATTATAGTATAGGAATTTTACTTCCTACTCTGTGTATGTCATCCAAATACCAGGACATCACACCCTACTACCTTCTTAACAGATCCATCCCCTATTCTGATGAAATCAAACCCATGACTGTCACATCAAAAATAGATGATCTATCTCCGCTATTTCTACTCTAGTCTATAAATAGACTTAAGCTACTTGCCCACTATGCTTCTGCTGCTCCCACTGACTACAATAACCCTCTGGCAGAATAATATATACGTACACTTCTAAAGCTAGTTTAGAACGACACTATACTTAACCTCCTGTCGGGTCTCATAGCCTGGAACAACAGTAGCGTCAAGTCTGCGTAAACAAGAACCTCCCTGTCACCTTCCTTGAGGCTACCAGAGTACCTCTCGGGTGTCTGAGGTTACCCACCATGTCTATGGAGTGGCTATTGGAATGTCAAACCTGATTGAATATATAGGTCCTATTAAATTTTCCGTAATCGTTTGCGGTTCTGGAATCACTTCCAGTTCTACCATACTCCCACTACTGTTTTCTGAAAAAATCTATTTTACTAAAACTGTGGCGAGTCAAGAACAATATCACTATTGATCTTCCAGATGGTAGAAAATCAACCCTCGTCAAAGCCAGGGTCAACCCACAAACTGCCATTACAGAAACGTGCCTTGAGTTATCCAGTGTCTGGTTTTAAGCATAAGCTGGAAAACTCCCCTTACCTTAACATCGTTAAGATATGAAGCATTCTATATCCAATATAAAAACTTTGGCACTAATTTAATTGGAACCAGATTCAAATCATGCAGCTGTCTCCAGTGCACATCAACTTAATGGAGAGAGGCTAATCAGCATTACTCAACTTAGGAATCCATCCAATTATGAGTAATCTGAAAGAGAAACAAGTTTCTCAAAATCATTAACTGAATACCAATCACAAGAATCTACATCTTCGATTTCTTTGAAGAATCCCGATACTTGCGACACTTGGTTCTCTACTTTATTCCTATACCCATAACTTCTCAAAACTTAGACATTGTATTTCTACGAAACACTTGTCTAAAAGTTAGAGAAGTCACAAGTAAACAGAATAGAGTACGAGGACCAACCCTTTTATCCTGATGGACACTGGACAATATACAATACTCTGTATAAGTCCGCTGAGTTGAATTAACTCAAAACCTGTGCATCGTAGGTTAAAAACTGTCCCCAGGCGATTTCCTCAAATATCACCAATTACAACGAATTCCGATATAATGAGGATGATCACCTAATTCCCAATAACTTACTCCCACTCATTATCTGTAAAACTATACAGATGTGAGAATGAAACCTGGTAAATACATACCCTGGAGTAAGTATGTAATCGGAAAGTCAGATTTCTATTAACAATGCACTGAAACAAAAAAATGTTTCGTAGGGGTTTCCTGGTATTCCTAGCAATACCTCTTCCATAATCCAACTCATGATAGTCGTGAATGAAAACAGTCGCAATTTACTTTGCCCTCTTTCTAATCTCTTTATTTTGTCTTTAGTTATTACCTTCTGCACACCCTACTTAGGCTAATTGGTTTTCTTCATTCCCTACCTTTCGGCGCCTGCCTATGGTTTGGAATAAGACTATCCAATAAGCGTAATAGGTGTACTCTCCTAAACCAAGGAGCCCTCGCAACCTGAGAGAAGGTGATAATAAAAGACAACTGAATAAACCAATTCTATTTCTCCTGAACCTGGATCCATCCTCGAAGAAATCCCTCCGAGTTCGTATATAACCATACGATGGATCTATCCAATGGAAGTGGATATTCGTAATAACACGGGGTGTTCTGAGAAATACAAAGGGTTAAAAGAAGGAGCGGCAATGACTTATGCAACTATAGACAATCCAAAAGCCAGTATTTTAAGAAAGGTTCGGTCAACTTGGTCACTGAGTCATAGTCTAGGGTCGGTCAAAGGTCGCTGCCAAAGAGAGAGAGAAAAGAAACACTCTGCGTGCACTCTAACCTAGATCAGAATGGTTATCACTTTATCTAATCAGGAAACCTCCCACTGTAATCTCAAATTCTCCTCCAAACCTGAAAGAAGAATTAGTCGGAATCACCCGAGGAGTAAACTAACTCATCAGTGGGAATCGGAATCCAACTCTCATCGCATGATAACGTGACGGTATCCACTCACGTTATCATACTCCAGAAGGTATGCCCAAGTCTGGCAAGTTTCCTGTATGTTTGAAACTCCCGATGTAATTTTTATCCCATGCTCTTATGACCTTGACGTAGGCCAACAAATCATAAGCCACATGTCAAGTTCTACCCATCGTTGTCCTGATTAATTTAGGTCATCGTACATGCCCTTGACGTAGGCCAACAAGGCTGTACGTCTGTCCTAACTAATGCATCTATCTATGCAACAAATGAATACCCCAGCAGCTATCAAACACTATGCCTTGACGTAGGCCAACAAACATAGCTTGAATACTACTGACCATCCATAAGAAATGATGGAGGATTACGGCTGGTTTTTGGCGAAAAACCTTTAACGTAATGAACTTGATCTCGTTGAAGGAACCTGATAGCTTTTTATAAAAATATAGTGGCGAAAACCTTTGCTAAAGAGGTCAATCCCAGTGAAGGGATCTCGTCTCTTTCCTCGTGGAATGAGGTGTAGGATATTCCAACTGAATACCGCGATGCAAAGCAACTTGTGATTGATTATACTGAAGTTATTACCCTGACGCAAAATTCTGCCCAAGGGGTCACTCCCGGTGAAGGGATCTCGACCCTTGTCTCGTCGAATGAGGTGCTGGATATTCATAACCGAATACCACTGTGCATAACAAAAGGAAACGTCTTTTGTAATAACTCTTTTTAAAATTTGTTCCAACAATATCAAATATATGTTTGTTTTATCCTTGCATTGATAAGAATCAATGCAGTCCCATCAATTAAACACACCAGAAAAGAACGAAAATATAATGTACGTATATGCCATCCGCATTCGCCACTGGGTCCCGTCATCACCCGTTAGGTTACTTAACTAACGACAGAGCGGGGATTAGACTAGCGCGGGTGTAAAACATATACAATATCTAATAGTATAAATACTAATATACAGTAATCGCTCCAGGCGTGATAATATGCAACATTACAGAAAAGTAATAAGCATCACAGAACAATACAGATAATCTGGGATCCCCGGGTTTCACAGAGCCCCTACTGAAACCCGACGTTCCCTGATCGTGTGGATAGCCTGTGCAATGAAACCCAGACCCCTACGGGTGCGGAAAGTTACCCGCCAAAACCTGAAGCGAGGCAGCCCCCTACAGCAAAATGAATGGACCACCCGGCACTTCACGGAATCCGGTAACTTGAGCACCCCTCCTTGCGTCAACCTGTACCCCCTACGAGTGCGGCGAGTAGTCTGCCAATTCTAGAGTGAGGCCCCTCTGCCTCTCAAAGCCATGAGATACAGATCCGTTGCCCTCCAGAACCCGGCTATCCGTGCACCCCACTGTGGGGTAATCCTAGTACAGAAAAGAAAAAAATATACAACGGGTACATCGACCTCAGCCCGGTTGTGCCCCAAAAGAATATTATACAAACAGGCAGTGACTGCAGTCCACAAGTCGGACGCTCGCCCCGCAAAATCAAATGTACAAATAAATCTAAACAGCACTACCATTGCACACTGCTATCCACCACGACATATCCGCAACATCACAGCACAACACAGAACATCAACGCGAATGTCACGTTCGCAAACCCGTCTAAAAGAACTATAGCAATTAGACGCGGTTTACCGCTCTAATGACATTCCCGGTCGGAGATATAAAGTAAGTACTGTAGACTAACACGTTTAAAATTTCGATCGACAAAAATTTCCCGAAGTGGACCCCACGTACATCTGGTGTACAGTAATAAAATCTGGGCCCAAAAGAAATATACCAAAAACCACAATTTCCTCTTAAGAAGCCACTGTACAAATTTGGACCACTGGTCCCACAAAATGGCCGCGGATGCGCGGTCAAACCCTAGGTTTGACCACGGATCCGCGGCGCTTCTGTAGGATCACATGACCAAATTTTTACAGTTTGCTTAGAAAACCCTGCTCAATTTTCTGGAATGATCAAAATAATTTTTAGGCTTGATTTAAAATTGACAGAAACTTTGTACAGAAAAAATGTAGTTTTCGAAAATCCGTTTGATCGATATTTTAAACGCGTTAGCACAAGTTAGTAAAGCTTAATGGCGAGGCTCTGATACTAATGTAAGTCTACGGTAGCGCCCCGGCCATCTTTCAGACGCCAATATGCGAAACAAAAACTTTTTAGAACGGCGCTATCGTATAATATATCCCAGGATCTGCCATTAACGCTAAACTAAGAAACTGTAAAGTGGGTAGAAATGTTATACCGAACGATCCGGGTCCTTCGGTCTTCAACCATCATCCCACGCTTTTTTGCAGCTGATCCGAACTCGTTCGATCTCCGGTATCGTCGTCCAGGTGGCACCACGTCGATAGATCTTTAAATGGGCTCCCGCCTCTGAACCGAGGCAACTCGATCATCAAGTTTGCTAAAAGAGATGACCAAGATTGATGTAGAGAATGAGTAGAACACTTTGTCTCGTTACGTCCAAAACTATGGACGAACGGTTAATGAAGTTGCCTTTTGGATCGGGTGAAATGAGAAACTGATCACATCTAATTTCTATGAACCAAAACTTGCATCCTTTTCAAATCAACAACCATCTTCTCTTCACAAAGAGGGGCCGACCTATTTGAAGAGGGAGGGAGGTGAGTGTAGGAGAGAGGAGGGGGTGACCTTAACAAATAACCTTATCATAACACTTAATGAAAAAGGATGACACACTTAAAACAATAAATGCAAATCCATGAATCATTAACCTAGTCACCATAACAACTCATCACTCATTAAATGCTTCATTAATGAACTAATGACTCACTAGCCAAGCCACCATCTAGAACCATCTAGAACCATGACTCACCCAAGAAAAGATAAATCCGTATTTAACCGAATGTTAAAGACGGGTGATAGAAAACTGGAAACCGGCAACTTCCAAAAGCGATCCCGAAACGAATTTCAGGATAACCCCGTAACGGTATAAACATACCCGCATTTGTATTACGACCGAATACAAATGCAACTGAGACAAAGATATTATATCTACACAGTATAATACTCGGATCCGGCTTAAACAAAAGCCCACCAGTATTATCTGCCCGAAAAATGACACGTGCGAAAACGCACTTGCATTTTCCGAACCCTGCCATAAAACCATACGGCCTCTACAACGTTTCGTCCGAACTTGGGAAACTGTCTGTGGGGGACTCTAATGACTCATCAATACACTGGCACTGGGTATAACCACTAGCATGTCAGAGGTACTATCTGTACGTAACGGTTTCCTATGTATTGATTGGAAGGGAAGCTGACGAGCGAAGTCATCCAGAAACCCTACTGAGCCTGACAGTGACAATATCCATACAGTCCGGTCTGTTTGTCTATGAGTATCACATATAGGGCCTAGGGGGCTGGTAAACGTCAGACCCTCAATAGCTGTATAAGTCGTATCAGAGAGAAACCCAGAACACCCTGAGATACTACTGGAAATACCTTCCAGTAAATCTCGATTACCCTGGCCAGGGATTTCGTGTAATGGCTCTCCTAAACACAGCATGATCTTACCCCCAATATCGGGGGAGACGAATCCCTGACGATCCGCTCACTGCCTCCCTGTGGCTCGGGACTGTACCCAAAATATACCTGTTTGCACGACTCCTTTGACCCGTGGTAGGGTATAAATCAAAGCACAGTGGGAACTCACACGAGACAAATGACGATCCCAGGTCGACAGACTAACCTGTACACATGTCACCAGGGAATTGCTATCTGACGATATGTATAATACCAACTAGCATGTTCCCGGCGAGTCCTGTCCGGTGAACTCATAACCCAATGAGCATCTGTATATATCTTAGGTGAACCAAATAACACCAATGGCTTGTGAGACCGGCCACCGCCCCTCGTCGGGGTCTCGAATGTATACGCTAGTCTACTTTGGAGTCTCGATGCCCTGTCTCGAAACTCGCACGACTAGGGACACTTTAAGGATGTGCTTATAGACCCCAGCTCCCACATATATGATCGCCATCATACCGCTGGTAGTCAAGCAAAAATCCTATGGGCTTTATCAACATTTACATGATGATAAAGACAAACCAGATAGCATACTATCATTTCGAGTAAGACTGTTTTATCGGTATAGGTCCTCCCTCAATCATTGCAATCATGTACCTGCGATTCAATAATTGACTTAGAGGGCACTATATCCAACACGTGGGCCAATAGTATCCTATCCTTTTGATCTTCAGCTTCATCTTTGGCCCAGCTTGATGAGAACCGCAGAGTCCGTCGTGAATTTCTTGGATGACTTTCTTTGCTTCTTCTGTCCCCAGGCACCTCAGCCATAGAGAGTCGAACGATCTCTTATACAGAGTATCGTTGACGAAGGCGAAAGACAGAGCTTATTTCATGAGCTGATGTCTTGAGGATGCATCTTCAGGTGTTCGATGGGATTTGAAGTAGTCTATAAAGACTTCTCTCCAATCCTTATCCTTTTTCTGGTCCTCTGTTTTTAAGGCTATCTCCTTGGTCGCTCCCTTTTCTTCAGATGACTCCGGAGCTATTTCGGCTGGCGCAAGAACCCGACAGCTTTGCACAACGATCCTCACATCATCGAGGTTTTCGTCAGCCAGTTCTTTAGCGAGTTTGGCTAACGCATCCGCCTTGCTATTCTCCGCACGCGGTATGCTCTCGAGAATGTAGGAAGGAATTTGAGTCAGCAGTTGCTGCACTCTCTCGCCGTACTTCACCAACTCTGACTGCACGTTTGATAATCACCATTTATTTGACTAACGACTAGTTGAGAATCTCCGTATATAAAGAGGTTTTCGATTCCCATGTTGACAGCGATCTTAAGACCTGCTATCAAAGCATCATAGTCAGCTTCATTGTTCGTTCTCGACTCTGTTAAGGAGAAGGCAAAGTGCATTATCCCTCCTGCTGGAGTCACGAAGATAAGGGCTATCCCCGATTTGATTATAGGGGTGCTGTGCTTTCGCTTCTTCATGGAAGATGCCCCATCGAAGTAGAGTTCCCATCGGGTATCACTCTTTCCTTTCTCCCCGTCGATCGTGTTGAACGCGTGTTCGTCTGGCAATTCGCAGTTCAAGGGAGAGTCGGTAGGTATCGGATGCTCAGCGAGGAAGTCGGCAATGGCCTGGCCTTTCACTGCCTTAAGAGGTCGGTATGTCACCGAGAACTCCATTAAGAGTAGGGCCTATTTAGCGAGCCATCCCGTTAATATGGCCTTTGACATAAGATATTTGAGAGTATCCACCTTTGATATGCGATGGACCTCATGCGCCAAAGCATAGTGTCTGAGCTTCGTTATCGCGAAGATTAACGCCAGGCAGTGTTTTTCGATGGAGGGAGTAGTTGTTTTCTGCCCCTAGAAGAACTCGACTCAAATAGTAGAGGGCTCGTTCTTTACCCTGGTCATTTTCCTGTGCCCATAGCGCGCCTAAGGAACCTTCAAAGGCTGTTGTGTATAGGATGAGAGGTTTTCTCTTGACTGGAGCGGTCAGTACTGGCAGATTCTGCAGGTATTGCTTGATTTCGTCCAGTGCGCTTTGGCATTTGCGATTCTAGAAGAACGGGGTCCCCTTTTTCATCAGGTGACTGTAAGGACGGTATTTGCCGGAGAGATTGGCTATGAACCGCCGTATATATGCGAGCTTCCCTTGGAGAGACCGCAGTTGCTTAAGTGTTCTTGGCGGAGGCATTTCCATGATCGCCTTGATTTTCGACGGGTCTATCTCAATGCCCCGGTGTCGTACGATGAATCCTAGGAATTTACCTGAGGAGACTCCGAACGCACATTTGAGAGGGTTCATCTTCAGGTTGTATTTCCGAAGGCGTTGAAACACGATCTTCAAATGCTTCCAATGTTCCTCGTACGATTTGCTTTTAATCACGAGGTCGTCGATATAGCATTCGACAATTTCATGTATGAGGTCATCGAAATTTTTTGTCATGGTCCTCTGTTAGGTGGCGCCGGCATTCTTCAGACCGAAGGGCATCACTTTGTAGCAGAATATGCCCAGCGGGGTCCGGAAAGCGGTATGCTTCTGGTCCTCGTGATGCATCTTTATTTGATTGTACCCTGATGAGCCGTCTATGAAGGAGAAGACTTCGTGAGTGGACGTATTATCGATCATCAGCTCGGTAACCGGTACGGGAAAGGCATCCTTCGGGCAAGCTTTGTTGAGATCCCGAAAGTCCACGCATACGCGCACCGTCCCATTTTTCTTCATCACCGGGACGATGTTGGCGATCCAGTCGGGGTACTGAACTTCTTGGATGAAACCGGAGTCGATTAGTTTCTTGACTTTGGTGTTGATGCTCATCTCAAGCTCGAGCCGCATTCTTCTTGGTGCCTGCTTGTCTGGCTTGACGTCTGGAGATATCGCCAATTTGTGCACATCAATCTCTGGATCTAGTCCCGGCATCTCGGAATAGTTCCATGCGAAGCAGTCTTTATACTGCATGAGCACATCTTTGAGCGTAACCAGCTGTTCTTTAGACAGTAGCTCGCTGACGAACGTTGGCCGCGGGTTGTTTGTTGTCCCCAAGTCGATCTTTCTCAGGTTATCTGCAGTAGTAAGTATTCCATCTTCCAGCTCTTTTGGCGCTGGTGGAAATTCTGAGATCAACTCCTCTTCATCCTCGTTTTCGAAGCACCAGGATAGGTCATACATATTCTCGCGCTCTCCTTCTCCCGACATCATTATCATGTGGCAGGTACGAGATCGTTTCCAGGACCGATGTTGATCCGGTTCTACTCTCGCTGTATACGTGGATTTCGGTACATGCTTTTGTGGTGGGGTTACCCTTCAACTGCTGGATAGAGCGAACCTTCCTTGCTGATACTGGTCTTTTACCCAGTTCTTGAAGGTGAAGCAGTCTTCAAGAGGATGTCACTCGGTGATAGGATCAATAATCCAAGTGAGAGATCTCGTCTACTTGTCCGGGGTGTTTGGACTCCGGGAGCGTAATCATTTGATGTTTCATGACAAGACCGAATATCTTTCTTGTCTTGTCTTGGGGAACAGAATATGCTCGACCCATCTTCTTTATAAGAGATGAGTCCCGGGTGCTCAATTCTCGATCGCGTGGCTTCTTGGACCCGCTTCGCTATTGCCGAATGTTTTTTCCGTTCTTTAACTTGTTTTTGCTTCCGCGTCAGGCTTTTTTCTTGTCTTGGGAATGCATGGCGGGCTGTTGAAGGAGGCGTCGCGTTTTGGCCTTCTCGTAAATGGCCATTTCACGGTTATGGTCATCCCAGACCTTTTGACCCGCTTTCCTTATTAGCTTATCCATCTGTTCTTCAAACGACGGACTTGGCATTTTTATGGCAGGGCCGCGTTCTGGCTCAACTGCAATGTCTTCTAACGGAGCATCCCCTTCTTCATCGAAGTTATGTATAACGTAGCAGCCATTGAATCGTTCCCATTTCTTGGATTGAACATATCCAAGCTCGATCATTTCCATTCTCCCATTGGGCAATTTTCGCTGAGTGCCGGGGACGTTCCAGATCCTGTTGTAGAATTGGGCCTATCGCGCGGTTTGTTTGAAAGGTACGCCTTGGTGCCTCAACAGCCTTTTTAATCCTTCCGTGTAGTATCTGGGCAGACGGATGGGCTGGAGCCTGTCAAGCGCAGAATCGGCACCATGCCATATTGCTTTCTCCACTTTGATTTCCGTGGATCAATAAAAGAGGATCGCTTTTTCATCTTTCGCCTGGGAGGAATGTAGAGCGTCTGCAGTTCTTGCACACTATAGGTATCAAGTGCGTCGAGCTCTTTGTAGTGCTGCCGCGGAATTATAGCGATTTGCAAACTTCATTCGTCGCCTGGCATGGCTTGTATGGATGGTCGAACCGAAAATACCGCATTGATCTCATCTTCAGTCGCCGCCGAAGATCAACATAGGGGTAGACGGTCCGGACTTGTTGTATTGGGGCTGCCCCGAATAGACTATCTCTTCTTCCTCCTTGGTATCACTCTCGAAGACTGGAATAGTGGTGATAGCTTTTTGCTTGTCGTCCGGTTTATGGCATCTTTCCGTGTCTTCGAAGTCTGGTAAGAAGTACTTTGCATCTTCATACTTTCAGACTCCATTCACGGAGAATGGGTTCAGCTTCTCTATCACGGTATACTCGAGATCATCCTTGAAATACTTCATACACTGATATTGTGTAGAAGGGATGATGTTGTACTCGTGTAACCAAGGCCTGCCGAGCAAAGCGTTGTAACAAGTCTTGGCGTCAATGACGTGAAACTTGATATCAATGATGAGCAGCCCAAAGCGTAACGTCGATATCACAGACCCTCCATGATGATTGGGAGTCAAACCCGAAGATAGTGATTTTATCCCGAGCGAGGTGCTGAATGCTTATGCAAATCTCCTTCAACACTCTTACATTGAGAAGGTTGACGGAGGACCCATTATCGACCAAGATTTTGCCTATCTTGATATCATGACAGTATCCGGTGACATACAGGGGACAGTTGTGCTCGCGCGTCCCCAGGAGAAGGTCTTCATCACTGAAAGTGACGTCAGCCGTGTGCACTTCTTCCAGCTCATCCTTCATCTTTTCTTTGGCAAGGAAAGCTTGAAACTATTCGGGCTCTTGTAGTGCCTTGATCAAAGAATCTCTCGCCTCTTTAGATAGCAGAAGGGCATCGAGAATGCTTAGTTGCGAGGGTATCTTCCTTAGGTATGCCAGGACATTGTAATCTACCTTGTTTTTCTTGGGCGGGTCTTTAGCTGCAAGCTCTTCGACGACTCGATCATTGAGGGCGATATCCTCATGGGCTTTTTCCTTCCCTTTATCTTTTTTGTTTTATCCCTTGTTTGTGGGTCCGAGATTCTTTTCCGGTAACGTGCAATTACGCAGCTGAATGTTCTCGCAGGTCTTTATCTCCTCTGCTTCAGAGATGGATTCCTTGAAGAGAGGGCCGTGGGCTATTTCTTCATCAGAATCGCTTCCGAAGGTGAGGACTTGCGATCCCTTGCTATCAATCATGTGACAGTTGTCGGCAGTTCTTTTATGCTCATCAGTCGTGCTTCTTTACTCCCGACGAGTCTTATGCTTCAATCTCCTGACGTGTTGTCAGTGGGCAACATATCCCTGCTACCAGTTTTTAAAGGCATTGCACTCTTCGGTAGGGTGTGTGGTCCTCCGATGGTACAAGCAGTAGTTTGGATGTCCATTCGTTTCGTCAAGGTGCACGCTACCAGGAATATCTCCTTTAAAAGGTGGTAGCTTCATTCCCATCGACATAGCTTTAACGAATTGTTTCCTTGCCCTAAGCCTGCTTTTATCTGTCGTAGGCATGCCTCGGTCTGGTTGGAGTGCTTCGGCCCTTTCGTCCAGCCGCCGACGTTTGGCTTTTTCGAATATGGCCATTTCGCGCTCTCGATCGGCTTTGCTCTTCTGACAGGCCTCGTTCAGCAACATGTCAATCATCTCGTCTGACGGTTATGAGAGTTTCGGTTCGGGATCTGCCCCCGGTTTCTCTGCGTCAGGAGCTTCTTCACCATTTATTGACGAGTGAGATCACGTGGCAGCTCGCCACATAGTTCTCAGGTTCATCTGACGAGTCCTCACCCCCATCATTGTCATCATCTTCGTCCTCAAAGATGTGGTTAAGAAACTCTTGGAGTGTGACCGGGGTCCGCGACTTCTGGTTATATTCTTCCAGCGCGTCAATATGTTTTTGCAGGTCCGTGCCATCAGGCTTCATGGGCTTTTTGGTTTTCTTCTTCTTTTCGCAGACTTTGACGGGTGGGTATGGACGCTTTGACTATCATCACCAATTTTTTGAGTCGGGCGCGGTTTCAGCATTCCTTCTATGACCTCGGGTTCCAGTAGACTTTTCCATTTGATCGCCAGGCATGTTTGGAGATCCTTCAGCATTCATTTTGTTTTGGACGAAAGAGCGATCTCGCATGGAGCTTCTTCTATAAATGCGCATGATGCCTCCAGTGTGTCCATCTTTTTCGGAGTGTGTGGTTGGGGCGGGCTCACCTTCCAATTTTCAGACAGTGCGAATTTTCCCTGTTGGTATTGGTCCTCGATCCAGCCTTTGAAGATGAAGAAATCTTCGATTGGATGGCCTATTACTCGGTGATAAGGGCAATAATTGGGATTGTTGACATCACAGGGCTGCAATGGACGTCTCGAATCCGGCAGGTTGATGAGCCTATTGCGTATCACCGGTTCGAACAGTCTCTTTGTTTTCTCTCGCAGAAATGAGTAAGGACGTCTTAACTTTTCATTGAGGAATCGCTGTCTATCGCTTTGGCGATCAGCTGGTTTTGGACCAGTCGACTGTTGCTGAGCGTTGGCGACGAAGGTTGCTTTCCCTTTCCCCTTTTCACTCCGCGGATCCGACTTCGAAGAGGAAGACCTGTGGCCCATCTGGTCCATCTGGATCAGCTTGCCAATCAAAGCCTGAAAAGTAGTCGGCTTGAAAAACATCATGAATTGAGATATGGTCGCCTGTGGATCGAGGGTACCCACGAACATGCCTACTGCAGGAGCTTCTTCGATGCGTTGCTCGCATTTCGACCATAGGTTTTGCCACCGTATCGCATACTGAACCCATGTTTCGCCTGGCTTCACCCTGGCATTGATCAATGCCGTGATTGGGGTGTGTTCGCTAGCACTTGCGAAACGCTGGGTGAATAGTAATTCTATCTCTGTAAAAGTTTTGACGGAGTCGTTCGGTAGCTCCGAATACCATTCAAAGGCTGTTTCCGCCAAGCTGCCAACAAACTGGCGAAGTAACAATTTGTCGTCACCTCCGGTATTGCCGCAGAGAGCCCTGAATTGAGCGACATGTTGATGGGGATTGCCCGTCCTCTTGTATACGTGGAACTTAGGAATCGTGTATCCCGGCGGTTACTTGATCTGATCGTACCATCCTGGATATGGTCGCCCAGTTCTGACAACTTGGCTGGTCGTTTCATTCGCTTGATGGGCTCGTATCTGTTGAGCGATATAGTCATCCAGCGTGGCTTTAGAGATGCTCTCCTCCTTGGCTACTGACAGAGCCGGAAGAGGATTTGATGTCTCTCCTCTGTCATCTTCAATTATTACTGGAGGATCTTCGGCTGGAGGGTTTGGTGGATCATCATGCCCACCATATCTTGGAATAGAAGGGCCATTTGTTTTATGTTGGCCGCTTGTTCCGCAGCCTCTTTGTCCTTCTTCTCAAGCATTCTCCGAAGGAATTCGGCATCATTTTCCTGCTCATGACGTTGCTCCGAGGATGCCTCCAGGCTTGCTTTTGGTTCAGTGAGTGCGGCCATGGCTGTCAGCATCTCTTGGAGCTTTTGTTGTTGTTGCTCCTGAGCCTTAGTTACTGATCGGGTTAGCGGTCGGTGACCCGTAGACGCACAGCTTTCCTCTTGTCCAGAAGCCATATAAACAGTATGCACCACCATGCCCCTAGACTTAGGGTGTTTGGGTTCAGTGCCCTTACGATTCCTCGCGGACACGGGGATTTTCTCCGGCCTTCTTCTTTTGTGGGCGGTCGACGTTGAGAGGGCCTTTGCAGCGGGCACCCAAGTAGATGACACCTTTTGTGGCTTGACAGGGTGGTCTTCTTCTTGCCGAACTTTCATCTTTTTCTATCGGCGGGGGTAGTCTTGATCAATCATGGAGTCTTGGACCCATCGCTAGACCTTATAAATTTTAAAGGACAGCCGCTGAGGGGTCTACTCCAGCTTTGCCTTTGTAGCGCTCTCCACAGGTGGACGAGATCTTTTTAATACAGCAGTTGGAGAGTTTTTGCGCACCCTCCTAAGTGGTTCAAAGTTGTTCCCAGTTGGAACAGCAGCATCGATTTCCACCATCGGCGCTGCTGGAGTCAGTCTAGAGGGGGAACTGCCCCCAGCTTTCCTTACTCGGCGCCAGTGGCGACATCGAGCATGTCTTGCAGACGATATCTGTTCAATTATGGGAGTGGCTTCATCATGCCCCTGTCTTGGTGAAGGGATGCTGTTGGTGCCAGCCTTTTGAAAACCGACGTCCGTTGAGTGGGGATGGCCAACCTGTCAAAGGTAGACTTCCGAGCAGGGGAAGCAGCCTTAGCGATTTTGCTTGGAGTGGGAATTGGAACGGCCAGTCTTGTGAAGACTGACCTCTTAACAGGAGAAGCCGCTTTGAAGACTTCAGGAGCAGGAATGGCTATCCGCTTCGGGATAACCCCTTATAGTATTGCAGGCTTCTTCGTGAGCCTACATGAGCTTCGGCCCAATCTTTTAAAGACCGAAGCATTGGATTTGGGCGACCCGTTGATAGGGGCTACGGTAGTTGTGAACCGATCAAAGACCGACTTCTTCGGAGCTTCTTGCGACGGCAGTGGGGCGTTGAAGCTCATTGGTGGGAGCATGGTCCCAAAGAACAGCCCAGTGGTGGCTTGCGTCACCTGTTCCACTGGCATCGTGAAAACGGAGGCCGCTTGAGGCCCATAAGTCACTCCTCCAGCAAGGACGGAGTGGGGGTTGTTGCAGTTGGTGCAGTTGAAAGCCATTGATCTTCTGTTTTCTGCACGGAGCAAGACACCAAATCTTAGTACGTCGAATCCAGGGGCAACCATAGCAAACCGCGATTCGTCCACGAAACATGACACAAGAAGTGTGGAGTGGAAAGAGGAAAATGTCCCACCGGGTGTGCCAGAATCTGTTCATCGCCGGCAACCGGGAAGACATGAATGTCTTGCCTGAATCTGGGGGCAGATGCTATTTGGTTTTATCCGTCCACCTCTCAGAAGATGCCAAGTTGATTTATGGTACCATGTATCGAAGGTTTAGACGGATGCGGCCGATGTAGCAGACTTCGTCAGATTCCCCCTCATTGTGAGGGGTTTTTAATTGTGGGGACGCTCTTCCCTGCAGGCGCAAGCCCCTGCAGTTAATTATGCTACCGCATCGCGGTAACCACTTTCTTCTTCTCCAGATGGTCACTTCGTGTCGTGTGTTTTTTTTTTGTTTTTGGTTGCCCGTGGATTGTATACGACGACTAATTTATGTTGTCGCCCGTAGGGCGTGGATTAGTCCAAATCTGTATCTTCTTAGATTTGGGTTTTGGGTTTAAGGATCGTTAATCTCATTTTAGACTAAGATCAACTTAAACGTTTGTTGAAGATACGTTAGTCTAATTTTTAGACTAAGATCTACTCAACGGGATCATTTAGATCCAACAAAAGAGCATTTGGGCTCTATTGTTTAGTTTAGGGACACTGCGGTCCATAAGTTTAAGGACATCATAGTCCGTGGTAGTTTAGAGACATCATAGTCTGTAAAGTTTAAGGACATCATAGTCCATGAGTTTAAGGACCCCACGGTCCGTAAAGTTTAAGGACATCATAGTCCATGAGTTTAAGGACCCCACAGTCCATGAAGTTTAAGGACATCATAGTCCATGAGCTTAAGGACCTCACAGTCCATGGAGTTTAAGGACATCATAGTCCATGGGTTTAAGGACCCCACAGTCCATGAAGTTTAAGGACATCATAGTCCATGGGTTTAAGGACCCCACAGTCTATGGAAAATCTGGTTGTTGAGACCCGTCACCTCTCTGAAGACGTTGAAAAATTACAACGACATATATCAGAGGAGTGAAGAGATGTACCCTTGAACCAATATTGGTTGAGAGATCTGTAGTCCAGTTCAGGACTAAGATCAAAGATTTATGAGCATATGAGCTTAATTAATCTGAATTAGGGATTTATGTCCAACTTGGGCTCGGCCCATTCAGTTAAAATGTTGAACATTTATTTGGGCTTAGTTCCTTTTTATTTAACAATGCTGAGCATTGATTTGGGTCCTGACACCCTTTTTTGTTTTTTATTGAGTGCTGAGCATTCATTATGGCTCTGGGCTTTATTTAAAGAACACTTTATGTTCTCCCAGCGCACACGTGAGGAGCACGTGGCGCACTTGGCGCTGAGCGCCAGATTTAAAGCGCTGAGGCGCTTCCTGTGGGATAGCGCACACGTGAGGAGCACATGGCGTGCTTGGCGATGAGCGCCAGACAATGAGCGCTAATGCGCTTCCTGTGAGGTAGCACACACGTGAGGAGCACGTGGCGTGCTTGGTGCTGAGCGCCAGACCATGAGTGCTAAGGCGCTTTCTGTGAAATAGCGCACACGTGAGGAGCACGTGACACGCTTAGCGCTGAGCGCCAGACAGTGAGCGCTGAGGCGCTTCTTCTGAAGTAGCGCACACGTGAGGAGTACGTGGCGCGCTTGGCGCTAGTCATCAGATTTGGAGCGCTAAGGTGCTTCTTATGAAGTAGCGCACACGTGAGGAGCACGTGGCGCGCTTGGCGCTGAGCGCCAGTCAATGAGCGCAGAGCGCTCTTGATCAATTTTATGCTATGAGAATATAGTTCTCGTTCATAGGAGATGTCACGCCCCGCTTCCCAGTATACGGCGAAGGGGACGCGACTGGTCCGCTACGTATTTACTCAGAAGTAAATACGCTAAGCGTATCTAAGCAATATAAAAGTAAAATCACAAGAGACAAGATATAAGATAACAACAACTTTATTTATTCATATTCTTTTGTACAATGCATGAAAAGTAAATACAACTGAATAAAAAGCAATGCCTAAACAATGGCATAACAGAAATGGAAGTACTGAATGGAAAGTGTACAATGACTAGAGCTCGGGGTCTTCACTGAACTGGTCTAAGTCTTCAGTAGTGGGCTCGATCTCTGACGGGTCCAAATTACCTGACGACATTCAAAGAAGAAAGAAAGAGAATGTCATCAGCGAACAGATCGCTCGGTAAGTCCCAAAGAGAAGGGAGAAATAGAATAGACAGAATAATAAGGTAGCTTTTAAAGTTGTATTATATTGTTATGATTTGTGTTAACGCTGTTGTTTATAGTTTGGTACAGAAGATGCCAGTGTATACGAGAGGAGTCCCACTTACACCGGAGACTTTGGTAACCTGTAGTATAAGGTTCCGTCGATAATACCGCGGAACAACGGTATGGATGTAATTACGTCTTAAGTGACCACCTCGTGCCACTTTTAACATATTCCGTACCAGTCTACCCCTTAAACCCCGAGATGTCTTGTTTGTATTGTATTGTATTGTAACTTGCATAATTGATTGACTGCCAGAAACCATGATATCTGTAACGGATGTAACCGTAGAATCATGTAAATGGATGTAAACTGGAGATCATGTAAATGGAATGTATATCCATAGTTCGGTTCGGTCAAGCTGTATAGATTGATAATTGGATTCATGGATTCATGTTGAATTGTAATATTATAAATTGTAGATTGTAAATTGTAGATTGTAGATTGTAGATTGTACTTGAATCATATTCAAGTCAGATTATAATGAGACTCAAACTGAGTCAGACAATTAGAAAAGTAAATTGAAGTCCTGATTGTTTTGATGTTATCGGTAACCGCTGCACATGGACGGCAGGATTTGTGTCTTTTTCAAAGACGATTACCGTGTTGATAACACCGTTTGTTGATTGTTTACCTTAGATAGGCAAGCACCCACTTCTCCGGCTCCCTGAGGCTCAAGAGATTGGTCCCGCTTAAACCTATGTTTACTAGGGTCCTTAGGGTAATTTATAGAACTTGAGGGGCGTTTATGTAAAGATACTTTTATATACTTTTCCAAATACACCCCAAGTATTTATTATTCGTCTTTAGAGTTGTAATGAATGTAGATTTTACATTGTGATATTTCTAGTGAAAATATCCTAATTTCATAAATAAAGGTATTTATTTGTAATGTTGGTTTTGTATGGAATTCATGGTATTTTAGTGTAAAATGATTCTTATGACATTTTTAGAAAAAGTGGAATATTTGTAATAATTCAAAATAGATATTTTTATATTACATATACATATATTTATATGAAAGTAATTTTAGTATATATATAATATTCTAGAAATCTCGTTTTCTTAAGATGTCGTATTTTAAATCTTTCGAGATCGAATGCTCCTTGCGGAGGTCTGCATCTCGCACTACTAAGCCCGAGGATATGCGATAATCCGCACCATCCCGAACGGGTTCCCCAAATGGGTTGTAGCGGCGCTTTGCAAAGATTTTAATAAATACTAATCATTAAGGAAAAAAGATTTTATTAATTATGGTATTTATTTGTAAAGGTGTCGATTTCCCATATTCTATGTTCTAGGGTCTCCTAAGTTAACTATATTGCTCCTAACTGGTCCAAAGCGATGAGTTGTGAGATATCTCTCAAATCGCCTCTTCACCGCCAATTGTGGCCAGGTAAGTACAAGTGAAGAAAGGAGGGATCCGCTCACGAATCACCGTGAGACGGGCCTTAAAGTTACCTTTCTCACTTGTCTAGCCTAGACATCACAAAGTCAGGTTTAGATAAACGACTGAATGCCCACAACCTTCCTCTATCCTAATGAGTGCGGCAGTCCTTAATTGGCTGAGTCTAGATATTTTTTATTAGCTCAAAGGTTATTTATTTGTAAAGATGTATCAATACTAATTCTTTTAGAAATGGTTTTATTAAGTAAAGGGTATTTAAATGAAAATGTTTGTTTTTCCGTATTCTAAGTTCTCGAGGGTATCGTGTTATGTTGCATATGAGTGTGTGAGGAGGTAGGTCATTATCTCGTGGTCTACTTAAAGGTATAGCAAGTTTAATGAAGTTAAATATTTAATTGAAAAAATATGGTATTTAAATGAAAAATACGATAAAGTGAAATAGCCATCATTTTATGAAATGAAACTTGATCAATTTGGTTGATTAGTGTTTAATAGTCAACATGAGGAAGTTTAAACATAATTTTATTAACGAGAAGTGAAGTTTTATAAGAAAACCGAATCGGAAATCGGATTTGTTCCGATTCCATCGGGTTTTGTAAATCCGTATTTTTAGGATGGAAAATAAAGTTAGAAATGGGACTTACGGGTTTAGGAAAACAAGAAGAGGGAGATTGATCGGAAGGAGTCGCCGGTGCGCCGCTTCGTCGCCGGGAGCTCCTAGAATGATCGTCGGAAGTTCGCTGGGAAATTCGTCGTAGCTTCGCCTCGTGCTCGATTTCAATGTACACTAGGTTTCTTGGAATTTTTAGAGAGTTGGCTCAGAGTTTAGGGTGAGAGGGTAGAGGGTAGGGGTGGTATTTATAGGGTTAGGGTAGATGAAAAGTTTAAAATAAAATGTGATAAAATGTAATAAAAATGTATTAAAAGTGGAGTAATTGCGGTTTTAAAGGAGTTCTGGAAATGGTCCGAGGCTAAAATTTTTCAGGTGTGTAGGGAATGTGAAAAGACACAATTTTCATGTTGGGGTCGTCGCCGGAATCGGCCGACTCGGTCGTGACTCGGCCGTGACTCGGTCGGAGGACTGAGTCGACCGAGTCGAGGCCGATTTGGATGATTCCTGGCCGAGTCAGGCGGCCGGGATCCCCCCCGACGGTTCATATAATCTCTGGCAATGTTACATTTTTGGGTGTAGTGGAGTTTTTGTGAGATATGCACGTGTAAACCCTTGGTATTCTAAAGGTTCTAAAAAAAATCAATATTAAAAATAATGTGGGGTATGAGATTTGAACTCTGGTGGCTTGGTTTAGCAGTGCAAGATCTTACCAATGAGCTACAAGCTCCTTCTTGTAATTATGGAGCTAATTAAGTAACACAATAATGTAAATACCCCAAATATACATTAATTTTATAGCAAATTTTTGTACACTAAAAATGGAGTTGTTACATTCTTTTAACTTGTAATTAAAAAGCAAAATAATTACTTATATCTTGTGCTCAGGCTAAAATACCCCTTTATGGATTTTGAAAAAAATATTTTGAAAAAATTTATATAGGAAATTTAGGGTTGTTACAGGAGACTTTGTCTCATAGATCTAAGAAGCTAGGTTCTTATTTTTATAGGAGATGTCATATTCTCTTATGTTTTCTTTTGTGAAAGACTTTGTCTTTGTAGATCTGTGATCTGAAGAGAATTGAATTCTTCTCCCCCCTTTTTATGATGAGATGCTATGATCTCTTTTTATTAGATAAAAAACTTCTGTCTTTATAGATCTATGATCTGAAGAAGAACTATGTTCTTCTTCCTTAATGAGATGTTTCTTATCTCTCTGTTTTTACCTTGAAGAAAGTTTCTTCTCAGAGCTTGCTCTTCTCTTTGAAATTTCTCAAAATTTGTGGAGGGTGGGGGGGTTCCTCTTTGCGAGACTTAAAGTTTTGGGTCCTTTTTATAAGGGAGGCTGATTTGTTGAATTAGTTGAAGATATTTTTTCTCTAATTGATTTGGGGATATTTCCTACCGTTGGATCTTTGATCCTATGGCTTCTGTTTTACAGAAGACAATCTTCTTGTTTTTTTAATAAGATTGGGAAATATCTTCCCATACAGAATTTATTCTGTATCTTGGTGATTTTTAATCACCATTGGATCATTGATCCAACAGTGCTCTGATTTACAGAGCACAATCTTTCTTGTTTGGAACGATTCTGAGGAGTATTTCCTTAAAAGAATTTTATTCTGGTAATTTGATGATTTATCATCTTCGTTGGATCTTTGATCCAACGGTGGAGAACATTTAGTTCTAGCGCTTGGCGCTCTTGTGCTTTGCACGTGTGCGTTGTTTTAGAGTCTTTGACTCTTAGCGCTGGCGCACTTGGCGCTAGTGCTCTCGTGCTTTGCACGTGAGCGCTGCTTCAGAGCGCTGGCACTCGTGCTTTGCACGTAAGCGCTGCTTCAGAGCACTGGCGCTCCTAGCGCTAGCGCACTCGTGCTTTGCACGTGAGCGCTGGCGCTCTTGGCGGTTTTATGAAGTGCTGCTTCATTTCAAATTTCAAAATTTGAACAGAGTTTTGCTCTGATTGGGGGAAACAGTATCCATTCGTCGAACCGGTGCTTCCATAGGTTTGCGTCGCATATGACCAAACCATCTTGGCCGGTTTTCCCGCATCTTCTCCTCCATAGGTGCTACACCAACTTTTGCACGAAAATCCTCATTTCGTACATTATCTTTTCTAGTGTTACCATACATCCAATGAAGTATGCGCATCGCCGCTACGTGCATCTTCTGTGTATGATGCTTTTTAGGAGTCCAGTATTCTGTACCATATAATCAGACAGGCCAAATAGAGCTCCGATAAAACTTCCCTTTCGACTTTAATGGAAAGTTATGATCGCACAAAATCCCTGTTGCACTCCTCCATTTCAACTAACCATGTTCCCCGCCGAAACACGCGCGAAGACTCGATAAACGTCTTGCCTGAATTTCGAGGCAGATGCTAATTGGTGCTATCCGTCCACCTCTCCGAAGATGCCAAGTTGATTTATGGCACCGTGTATCGAAGGTTTAAACGAATGTGGCCGATGTAGCAGACTTCGTCAGATTCCCCCTCGTTTGAGGGGTTTTTGATTGTGGGGACGCTCTTCCCTGCAGGTGCAAGCCCCTGCAGTTAATTACGCTACCGCATCGCGGTAACAACTTTCTCCTTCTCCAGATGGTCACTTCGTGTCGTGGGTGTTTGTTTTGTTTGTGGTTGCCCGTGGATTGAATACGGAGACTAATTTATGTTGTCGTCCGTAGGGCGTGGATTAGTCCAAATCCGTATCTTCTTAGATTTGGGTTAGGGGGTTGGTTTTAAGGATACGTTAGCCTCATTTGAGACTAAGATCAACTTAAACGTTAGTTAAGGATACGTTAGTCTAATTTCTAGACTAAGATCAACTTAACAGGATCGTTTAGATCCAACAAGAAAGCATTTGTCCTCTGTTGTTTAGTTTAGGGACATTGCGGTCGATTACCAGTTTAAGGACATGGTAGTCCAAGGTTAAGGACATCATGGTCCGTGGGTTTAAAGGGACCCCACAATCCAAGGTTAAGGACATCGTAGTCCATGAGTTTAAGGACCCCACAGTCCGTAGTTTAAAGACATCATAGTCTATGAAGTTTAAAGACATCGTAGTCCATAAGTTTAAGGACCCCACAGTCCAGGTTAAGGACATCGTAGTCCATGGGCTTAAGGACCCCACAGTCCGTGAAATGTGTGGTTGTCGGGACCCGTCACCTCTCTGAAGACGTTGAAGGATTACAACGACAAATATTAGAGGAGTAAAGAGATGTACCCTCGAACTGGTGTGAGTTGGTTGAAAGATCTGTAGTCCAATTTGGGACTGAGATCGGTTAAATATTCGTGAGCAGATGGGCTCAGTTCAATATAAGTTGAGGACTTATGGCCAATATTGGGCTAAGTCCAATAAGATTAAAATGTTTAACATTTTATTATTCTGGGCTGTTGAGCCTTTATTTGGGCTTGGCCCTTTTAATAATGCTGAGCATTAGATCCTGATATTTTTTGTCTTGTATTGAATGCATAGCATTCATCAGAACAATGTGTGTTCTGACAGCGCGCCACGTGGCGCGTCAGGCGCTTTGCGCCAATTAAAGAGCGCATTGTGCTTCTACCAAGTAGCGCACACGAAAAGGACACGTGTCGCGCTTGGCGCATTGCGCCAGATGATGGGCGCATTGCGCCAGTTTATGAGCGCATTGCGCTTTCAATTTATGAGCGCATTGCGCTAGTTTAGTGGCGCACAAGTGAGTGACACGTGGCGTGCTTGGCGCTGAGCGCCAGCCCATGAGCGCAGTGCGCTGTTTCAGAAGCGCAAAGCGCAAGTTGCATACGTGGTTGACACGTAGCACGTTTTGGCGCTGAGCGCCGGTCCAAGGAGCGTAGAAGCGCAGTTCAAGAGTGCAAGGCACTTTTCAATAGCGCAAAGCGCATTTGATCAAATTTATGATCTGTGAACAAATTTATGTTCTTTTTAAAGGAGGCTTTGCCTCAAGATTCAAGAACAACCGTTCTTATTTTTTTGGAAGGGCTTTGCCTTTGTAGATCAATGATCTGTGAATGAAGTAAATATTTCTTTTGTTTTTATGATGAGATCTTTTGATCTCTTTTTATAAAAGACCTTGATCTTTTGTAGATCTATGATCTTTTAAGAAGATAATTCTTCTGTTTTAATGAGATGATTTCATCTCTTTGTGCAAGAATCATTCTTTTTACCTTGAAGAAATGATCTTCTTTCAAGAGCTTGCTCTTTTTCTTTTGAGTTTTCTCAAAATTTGTAGGGGGGTTTCTCTTCTTTTTAGACTTGAAGTCTTAGTGCCTTTATATAGGGCAAATTGATTTGTTAAATCAGTTAAAGAGATCTTTCTCTGATTAATTTGGGGATGTTTCCCCACCGTTGGATCTTTGATCCTAGGGTTTTTATTTTACAGAAGGCAATCTTCTTGTTTTTAACAAAATTGGAAAAATCTTTCCATAACAGAATTTTAATTCTGATTAATTAATGATTTATCATTATTATTAGATATTTTGATCTAACGGTAGGGAATTTTTAATTCCATCGCTGGTGCACCCGTGCTTTGCACGTGGTGCGCTGCTCAGAGCACAGCGCACTTTGCGCTAGCGCACCTACGTTTGACACGTGGCGCTAGCGCACCTACGTTTGACACGTGGCGCTAGCGCACCTACGTTTGACACGTGGCGCTAGCGCAGCCTGCGCTAGCGCACCCGTGTTTGACAAGCGGCGCGCAGCGCGCCCAGCGCTGGATCTGAAGCGTTGCTTCAATTTTTGAATTTTGAATTTTAAAACAGAGCTTTGCTCTGATTGGGGGTGTGCTGCCTAGGGCGCAGCGCACCTGGCGCTAGCGCATCTGTGTTTGACACGTGGCGCGCAGCGCGCCTAGTGCTGAATCTGAAGCGTTGCTTCAATTTTTGAATTTTGAATTTTAAAACAGAGCTTTGCTCTGATTGGGGTAAACAAATGCCCCCCCACCGTTGCACTCACGTGGCGCACACGTGAGTGCAGCGGTGGCAGCATCTGAGCCCTTAGATCAACTCAGAAGTTGAAGAGGCGGTTCAATGCCTATAAATAGGACCTTTGGTCCCTTAGATGATTTTCATCTTCTTCTTGAGAATTTTTATTCAGAGCATTGCTCTTCTGTTTAAGAACTTTTCAAGAGTCAGAACTCTATCAAAACTTAGGTAAAGTTTAATTTTTTTTAATAAATTAGGGTTTCACCCATTAATCAGAGCCTTGCTCTTTATAGATCTTTGATCTAAACTAAACCCATTTAGGGTTTCATTAACAGAGCTTTGCTCTCATGAACCCATAGATCTAAAGAAATCTTTTCTTGGGGTTTCTTGACCCATGAATCAAAGCTCTGCTCTTTTGATAACATATAGATTTCTTAATCTTTGATGAAGAACTCTTAAGAGTTTTTTCATAGATCTTGAAGATCCTAGAATTTTTTAATTCATAAAAAATTAATTTTAATTAATTCTTTTCTGATAGATTTTTCCATCATCATTACAGAGCCAGGTTCTTAAGGAATTTTATTCCTTCATGATCAGTGTTTGACAAGTGTCACTCTGTCATAGAGCATTGCTCTCAAAGGGAGATTTTCTCCTTTTCCCGAGGGATCTCTCATTTAATGAGAATTTTCCTGAGGATTTCTTCATTTAATTAACAGTTTCATGCAATGATGAGGCTATTTTATTAATTGATGCGTTGTCATTTAGATTTTGTGGGTCCCTCTTTGGTCCCCTTTCTATTGCATTGCAGTGTGGTACAAATTTTAAAGTACCGTGTGTGAAAATTTAAAATTAAATTATAGCACTGACAATTGACTTCTGTCCCCTTTTTTGCAGGCGACATGTCTTTCGATGCTATGTTTCCATTCGTCCGTTCAGAGGGAGGATTCCCTGAGGCACCTGTGGACCGGGAGGTTCTCGCGCTCATCAAAGACCGTGACCCGGAACACAAAAATCTTCACTTGTGGGGTAGATGGTATGACCAGATTATCAGAGGTCGTCAAAGCTTCTCTTGTGCGATGCCGTCGGAGCCTATCTCGGCGATCCCGTATGCGGATGCACCCCCGGTGAACTATGCCGTGGAGGTGGTTAATTAGACTTCGGAGGGTCTTCTTCAGCCTTCGATCGCCGCAGTACCCATGCAGCCGCCGGCGGCTTTGGATAACCTGGGGCGGAGCATATGCCAGGGCGAGTCATGCCCTTGGGGACAGCCCTACAACATCGGGCTAACTCCCTGTCATCCGGCCGGGTACTTGCAGTGGGCCCGGTACATCTTGTCGGCGAAGAAATCGCAGCTGTTAAGGCTTGGGCTATACCCTGCGGTCTATGCTTCGTTGTTCCAATATTCTGCACCTCCCACGTGGTGGATTAAGGCGTTCTTGGATCAGTGGAACATCCCGACCCATACCTTCCTTCTACTGGACAGAGAGGTCTCCATTTCCTTGGAAGAATTCGTCGAGGTTTCTGGTCTACCGGTCATGGGGGAGCACTATGAGGAGCTGCTTCCTCCGAATGAATACGTTTTTGCCACTAAACCAGTGGTGATGGGCCTCATGCCAGAGAACGCCATTCAGCACCAGTTCCCCAGCCTGATAAAGGTGTTGAACCTGTACGAGAGCCTCTTCCTTGAATCCAGAGGCCGGGGGGTCAGTTTTGCGGACTTCATTGCCCGGTTTCTTCGCCCGGAGATTTTGTCGCGACGAGGCGAAAAGTTTGCTAAGCTCGATGATCCCTTTGGCTTGGCTTGGACCGTTAGCCGGTACTGGAGCTGATCAGAAGGGCTTCTTTCTTCCTGACGCTGCGATCATCCCTCTGTCAGAAATCGCCGCTCCGGGCATTGACGAGGATACGTTCTTTCTTGGGTTTCTTGGGCTATGGTTGAGTTGGTTCGCACTCCTTATGCATCCTCGTTATATGAAGCCGTCCGTCTTCTACCCCACACATCGCATGGTTGGCGGAATACAAGTGGCCATCGGGATCGCCGGGTTAGCCCACTTATACCATGGTCTTAGCGTAGCGGCGGATACCACTAAACCGAGGGTGCATCCTGCCAACTTCCCGATGCATTACTTCACTTCATGGATGGAGATGCATGTGCTCGGGGTTTTTGGCATTCACAAGAGACCTCCGTTTTACGAGAGATGCAAGTTTCCTTGGATTATGCGGCTGGTTGACGCCTCCATCGTGAGCCCGTCACAGCGGGAAGCTAGGGGCTTGCTCCTTCGTCCTCGCACGGTCGGAGATGGTATGTATTTCACGGACAATGTCTTGACCATCGGCCAGGAAACTTCCAAGGCGGTGCTGTCACTGTAAGACATTTTTAAGGACGGGGCCTCCGTGTTGAAAGCCCGGAAGATTCTCCATTTGTACTCCATCAGGCCTGGTTTTCTTGTATTCAGGCAAAATGATGCAGCGCTATTCATGAGATACATCCCCCATCATTTTGCACAGCAACTGAGTTATAATCAAGGAGTCCCGCTGGAGGCTTTCTTGGTAGAACCCGTTGCCACTAAAGAGGGAATGCGGGGCGCGCTGCATCATTTCATGCACTTAAATACGGGATCTCACTTCTTTATCAGTGAACCGAGTTGCGTCCCGAGGGCCTTTAACGTACACGTGGCCTGGTATCAACATGCAACGGGAGCTGTTATCAGGGAGGAGAAGCGGCTGCTACTTGACCGCAAGGATGCACCCCCTGCTAGTGACCGAAACCTTCCCTTGAAGCGACAGACCATTGTCATTCCTCCGCTAAGAGGAGCTGCCGTGATTGAACTCCCCGAGGACAGGCCTGAGCTACCGGTGCCCCGTGCTCCCGTGGAGACGGTGGATGTACCACCGGTGCCCCGTGTTCCCGTGGAGACGGTAAGTGTAGCTTCCCCCGAATCTGGCGTGGGCTTAGATATCTGGACTCGTCTCCCCAAAGTGCCCACTAAGCGTAAGCTTGTGCTTGCTGCGACTGGAGCTCGTGTGCAGAAGAGGAAGAAGAAGTCGGTCCTTTCTCTAGATGCTGTACTCGTCCTGGAGCCTCACGCTTCTTATAACGAGGGCCTGAGCGAATATGGGACCAACGAAGGTCTCTTCATAGCGCTGGAAGATACTGATCTCGAGGTTGCTATTGCAGCTTCTGTGCGATCCGTAAGCCGCCAAGCGGAAATGGTCACCCTCGTGCAATCAAGTAAACATCAGTCGCACCATGTTATTGCATCATATCTTTATTTTTATTATCATGTCTTGACTGACATTTTTCCTTCTGTAACAGGCTTTACCACTGAAGAGGCTCTGGCGGCTTCCCTTAGGACCTTTGAGGAGGAGGAGAGGAATCGCGCCTTGTTGGGCATTGGTATGTCTCGGCTCATTGCATCTTCATTCTCCTTTCTTATGGAAAATCTAACCCATTTTTTTTTATCTTATCGTATGGACCACAATGCCAATCTCGTAAGGTGATGCGGAGATTCTTCCCGGGCCAGCCACCGAAGTCCCGGCCTCTTCGGCACTGCCGAAAGAGGCCTTACTCAAACGACCGATGACGGAAGCTATAACGGCTCCAGAGGTAACCCTTGGCGCGGATGACGGTGTCCAGAAGATCCGCTTTGACGGCCCGAGCGGAAAGGAAGCGCCGAATGCGGGCGTCAAGGGAGCGTAGTGCTGCCTTGGCCGTGGGTGCGGGTTCGAGCACCGCTACCCCTGCCCCTACTCTTTCGGAGGAATCCCCGGCTGCCTTGTCCACTGCCTATAGACGGGCAGCACGTGCGGCTCGGGAAGCGGTCGGAAGACCAACTCAAGGTACTATGACATGGGGTTCCGTTGTCAAAGTTTTAAATATCAGTTCTCATATATCTTATCTTGCAGGGCCGAGTCTTACCGAAAAAGTGGCGGCGACCGCTGAGCCTGGGGTAGCGGTAGAGGAGGTAGCCGTGATTGCCGAACCTGAGGCGGAGGTAGGCGAGATGGCTGCAATTGCCGAGCTTGAGGTAGCGGCTGGTAAGACAGTCACGATTGCCGAGCCTGAGATAGCTACCATTGCCGAGCCCGAGGTGGCGATGGGTAAGATGACTACAATTGCTGAGCCCGAGGTGGCTGCTCCCTCTCAAGAGTCGGGCACCGCTCCAATCATCGTTCTTTCCGCCTGTGGCTCTTTGCCATCTCCTGGCGTCGCAAGCATTACGACGGCTCTCGTAGAGTCAGGGGATGAGGCGACAGGAGGTGAGACCATTTCGATGGAGGAGGGTGAAGCAGTTGCTGTATCAAGTGACGCCCTCATCACGGTTTCGACTGGCGACTCACCAGGTAGATTTTAGGTCATTGCTTTTCTTTTTATTCGGCAATCCTTTTCAATCTTTCCTGACAGTATTTATCTCGTTTCTAATGCAGGTAAGGCGAGCATTGAGGTTGCACTACCCGAGGCAGCGCCATCAGTTACCTCTTTGACGGTGACCACTCCTCTACCCTCTCTCATACCATCTCAGATGTTGGAAGGTGCGGATTCGTGACCCATCAGTCTTATTTTTAAGTTGTATAACTTATGTACTGACGTTGCATTACCGCGTCCTTGCAGGAGTCCTTTTTGACCACCTGTATCAGGTGCTGCACCCACACTTCTCCTTCCTGTCAGAGATTAGTCCGCCTGCTGGTGTCGGTGAGTACCTTTTCTAAACGACGTCCTTTCTTTAATGGGCGATTACATTATTGCTAATCTCTCTTTGTATTGCTTGTAGCCTTACAAATCGAAGGCGGGGACGAGGCTAACGTTGCGCCACTAGTACTCCCAGCTCTGCCCCCTGTTGCAGCCTGTATAGTAGACTCTATTTTTCGTGTATTTTCTTTATTTCTTGAGCCGACATCTGACTATGATTTATTTTGCAGCAATCACATCGACTCCAGCACTGTTCGAGTCTCTTATTATAATGCCGGCAGGGCTCTTTTCCAGACGTCCATCCTCAAAAGGTGCTGTGACCAGTCTGCGTATGCTGAGCGAATACGTCGAGGAGCTTGACGCGGAGGCTCCTACATCTGCCGCAGATTTCGCTGCCGAGGTCAATCCAATGCTGGCGACGCTTGTGAACTTCCATAATGAAGGCATCGTAGAGTCTTGGGTTAATCATTGCAGGAAGATTGAGGCTTGCCTGCATGAGCTTGAGCATAGGCGTCCTGCTCTTGAGATTCTGGCTGTGATCACTTAACGGGCTGCGTGGATCGAGCAGAGTACTTCTTACTTCCGCCATCTTGAACAAGAAGTGGCTTTAAAGCAGAAGGAATGTAAAGAAACTTCAAGCGAATCTGCTCGACTGCATGCTCAGGTTGATGCGAATGCTGCCCAGTTGAAAGTCATCTTCGAAGGCCTTCTGCGATGCATTTCTGACGGGTTAACACTGAGGCAGAATCTCGACGTCGTCGAGCGGGATGCACAAGATCATGAAGCAACTCAGCGGGCCGTCGAGGAACAACTTTCATCTTACTTGCAACAGCGAGCCCAGGTCGAAGCAGAGTTGGCCGCGGCAGCTGATCAAGAAGAGGGGCTGAGGGAAGTGCGCGAGCGGTTGATCGGACTATTGAGAGCGCTTCCCTCTCAATAATTGTTTTTATACCAATTACACACTTGTAATCTTTGAATAACATGTATCCATTTTTTATTCTTTTATATGATGTATCTTGTATTCAAATGAGTTCATGAATAAAGACACATTTTTCTTATCTCCCACTGTCGTTTTCTTTTCTTTACTGTGTTGTTGGTATGTTACTCTGGCAAGTATGGCCTGTAGATAATAAAGAACATTTCATCTTAAACTCCTCAAGAGGTAGTGATGGTTTAGGAAGCAGGTTCAGATCTTCTATCTAAGACTTTTCAACTTTATGAGCCGTGAGGGTTTTGTTTCCCCCAATCAGAGAAAAGCTCTGTTTGAATTTCAAAACTCAAAAATTGAAGCAACGCTTCAAATTCCTTGCGCTGCGCGCAGAGCGCCACGTGTCAACAGCAGACACGCCAGCACCAGGAGCACTGCGCCCATGGCAGCACACCCCCAATCAGAGTAAAGCTCTGTTTTAAATTTCAAATTTTAAAAATGAAGCAACGTTTCAGATCACTTGCGCTCTGCGCTGCGCGCCACGTGTCAAACGCGGGCGGCTCAATACTGACCCTTGTATACAATCCACGGGCACGAATAAACATTTCCCTAACAAAGTCCCACCCGTGACTAGGGATATGTTCGCACGGTGAACAACCCTTGTGAGTCCTCTCGGCTTATAAGGAGAAAACACTCTTGTAAGATCCTTACGACTTATAAGAGACCATACACTTAGGAGTCCTCACGATTCCTAAGGAGAAAACGCACCTATGAGATCCTCACAACTCGCAGGGAGAAATACCTTTGTGAGACCCTTATGGCTCATGAAGTCAAAAGTCTTAGTCGACATGATCCTAACCCTGTTTATTATGCCACCTTTGTTCGACATCGACAGAGGCAAATGATGATTCGCTCCTGGCAATATTCCAGTTGTAGCGGTGCTGATGCCGAAATCGGTGTCTAATCCTAAGCTTACAGCGAAAAAACCCAGCAATCCACACATGCATACGAAATAGCCGAAATGATGGGGAAACTTGCAAACAAAATCAGCAAGTAAAAAAATGTATGCATGCAAAATAGCCGAAATGATTGGGCAACTCGCAATAAAAAGCAGCGAGTAAAAATAAAACAAAGAGCCGGAATGATTGGGCACCACGAAAAATAGCCGAAATGATGGGGCAGTCGCGACCTTCGCGATATAAAAGATGAAATGATAGAGCATCGTGGAAAGGAATAAAATAAAAATGAAAATGAAATTTATGTCCTACAGGTGATATCACATCAGTCCCTGTATACAATTCAGGGGCACAAACAAAGAAGGAGTCACACACCTCCTCCCCCGGGTTTCATCAGAAGAAGAAGCCAAATCTCGATGAGTCACAGATAGCCTGGAAATCATCTCAACATTTGTCCTAGCAGACACAACATCAAGCAAAGCGGAACAGCGGCAACTCCCAGTTCCATGACTCGGCGGTATACAGATAACCGAGAGCCAAATCCCAACTCCGTGAAAGGCGGATATAATCAACAAAATTCCTGGTCACGTGGAACGTGGATAACGTCAATTCTGACCCCGTGGAAAACGTCCAGAGCTGATCCTGGTCCTCGCAGAGCACGGCAGTGAACCCATATAAAGCATCCAGAGCGGAGCCTGGTCCTCGCCGAACACGGCAGTGAACCCGTGAGAAGCATCCAGAGCAAAATTCCTGGCTACGTGGAACGCGGATAACGTCACTTCTGACCCCGTGGAAAACGTCCAGAGCGGATCCTGGTCCTCGCAGAGCACGGCAGTGAACCCGTGTGAAGCATCTAGAGCGGAGCCTGGTCCTCGCTGAACACGGCAGTGAACCCGTGGGAAGCATCCAGAGCAAAATTTCCTGGCTACGTGGAACACAGATTATATCACTTCTGACCCCGTAGAAAACGTCCAGAGCGGATCTTGGTCCTCGCAGAGCACGGCAGTGAACCTGTGTGAAGTATCCAGAGCGGAGCCTAGTCCTCGCCGAACACGGCAGTAAACCCGTGGGAAGCATCCAGAGCAAAATTCCTGGCTATGTGGAACGCGGATTATGTCACTTCTGACCCCGTGGAAAACGTCCAGAGCGGATCCTAGTCCTCGCAGAGCACGGCAGTGAACCCGTGTGAAGCATCCAGAGCGGAGCCTGGTCCTCGCTGAACACGGCAGTGAACCCGTGGGAAGCATCCAGAGCAAAATTTCCTGGCTACGTGGAACGCGGATTATGTCACTTCTGACCCTGTGGAAAATGTCCAGAGCGGATCCTGGTCCTCGCAGAGCACGGCAGTGAACCCGTATGAAGCATCCAGAGCGGAGCCTAGTCCTCGCCGAACACGACAGTGAACCCGTGGGAAGCATCTAGTGCAAATTCCTGGTTACATGGAAAACGGATAACGTCACTTCTGACCCCGTGGAAAACATCCAGAGCGGAGCCTGGTCCTCGCCGAACACGGCAGTGAACCCGTAGGAAGCATCCATAGCAAAATTCCTGGCTACGTGGAACGCGGATTATGTCACTTCTGACCCCGTGGAAAACGTCCAGAGCGGATCCTGGTCCTCGCAGAGCACTGCAGTGAACCCGTGTGAAGCATCCAGAGCGGAGTCTAGTCCTCGCCGAACACGGCAGTGAACCCGTGGAAATCATCTAGAGCAAAATTCCTGGTTACGTGGAACGCGGATTATGTCACTTCTGACCCTGTGGAAAACGTCCAGAGCGGATCCTGGTCTTCGCAGAGCACGGCAGTGAACCCGTGTGAAGTATCCAGAGCGGAGCCTAGTCCTCGCCGAACACGGCAGTGAACCCGTGGGAAGCATCTAGAGCAAAATTCCTGGCTACGTGGGACGCGGATTATGTCACTTTTGACCCTATGGAAAACGTCCAGAGCGGATCCTGGTCCTCGCAGAGCACGACAGTGAACCCATGTGAAGTGATTGTTATATATTCTTGTTGTGTAAATCAATTCAAATGATCCCCGGCAACGGCGCCATTTGATTGATCGTTTCTTTGTGTGTGTTAAGAAAATGAATAAAATTTCACAATCAAAGAATTATATTTGACCGCAATCAATTACGGTGTCGGTTGTAGATCGTAAGCGAGTGCGGATCGTCCACAGGGATTGTGCGATTCGTTTCTATGTTTGATTTGTTTGAATTGAAAAGTTAATCGAAAAGAAAAGAAAACATGATTCAAGATTTTATCGATTGATTCAAGTGTTACTAATCTAATCAAGAATCAAGAAAATGATAAACAATCGAGAATCGGGTTTCGATGATATTTCCAACCAAATGTCAAGAATCTAAATGAGGCTCGTAGGAATCGATCTGATCTTTAGACGTGATGTAATCTTAAGATATCGTGTTCTTTTCCTTCGAAGAATTGATACTAGATCGATGATGATCGACGAGAGTTAGGGCTTTCTCATGAAACTAGGGTTTCATCATTTAACCCTTGTTCTTTCGTCGATATCATTCACATTCTAGCCTCTAGCAATTTCAAGAAACGATCGTAACTCCCCAATTTCGAGCGATATCAATCAAGAAAGCATCGCAATGAACTGGGTTGTCGGTTCTTGAACTTGCTAGGGTTTACAAAACTCGTAGGACTCAAGAATCGATTTAAGATATGTTACATCATCATTCTATTGATCGTCTCGACTCCTCGACGAGCGGAGTATTACTCAAACATCACAACAAGAACTACAACTAGAAATTGAGATCGAATCATGATGCAAGAATTTAAAGAAAACAAGATAAAAGAATATCACCTTTTATTTATATCAACAATTTGATTACAGTCGCTCAAGAACTACAAGAGGAAGAACTAAATTGTCGATTTGGCTTTGCTCGGCTCCGTGAGTCGCGGATCGGCTTGGACCACTTGCTCTGTTGAAGATCGGCTCTGCTCCTAAAAGGTTGAAGGGCTTCTTGCTTGATTTGGTACTCGGGAATCTTGGCTTTTGATTGGAATTAGGGTTAGGGTTTCACACAAGTCTTGTCACTAGACTTGTGGAAGAAGATGAAGAGAGTGAATGGATCTAGATTGATACTAGATTGGCTAAAGATGATTAGATTCAATCCCCTCTCCCCTAGGTCTAGGCTTCTATTTATAGACTTCCCAAACCCTAGGTCTAGGTTTGAAATTACAATTCCCTCCAAAAGTTTGTTGAGGAGTTTCTAGAAAGAGTTTGTTAGGAGCTAGCTTAGGCTTTAAGCTAGGATTAATTAAGCATAGAAAACCCTAGTTTGCTGATCTGGCAGAAGTCTCTGGAGTCTTCTGGACACCGACATGTCTTGCTGAAGTGTGGGCCCTGAGAGAAGAATTTTGCACCAAATTTGGGAAGCTAAATCCTTGGACGCACCGCGGATCCGAAGTGCAAGCAGGCTCCTGCCGCGGATCCGCGGCTCTTTGTGGGGCTTGGGCCTTGGGCTTTCTGGTGTGGTCTTAGGATGATATTTGGGACTTTCTTTGATATATTGATTTTTGTTTTGCCTTTTGGATTGCTACCAGAACTGAAATCATTGAGTTGGCGTAATGTTTGATCAGCGCCATGTAAATTTTTGGCTTTACTTCTGGGTTTTCCTGCATAGATCTCAAAACAAGTGTTGCGCAATATAGGGATGATGCGATGCCATGAAATGCAGTCAATTTCCTTAGAAATGCCGGTTTTAAGGTCTAACACATGTAATCTGATATTTTGCGACAGATTTGCTAATATGTGAAATATGAATGCCGAACACTTCTATAAGAATGCAAATGATGAGGAAATTGCCGGTTAAAAGATGCAATATTTTCGACTAATCAAATTCCCCCAAACTTAATTTCGATCGTATCGAGCGAACTTTTTATTAAAAAGAGAAGGAGAAAATAAAGAAAGAGAAAAACTAACTAGCACACTTTCGTAGGCAACACGATTGCACTGAGCACGTGCAACAAGCCTTTAAACCTCTAGGTGTCCCTAGTAGGAGGAGTGTTGTCTCCTGAGGGTTATCAGCGGATTGCACCCACAAAATCCAATAATAAAAGAAAGATCATGAATATTACATTTAAAGAAAAGAATTGTAAAAGAAAGACTTTGAAAATTAGGGTTTCCAACTAAGCTAGCTTTTCGGTTGTCATGAGCCCTATCTTAATGGTCATGAAAAGATGTTAGAAATCACGTCCTCCCTCGATAAAACATCGTCTTATTCTTCATTCCTATCTTTCTTCCAAACATCGATCATATAACCCTGCGTGTGTGTAAAGGATATCCCTACACCCGGAGAATTCAATTCAAGCTATCATACTCTTGCCCATCAGCCTCGGTACTTTTTAATTAATGAATATTTAGATGAGATTGCTCACACACTTTCATGCAACCGTTAATACTTCTTGAGGTACTAACCGACCGATTACTCATGTGCTTGCTTACTTGGCGTATTTTCCTCGTCTTGCACCATCTCAGGCATAGCAATGACTCCCAGACCAGTTAGCCTTAGGGCACTAGGTGAAGAGGCACCCTCTCTATATAATTTTTTATTGCCCTCGGTGATAACAAAACCAGTGTCCATTTTTCTCACCATTTTATATTTTTTTCATTCACTTTTTCTTTTTATTTCCTTCATACATCGGCTTTAAGACAAGAGCATTTCAAGGTATCCTCTACTATCCCAGGCTTTAAGACGTGTGTAAGTGCGAATAGCAGGGTATCAACGTTCAAAATGTTTGGCTTCCAGAATAGAAACTATTTTTCAGACTTATTTTTATCCTCAGATTAGTGACGTCCTTCATCTTACTAACCCTTGGGACAACGGCTCATAACTACTTATTACTAGTTCGTATAAGAAAACTTCTAATTTTCTTGGTTTTCTTAAATTTTTCTAATCTCATGGATGTAATTTTTCACTATCTCATCTTTTATTATCTTATTTATGTACAAAAATGTGTAAATATTAAAATTATTTTTATACTTGAAAATTTTTAAATTTTTATGGGTTTTGAAAATTTTTAAATTTTTATAGATTTTTTTTCTAAAAAGGAAATGTTTTGTGCTTATGCAAATGATATGCAAATGATGCAAAAATAAGCACAAACCTCCCCCAAACTTGTTTTCAACAGTGTCCTCACTGTTTCCAACTGCTATACCTACAAAACCTGTAAGTCTGGGAGGAATTATTAGTGGGGGCAAAATATATAAGTGAAGAACTTCCTCCAAACTTACTCTTTTTACTCAACTCCATTCAAAAGATGATGCAGTGATATACATGATATGAAGGTGAGACGGAGGAATTTTAGTCCAAATAAACTGGCTCTTGTAAGAACAAGAGCTCCTCCGTAGGGTCAGTGGAAAAATACAGCTTTAGTCTATGTCCATTTACTTTGAAAAATGTGCCGTTTTTAACATTTTCTACCTCTACTGCCCCGTGCGGATATACAGACCGCACAACAAAAGGTCCCTTCCACCGAGATCGGAGCTTACCCGCGTGAAGGTGTAATCGTGAATCATAAAGAAGGACTTATTGACCAGGTGAAAATGTTTTCCTCAAAATGTTTTTATCGTGAAAAACCTTGCTCCTATTCTTTATGATTACAGCGTTATCATAAGCTTCATCGCGGAGTTCGCTTAGCTCATTTATTTGCAGCTTCCGAAAGGTGCAAGCAAGGTTTAGATCAAAATTAATTTCCTTAATAGCCCACAATGCTTTATGCTCTATCTCGACGGGTAAATGACATGCTTTCCCAAACACTATCCTATATGGAGACATTCCTAGGTCGGTTTTATATGCAGTTCGGAATGCCCAAAGAGCATCCGTCAGTTTGGTCGACCAGTCTTTTCTATTCTTAGCAACAGTCTTCTCCAGGATAAGTTTGATTTGTCTGTTTGAGATTTCAGCCTGCCCGCTTGTTTGGGGATGATAGGGTGTAGAAAGTCGGTGGTTGATTGAGTATTTCCGCATCAGAGTCTCGAAAGACCTGTTGCAGAAATGTGTCCCATTATCGCTAATAATAGCGCGTGGGTGTCCAAATCGCGAGAAGATATTCTCTTTTAAGAACTTAATGACAACTTTCTTGTCATTAGTGCGACATGGAATGGCTTCAACCCACTTTGAAACACAATCAACCGCCAGCAGTATGTACAAATTCCCAAAGGAGTTGGGAAAGGGACCCATAAAATCAATGCCCCAAATATCGAATATTTCAACAACCAGAATGGGTTGCTGAGGCATTTCATTCCTCTGGGAGATTCTACCCGTGTACTGACATTGTGTACAGGTTTTGCAATGCTCAAATGCGTCCTTGAATAAGGTCGGCCAATAAAATCCACATTGCAAAACCTTCTCCGCTGTCTTTTTAGGACCGAAGTGACCCCCACAGGCCTGATCATGACAAAAAGAAAGAACACTCTTGAACTCTTCATTCGGGACACACCGGCGAATGATCTGATCAGGACAATATTTAAACAAATAGGGCTCGTCCCAGTAAAAGTGTTTTACTTGGGATAGAAAACGATATTTGTCCTGTTTTGACCAATCGCTCGGTATAAGTCCCATGACAAGATAGTTCACTATATCCCTGAACCATGGTTCATTGGATATGCTCAAGAGTTGTTCGTCAGGAAACGAGTCATTGATTGGCAGGGTCACAGGGGAAGAAGAGATGCGTGAAAGATGGTCGGCTACTACGTTTTCACATCCTTTCTTATCTTTGATAACAAGATCGAATTCTTGTAACAGAAGGATCCAACGTATTAGTCGACCTTTTGCATCTTTCTTCGCCAGAAGATGTTTTAAGGCGGAATGGTCAGTATACACAACTATAGGTGAGCCAATTAAGTAAGGCCTGAATTTTTCTAATGCAAATACAACCGCTAAAAGTTCTTTTTCTGTGGTTGTATAATTAATTTGAGCATCATTCAGGGTCTTACTTGCATAGTATATCATGTGTGGCATCTTTTCGATGTGCTGTCCTAAGACTGCACCTACTGCAAAGTCAGATGGATCACACATCAGCTCAAAGGGGTAGTCCCAGTTTGGTGATGATAAAACGGGGGCTGAAGTGAGTGAGTGTTTAAGTGAGTCGAAAGCTGTCTCGCAGTCCGAGTCAAAATGGAAGGTCGTATCCTTGGCCAGGAGAAGAGTTAAAGGTCTAGCAATTTTGCTAAAGTCCTTAATGAATCTCCTATAAAAGCCCGCATGGCCAAGGAAAGATCGAATATCTTTGACGCTTTTGGGATGAGGGAGGTTTTGAATGACATCTATCTTAGCTCTGTCAACCTCAATGCCTTTCTGTGAAATGACATGTCCAAGTACAATTCCTTCTTGGACCATGAAATGGCATTTTTCCCAGTTCAAAGTTAAGTTCTTCTCTTTGCAACGAGTAAGAACAGCGTCCAGATTCGATAGGCAATCGAAAAAGAGTCTCCAAAAATCGAGAAGTCGTCCATAAAGATCTCCAAAAAATTCTCTACTATATCAGAGAATATCCCCATCATACACCGCTGAAAGGTAGCGGGAGCATTGCATAACCCAAAGGGCATGCGACTGTAAGCAAAGGTACCAAAAGGACAAGTGGTTTTATCTTGATCCTTTTTGGCGATGGGGACCTGATTATAGCCTGAGTATCCGTCCATAAAACAATAATACTCTTGTCCCGCTAAGCGTTCCAGCATTTGATCAATGAATGGTAGAGGAAAGTGGTCTTTCCTCATGGCAGCATTGAGTTTTCTATAATCGATACATACACGCCACCCAGTTTGGGCGCGTGTCTAAATCAACTCATTTGCCTCATTGGTTATAACAGTGATGCCGGATTTCTTAGGAACGACATGTATAGGACTCACCCATTGGCTATCGGAGATGGGGTATATAATACCATTATCTAGGCATTTGACGATCTCTTTCATGACCGCTTCCTTCATGACGGGATTCAACCGTCTCTGTGGTTCTCGGATTGGTCTGGCATCATCCATCACATGTATATGATGTTCAACTATCAAGGGACTAATCCCTTTGATGTCCGCCATACTCCAACCAAACGCCTCTTTGTTAGATCTCAATACCGATAAAAGTGCATTCTCTTGTTCTAATGCTAGAGAAGCGGATATTATAACCGGTGAAGACTCCTTCTCACCTAAATAAGCATATTTCAGATGAGACGGTAAAATTTTGAGATCTAATTCGGGCGGAGAAATGATAAAAGGAGGGATCATTGAGTGATTTTTGGATTTACAAAGAAGCTCAGAGTCTGTGAAAGATACAGACTCGGGTGGAGAAAAGTCAGGAGTGCAGGACTCAAGTGTAGGTAAAGTGTTCTCACTAAGATCTTGTGTGAAATCAAACAGAGATGTGGTAATGTCATCGAGATCAGTAAAGCAAAGTTCCTCAGCTCCACAACTATCGGGAGCGATCTCATGGACAGAGCACACATCTAAAATATGAGCAGAGGGTTCTGATGGATGACTTCCAACTTTGTAGATATTTAGTTCAATGGTCATATTTCCAAATGATAAGTTCATTAAACCGTTTTTACAATTTATAATAACGTTGGAAGTGGCAAGGAAAGGACGACCCAGAATCACCGAAATTTGGCCCCGGGGGTTTGCTACAGGCTGTGTGTTGAGCACAATGAAGTCTACAGGGAAAACAAATTCCCCGACCTTTATCAACACATCCTCTAATTCACCCCTTGGTTTGGTGATTGAACGGTCTGCCATTTGGAGAGTGCAGTGAGCAGGTTTCAGCTATCCAATCCCTAATTGCTCATATACAGAATATGGAAGTAGGTTAACACTTGCGCCAAGGTCTAAAAGAGCACGATTTATGTTTTTACCCCCAATAGAAATCGATATTGTAGGACATCCTGGGTCCTTTCGTTTCTTTGGTAGCTGGGGGATAAAAGCAGTGCTGATATTATTAGCCATAAAGACCTTCTTAGGCACTTGGGTCTTCCTCTTCCTAGTGCACAAGTCCTTAAGAATTTTCGCATAAGCGGGGACTTATTGAATCGCATTTAGGAAAGGGATGTTGATGTTAACCTGTTTGAACATTTCCATAATTTTCTCCATATGAGGACTCGTTCTATTACCCCTTAACCGATTCGGGTAAGGAGCTTTCTCAATAAGCGCCGGGTCCATCATAGAAGAAGGAAGAGGGGGTAGACGAGATCCCAAAAGAGGTGTGGGGACCGTCTGTGGAGAACTATAAGGGTTGGGTTCAGGTGTCGAGCCTAATGGGAAATGGAGAATAGGCTCGCGAGAAGGTGGTATGGTAGAAGAAGAAGGATCAGAAGGAGAAGTGTGTGTGTGTGGAAAGGTCTCAGCCGGGGTGTTAATGATAGGATTTTCAATATCATCAATACCTTCCCCGACATGATTATTCAGCACTCTTCCCGATCTCAACGTTGTGACGGCATTTACATTGTAATGCCCAGGATTCTGTAGGGGTTGAGAGGGAAGTTTCCCTTTTTCTCTCGCACTCATTTCGGCTTTAAGGCGTGCGATTTCAACTTCCATCGATCTGATACTCTCAGTTTGGGACGCTGAGTTTTTCTTTATCTTACTGACGGAAGATCTAACCTCAGTCGAAACCTCTATGAAATTTGATAAAAGTGATTTCATGGTTTGAGTGAATTGAGAGAATTCGTCAGAACAGGACAACTGCATAGGATTAGACTGTGCAGGATTGTTGACCTGATTTTGGAAATTTTATGACTGATAGGGGTGCTGAGTGAGTTGAAGGGGTTGCTGTTGTGGTGGAGGAAGAGCCCTTTGAAAATTATTTGTGTTTGGAACCGTGTTTTGAGATTGGTTTTGGTTCCAAGCGAAATTCGGGTGATTCCTCCAACCCTGATTGTACGTGGAAGAATATGGATCGTTTCTAGGTCGTTGAAATGCAGCATTTGTATGCTCGTGACCTTGAAACGCAGAGTTTAATGGACATTCTTCCGTTAAATGAGACGGATCAGAACAACACCCACAAACAGTTTTGGGGAGCGACATTGGGTTTAGGGAGGCTGCTGCAAATTTGTGTTCCATAGCGTCGAACTTCTTTTGCATTGCTGCCATCTCAGCTCGAACACCTATGGACACATCTATTTGGTGTACGCCACCCCTATTCAATGGTTGGGTTCCACTCTCTCACTGTAGTGATTTTTCAGCGAACTCTTCTAAATACTTCCACGCTTCCCCATCATCCTTAGTCATAAAAGTACCTTGACACATGTTTTCAAGGCTCTGTTTAGTGTTTGGGTTAATGCCCTCATAAATGATTCGGCAAAGCTCCCATCTCGGGATGCCGTGATGAGGACACTGAACCAATAGATCCTTGAAACGTTCAAAGCATTTAGAGAATGGTTCAGTAGGGAGCTGGGCAAATTGATTCAGTTCGCTACGGATTCGAGCTGTCTTTTGTATTGGGTAAAATTTCTTAAGGAATGTAGCGACGAATTCTTCCCAATTCGTAATAGAGTGTGCGGTAGTGTTATATAGCCACTTCTCGGCTATATCGCACAAAGTAAATGGAAGAAGTCGTAGACGCATCGCATCCACTGAAAGTTGTGACGTACCCATCATTGCGCATACGTTTTCAAATTTGGTAATGAAAACGTAAGCGTCCTCAGTCTCGAGTCCGTGGAATTTGGGTAAAAGGTTGATGTATTAGGGTTTAATCTCAAAGTTATCCCCATTAGCTGGTGGTGTGGATAAGCAGGTCGAAAGAGGACCTCGAAGTGGATAGCACCTCTCTTGGAGAGAGATGCGGGTTGGATTCTGCGCACCAACGGACAGCGGCAGATTAGGGTTAAAGAAGTTTGATGGAGGTGGATCCATCGGTGTGGGTGTGGTAGTGGGTAAAGAAGAAGTAAATGTAGAAATATCGACTTCGGAGTCGATAAAGGGTACGCGGACTAAACGGGCACTAGAATCCCGTGTCCAGCCTATCTTGTACTAAAAAGGGTTAGTACAAGTGGCAGCGTTGGCTTATAATTAGGGGTAATGAATGAATGCGGTGTTTGCTTTGAAAAAGGGACGGATTTTTGAAAAAATGATGCGACACAACAAATGCAGCACACAAACCCTAATTTCTAGTGGTCACCTAGGTCTGGCTCTAGACCGCTCCTAACTGCCAAAAGACAAGCCGCAGGATAGAATCCTCCACTGCCTCTTTGTCCCCCTGTGGCCAGGTAAGTGCCAGGTAAGTGGGAAGGTACTCCACTACGTAAGTAGTGGGCCTAATTAATAACCACTAGCCTTCGACACACTTGCTTAGACACCACAAGAAAACGCGGATAAGCAATGAATTACCCACGGCCTTCTCTTGTCCTAAGTGAGCGCGACGGTCCTTAGAGTCATCTCTAGATTTCTTTTAGTTAATGTGGGTCAATGCGGATGCAAGTTTTGCGATTTTCGGGGCCTAGGAAGGGTAATGAACTCCCCACCTAATTTGGATTTGGCCGTGCCCCTTAATATCCGTATTTAGAATGCAAACAACCAAGAAACAAAATCACGCACAAATTTACTTTTACAATTTGTGAGCTGCGATTATTTGCAAAGAATCCTGCAGAAAATTATTAGTTGGAGCTAAAAAGAGGAGAGAGGAGAAGGTAAGAAGTCACCTGAAGAAATTTGGAACAGAGATCCCTTGAAGAGGCCGCGGTTCCGCCGCAATTGGTGCTTATTGCCACCCTTCCGCGGTCCTATGTGCTGATCACTTCGCCAAAATTCAACAGAAGCTTCCCGTTGATAACTCCAGCTCTCTGGAATTTTCCAAAAATTTTCTTCAATTGCCAAATAGCTCCAGATTTCCTTGCAATGAACCACAACAAATCGTTTAGGGTTTGCATGAATTTTGATCTCAAAATAACAATGGAATAAATCTTTCAATTCAAACTTTAATATAAAACGAATTAGCGCGTAATCCCCGGCAACGACGCCACTTGATTGTTATATATTCTTGTTGTGTAAATCAATTCAAATGATCCCCGGCAACGGCGCCATTTGATTGATCGTTTCTTTGTGTGTGTTAAGAAAATGAATAAAATTTCACAATCAAAGAATTATATTTGACCGCAATAAATTACGGTGTCGGTTGTAGATCGTAAGCGAGTGCGGATCGTCCACAGGGATTGTGCGATTCGTTTCTATGTTTAATTTGTTTGAATTGAAAAGTTAATCGAAAAGAAAAGAAAACATGATTCAAGATTTTATCGATTGATTCAAGTGTTACTAATCTAATCAAGAATCAAGAAAATGATAAACAATCGAGAATCGGGTTTCGATGATATTTCCAACCAAATGTCAAGAATCTAAATGAGGCTCGTAGGAATCGATCTGATCTATAGACGTGATGTAATCTCAAGATATCGTGTTCTTGTCCTTCGAAGAATTGATACTAGATCGATGATGATCGACGAGAGTTAGGGCTTTCTCATGAAACTAGGGTTTCATCATTTAACCCTTGTTCTTTCGTCGATATCATTCACATTCTAGCCTCTAGCAATTTCAAGAAACGATCGTAACTCCCCAATTTCGAGCGATATCAATGAAGAAAGCATCGCAACGAACTGGGTTGTCGGTTCTTGAACTTGCTAGGGTTTACAAAACTCGTAGGACTCAAGAATCGATTTAAGATATGTTACATCATCATTCTATTGATCGTCTCGACTCCTCGACGAGCGGAGTATTACTCAAACATCACAACAAGAACTACAACTAGAAATTGAGATCGAATCATGATGCAAGAATTTAAAGAAAACAAGATAAAAGAATATCACCTTTTATTTATATCAACAATTTGATTACAGTCGCTCAAGAACTACAAGAGGAAGAACTAAATTGTCGATTTGGCTTTGCTCGGCTCCGTGAGTCGCGGATCGGCTTGGACCACTTGCTTGGTTGAAGATCGGCTCTGCTCCTAAAAGGTTGAAGGGCTTCTTGCTTGATTTGGTACTCGGGAATCTTGGCTTTTGATTGGAATTAGGGTTAGGGTTTCACACAAGTCTTGTCACTAGACTTGTGGAAGAAGATGAAGAGAGTGAATGGATCTAGATTGATACTAGATTGGCTAAAGATGATTAGATTCAATCCCCTCTCCCCTAGGTCTAGGCTTCTATTTATAGACTTCCCAAACCCTAGGTCTAGGTTTGAAATTACAATTCCCTCCAAAAGTTTGTTGAGGAGTTTCTAGAAAGAGTTTGTTAGGAGCTAGCTTAGGCTTTAAGCTAGGATTAATTAAGCATAGAAAACCCTAGTTTGCTGATCTGGCAGAAGTCTCTGGAGTCTTCTGGACACCGACATGTCTTGCTGAAGTGTGGGCCCTGAGAGAAGAATTTTGCACCAAATTTGGGAAGCTAAATCCTTGGACGCACCGCGGATCCGAAGCGCAAGCAGGCTCCTGCCGCGGATCCGCGGCTCTTTGTGGGGCTTGGGCCTTGGGCTTTCTGGTGTGGTCTTAGGATGATATTTGGGACTTTCTTTGATATATTGATTTTTGTTTTGCCTTTTGGATTGCTACCAGAACTGAAATCATTGAGTTGGCGTAATGTTTGATCAGCGCCATGTAAATTTTTGGCTTTACTTCTGGGTTTTCCTGCATAGATCTCAAAACAAGTGTTGCGCAATATAGGGATGATGCGATGCCATGAAATGCAGTCAATTTCCTTAGAAATGCCGGTCTTAAGGTCTAACACATGTAATCTGATATTTTGCGACAGATTTGCTAATATGTGAAATATGAATGCCGAACACTTCTATAAGAATGCAAATGATGAGGAAATTGCCGGTTAAAAGATGCAATATTTTCGACTAATCATGAAGCATCTAGAGCGGAGCCTGGTCCTCGCCGAACACGGCAGTGAACCTGTGGGAAGCATCCAGAGCAAAATTCCTGGTTACGTGGAACGCGGATTATGTCACTTCTGACCCCGTGGAAAACGTCCAGAGCGGATCATGGTCCTCGCAGAGCACGGCAGTGAACCCGTGTGAAGCATCCAGAGCGGAGCCTGGTCCTCACCGAACACGGCAGTGAACCCGTGGGAAGCATCCAGAGCAAAATTCCTGGCTACGTGGAACGCGGATTATGTCACTTCTGACCCCGTGGAAAACGTCCAGAGCGGATCCTGGTCCTCACAGAGCACGGCAGTGAACCCGTGTGAAGTATCCAGAGCGGAGGCTGGTCCTCGCCGAACACGGCTGTGAACCCGTGGGAAGCATCCAGAGCAAAATTCCTGGTTACGTGGAACACGGATTATATCACTTCTGACCCCGTGGAAAACGTCCAGAGCGGATCCTGGTCCTCGCAGAGCACGGCAGTGAACCCGTGTGAAGCATCCAGAGCGGAGCCTGGTCCTTGCCGAACACGGTAGTGAACCCGTGGGAAGCATCCAGGGCAAAATTCCTGGCTACGTGGAACACGGATTATGTCACTTTTGACCCCGTGGAAAACGTCCAGAGCGGATCCTGGTCCTCACAGAGCACGGCAGTGAACTCGTATGAAGCATCCAGAGTGGAGCCTGGTCCTCGCTGAACACGGCAGTGAACCCGTGGGAAGCATCCAGAGCAAAATTCCTGGCTACGTGGAATGCGGATTATGTCACTTCTGACCCCGTGGAAAACGTCCAGAGCGGATCCTGGTCCTCGCACAGCACGGCAATGACCCCATGTGAAGCATCCAGAGCAGAGCCTGGTCCTCGCCGAACACGACAGTGAACCCGTGAGAAGCATCCAGAGCAAATATCGGACTGTGAAGTCCCTAAACCCATGGACTATGATGTCCTTAACCTCGATCGTGATGCCTTAAAACTAACAATGGACCGTAATGTCCTTAAACTAATTTTACCTTGGTTCAAGGGTATATCTCTTCACTCCTTTGATATTTGTCGTTGTAATTCCTCAATATCTTCAAAGAGGTGACGGGTCTTGACAACCACACATTTCACGGACTGTGGGGTCCTTAAACCCATAGACTATGACGTCCTTAACCTCGACCGTAATGTCTTAAAACTAACAACGGACTGTGGAGTTCTTAAATCTACGGACTATGGCGTCCTTAACCTCGACCATGATGTCTTAAAACTAACATTGAACTGTGAGGTCCTTAAACTCATGGACTATGACGTCCTTAACCTCGACCGTGATGTCTTAAAACTAACATTGGGCTGTGGAGTCCTTAAATCCATGGACTATGATGTCCTTAACCTCGACCGTGATGTCTTAAAACTAACATTGGACTGTGAGGTCCTTAAACTCATGGACTATGATGTCCTTAACCTCGACCGTAATGTCTTAAAACTAACAACGGACTGTGAAGTCCTTAAATCCATGTACTATGATGTCCTTAACCTCGACCGTGATGTCTTTAAACTACGGTATCCTGAAAAACGTCCAGAGCGAAGCCTGGTCCTCGCCAAACACGGCAGTGAACTCGTGGGAAGCATCTAGAGCAGCCCCCGACTCCGCGAAATGCGGATAAAGGCAACTTCACCCATCACTTGCGGGTCTTCACGACTCGTAAGGGAGTAAATTCTCCTGTGAGATCATCACGACTCTCAAAAGAAAACATACTTAGGAATCCTTACGATTCTTAAGGAGAAAATTACACCTACGGGACCCTCTTGGCCGGTAGGGAGAAAATTCTTTATGAGACCCTCACGGCTCATAAAGTTGAAAAGTCTTAGGTGACAGATCCTAACCCTGCTTTCTAAGCCATCGCCACTCTACAAAGAGCCTAAGACTGACAGCTATACGCTATCTATAGACCACACTGGCTAAAGTCACATGGCAAACAACACAGTGTTGGGGTAAAAATTTACACCCCGGTTGACCAAGTCAAAATCAAAGTCAACCCCAAGCCAGGTGGGCCCAAGCTCAGGTCAAGCGGGCCCATGCCCAAGTCGAGCCCGCAGCCAGCCTCCCCATGCCAACAACAAAATCATGTAATAAATAATTTTTATGTAATTGTTTATGCATGAATGTAAACAAAATGGGCATAAAGCCAATATTTTGTAAGCCCATGGCTTATGTGCAAAAATGAAATGGCACATGAGCCATGGAATGGCTAAAATGCCATTTTTGTAAAGCCCAAGGGGCTATATGTAAATATGTAAGCCTATAAAAGGCAACATGATGAATAAAAAAGCATACACTTTTTCCATTCTCTCAAAAAAACCTAGAGTTTGTATCTCTTTCCCTTTTCTGAAGGTCTCAAACCTTCTTCTTTCTTTTGAATTAAATCAAGAGTTTTACTCTTCCTTTTCAAAAACAAAATAGTTTTTCACCACGAAACCCACAGAGGGGAACTTGGATCTGTCGTTAGATCTCAAAAAGGAGAGATTTTTAGATCTCACATCTCTTGATCATCAAGATCCAGCCAACCGAGGAGGAAGAAGAAGAACCCCTTCCATTAACCCCAAAAACACACTCAGGAGTCTAACTCCTCTCTGATTTCTCTTTCGAGAAATCCCTTTTTAGGCTAAAAGCCTCTTTTTCTCGCCGGCGCTCAAGCGCAGAGCGCCCGCGTGCCGACACGTGGCGCACTTGCGCTCAAGCGCTCAGCGCTCGAGCGCAAAGCGCCCACGTGCCGACACATGGCGCGCTTGCACTCAAGTGCAAGCGCTTGAGCGCAAGTCGTCCCGGTGCCGACACGTGGCGCGCTTGCGCTCAAGCGCAAGCGCTCCAGCGCAAATCGCCCCAGTGCCGACACGTGGCGCACTTGCGCTCGAGCGCAAGTCGACCCCGTGTCGACATATGGCGCGCTTGCGCTCAAGCGTAAATCGCTCCCGTGCCGACACGTGGCGCACTTGCACTCAAGCGCAGAGCGCCCATGTGCCGACACGTGGCACTCTAGCGCCTGATCGCACAGCACCTAGGCGCACAGCGCCCAAGGTGCTGCCTCACGCATCCTTTGGATGTCTTTTCCCCCTCTTTCTTTTATATATATATACATGTATACATACATATATATATGTACATATGCATGCATATTTACACACATACATACTCCACGACACTGTCCCCTGTAAAAAAACTCTGCGTGGCTCCCGATATATCCAAAACCCCTTTTCAAAACACAACACACGCACACCGCACATTGAGTTCGCATGACAAGTTTAACCCGTTAATCGGAGGTTCCCTCGCCCCAAAGGCGAGGGTAATTAACGGCAGCTTAGTCTGCGGCTGCCGGAGATTCGGATCCCCACAATCAATAAACTCCGGCCTACCCTAGGCAGGGGGAATCTGTAGTATACGTCTGACCAGCGCGCGCGTATTCCCATCTCAATGGGGTGACGAAAGACACCCTACACACAGCAAGAGAGAAGAAAGCAGAGAAATGACACAAGACATTACAAAGAACGTGTATCTTTTATTCATGAATTCGATTGAGTACAAAATACATCGTATTAAAGGACAAAAGAACAAGTACATTTTATTCACAATTACAAATGATACAAAATTTTCATTGAGAGGAAAGCGCTTTTAATAATCCAATCAACCGTTCGCACACTTCCCTCGGCCCCTCTTCCTGACCAGCTACTGTGGCCAACTCTGCTTCGACCTGGGCCCGATGCTGCAAGTAGGATGAGAGTTGTTACTCGACGGCTCGCTGAGCTGCTTCGCGATCTTGTGCATCACGCTCAACGACATCGAGCTTCTGCTTCAATGATAACCCATCAGAGATACATTGCAGAAGGCTTCGAAGATAACTTTCACCTGGGCAGCGTTCGCGTCGACCTCAGCATGCAGTCGAGCAGACTTGCTTGAATTTTCTTTGCATTCCCTTCGCTTTAAATCCACTTCTTGTTCGAGATGGCGGAAATAAGAAGCGCTCTGCTCGATCCATGCCGCCCGTTGAGTGCTCATAGCCAGAATCTCAGGCGCGGAACGCTTAAGCTCGAACTCATACAAGCAAGCCTCGACTTCCCGGCAGCGATTAACCCAAGACTCAACGACGCCCTCTCCATGAAAGTTCACGAGCGTCGCCAGCATAGGGTTAACCTCTGCGGCAAAATCCGCGGAAGATGTTGGAGCCTCTACGTCGAACTCCTCGATATACTCGCTTATCATACGTAGGCTGGTGACAGCACCTTTGGATGATGGACGCCTGGAGAAGGGCCCGGCCGGCATTATAATACGAGACTCGAATGGGTCCGGAGTCGATGTGATTGCTGCAAACTAGATCATAATCAGATGTCGGCCTAAGAAATAAAGAAAACAAGCAAAAAGTAGAGTCTACTATACCGGCTGCAGCAGGGGGCAGAGCTAGGAGTACTGGCGGCACAACAACAACCTCGTCCCCTCCTTCGATTCGTAAGATTACAAGCAATATAAAAAAGAGATTAGCAATAATGCGACTAGCCGTTAAAGGAGAGGACATCATTTAGAGAAAACACTCACCGACACCAGCAGGCGGACTCATCTCGGACAAGAAGAGGAAGTGCGGGTTCAACACCTGATACAGGTGGTCAAGAAGAACTCCTGCAAAATCGCGATGACTCGACGTCAGTACATGAATTATACGCCTGAGGGATAAGACTAATGGGTTACAAATCCATACCTTCCAGTATTTGCGACGGTGCGAGAGAAGGCAGAGAGGTGGTCACCGTCAGGGCGGTAACTGACGGCGTTGTCTCGAACAGCTCGATTTCAGCACTAGCCACACCTGCATTAGAAGCAAGATAAACTTTATTAGGAAAGATTGCAGAATAAAAGAAGGGCGGTGACCCAAGATTTACCTGAAGAGTCGTCGGCCAGAGCCCTAACGAGGGCGTTACTTGATGCAACGGTGGCGTCTTCCTCCTCCATTGGGACAGTCTCACCTCCCGTTGCCTCATCGCCCGACTTTACAGGAGCCGTCATCACGCTCGCAACGCCGGAAGACAACAAGGAACCGTAAGCAGGGAGAGCGATGATCGGAGCGGCGCCCGACTCTTGAGAAAGAGCGGCCATCTCTTTCTCAGCGACCATAGCAGCCGTCTCACCCGCTACCACCTCGGGCTCAGCGGTCACAGCCGTCTCATCCATCGCTGCCATAGGCTCGTCCGTAGCAGCCATTTCATCCATTGCTACCTCAGGCTCGGCCGTAGCAGCCGTCTCATCCGCCGCCACCTCGGGCTCGGCATTGGTAGCCATCTCGGGCATAGCAGTCGTGACTGTCTCGTCAGCCACTAGCTCGGGCCCGGCAACTACGGCTACATCGCCTATCGTCGCCTCAGGTTCAGCAACTACCTTCCCCACCGTCCCTTCAGGCTCGACGGTCGCCGCCACTCCTCCAGTAAGACTCGGCCCTACAGGACAAGATATATAAGAACTGATAGTTTAAAACTCTGACAACAAAGTCTCAAAAACACATTACCTGAGGCGGATTTACCGTTGGCTTCCCGAGCTGCACGTGCCACCCGTCTATGAGCAGTAGACAAGGTGACCGGGAGCTCCTCTGAAGGAGTAGCAGAGGGAGTAACGACGCTTGAACCTGCTCCCGCAGCCAAAGCAGCGCTACGCTCCCTTGCCGCGCGCCTCAGGCGTTTCCTCTCCTCCCAGGCCGTCACGACAGACCTTTTGGAAGCTTCCTTCAGCAAGGCATCGTCATCTGCATTCAGGGTTGCCTCCAGAGCCGTCAAGGCTTCCATCGTCGGCTTTTTAAGTTGGGACTCTCGCGGCAATCCCGAAGAGGCCGGGACTTCGGTAGCTGGCCCAGGGAGAATCTCCACGTCAGCTTGTGGGATAAGCCTTGTGGTACCTGCGACAAAATAAAGAGAGAGTCAGATTACTCATAAGAGATGAAAGCAGAGACGTAGTAAACAGAAATGTACCAAGGCCTAAGGATGCTCTGAGTCGTTCCTCCTCCTCGAAAGTTTTGAGAGAAGCAGCGATGGCTTCTTCGGTAGAAATGCCTGTTAAAGAAGGAAAAGCGTTAGTCCAAAAACAATGACAGAGGTATGATGCAATAACGAAAAATACAACTAGTGATTACCTGATTGTGCGAGTTTAGCCAACCACGCGTCGCGCCTTGCCAATCGCTCAGAAGCTGCGATGGCGGCCGCCAGATCAGTGTCATCTGGCGGCATAAATAAGCCCTCGTTGGTCCCGTACTCACCCAAGCCCTTACTATAAGGAGCATGAGGTTCCTGACCAAATGCAACGTCAGTAGAGAGGATCGACCTCTTCTTCCTCTTCTGCACGCGAACCCCGGTCGCACCCAAAATCAGCTTACGCTTCGTGGGCACCTTAGGACGGCGGATCCCGATGTCCGAGCCCACACCGGATTCGGGCGAAACCACGTTCACCGTCCGCGGAAGCACGGGGCGCTGATGGCATGTCCACAGGATCGAGGGGCAATCCACGCGTGGTGTTTAGCACACGTGGAGGCTCATCTCCAGCATCTCCTCTTAATGGAGGAGGGACAGGAGTCATTCGCTTTAGGGGGACGTTGCGATCGCTGGCGGGGGGCACACCCTTGCGATCAAGCAGCACCCGCTTCTCTTCCCTGATGACGGCGCCCATCGCGTGCTGATACCAAGCCCCGTTTACATTGAGGGCCCTTGGAATGCAAGTCGGCTCGCTAATAAAGAAGTGGGAGCCCGTATTTAGCCGCATAAAATGATGTAGTGCACTCCGTATCCCCTCCCTGGTGGCCGAAGGCTCTTCCAAAAACGCTTCCAATGGGACCCCTTGATTATAACTTAACTGCTGGGCGAAGCGATGGGGGTTGTATCTCATAAAAAGCGCCCCCTCGTTCTGCTTGAACACGAGGAAGCCTGGCCGAATGGAGTATAGATGTAGAATCTCCCGGGCTTTCAATACGGAGGCCCCATCCTTGAAATTATTGCGCAACGCTAACACCGCCTTGGAGGTCTCCGGGCCGATTGTCAGGACCTTGTCTGTGAAAGAAATACCTGCTCCGACCATGCGCGGACGAAGAAGCAACCCCCTAGCCTCCCGCGGAGGCAGATTCAGGATAGAAGCGCCGATCAGCCGCATAACTCTCGGGAATCTGTACTTCTCGTAAAACGAGGGTCTTTTATGAATAACAAATACCCCGAACATGTGCATTTCCATCCACGAAGTGAAGTAATGCATCGGGAAATTAGCGGGTTGCACCCCCGGTTCAGTTGCGTCCGCCGCCACGCTGAGACCATGGTACAGGTGGGCCAACCCGGCAATTCCAATGGACAATTGTATGCCAGCCACCATTTGATGTGCTGGGTTGAAGACGGACGGCCTCATGTAGTGAGGGTGCATGGGGAGCGCGAACCAGCATAACCATAGCCCCAGAAAACCGAGAAAGAAAGTCTCCTCGTCGATGCCCGGAGCAGCGATTTCCGATAAAGGGATGATTGAGGCATCGGGGAGATAAAAACCTTTTTGATTGGCTTCCAGTGCTGGTTGACGATCTAAGCCAAGGCCGAAGGGGTCATCGAGCTTGGCTAATTTTTCATCCCGTTGCGATAGAAGCTCCGGTCGAAGAAAGCGGGCGATGAAGTCTGCAAAACTAACTCCCCGGCCTCCCGATTCCAAGTAAAGACTTTCATACATATTCAGCACCTTTACCAGACTCGGAAACTGGTGCTGAATAGCATTCTCCAGCGTTAGGTCCATCACCAACGGCTTGGTGGCAAAAACGTATTCGTCCGGAGGAAGTAGCTCCTCATAGTGCTCCCCCCTCACCGGCAGACCGAAAATCTCAGCAAATTCTTCTAGGAGGATAGAAACTTCCCTGTCCATCAGAAGAAAGGTATGGGTGGGGATGTTCTATTGTTCCACGACTTGTCGGAGGAGCAGAGTACTCGAACAACGAGGCGTAAACTGCGGGGTACAGACCGATCTTCAGCAAATGCGCCTTCTTCGTTGACAAAATGTACCTGGCCCACTGCAAATACCCGGCAGAATGTCGAGGGGTCAATCCAATGTTATAGGGTTGTCCCCAAGGGTGCGACTCACCCTGACATATGCGCCGCCCCAAAATATTTACGGCTGTCGGCAATTGCACGGGTATGGCAGCAATCGAAGGTTGAAGCAGACCCTCCGAAGTTCAATTTACAACCTCCACGGCATAGTCCACCGGGGGTATATCCGCGTAAGAGATCGACGAGATCGGATCCGACAACGTCGCACAAGAGAAGCTTCGGCGACTTTTGATAATTTCATTGTACCACCTACCCCACAGGTGAAGGTTCTTGTACTCCGGGTCGTAGTCCTTAATGAGAGCAAGAACCTCGCGGTCTACCGGTGCCTCAGGGAATCCTCCCTCTGAACGGAAAAACGGGAACGAGAGGTCAGACGACATATTGCCTGCAAGAAAAAGAGAAATTCAATTATCAGTATCATAATTTAATTTTAAAATCCCGACGCTTGGTACTTTAAAATTTGTACCACACTGCAATGCAGTGGAGAGGGGACCAAAGAGGGACCCACAAAATCCAGATGACAATGCATCAATTAATAAGACAGCCTCATCATTGGATGAGACTGTCAATTAATGAGGAAATCCTCAAAGAGTATTCTCATTAAATGAGAAATCCCTCGAGACAAGGAGAAAATCTCCCTCTCAGAGCAAAGCTCTGTAACAGAGTGACACTTGTCAAACTCTGATCACGAGGGAATAAAATTCCTTAAAGAGCCTAGCTCTGTAATAATAATGGAAAAAAAATCCATCAGAGATTAATGAAAATTAATTCCTAAGAATTAAAATTCTGGGATCTTAAAGATCCATGAAAAAACTCTTAAGAGTTCTTCATCAAAAGATTAAAAGATCTATACATTGTCAATGAGCAAAGCTCTGTTCATGGGTTAAGAAACCCTGAGACAAGATATCTTTAAATCTATGGATTCTTGAGAGAAAAGCTCTGTTTACGAAACCCCAAAGGGGTTTTCTTTAGATCAAAAGATCTATGAGAGTAAGGCTCTGTTAATTAAAATTAATTTAATTTAATTTAATTTTTACCTAAAATTTTCTAGAGTTTTAACTCTTGAAGTTCTTGGAAATGAGAGCAAGGCTCTGAAAATAAAATTCTTGACAAGATGATAATCATCTGAGGACCAAGGGTCCTATTTATAGGCGCTGAAGTGCCTCCTCAACTTCTGAGTCGATTCAATGGCTCAGATGTTGCCACCGTTGCACTCACGTGTGCGCCATATGAGCGCAACGGTAGGGGAGCATTTGTTTCCCCCAATCAGAGCAAAGCTCTGTTTGAATTTCAAAATTCAAAAATTGAAGCAACGCTTCAAATTTCTTGCGCTGCGGGCAGAGCGCCATGTGTCAACAGCAGACACGCCAGCGCCAGGAGCGCTGCGCCCAAGGCAGCGCACCCCCAATCAGAGCAAAGCTCTGTTTCAAAATTCAAATTTTAAAAATGAAGCAACGCTTCAGATCACTTGCGCTCTGCGCTGCGCGCCACGTGTCAAACACAGGCGCGCTAGCGCAGTTGCGCTGCGCGCCACGTGTCAAACGCAGGCGCGCTAGCACCAATTGCGCCAGCACTGGAATTTAAATAATAAATTATTAATTAATCAAAATTAAAATTCTATAAAGATCCTTCTAATCTTATTAAAATAAGAAGACTGTCTTCTGTAAAACAGAGGTCTTAGGATCAAAGATCCAACGGTGGGGAAATATCCCTAGATCAATCAGAGAAAGATCTCTGTAACTAACTTAACAAACCAATTGGCCCTATATAAAGGCCCCTAGACTTCTAGCCTGAGACACAGACAGAAGAGAGAGAAACCTCTGCAAACTTTGAGAGAAAACCTCAAAGAAAAAGAAAGGCAAGCCTTTGAATAAAGAAGATCATCTTCTTCATCTTTGAAGGTAAAGAATTTAATTCTTGAAGCACAGAGATGAAATCATCTCATTAAAAAAGAAGAATCCTCTTCTAAAAAGATCAAAGATCTAAGAACAAGATCAAGATCTTTAATAAAAAAAAGGATAAAAAAGATCTAAAAAATTAAAAAGAAGTAATTTACTTCATTCCTAGATCTTTTAATCTATAAAGGCACGGCCTTTTGATGAGAACAAGAACTTTGGTTCTTGGATCTTGAGGCAAGGCCTCCCTTAAAGAACAAAAAAACTTGTTCTTTGATCTTAAATTGATCAAGATGTGCTCTGTGCTATTGGACAGTGCCCTGCACTTTTGAAATGCGCCTTTGCGCTTATTGGACTGGCGCACATCACTAGAACGCGCCACGTGTCAACTACAAAACGGTTTGCGCTTTGCGCTTCTGAAAATAGCACATTGCGCTCTTGGACTGGCGCATAGCGCCAGAGCGCGCCACGTGTCATTCACTAGAGCAGCGCACTCAGAAAGCGCAGTGCGCTAACAGACTTGTGCTTAGCGCACAGCGTGACACGTGTCACCTTCGCATGCGCTAGCGCATTGCGCTCTTTGATTGGCGCAAAGCGCATGACAAGCCACGTGGCGCACTATCGGACCATTATAAATGCTATGCATTATTAAAAAGGGCAGAGCCCAAATAAAAGTCTAACATGCCAAATAGAAATGCTACGCACTTAATTACAGAGCCCAATACTATGCATTATAGAAGGGCAGAGCCCTAGTAAAAGCCTAATAGGCAGAACATGAATAAAATGTTAAAAATTTTCAACTGGACTTAGCCCAATTCTGTCCATAAGTCCTCAATATAAATTGAGCTGAGCACAACTGCTCTTCCAATCAATTTACATCCGGTTCGAGGGTACATCTCTTTACTCCTCTGACATCTGTCGTTGTAATCCTTCAACGTCGTCAGAGAGGTGATGGGTCCCGACAACCACACATTGCTACGGACTGTGGGGTCCTTAAACTCATGGATTATGACGTCCTTAACCTCGACCGTGATGTCTTAAAACTAATATCGGACTATGATGTCCTTAATCTCGACCGTGATGTCTTAAAACTAACATCGGACTGTGAGGTCCTTAAGCTCTCGGACTATGATGTCCTTAACCTTAACCGTGATGTCTTAAAACTAATATTGGACCGCAATGTCCTTAAACTACTTATCGACCGCAATGTCACTAAACTAAACAATAGAGCCCCCCAATTTCTCTCTTGTCGGATCTGAACGATCCCGTTAAGTCGATCTTAGTCTAAAATTAGACTAATGTGTCCTTAACAAACGTTTAAGTTGATCTTAGTCTCAAATGAGGCTAATGTATCCTTAAACACAATCCCTCCAAACCCAAATCTAAGAAAAATACGGATTTGGATTAATCCACGTCCTACGGGCGACAACATAACTTAGTCTCCGTATACAATCCACGGGCAACCGAACACAAAACAAACACCCACGACACGGAGTGACCATATGGAGAAGGAGAAAGTTGTTACCGCGATGTGGTAGCGTAATTAACTGCAGGGGCTTGCGCCTGTAGGGAAGAGCGTCCCCACAATCAAAAACCCCTCAAACGAGGGGGAATCTGACGAAGTCTGCTACATCGGACGCATCCGTTTAAACCTTTGATACATGGTGCCATAAATCAACTTGGCATCTTCGGAGAGGTGGACGGATAGCACCAATTAGCATCTGCCCCGAATTTCAGGCAAGACGGACCTGTGCGGTCGCGTCTCCGTTGTTCGGAGGGGAACAGGTCACATAAAGACTTTTCTCCCTACGAGTCGTGAGGATATCGTAAGTGTCTTGTCTCCTAAGGAGTCGTGAGGATTCCTAAGTGTGTTTTTCCTTATAAGTCGTAAGGATCTTATAAGAGAGTTTTCTTTCTTACGAATCGAGAGGACCCGTAAGTGTTTAATGAGATTGACATATAGATGACGTATTTCCGTGACGTGGTTATGTGGATGACGTGTTCCCGCGACGGGTTCATGTGGATGACGTGTTTCTGCGACGGGGTAATGTAGATGACGTATTTCCGAGACGGGGTCATGTAGATGACGTATTTCCGCGACGGGGTCATGTGGATGACGTATTTCCGAGACGGGGTCATGTGGATGACGTATTTCCACGACGGGGTCATGTGGATGACGTATTTCCGAGACGGGGTCATCTGGATGATGTATTTCCACGACGGGGTCATTTAGATTACGTGTTTCCAAGACGGGATTACATAGATGACGTATTTCCGCGACGAGGTCATAGGGATGACGTATTTCCGAGACGGAGTCATGTGGATGACGCATTTCCGAGACGGGGTCATGTAGATGACGTATTTCCGAGACGGGGTCATTTGGATGACGTATTTCCGAGACGGGGTCATTTGGATGACGTGTTTCCGAGACGGGGTCATGTGGATGACGTATTTCCGATACGGGGTCATGTAGATGACGTATTTCCGAGACGGGGTCATTTGGATGACGTGTTTCCGAGACGGGGTCATGTAGATGACGTATTTCCGAGACGGGGTCATGTAGATGACGTGTCTCGGTCATGTAGATGACTTATTTCCGAGACGGGGTCATGTGGATGACGTATTTCCGAGACGGGGTCATTTGGATGATGTATTTCCGAGACGGGGTCATTTGGATGATGTGATTCCGAGACGGGGTCATATAAATGACGTATTTCCGCTACGGGGTCATGGGGATGACGTATTTCCGAGACGGGGTCATGTTGATGACGTATTTCCGAGACGGGGTCATGTAGATGACGTATTTCCGAGACGGGGTCATTTGGATGACGTCTTTCCGAGACGGGGTCATTTGGATGACGTGTTTTTGAGACGGGGTCATATGGATGACGTATTTCTGAGACGGGGTCATGGGGATGACGTATTTCCGAGACGGGGTCATGGGGATGACGTATTTCCGAGACGGGGTCATGTAGATGGCGTATTTCCGAGACGGGGTCATTTGGATGACGTATTTCCGAGACGGGGTCATTTGTATGATGTGTTTCCGAAACGGGGTCATGTGGATGACGTTGCGTCTGTTGTAATGAGACGAATATCGAAGTGGTCTCTAGGTTGTCTGTGAACCGTTGAGATTTGGATTTTTCTTCTGATAGAGCCTGGGGATGGAAGGTGTGTTTCCTTCTTTGTTTGCGCCCCTGGATTGTATACAGGGATTGATATGATATCACCTGTAGGGCATAAATTTTTATTATTATTATTTTTATTTCTTTCCGCGATGCTGTATCATTTCAGCTTTTATATCGCGAAGGTCGCAATTGCCCAATCATTTCGGCTATTTTTCGCGGCGTCCAATCAGTTCGGCTATTTATTTTATTTTTACTCGCTGCTTTTTATTGCGAATTGCCCAATCATTTCGGCTATTTTGCATGCATACATTTTTTTACTTTCCGATTTTGTTGCAAGTTGCCCCATCATTTCGGCTATTTCATATGCATGTGTGGCTTGCTAGCTTCTTACTGCAAGCTTGGAGTTAGACACCGCTTTCGGTATCAGCATCGTTACAACTGGAATATTGCCAGGAGCGAATCATCATTTGCCTCTGTCGATGTCGAACAAGGGTGGCTTAGCGAACAGGGTTAGGATCCTGTCAACTAAGGTTTTCGACTTTATGAGCTGTAAGGGTCTCATAAAGGTTTTTCTCCCTACGAGTCGTAAGGATCACGTAGGTGCGTTTTCTCCTCAAGAATCGTGAGGTTTCCTAAGTGCATGTTCTCTTATAAGTCGTAAGGATCTTACAAGAGTGTTTTATCCTTATAAGTCGAGAGGGCTTACAAGGGCTGTTCACCGTGTAGACATATCCCTAGTCACGGATGGGACTTTGTTAGGGAAATGTTTATTCGCGCCCGTGGATTGTATACAAGGGTCAACGTTGAGCCGTTTGTAGGGCAGTATTGGAGGTTGTGGTGGCTGCTTAAGAACAGGTTCAGATCCCTGTAGCTTAAGACTTTTGAATGTTATGAGCCGTGAGGGTCTCATAAGAGAGTTCTCCTTACGAGTCATGAGGATCTCGCAAGTGTAATTTCTCCTTAGGAATCGTGGTGATCCCTAAGTGTGCTGCTCCCTTGTGAGTCGTAGGGATCTCACGCGGGTTGTTTCTCCTCACAAGGTCGAGAGGACCCTGCAAGTGTCTTTTAACGAGATTGCGCCCTTTCGGGTTTTCACAAAACTCGCCGGTAGCCCTGCTGTTTTTACTCACAGAGCCCTTTCGGGTTTTCATCCGTGCCCTCTTCTCTTATGGACATACCGTTTTTTTATTCTAACGAGATTGCGCCCTTTAGAATTTTCACAAAACTCGCCGGTAGCCCTGCTGTTTTTACTCACGGAGCCCTTTCGGGTTTTCATCCGTGCCCATTTTGCTTATAGACATACCGTTTTCTTTCTTCTTCTTTTTTTTTCTTTTTTTTTTGTATCAGCTTTGGGATGCTGCAATCCGCCGTAGTTTATCGATATCTCGGTTAACAGCTAGTTTTAGGACATAATGGTCCATTGTTAGTTTAAGGACGTTTCGGTCCGCTGTTAATTTAAGGACGTTTCGGTCCGCTGTTAGTTTAAGGACGTTTCGGTCCATTGCCGGTTACTACTTATAGAGTTTGGGCTTAGGAAGATAGCGAGCGGACATAGTCGTCGTCATCTATAATTGACCTAAACCGTGACTCGTCAGGCGTAGTACTTTAGGAAGCGACCGTTTATTGGCCTGAAAGGTCTTTCACCATGTATGTCCATGAGTAAATAGGCCCCACCCTGGTAGACCTTGTCTATGATATATGTGCCTTCATAGTTCGGCTCGAATTTTCCCCGTTTGGCACGATTGGGGATCATAGGTCTTTTGACCACTAGCACGAGTTCGCCTTGGCAGAATGTTCTCGGCCTAGTCAGTCTTTTGTATGAGCGCGTCATCTTTGCTTTATAAGCTTCCAGATTTTGTTGCGCTATGAGCCGGGTTTCATCAAAGGCATCGAGCTCTTCAAGCCGAAGGTGGGCATTCTCTTCATCCGTTAGCTCGTAATGAATTGCCACTCGTAGAGAGGGTAGCTCTATCTCGACGAGGAGTACTGCCTCTGTACCGAATACCAATGCGTACGGAGTTGTGTTCGTGGCCGTTTTGAACGTAGTTCGATACACCCAGAGAGCTTCATGCAGTCTCTCATGCCGGTCCTTCTTATTTCGAGACACCATCTTTTTCATGATCTTCGTCAAGGTCTTGTTAAAAACCTCAGCTAGACCGTTAGCTCGGGGATTATAGATTGAGGAGTATCTCCAGTCTATGTTATGCTGTTGTGCGAAGCGGCTGATCTTGTGGCTTCTATAGGCTGGCCCGTTATCGAAGATGATCCGTCGTGGAGTCCCAAACCGATAAATGATGTGTGTCTTGAAGAAATGGAGGATATTCTCCGTCTTCACTTCCCTCGCGGTACTGCTTCTGCCCATTTGGAGAAGTAATCAGTTGTCGCCAAAATGAATCGATGTCCTCTGGACGATGCTAGTTTGATGGGGCCGATTATGTCGGTCCCCCACATTTCAAACGGCCAGCTAGCCACTGTTGGATGTAGTGGGTTTGGATGCTGATGGATAAAATCCCCGTGAATCTGGCACGAATGGCACTGCTTCGCGTATTCGAGGCAGTCTTGGATCATCGTGGGTGTAATACCCAGCCCTTTTTGTACGTCTATATACGTATTTCCTTTTTATCTAAAAATTTTTATTCACAACTATTTATTATTTTAAAACTTCCCAATCTATTTTAGTTCTCCACTCTCTTATTTTATTTTCCCAGCCGGACTCTTCATTTTGTCTTACTTATTATTTCTGTTCGGCCCAACCTACTCTTTCCTCAGCCCATTTCTTTTAGTGAGCCTTTCCTCACTTATTAGATTTAAGTTTCCCTATTATTCTTAAAACCCAAACCCTATTCTTTTATCCTATATTTTCTTTACCCCAGACCATCCCTTTATTTAATTAATTCATTCAAATTCCCAAGCCCATTCCTTTATCATTTCATAAACTAAAATCTCTTTTTGATTTTCCCTCAGCCCACTCACTTATTTCCATAAACCAAATCTATTTTTTATAAATCCCAGCTTAAGCCCAACCACCTCACTCTTTTTCATTCAAATTTCCTTTTAACCTAGACCAAGCCCAAACTTTTCCTCAGCCGTTCCATTATTAATTAAAACCCATTTTTGTTTCAATAAAAGATCCCAAGCCATTTTCCCCATTCTTGCCATTCATTTTAACCTTTTTACCCTTTATAAATTTCTTTCAGCCGGCCCATGCTATTTCTCTTATCCAATTTAAATTCTTTTCTTTTTACCTTTGGCCTGGCCTGCTCCGTTTCTCCCCCTCAATTAATTCTTTTCTTTTATTTTTCCTTGGCCCGGCCCGTTCTACCACAACCCAGCCCGCCTCCTCAGCGACCCGACCCGCTCCTATTCATCATCCCCTCCAACGGCTCTCTTCCTAATCTCGCGCGCGCGATCCACGATCTCCGCCGCTTACCACGCCCACGCGCTGCCGTTCTCCCCACGACTCGAGCGCGCGTTACTCATCACGACGCTTCCCCCTCGTCTCCCCATCTTTTCCCCCTCACTTCCAGCAGTCCTCCCCCACCTCTATTTTCTTCCTCCTCTCTCTCACCGCCCCTGCTACTGCTCCTCCATCGAGCCCCGCCGCTACCACCTTGCACCACCTCCATCAACGACGCAGCCATCTCCTTCTCCTCCTCACACAACTCCACCTTCCTCCACCAACCTAGAATCCCAAGTCCCTCCTTCCCCACCATCACCCTACACCCGAGCTCGGCCACCCCTGTGCCGACGACCGGTGAGTTCCTCGTCTCGTCGTCGACATCCATCACATCATCGTCGCCCTCATTTCTCTCTCCCTCTGTAATTCTCTCTCTCACTCGACCCCTCTCCTTCACTCTCTATCTCTCTGTCTTTACCTCACCCTCTCTCTCCCTCTGTGTTCTCTCTCTCAATTCTCTCTCTCTCACTCTGTTTCTCTCTCCCCCTCTCTCAATTCTCTATCTCTCTCACTCTGTTCCTCTCTCTCTCTCTCTCTCTCTCACTCTCTCTCTCTCTCAATCCTCTTTCTCTCTCTACACACTCTCTCCCTCTGCAAATCCCTCACCCTCGGCCTCGACAACATCAGCGATCCCTAGTCCCGACACCGCCTGAGCTCGCAACAACCCCCTCTAGTTCGAACCAAGCCCGTGCCAACCAGTTCAAGCCGAGGCCAAATCTTGACGTTGCCGCTCGCGCGTGTGTCACTGCCGTGCCACGCGTATGTCGCGATCGTGCCGTTGCCGCTGCCGTACCTTCGTCGACATGTGTCCAGCCAAGTTCTTTACTTGCTTACATGCTATTTTACCTAAGTTACAATCGCTAAGTATATAGATTAAAGGTTACAGTTTAAACTAATTATATGCCATAACCTGCTTGACGCGAGTTCCCAAAGAAAATACTTTTCTAAATTGACGGAACTGGATTAATTACTTGGGCCCTTGCTGTGATGAACACCGTGTGCAAGTTTCGCTGGAAAATATGACCGTTAACGATTAAAACAACTACCCCCAAGTCTAATCGTAAAACTGTAATTTTATTGTACCTGAAAACCGTTAAATTCACCATAAATTATATATATACTAGAATGGTACGTTCAAGGGCTCAAATCGAAGCCGACTCGATGGAATTTAACCCTATATTGGTTTCCTGACATTCCTGTACTTAAACCATGACGATAATTGGATCGGAGTGCGACTCTGGACTGCAGTCCAGAGCGACTCCAGTTGTTGCTTGCTGTTCCGTAATGGGTACCACAGGATTCCCTTAACTCGTAAGTTGCGGAACTCTACTGTTTACTGTAGGTGAACCTGTTAGTTAGATAACACAATTGGTTTCATTCTGTTTCGTTACTGTTTGTTATTTATTCTATAATTTAAAAGATCGGGACACATAACAATTCCAGCAGAATCAGAACAGACATATTAGCATTGAATAGTGTATAACTCCTTACGTACAGACGCAACCGAAGATCCGTCTATTGCGTTGAAAACCTTACTGAAAACCCTAGAATTTATCCAACTGTAGCATTACTAAAATCCGATCCCAACTGGGATCAAAATGCGTTGCGAAACGGACTTCTGATTCTGAAATTGGATTTCCAGCCGCGAGCGCTTAAAATGAAGTGGTTATAATTAATGATCCTGAAACCCGATTGGCTCGAAACCAAATTCGATGGATGGACAACTGAACATACTAATTACTACCTGTTTATCGTTTCGCTAAATCATATATGTATGTTTCATGATAAATCGTGCAAGTGATAAAATACTATTTTTATGACACCTTAATCGTGCTTATATACTGTTCACGCATCATATCATAACCATATCATTGTAGTGATAACCTAGTGATATCGTGCATTTACCCAGTGTTAGATTTTAGTGATGATTGTGGCAAGTACGTCAGTGTTCGTGTATCCGTGATTAAGTGAAAGTGATACGTACTTGTACACAATCAGTGGCCCTATTATTCTATTGCATTGTCGACGTCTGTGGGATGCGTGTACGTGTGACTATAAGTGGTATGGGACACTTATGGAAGCGCTTGCACGGGTGTCATAGATAAGGCATCCGACACTGCCATTTATCTTAGATATTAGTCGGGACGTGCTTGATGGAGGTCCTGCCTCCAGTTCTCGCGCAGACTTGTCACGGATCGATTAGTATTTAGGGTTATGGTTAGCGTTTGATGTAGGCCACGGGGTGTGGGGTAGTTTAAGTGTGAATTCAACAGAATCTCGGGAGTCCCATGCCGGCTTATATATTTAGGAAGATATATGGAGATTTACAGGGTATGTGATATACACCGTGATATACACGTTACATGTTGGGCCCGTGGTCCCTTGCCCTTGGGTTCTACCCTTGGGTGGAGGACACTCGCGAGTGGTTGACTCTCACACTTGGACTGACGATAGGCTTAGTGACCCGTGCAGTGAGACTTAGAGACTGATAGGGATACTGGCATTTATATTCCTTATATACGGTGTTGACATACGTGACATATCATTCTACTGCCTTACTGTTCCGCTGCATTGATTACTGCACATTCATATTCATGATGTCATTGATTTACTGCTTCACATATCTATTATTACTGTTAGAACTGTCACTTGATTTTATACATATTATATTTTTATTGTGTCGCTCTGACGACCTGAGTATGCATGCTCAGTGTGAGGAGAAGATTTAGCGTGGACCAGAACTAGACGTGCATCACAGACATCTTGACTTGCCATTCCGAGTTACCTTCGTTTGTTCCACTTCAGGTCAGTTTATATTATTGTTTCTTTCAGTTACTGCATTTCTCATTACCTGCGCATCATTTACTGTTTACCATGAAAAACTAGAAGCCGAAGTGTGACTACGGCATGACATTTCCTTGACCGTAGGAGCATGGCTGGCCTTGTCTACCCCTCGTATTCCGTATTTTGGGAAGCGGGGCGTGACATGGTTTAGTTGGTATCAAAGCCAGGTTTTGCATCGATTGGGATTGCAGTTTTCCGTGTATAGTTTGACAATCTAAGACATCCCTCGGTCTAGGTTGTAAACTTGTCATTCTTGATCTATATTCACATAGTGTGTCCAGCCATCCATTCGCTATGGTTTACTTAAAATCATACAGTTGATTCTTCACTTGTAATAAATTCATCACCTCTAATATTCTTGAATCTTTGTCCTATCCATATTACGTTTTGACTCGTATATCTTGTGACTTATATCACCCTTAAAATCATTGTTTCAGGATCATGTCTTCCAACGACTCTTCCTCTATCTCCACTCCTCAGAATCAGACTGTTGAGATCCTTAGTGTACTGCAAGATTTAAAGGAAGCCCAGGAGCGAACGAACAACTTATTAGCTGAAGGGCTGGGAAGACAGGTGAGTCAGACCCCAGCGGGAGTCTCCTATCATAAAGGGATCTCTATTGGACGAGGAAAGGAGAAGAAGATGAAGCGTCAACAGAAGCATCAGAAGAACCCTTGCTGTGGATATTGTAAGAGGCCAGGACACCTTTAGAGGGATTGTCGCCGCGCCCAAGGGAAATGTCTGATATGCGGTTCCAACAAACACCTCATCAACGGCTGCCCAGAAAGGAAAGAACTACAAGGAGGAAACTCGTCCACACTCCCCACTTCTGCCACATGAGGATTATCGCGTAGTTCGAACTTCGACGATATGGCGGATCAAACGCAGGATTCAACTCACGCGACGAGAATGCAACGTCATAGTAGTCGAAGAAGGATTTTTCATGTTATCTACTTTCAATAATAATGTTGTCACCTTTTTATGAATATTTCTTTTGTTTGAAATCTTGTATCCGTAGAACTTTTGGTTGAATGCAATAAAATTTGAATCATAATATATGTATCATTCTCATGCTTCCTCTATATCAAATTCTATTCATTATCACAGTATTTTAATTCTGACCTTTCAGTTCCTGCAACCGCATATTTTCCTATACTTCGTACCCTGAGCTTTTTCCTTGATGTATTCCACTGTCTAATCATGACTTTTCTTTTCAGACCATGGCCCACCCTGAAGCAGCGCCGTATCTAGACGAGGATGCACAGTCATGCGTTTCCTTAGACCGCACGCTGAAGAGTTCTGACGATGAGATCAACGGTCCCCAGGTCAACTTCGGAAACAACGATTCAGAGGACGAAGAAGTAGACGCCTCAGAGTTTAACATGATAGCTGATTCCGACGAAGAAGAAGGAGATCCTGAAGAGAATCCTATAGAGGAAGACCCGATAGAAGGAAATCCTATCGAGGAAAATCCTGTGGAAGAAAATCCAGAAGAAGAGAATCACATGGAATCGGACCTCGATGAAGAAGCTCCATCCGAGGGAGAAGAACCAGAAGATCAAGACCCGGCAGTGGAAGAACTTCCAGTGGCGTTGCCCGCGAGGCGATATGGAAATGGACGCCCCTACCTGAGTGCGCGAGCCTACCGCAACCTGCTGAATCTCCACAACCGCGACTGACGGAATTTCTTTTGATGTTGTCTTTCTGGCCAATTAAATCTGTGTATAGTTTAGGGCCACATTTCGTTTTTGGATGATACTTTGTTTAAAATTTTCTAGAGTGGAATAAATTTTTGAATTCGCTAATCCATCGATCTTCTTAGTTCCCTTGACGTTTGATACTTCTTCTATACAATTAATCTTCTTACCGAGATCTGCCTACCCCTACTCCTTACATTGCCTTAACCCTCATTCCGAACAACCGGTACTACACCCGATCTTCTGGAGATTCACTCTTCATCCTCTGTATGTGCCTCGTTTGAGATCCTTCTGGGGGGGAGAAAATTCTAGGGAAATTTCCAAGTTCGCTAACCCTTCAAATCTTGATTAGAGTGATGCACCGACTGTTGTTTTTCCTTCACACTCTTCCTTCTGTATTCCTTTGTTGCTCATCCTTACTTCATGTGCTGACCCGATCCCAGTCTCCTTGATCTTCAGCCTAAAGCCGACACGCTTCAACCTTCTGATTGAGCCACTCTCCCTCATAATCATTACCCTATCTAGCTCTATACCTATTTGTGTTCTTCCTATTACCCTAATTATATTTAGGGACACTGTTATTCAAAAATTTAGTTTTCAGTACTTTGAATTTATCAAAGAGAGGGTGTTATTGATTACTCCATTTCATATATTTTAAGTACGCTATTATTAATCTCGTTTTCAGTAGCGCAAACTTACACTGTGCATATATTGTTCCATGTTCCCCGTTTTCGTCATGTGAGTTTTCTAAGTTGATTTAAAACTATTCGATCGATAAATTACCTTAAAATGTTTTAACCTATCGACTAAGCTTTCACTACCTCATTGTCGTTACTATATTTTCGGGTGTTGTGCCTATGTTAACTATTATAAATGATTGTGTCTTATACTTATTATTTCTACCTTGCTACTTTTGATATGCTTATATGTACACATATTTGGGTTCGATTCTATCGAACAAGCCTTGAATATTATTATTCGCTATTGTTACCTAAATTCTCGTATACATGTATTTACCCTTATAGTTGTTCCTGCCTTATATCTATTAGACCTACCCTTCCGTATGTTGTTCTTACTTATATATATATTTTCAAATTTCTTCGTCCACGTACTCCTAATAAATCTTTTGTGTTAGTGTGCAATCTAATAGCTTTCGCTTATGTTTATATAACCTATCATTTATTTTAAATTTCGAGGACGAAATTTTTGTAAGGGTGGTATGATATAATACCCAGCCCTTTTTGTACGTCTATATCCGTATTTACTTTTTATCTATAAAATTTTATTCACAACTATTTATTATTTTAAAACTTTCCAATCTATTTTAGTTCTCCACTCTCTTATTTTATTTTCCCAACCGGACTCTTCATTTTGTCTTACTTATTATTTCTGTTTGGCCCAACCTACTCTTTCCTCAGCACATTTCTTTTAGTGAGCCTTTCCTCACTTATTAGATTTAAGTTTCCCTATTATTCTTAAAACCCAAACCCTATTCTTTTATCCTATATTTTCTTTACCCCAGACCATCCCTTTATTTAATTAATTCATTCAAATTCCCAAGCCCATTCCTTTATCATTTCATAAACTAAAATCTCTTTTTGATTTTCCCTCAGCCCACTCACTTATTTCCATAAACCAAATCTATTTTTTATAAATCCCAGCTTAAGCCCAACCACCTCACTCTTTTTCATTCAAATTTCCTTTTAACCCAGACCAAGCCCAAACTTTTCCTCAGCCGTTCCATTATTAATTAAAACCCATTTTTGTTTCAATAAAAGATCCTAAGCCATTTTCCCCATTCTTGCCATTCATTTTAACCTTTTAACCCTTTATAAATTTCTTTCAGCCGGCCCATGCTATTTCTCTTATCCAATTTAAATTCTTTTCTTTTTACCTTTGGCCCGGCCTGCTCCGTTTCTCCCCCTCAATTAATTCTTTTCTTTTATTTTTCCTTGGCCCGGCCCGTTCTACCACAACCCAGCTCGCCTCCTCAGCGACCCGACCCGCTCCTATTCATCATCCCCTCCAACGGCTCTCTTCCTAATCTCGCGCGCGCGATCCACGATCTCCGCCGCTTCCCACGCCCACGCGTTGCCGTTCTCCCCACAACTCGAGCGCGCGTTACTCATCACGATGCTTCCCCCTCGTCTCCCCATCTTTTCCCCCTCACTTCCAGCAGTCCTCCCCCACCTCTATTTTCTTCCTCCTCTCTCTCACCGCCCCTGCTACTGCTCCTCCATCGAGTCCCGCCGCTACCACCTTGCACCACCTTCATCAACGACGCAGCCATCTCCTTCTCCTCCTCACACAACTCCACCTTCCTCCACCAACCTAGAATCCCGAGTCCTTCCTTCCCCACCATCACCCTACACCCGAGCTCGGCCACCACTACGCCGACGACCGGTGAGTTCCTCGTCTCGTCGTCGACATCCATCACATCATCGTCGCCCTCATTTCTCTCTCCCTCTGTAATTCTCTCTCTCACTCGACCCCTCTCCTTCACTCTCTATCTCTCTGTCTTTACCTCACCCTCTCTCTCCCTCTGTGTTCTCTCTCTCAATTCTCTCTCTCTCACTCTGTTTCTCTCTCCCTCTCTCTCAATTCTCTATCTCTTTCACTCTGTTCCTCTCTCTCTCTCAATTCTCTCTCTCTCTCTCTCACTCTCTCTCTCTCTCTCTCAATCCTCTTTCTCTCTCCACACACTCTCTCCCTCTGCAAATCCCTCACCCTCAGCCTCGACAACATCAGCGATCCCTAGCCCCGACACCGCCTGAGCTCACAACAACCCCCTCTAGTTCGAACCAAGCCCGTGCCAACCAGTTCAAGCCAAGGCCAAATCTTGACGTTGCCGCTCGCGCGTGTGTCACTGCCGTGCCGCGCGTGTGTCGCGATCGTGCCGTTGCCGCTGCCGTACCTTCGTCGACACGTGTCCAGCCAAGTTCTTTACTTGCTTACATGCTATTTTACCTAAGTTACAATCGCTAAGTATATAGATTAAAGGTTACAGTTTAAACTAATTATATGCCATAACCTGCTCGACGCGAGTTCCCAAAGAAAATACTTTTCTAAATTGACGGAACTGGATTAGTTACTTGGGCCCTTGCTGTGATGAACACCGTGTGCAAGTTTCGCTGGAAAATATGACCGTTAACGATTAAAACAACTACCCCCAAGTCTAATCGTAAAAGTGTAATTTTATTGTACCTGAAAACCGTTAAATTCACCATAAATTATATATATACTAGAATGGTGCGTTCGAGGGCTCAAATCGAAGACGACTCGATGGACTTTAACCCTATATTGTTTTCCTGACATTCCTGTACTTAAACCGTGACGATAATTGGATCGAAGTGCGACTCTGGACTGCAGTCCAGAGCGACTCCAGTTGTTGCTTGCTGTTCCGTAATGGGTACCACAGGATTCCCTTAACTCGTAAGTTGCGGAACTCCACTGTTTACTGTAGGTGAACCTGTTAGCTAGATAACACAATTGGTTTCATTCTGTTTCGTTACTTTTTGTTATTTATTCTATAATTTAAAAGATCGGGACACATAACAATTCCAGCAGAATCAGAACAGACATATTAGCATTGAATAGTGTATATCTCCTTACTTACAGATGCGACCGAAGATCCGTCTATTGCATTGAAAACCTTACTGAAAACCCTAGAATTTATCCAACTGTAGCGTCACTAAAATCTGATCCCAACTGGGATCAAAATGCGTTGCGAAACGGACTTCTGATTCTGAAATTGGATTTCCAGCCGCGAGCGCTTAAAATGAAGTGGTTATAATTAATGATCCTGAAACCCGATTGGCTCGAAACCAAATTCGATGGATGGACAACTGAACATACTAATTACTGCCTGTTTATCGTTTCGCTAAATCATATATGTATGTTTCATGATAAATCGTGCAAGTGATAAAATACCATTTTTATGACACCTTAATCGTGCTTATATACTGTTCACGCATCATATCATAACCATATCATTGTAGTGATAACCTAGTGATATCGTGCATTTACCCAGTGTTAGATTTTAGTGATGATTGTGGCAAGTACGTCAGTGTTCGTGTATCCGTGATTAAGTGAAAGTGATACGTACTTGTACACAATCAGTGACCCTATTATTCTATTGCATTGTCGACGTCTGTGGGATGCGTGTACGTGTGACTATAAGTGGTATGGGACACTTATGGAAGCGCTTGCACGGGTGTCACAGATAAGGCATTCGACACTGCCATTTATCTTAGATATTAGTCGGGATGTGCTTGATGGAGGTCCTGCCTCCAGTTCTCACGCAGACTTGTCACGGATCGATTAGTATTTAGGGTTATGGTTAGCTTTTGATGTAGGCCACGGGGTGTGGGGTAGTTTAAGTGTGAATTCAACAGAATCTCGGGAGTCCCATGCCGGCTTATATATTTAGGGAGATATATGGAGATTTACAGGGTATGTGATATACACCGTGATATACACGTTACATGTTGGGCCCGTGGTCCCTTGCCCTTGGGTTCTACCCTTGGATGGAGGACACTCGCGAGTGGTTGACTCTCACACTTGGACTGACGATAGGTTTAGTGACCCGTGCAGTGAGACTTAGAGACTGATAGGGATACTGGCATTTATATTCCTTATATACTGTGTTGATATACGTGACATATCATTCTACTGCCTTACTGTTCCGCTGCATTGATTACTGCACATTCATATTCATGATGTCATTGATTTACTGCTTCACATATCTATTATTACTGTTAGAACTGTCACTTGATTTTATACATATTATATTTTTATTGTGTCGCTCTGACGACCTGAGTATGCATGCTCAGTGTGAGGAGAAGATTTAGCCTGGACCAGAACTAGACGTGCATCACAGACATCTTGACTTGCCATTCCGAGTTACCTTCGTTTGTTCCACTTCAGGTCAGTTTATATTATTGTTTCTTTCAGTTACTGCATTTCTCATTACCTGCGCATCATTTACTGTTTACCATGAAAAACTAGAAGCCGAAGTGTGGCTACGGGAGGACATTTCCTTGACCGTAGGAGCATGGCTGGCCTTGTCTACCCCTCGTATTCCGTATTTTGGGAAGCGGGGCGTGACAGTGGGCCAATAATATCCCATCCGTTTGATCTTCAGCTTCATCTTTGGCCCGGCTTGATGAGAACCGCAGAGTCCGTCGTGAGTTTCTTGGGCGACTTTTCTTGCCTCTTCAGGTCCCAAGCATCTTAGCAACAGAGAATCAAATGACCTTTTATACAGAGTATCATTGACGAAGGCGAAAGACAGAGCTCGTTTCATAAGCTGATGTCTTGAGGACGCATCTTCAGGTGTTCGACATGATTTGAAGTAGTCTATAAAGACTTCTCTCCAATCCGTAACCTTCTCTCCAATTCGCGCTCACCGCCGTCGCTGCCTCCAACCTCGCCTCAGCCCCTTGCTGCCAACACTCTCATCCCCGCGACCTCACCACCTCCTCACTTTCTCTTTCCCTAAGATCCCGACCCAAGGAAACCCATGTCACCGTGCTCCTCCTCGCTCGCCCTCATTGCCGCCGATCACCCCCGCAACCATCCTTATTCTCTCTCGATCACTTTTCTCTCTCTCTTCCTTCCTCTCGTTCTTTTCCCGTGACCGCCCCGCCTCCTCAACTTTCATCGTTGTCACTTTCGCTGCCACCTCCTTCCCGACCTTGTCACCCCTGTGACCACTACCATCGAAGCCGTCATCTCCCTCATCTCCCTTCAACCCATCTCCTCAACCCCGACTTCGAACCCATCGCCGCAACTATCTTCTTCACCGAGCATCCTCATCATCAGCTAACCCGAGAACCCATCCTGTCTCCATTGCTGCCGTCATCTTCTTCTTCTTCCACTTCGTGCTCTGCCCGAGATCATCATCGACACCACTACCAACAACCCCTTTAACTCAATCTCCTTCCTCAACTCAATAGACCCATCTCATCCTCACCGTCGACCAAGACATCCTTGCCAAGACTCCATCGCCACTTCCTTCTCCTTCAACATCCGAGCAACCCATCAACACCGTCGCATCACCTTGCCTCTACCACCGGCATCGTAAACATCTCCAGCATGCCGTCGATTTCAACCCAACACCACCGAACCCTAGCAACCACTAGTACCACGGTAGCACCCTCGTCGAGATCCCCTCACCGTCACTGACTTCGTCTTCTTCTTTCTCGAGCACCTCAACTCTAGACCCAAGCTGACGTATCGCCGTTGCCTTCTTCCTCTAACACTGTAGCCGACACCCTTGCTACTTGAGCCGAGACCTAACCAAGCCATCAACCTTGGGTCTTGCTTCGTGTCTCTGTCATCTCCGTGGGCATATTTTTCTTCGTGATCATGTTCGAGATCTTTGATCTTAGCACAGGAGGATCATGAGTTTCTTGACAGGATTGCTGATCGTTCGCCGAAAAACCGGACGTGACGTCGACAATCCCGACGAGCCAGCGAACGTACCTAACTTGTGTGATCACTTTTGTGCGTTATTTGGATCCGTTCCGTGTACCGTGCGCGCGTCGCGACATTTCGCCAACGCGAGACGTTCCGTACACACCCGTTTCTTGATCCGTCGAGGCAAGTTAATCTTGCTACATGCTATTTAAATTATTTTATACCTATTTAAATACATATTAAACCTGTTGTTTAACTCTAGTGCCCTATATTTTATTTTAACATTTCGATGTTCCGTTTATATCATTTTAGATCTAGAACATGAAAATATATTTTGTTGCATATTAGATTACAATACACTGTACCCATATCCATATTTATATCATATAGTGCTTATTTGTACATTCCATAGTACCTTTTATAGTTTATAACCTTTCGGATACCTATTTGCATCCATCTCGTCTAGTATATATACAATTGCATCCATAAATCATATAATACATAATAATGTGATATTAACATTTCATGTTTGATAAAGTATATCCTAATTAGTGTTGGAACTATAACTTTAACCCTAATCGATAACTGTGCATCCACATGTTTGAATCTATACCTATTTTGCATAATACATCACATTAATCCTTTTTATTGTTACATTGGTATCCCATACTTGTTTTTGTGTACCCATGCTTATTATGGTTTGATTTTGAGCACCCACGTGACATTTGTGCACCCCCTGACATGGTTTGATACACTACTACTTGACACGACTTGATACTGTGCACTTCTTGACATGACATGATACCTATACACTACCTGACTTGATCTGATGTACCATAGCTTGACCTGTTACCTGATCCTGTTACTAATGCCAACAAACTTGATCTGTTGTCCCTACGGACATTTCCTGTTGCCTATTGAGACAAACATGTACCTGCTTGATCCTGTGTTGGCATTAACTCCAAATTTATCAATACCTGACTTAAACACATAACTTGGGGGTATAGGGAAATCAATGATGAAACCTGACTTGAAACTCAACAGTTCGATACCTTTACTGATCAGTTTACGGGCTAGGCCAGCCCCGGGATGATGCCGCTGACATCATTCGTCGTTACCTACAACCTTTTACTGCCTTGCGGTACGTCTCGGATTCAGTCTGAGAGTCTTAGATCGTGGTCTTGGGCACGCACGGGATACTATTGAGTTACATCGATGATTCATCAAATTGATTTCAAAAGACTTGAGAGTAGTTAACCCAATAGATCAGTCTAAATTACTCACTACACATTACCTCACTGTCCTCATTTATATTACCGTTATACATGTTTTACCGTTCATACTCGTACCTGCATGCCTTGCTATCCCTTGATTATATTATTGCTTGATGTTATGACGCACCGATGTCTGGGTTTTGCATGCCCCAGATTCTCTACCTTTGTCGCAGGCTGAGCAGGAGTACTTTCGCCGTTTGGCCGAGTAGTGAGAATCCAGTTGGTATCCAGTTTTACTTTCCAGGTGTTTATTTATTTGATCTTTTGCTTCCGCATATTATATTATTTTTTGACTCATTTTATTCTGGCTCATGGACATGTACTAGATAGTTTAGTTTACTTTCCTGTTTTTGATATCTCTACAGCCGTAATGTGACTGTGGAGGAATTTTTCCTATCCAAAGATAGTATAGTTGGCTCTGTCACGTGCCTATCTTAGGCACTCTGGGAAGCGGGGCGTGACACACCCCTTCTAGATCAGAAGAGACTTGCCCTTTCTTAATCTATATCTTAACTTGTCTTCTAATGCATCTCTTTAAAGTGGTCTGATTAAGGCCCCCTGCAATTATATTTATTTATAGGTGGAATTATGTTTGTTGATTCACCTTGCAGGACTGAAACTCAATAAGTGACGTGCAAACAACTTATTGTGATTATTGGGATTCGGAGACTTCCTAGACATGGTTTCCCCTGTTTCCCAAAATGATGAGGCAAGAAGTTCACATATTTCAGGGCATCAGAATTGTGAGCTAAATTCTGAAACTATAGACGATAGATCAGAAAACGCTATGTTTCTTACTCCTGAAAATGTTGATTCTGAAAATGTATCCATACCCAAGGAGCTTGATGAAAATGTTTCGCTAAATTCGGAAGAGGTAGATGTGAATGAGGAGGGCGCCGAAAGTGTCAGTAGATCACGAAATAAGCGGAAGAAATATTCTTCCCCGATGAAAGGCATGAGATATCCCTTAAGGTCTTCAGTGGGTGGTAGCCGAGTTCTTCGATCAATGTCGAATACGAAATCTAAGACCCAGCAGGAGCCAGCGAGTACTCAAGCCAATCTGGTGACTAAAGGAAGGGGGAAGAGAAGAAAAGTAAAGAGAGCTTTAAATGATGAATTTTCAGCGACCAGGAAACGTTTGAGATACTTGTTGACACGAATCAGCTATGAGCAGAATTTGATTGATGCATATTCTTGTGAAGGTTGGAAAGGCCAAAGGTTTGTGCTAAAGGATTCCATTTAATTTAATATATTTGGTTTTCATTCTTTCCCGACATATTAATCTGATTAGTATCTACTGTATTAATGAATTTGATAGAATGCTTGAACTTTTGGATCACTATTTCTTTGGATCCTATAATTCATAGATTATAGTAGTACTTTAATGGATTGGACTCCTTTATCACATTTTAAATCTTCTGTTGAACTGGATTTCATCTTTCCAAGTTAGTTAGTTTAAGCTGCACGCCAACTGGATGGAAGTCATTTAGAGAGATGTCGTCTCAAGACTCGTAACTGATTATAGATCATCTTTTAGATGTATTATACTTTGTGAAGAATCGTATTGTGAACCTACCTTTTTAATATCAAATCTAGAGTTGATGTTCAAAATTGAGTCAGGATTGACCAAATTTGTTGCAATCTCTCTGTCAGAATGTGAGCCTGCTGATCTAGCTTTCAGTAATTTTGGAACACTAGTTTCACTGAAACCACCATGCAAAATATTGCATGATGGTTGAATGAAAAAGTAGTTAGTTGAGCTGGCAGTCCATCACATAAATGTCTATAAACAGTGTTATAGGTATTACAGAGAGAGGGAAAAAGGTAGAGTTACAGGTTTAGAGCAGGCTAAGAATCCTCTATGGGGCTGTTTTGTAGCTAGGAAATGGAGATTCACGCAACATTTTGTTGAAAAAAAACTCCATTTCCTATCTTTGGTTAGCAACAAACTTCTCAAGTTCATTCTTGTTTGCTATAGTGATGGATGAGCTTACTAGAACTATCCAGGATGAGGTGTCTTGGTGTATGTTATTCGCTGATGATATTATTCTGGTAAATGAGACGAAAGCATGGGTTAATGCCAAATTGGAGTTATGGAGGTAAACGTTGGAATCTCGGGGTTTAAATTGAGTAGGTCCAAAACAACATATATGCAATGCAAATTCAGTAAACAGAGAAGTCGAGATCACAGTAGTATAAAATTGGATGGGTAAGAGATATCACCGAGCGACCAATTTAGATATCTAGGTTCCATCATCCAAAAGAATAGGAAGATCGATAGCGATGTCAACCAGAGGATTCAGGTTGGTTAGTTGAAATGAAGGAGTGCAACGGAGATTTTGTGCGATCATAACTTTACGTTAAGATTGAAAGGGATGTTTTATTGAAGTGCTATTCGACCTGCCTTATTGTATGGTACAAAATGCTGAGCTCCGAAGAAACATTATGCACAGAAGATGCATGTAGCGGAGATGCGCATGTTTCGTTGGATGTGTGGTAACACTAGAAAAAAATGAGGGTATTCATGCAAAGATTGGTGTAGTACCTGTGGAGGAAAAGATGCGCGAAAACCGTCTAAGATGTTTTGATCATGTACGACGCAGACCTATAGAAGTATCAGTTCGACTAATGTATATTATCGATTTAGGCCAAGTCAAAAGAGGGAAAGGGAGACCGAAGAAAACATAGATGGAGGCGATACAAAAAGATATGGATGCCAAAGGTCTTAAAGAAAGTATATTGTTCTATAGGAGTGAGTGGAGGCGGAGGATTCATGGGCTCAATCCGGCGTGATTCTCATGTTGGTTCATGTAGCCTACCCCATATGCTTGGGATAAAAGGATCGGTTGTAGTTGGTTAGCAACAAACTTGAGTTGGAAATGGAAATAGAGATGTAAAAAGCATCAAATTATTGAAACATTTGTTGCACTCATCTTGGTTGTAACAAAAGTTGCAGCTTTAGGAATGGTAAGCATAGTAATTATTATGGGATGCCACGTAAGCTTTGTATATGCGACATGTGCAAATTTGCAACAAATGTTGCATTTCCTTTAGTTTTTTGTTAACCAAACGCAAAAAATGATTTGGATTTGGAAATCCAATTACAAAACTTGGAGATAACCAAACAATGGATTTGGGCCATTTTTTTTGCAACAAATGCCGCATGCTACATTTGTTGCAATACTTTTGACCACCATACTGGTTTCCAAGTTAGAGGATTCACCTCACAAGTTGGAACGTTTTGGGCTTTTCAAAATCTTTTCCTTGCCATCCAACTATTTAAGCTTTTTGTGCTCGTTATGCAGCACAGTTAATACATATTCTCATCAGCAAGTTCTGGATAATCATTTCCTAATAAACGTGATCTCTTCTTACCAACTCAAGTTTTTCTTATTCCTTTGGAAATAATTCACAAGAAAATTTGTGTGAATGTTTTGCAGTTTACTAAAATTAGACTGCGCGGCACCATTAATGTTTGAATGTTATCAGCTGATGTCAGTAAAAAGATGTTCCATGTATTCATATTAGTATTTTCAATTACTGTGGGGTTTCCTTTTAATGATTATCGATCAATGAATGTCCTTGGTTCGCATATGTTCCCCAGTTAAGAAGTAATTCTTGGAGTTGGTACTAGTGTTTGCTTATTTTATTTATAAATATTAAGCTTTTCAATCCTTCAGTGCAGAAAATATCAGACCAGAGAAGGAGCTTGAACGAGCCAAGTCTGAAATTTTGCGTTGTAAATGCAAAATACGGGAACTGTTTCAGCAACTAGATTCTTCATTTTCTGAGGGAAGGTTTGAGGATTCTTTATTTGATTCCGAGGGACAGATTGATAGCGAAGATGTATGTAACCTCTCATGACACCATCAGAAGTATAGTGAAATTCAAAGAACCCTATTACCTCCATCAGCTCATTGCATCGTCATTTTGTCCTGTTGAGATTTTGTTAAAAATGCCAACTATAAACTGAACTGCAAATTATGTATTACGCCAGATATTTTGTGCGAAATGTGGTTCAAAGGACTCTTCTATTAATAATGATATCATACTCTGTGATGGGCTTTGTGATCGTGGCTTTCACCAGAAGTGTTTGAATCCTCCTCTGTTGAGTGAAGATGGTAAAACCAAACCCCTAATTTTATTTTGGTTTAATTTTAGATAATAGATGTTAAACTAATTTATTAATTGCCTTTTCCAGTTCCTAGAGATGAAGGTTGGTTGTGCCCTGCCTGTGATTGCAAGGTAGACTGCATTGATCTACTAAATGAAATTGGAAGTAAACTCCCTATTAAGGACCCGTGGGAGGTAAGTAATAACTGTTTAGATGTTATATTTCTGCCATGGATTTCCTTGAGCAGAATGGCATTATAGGTATCAAGAAGTTTTCAGCTGAAAGCTCGTTATTTATGTGCAGAAAGTGTTTCCAGAGGCAGTTGCTATCACAAATGGAGATGATCAGTCTGATGACTTGCCATCAGATGATTCAGAGGATCATGACTATAATCCTTGTGGTCCAGCAATCAATGAGGAACCAAATAGTACTCCTGCGCCTGACGATTCTAACAGTGATAAGCAAAATGAAAATTTTGGATTTCCTTCAGATGATTCAGAAGACGACGAGTTCGACCCTGATGCTCAAGATCCCGTTGAAAGCATTCTGAAAGAGGGATCTAGCTCAGATGAATCAGACTTTACATCAGATTCTGATGAGTTTTGTGCTGAGCTTAGTAAAACTAATGGCATTAATGAAGATTCTGCATCCTCTGTTCAGAATCAGAAGCCTATTCCCCAATCTGGTGAAGATAGGTGTGATGGAGACCTAGATCATTCTGAGCTTTCTTTTATGTTGGATCCAGGCTTGAACCAAGAGAATGTGCTAGTGTCAACAAAGAGGCAACTTGAAAAATTGGATTACAAGCGGCTGTATAATGTTAGTTTTCCTTCTGTAGCATTCTTCTAATTGTGTATTATAATCCTCCATATAACTCATCAACATATATATCCAAACATGTGTAGTAAGAATGTACACTTTAGGTGATGCAGATATATAACAAGCAATCAAACACAACGGAAATACATGTATCTACCCTAAAGGTTTACAATATACCTGATCCGATTGGTTGGGTCGTTTCTCGTCCACGTTACGTAGAAAATCTAATCTTTATCGCCTCCAAGTAACGGACGGAGGGAAACCACACTTTGGTAGAAAGCGAGAATCCCCCATTTGATCATCCTGCAAGCCAACCCAAAGTAGAAGAGAATGAATGAGACGACGACACTCTAGTTTTTCTCACATGTCTCGTATATCTTATATGTAACCCTAACTTACCCTATATGTATATATAGGTCACCCACTCTTATGGGCGGATATTGGGTTGTATCCGGTCCAATGGCTAACATACTCTTACTCGCACATTCGAGTGGGTGCCGTCCATACCTCCCTGAGCTGGTTTCCTGAAATATTGATTCCCTGAATCAATTGTCTCCGCGAGAATCTCCTCTTTATCTTTCTCATTCATACACATACACACGCACATATATATATTGGTGCGGCGTGGGCCGTTGAGAACCTACAAGTGAGTAGCCTTGCAGCCAGATCCGATAGGACCGACACAAGGATCTCCCTAAAAGTAAACAACATAAACCAAAATATGTTAAGCTTGCAAAATCTCATACCCCAGATCTGATCAGATATGTCTGCTCAAATACCTTTGATCCCTCTCAAAAGCGTACTTACACACCAAAGTGTACATATTGATTCATCGCACTCTTAAACCGCGCCACCGTGGCGTCAATAAGAGTTGGTCATGCAATGCGATCATGATACATTCCAATTGATCTTCCTCCGACTCTGAATAATTAGGTATGCTATTCATCCGCTTTCCTGACACTGCTCCGTATGTGCGGTATATTGTCATCGCAGCAGGAAACAACAGCTAAAGTAGCATACGCTTATAACATGCCTACCCAGATAGCTCAGTGTCGTTAAGGGTATAGACTGCTCATCCTTCCATGAAGGAGGTCGTCATAAGGGTTCACATACTAAGGGAGACGGGATCCATCTGTCACGCCCCGCTTCCCAGAGTACGCTAAGATGGGCACGTGACATAGCCAACCATGCTACCTGTGGATAGAAAAAATCCCTCCACAGTCACATTACGGCTGTAGAGATATCAAGAACAAGAAAGTAAACTAAATTATCTAGTACATGTCCATGAGCCAGAATGAATGAGTCAAGAAATAATGATATGCGGAAGCAAAAGATATAATAATGAAACACCTGGAAAGTAAAACTACATACCGACAGGAACTTCACCGCTCGGTCTAACAGCGGCAATACTCCTGATCAGTCTGCAACAAAGGTAGAAGGACCTGGGCCATGCAAAACCCAGACGTCAGCGCGTCATAACATCAAGCAACAATATGTAAACAGGGTAGCAAGACATGCAAGTATAATCATAAATGGTAAAGCAGGTGTAAAGCAATCTAAATCAGGGCAGTGAAAGGTAGCGTGCAGTGAGTAAACTAAACTGGTCAATTGGTTATCTACTCTCAAGTCTTTGAAATCAATTTGATGAATCGTCGATGTAACTCAATAGTATCCCGTGCATGCCCGAGACCACGGTCTACAGACTCTCGGGCTGAAACCGAGACGTGCCGCTAGGCAGTAAAAGGTAGCAGGTACAGACGAGTGATGTCAGCATCATCACTCCGGGGCTGGCCTAGCCCGTAAGACTGATCAGAACAGGTATCGAACTGTTGAGTTACAAGTCAGGTTTCACCATTGATTTCCCCATACCGCCAAGTTATGTATGTCAAGTCAGGTATTCAGTAATCAAGACCTAATGCCAACACATGATCAGGTAAAAGCAGGTTTGTCTGGAGAGACAACAGGAATGGTCCGTAAGGACTACATGTTAGGTTTGTTGGCATTAGACACAAGATCAAGTAACAGGTCAAGCCATGGTACATCAGGTCAAGTCAAGTAGTGTATTTAGGTGTCATGTCATGTCAAGAGTGTACGGTACCATGTCCTATCAGGTAGGAAGTGCAACAAGTCATGTCAGGAAGCACAAAATGTTATGTGGATGCTCATAATCAACTAGCATAAGCATGGGTATACAAAACAAGTATGAGTACTAATAGCACAATAAAATGGAATATTGTAATGTGATATGCAATCAGGTACAGATTAATGCATACAAATGCACAGTTATCGATTAGGGTTACATTTATAGTTTCAGTATTAATTAGGATGCAATTTATTAAATATGGAGTGTTAATATCACAGTATTATATAGTAATGTGATCTATGGATGCAATTATATGTATCTTAAATGCGATGGATGCAAACGGGTATCCGAAAAATTATAAAACTATAAAATGGTAATATGGGATGTACAACTAAGCAATATTTGATATAAATATTGATATAATAATATTAATATGGATAGCATATTCAAAGCGATTAGTAACTATAAAAGTGGTATTGATTAACCATGCACAAGAAAGTTCCGTTCAGAAATTCAGCGTCAACCTGATTTGTAAAATAGCTTAAAAATAACAAACATTCTCCAAAAGAGACGTGTCTTATACCAAAAAAGATAATTCAATAAGGTTTTCATTTTATAAGTATAAGTATCTCAGGTTGTCCCTACAAAAAGTTATGAACATTCAAAATTGAAAGTTTGCTGCTGGAATTTCCCTGGACAGCAGTTTAGAAACATATTTTCATTTGCATTTTACGTTATTTAAACAATTTATTTTGCAAGTAAATATTTCATAGAGTTATAGTATTATGAGTCAGCTTCGTAACGAACTAAAGAACGTATACTAATGATTTTTCTATGATTTATAATGAATTTTATAAGGTAAGGTGTACAGTAAACTTCAGATTTGTCGTATCCGCTTTGCGATGACGTTTCATGCGTAAACTATAATATTTTCAAATGTATAATATTATAAAATGCAGATTATACACTAATTAAAGATACTAATAAGAAATATTACGACGATATATAGTTTAAATGATATGGATGCAGGATAATGTAATCTGGTATGTCACAAGATAAGTTTTCATGATCTAGATTTAAAATGATATAAACGAATGCAAACGGAATATCGAAACGTTATAAAATAAAACATGGGGTACTAGATTTAAACTATAGGTATGGTATTTATTTAAATAGGTATAAAATGAATTATATAGCATGTAGCAAGATTAACTTGCCTAGACGGAACAAGAACGGATGTGTACGGAACGTGCTTCGTCGGCGAAATGTCGCGACGCGCGCATGGTACACGGAACGGTTCCAAACAACGCACGAGGGTGATCACGCAAGTTAGGTACGTTCAGTGGATCACTCGAATCATCAGCGACGAGCACGGCTCCGGCGGTGATCACCGGAATCAAGAAACAAGATCAAGAAAAAGAAAGAAGAAAGAAGAAAGAAGAAGAAGAAGAGGCTATGTATTAAATAAAGAAAGAAAAATTAAATAAATAATATATATATATATATATATATATATATATATATATATATATATATATATATATATATATGCAGAGGAGAGAGAGAGAGAAATGAGTTGTTAGTTTGTTAGGAAATTAGATTTAAAATTTTAAAAGATTTAGATTTAAAATTTTAGATAAGAGGTTTCAGTTTGTTAAAGAAATCGTATGAAAATATTTAAACTAAATTTTAAAATTAAATAAATTGAATTTTGGCGGGATACCAAAATATTTCAAAACGCGCCCGAGTCGGGTCTAAAACTTCAGATTTAAAAATACGAAAAATATGTGCGACTTTCAAAATTCAAAATGAATGTTCAGATAACGAAAATGCATACCCCTAAGAACGGATGCACGTACATGCGCGTAGCCATCCAAACACGTCTGTTTCACTGAACGGGACGAGAACAAGATGCGCGGATATTACCACGGGGTCAGGGGTATCATGCAGGCTGTGAAATGCAATTTTAAATTATTGTACATGACCTAAAATGTTATATGGTAAAATGCCAGTATGCAGTATACATGAGATGCACGTGTCTATGTAACAAGTCAGGGTAATCTATAAATATGAATCAAACAGGTTCAAGCAAGCGGGTCGGGTCGAATGCAATGTAAAATGTAAAATACTATTCGCACCCAAAACACGATAAATCAGGAAAATACCACAATTAAGGAAATACGAAAACTGGAATTGGTATAAATGAACTAGGGTGTTACATTATACCCAACTACAAAAGAATTTCGTCCTCGAAATTCCAAGAATAAGAAAGAATAAACAATCAACAAACTACAAGAATAGATGTGGAAACTTCTGTCGGATTTCATCTTCTCGTTCCCAAGTGGGTTCTCCATGCAAGCGATTACTCCAAGAAACAAGCTCAAGAGGGATAACTTTGTTCATAAGAACATTTTCTCTTCGATCCACAATTTACATCGGTCGCTCCTCAAAGGTTAAATCTTCTCGTACAGTCTGCTCCGAAAGATCCAATACATGTATTTCATCTCGAGCATACCTACGGGGTTGAGATACAAGAAACACGTCATGAACATTATCCAAAGATTGCGGTAACACTTAACGATACACCACTTCTCCAATACACTCCAAAATCTTAAAAGGTCCAACGAATCGAGGACTAAACTTTCCTCGACTTCCGTAACGGATCCCTCTCTAGTCGGTGACATCTTCAAGAATACTAAATCACCCACAGCGAACTCTAGAGGTTCTCTCGACGTATCAGCCCAACTCTTCTGTCGGTCTTGTGCTGCCTCACATGATTCCGGATAGTGTTAACCTTCTCAACTGTTTGCACGACCAAATCCGGTCCCAACAATCTTCGTTCTCCAACATCGTCCCAACAAACAGGTGAACGATACTTGCGACCATATAATGCTTCGAATGGAGCCATCTGAATAGTCGCTTGAAAGCTGTTGTTGTACGAAACTCCACCAAGTATAGATGATCCTCCCATGAACCCTTGAAGTCTAACATGCGATCTCTCAACATGTCTTCAAGAGTTTGGACCGTTCTCTCCGACTGGCCATCTGTTTGAGGATGATAAGCCGTGCTAAACTTCCATCGAGTTCCCAAACTTTCCTGTAAGCTCCTCCAGAAGTGTGATAAGAATCGGGTGTCATGGTCGGACACGATGCTCACAGGCACTCCATGCAATCTCACAATCTCATGTATGTACCGCTCTGCTGACGCTTCCGTTGACTAACCAACTCGAAACGGTATGAAGTGAGCTGCCCTGGTCAATCGATCAACAATCATCCAAACTGCATTGTTGCCTTTTGGACCCACGGTAGAGCTGTCACGAAATCCATGGTCATATGTTCCCACTTCCACTGAGGAATCGGAAGTGGTTGCAATAAACCAGCAACCCTTGATGTTCAGCTTTAACTTGCCGACACACCAAGCACTTTGCCACAAAGCGGGCAATCTCCCGTTTCACGCCTTCCCACCAGAAATGCTATCGTATATCTCGGTACATCTTCGTGCCTCCTGGATGTACGGATTATGCTGAACTGTGTGCCTTCTTCATAAGTTTTTCACGAATATCTCCTTTTGGCACACACAAGCGGCTACCATATCGCAACGAACCATCTTCATGGATCAATAAGTCTGTTCGAAGTCCAGCTTCAACCTGTTCTCGAAATTTTTGCAATCTAAGGTCCTGCAATTGCGCTGCTTTAATATTCTCGATCAACGACGACTGTACTTGCAGCTGCAACAACTGTCCCGAAGAATGCGGTAGCATAACTTCCAAATCGAATCTCCGAAAGTCTTCAATAGGTTTCTTCTGTGCAGTCAACATCTGAATTGGTGGCCACCGACTAAGTGCATCCGGCACAACATTAACTTTCCCCGGATGGTATTCAAGATCAAGGTCATCGTCAGCCATCAGCTCCAACCACCTACGCTGCCTCTTATTAAGCTTCTTCTGTGTGAACACATACTCCAGGATTTTGTGATCGATGAATACTTCGACCCCTTTCGCCCAATAAGTAGTGTCTCCAAATCTTCAAAACAAACATCACAGCTGATAGCTCCAAGTCAGGAGTTGGGTAGCCCTTCTCATGGGTCTTCAACTGTCTCGATGCGTAAGCTATAACCTTCCCATACTGCATCAAAACACATCCCAAAGCTTTCCCAGATGCGTTGATGTGAATCACCAATCCTCCGGAACTGTCTGGCACGGTTAAATAAGATCGGTTATCAACCTTTGCTTCAACACCTCAAAAGCTGACGCACACTTATCCGTCCGTACAAACGGTACCTCCTTGCGCGTAAGCTTGGTCAAGGCTCAGCCAAACGAGCAACATTCCCCACGAACCTTCTGTAGTATCCTGCAAGTCCAAGAAACTTTTGATCTTTACAACGTTCTTCGGAATCGGCCAGTCTTGAACTGCTGCAATCTTCCCTGGGTAAATGGTGATTCCATCTCCAGCTATGACATGTCCCAAAACTTTACTTCTTCAAGCCAAAACTTGCACTTGCTCATCTTAGCATATAATCTTTCTTGCCTCAGTGTCTGCAGTGCGATCTTCAAGTGTTCTGCATGCTCTTCAATGCTCCTCGAGTAGACCAGAATATCCTCAGTGAACACCACTATAAACTGGTCCAAGAACGGTGAAGGATTCGGTTCATCAAGTCCATAAATATCGCCGGTGCATTCGTGACTCCAAATGGCATAACTAAATACTTGTAATGTCCATACCAAGTTCGGAACGCAGTCTTACAAATATCTTCTGATTTAACTCGGACCTGATGATATCCGGACCGCAAATCCAGCTTCGAGAATACCCTCACGCCACTAAGCTGCTCGAACAATTCGCCAATGCGAGGGATCGGGTACTTGTTCTTAATAGTCACCCGGTTTAATGTCTATAATCGATGCACATCCTCCTTGTGCCATCTTTCTTCTTGACTAGAAGAACTGGAGCTTCCCAAGGTGAATTGCGCGAATTCAACCCTTCTCTAGCAATTCGGTAACCTGCTTCTTTACTTCTTCCAACTCCACTGATGCCATTGGATAATACGCCTTTGAGATTGGCGCTGCACCAGGAACAAGATCAATCGCAAACTCCACATCTCGTTTGCGGTAACTCGAGATGTCTTCGAACACGTCCATGAAATTTCGTAATATAGCCGGCGCTTCTTCCTTAATAACTTCCATCGACGAAAGAACACTGTTTGTCGGCCTAGCCCTAAATTCGATTGGCCCGACCGAACTACTTCCTCCATCAAAACAAACTCCGGATGTCTGGGAATCTGGAAGTTCGCTTTCCTTGCTCTACAATCACTGTGAGCGTAGAAGGTGCCAAGAAAAATCCATTCCCAAGACCACAACAAACAAGGAGTGCACCAGAATTGAATAATTCTAATGCGGAAGATAAGAACAAGTAGGATACCAAGATGACTTCATCCGAAATCAAGATACTGAAGAGGATTAAGCACGGTAAATAGGGTTCAAGCTGGTAATAAAACAATAACTGGTAAGCAATGAAACCGAGAGAAGCAAGGTAGTATAACGATCATGGAATAAAGAAGTGAATCAAGACCAGGACTCCAGGTTACTTAAATAGAGTACTGCATTGTAACCATGCTGCAGTTCATGGGTACAATTACATAACTCCACTCAAGTCGCCCAAATCCTAGTATCAGAATCAAGAATAAGGAGAGACAATAGAAAACCAAAAGGGTTTCAAGTCGAGATGCAAAGTGGTTTGCATATCGTCAAGGCGAAAGATAAAAGAAGGATATGATTCAAGAATCACAATAATCAAGATGGCAGGACATGTTCCTAATCACGAGTATTCTGATTCGAGTATTGGGTCCAATACCCAACTACAAAAGAATCAAACCCGATCAACCTATATCCCATGGCTCTGATACCAAAAGAACCATGTCACGCCCCGCTTCCCAGAGTACGCTAAGATGGGCACGTGACATAGCCAACCATGCTACCTGTGGATAGGAAAAATCCCTCCACAGTCACATTACGGCTGTAGAGATATCAAGAATAGGAAAATAAACTAAACTATCTAGTACATGTCCATGAGCCAGAATGAATGAGTCAAGAAATAATGATATGCGGAAGCAAAAGATACAATAATGAAACACCTGGAAAGTAAAACTACATACCGACAGGAACTTCACCGCTCGGTCTAACAGCGGCAATACTCCTGATTAGTCTGCAACAAAGGTAGAAGGATCTGGGCCATGCAAAACCCAGACGTCAGCGCGTCATAACATCAAGCAACAATATGTAAACAGGGTAGCAAGACATGCAAGTATAATCATAAATGGTAAAGCAGGTGTAAAGCAATCTAAATCAGGGCAGTGAAAGGTAGCGTGCAGTGAGTAAACTAAACTGGTCAATTGGTTATCTACTCTCAAGTCTTTGAAATCAATTTGATGAATCGTCGATGTAACTCAATAGTATCCCGTGCATGCCCGAGACCACGGTCTACAGACTCTCGGGCTGAAACCGAGACGTGCCGCTAGGCAGTAAAAGGTAGCAGGTACAAACGAGTGATGTCAGCATCATCACTCCGGGGCTGGCCTAGCCCGTAAAACTGATCAGAACAGGTATCGAACTGTTGAGTTACAAGTCAGGTTTCACCATTGATTTCCCCATACCCCCAAGTTATGTATGTCAAGTCAGGTATTCAGCAATCAAGACCTAATGCCAACACAGGATCAGGTAAAAGCAGGTTTGTCTGGATAGACAACAGGAACGGTCCGTAAGGACTACATGTTAGGTTTGTTGGCATTAGACACAAGATCAAGTAACAGGTCAAGCCATGGTACATCAGGTCAAGTCAAGTAGTGTATTTAGGTGTCAGGTCATGTCAAGAGTGTACGGTACCATGTCCTATCAGGTAGGAAGTGCAACAAGTTATGTTAGGAAGCACAAAATGTTATGTGGATGCTCATAATCAACTAGCATAAGCATGGGTATACAAAACAAGTATGGGTACTAATAGCACAATAAAATGGAACATTGTAATGTGATATGCAATCAGGTACAGATTAAGGCATACAGATGCACAGTTATCGATTAGGGTTATATTTATAGTTTCAATATTAATTAGGATGCAATTTATTAAATATGGAGTGTTAATATCACAGTATTATATAGTAATGTGATCTATGGATGCAATTATATGTATCTTAAATGTGATGGATGCAAACGGGTATCCGAAAAGTTATAAAACTATAAAATGGTAATGTGGGATGTACAACTAAGCAATATTTGATATAAATATTGATATAATAATATTAATATGGATAGCATATTCAAAGCGATTAATAACTATAAAAGTGGTATTGATTAACCATGCACAAGAAAGTTCCGTTCAGAAATTCAGCGTCAACCTGATTTGTAAAATAGCTTAAAAATAACAAACGTTCTCCAAAAGGGACGTGTCTTATACCAAAACAAAGATAATTCAATAAGGTTTTTATTTTATAAGTATAAATATCTCAGGTTGTCCCTACAAAAAGCTATGAACATTCGAAATTGAAAGTTTGCTGCTGGAATTTCCCTGGACAGCAGTTTAGAGACATATTTTCATTTGCATTTTACGTTATTTAAACAATTTATTTTGCAAGCAAATATTTCATAGAGTTATAGTATTATGAGTCAGATTCGTAACGAACTAAAGAACGTATACTAATGATTTTTCTATGATTTATAATGAATTTTATAAGGTAAGGTGTACAGTAAACTTCAGATTTGTCGTATCCGCTTTGCGATGACGTTTCATGCGTAAATTATAATATTTTCAAATGTATAATATTATAAAATGCAGATTATACACTAATTAAAGATACTAATAAGAAATATTACGACGATATATAGTTTAAATGATATGGATGCAGGATAATGTAATCTAGTATGTCACAAGATAAGTTTTCATAATCTAGATTTAAAATGATATAAACGAATGCAAACGGAATATCGAAACATTATAAAATTAAACATGGGGTACTAGATTTAAACTATAGGCATGGTATTTATTTAAATAGGTATAAAATGAATTATATAGCATGTAGCAAGATTAACTTGCCTAGACGGAACAAGAACGGATGTGTACGGAACGTCCTTCGTCGGCGAAATGTCACGACGCGCGCATGGTACACGGAACGGTTCCAAACAACGCACGAGGGTGATCACGCAAGTTAGGTACGTTCAGTGGATCACTCGAATCGTCAGCGACGAGCACGGCTCCGGCAGTGATCACCGGAATCAAGAAACAAGATCAAGAAAAAGAAAGAAGAAAGAAGAAAGAAGAAGAAGAAGAAGAGGCTATGTATTAAATAAGGAAAGAAAAATTAAATAAATAAAATATATATATATATATATATATATATATATATATATATATATATATATATATATATATATATATATATATATATGCAGAGGAGAGAGAGAGAGAGAGAGAAAGGAGTTGTATGCAGAGGAGAGAGAGAGAGAGAGAGAGAGAGAGAGAAAGGAGTTGTTAGTTTGTTAGGAAATTAGATTTAAAATTTTAAAAGATTTTTAGATTTAAAATTTTAGATAAGATGTTTCAGTTTGTTAAAGAAATCATATGAAAATATTTAAACTAAATTTTAAAATTAAATAAATTGAATTTTGGTGGGATACCAAAATATTTCAAAACGCGCCCGGGTCGGGTCTAAAACTTCAGATTTAAAAATACGAAAAATATGTGCGACTTTCAAAATTCAAAATGAATGCTCAGCTAATGAAAATGTATACCCTTAAGAACGGATACACGTACATGCGCGTAGCCATCTAAACACGTCCGTTTCACTGAACGGGACGAGAACAAGATGCACGGATGTTACCACGGGGTCAGGGTATCATGCAGGCTATGAAATGCAATTTTAAATTATTGTACATGACCTAAAATGTTATATGGTAAAATGCCAGTATGCGGTATACATGAGATGCACGTGTCTATGTAACAAGTCAGGGTAATCTATAAATATGAATCAAACAGGTTCAAGCAAGCGGGTTGGGTCGAATGCAATGTAAAATGTAAAATACTATTCGCACCCAAAACACGATAAATCAGGAAAATACCACAATTAAGGAAATACGAAAACTGGAATTGGTATAAATGAACTAGGGTGTTACACCATCCCTCGTCCTCCTTATATACACGATCCAAGCGCACATCGTATGACAACGTGCTACGGTATAAAATTCTCTCCTGAGAGTACGCTATTAAGGTTATATCATACAGACCCAAGTACAATCATCCTGTGATTGACTTATCTGGTCATATCGCCCTACGGTATGCCTGAGATCTCCTGACAAGCTCGCACCTTGTGCGACGAGCCAAACCCCTAGTCTGGCTATATGTAAATAGGTAAAAGTGGCCATGGGATAACCATTTCGATCGCTTGGCCTACTGCACATGGTAACCTCATTCTGACCCGATCAAGACGACTCTATTAAGTGTTCCCACTGTCGCCATACTCAATTTTCAACACCACAATCATTGCTCTGAGCAGCGACATCTAGCACTTAGTCTCACCTTCGTATGCTTAACATAAAGAGCATCTTTCGTGTAAGGGAGAGTTCCTACCTGCTGACATATCCTTGTTAAATGTGTGTCGTGCACACATCGTGTATCTTGTACACTTGTATTCCATGCCTGAAATAGTCAAATAAAATATAGAAATATCCATCCCAGATAATAAACAAAAGAAAGCTATACACCATCAATCTTAAATATGCATCTATAAAGTCGCCATACATAATAATAGTATCAAAAATAAGAGAAAGGTCTATCAAGTTATCTGAAATGCAGTACGTCATCCAGGACGAAGCCCAAACGCACATAGTGTTACTCAGCTATTTCCTTCGTCATCGGATCCCTGATTGTTTGGCCTGAAGGAAAACCTTATAGTTTAGACCACCTTTTCATGCCACTTATTTCTTGATGAGGTGTCGTTAGATCTATAAGTGCCTCAACTTTCCATATATATGGGATCGTTTGAGTATGCTATCGTTGACCTGATGTCATGATAAAGAGAAACCATGTTTCCTTGCATGCGAAATCACGCGCAAGCTCCCGAGGAATCACCTTAGCCTAGCAGCCCTTTTGGCGCTACTGAGGTAGCCGCATATTCCACCCCATGATGAAAAAGCTACACCTCATGTTTCTTGCTATTTCGAGTGATGGCCCTTCCATTATGCAAGAAAGCACGTGCAGATGTGCATGTACTCATACCTATATTGTCGGCTCAGTCAGCATTTGTATGTCCACATGACTACAAACCTGATTCCTCATAGCACTATGTATTGTGGGCCGTCCCACATAAATACCTGAAAATTCTCGTCACTTCATCCCAACAAGCATACCCTACTACTTAGTCCAATCGGTAAGGGTTATATGTCTGGTAAAGTACACATTATGCATACATTAGACTACTGACTATGCAAAACGGAACCCACAAAATCTGTCTCTGTGTCAAGAGTCTTATAGCAAAGATCAAAACTAAAAACATACCCATTAGCGACTGTAGTAATAAACTGGTGAGTGACTATGCGGGTTGAACCATTTCAAGACATACCTCATGTGAGTCTCCAAAGACAAACATAGAAAGCTCTTGAAATGATTCATGTTGGATCCAATTCCCAAACATAAACTCAACATCTCGTGTATCCTCTATAGCCAGACCAATCACTCCAAATGGCACTTATTGTCTCCAACTCACTTTTGGTCATCACAACATCGTTCACAACAAGATCTCTGAACCTACAGTCGTCATATTCAATTATCGTTGGTCTATATCCAATATAGATTGATCACATCGAACTAACAACTGCTTGGATAAGTGTTTCAAGTTATAAATGGACTCTCTGAGTCGACTCGAGCCTTAGCTTTGAAACCGATAGGCAGATCTTCTAGATCTTTTTATCCAAATCTCCATCGACAATACGTTCTAAGTCTCCAGGACTAGCTCAAGATCTTTATATGCAACGATGCGTAAAGAAAGACAAAATAGATGTAATCATCACCTTGGGTGAAAAGTGTCTATTCATTGTCCACCTAGGCTAGGTGAATCCCTACGCCAATAAGCGTGCCTTATATTTTTCTACAATATCCTTCTCCTTTCGTAAGACTTCGAAAAACCCAGTTTTTATCAATAGTCATACGTCTGGTAAGATAATTTGACCAAATTCCAGACTTGATCCTCTAACGTTGACTTGCACCTCTTCCATTGTCATTATTCACTCCCTCGCAATAGGCCCATAAATAACGTCTTCATATTACTTGGGCTCAGTAACCAATACCGAGTTACCATAGATATCCCCCTTTCGATATCGAAACATCGTCGGGGTGTCAATCCACAACACTATCTACAAGTCTCTTGAGAATTCATGACTGGCTTCGAGCCATCAACGGAAATAGCGCTTCCATTGTTGCCAGCCGCTAAAGGAACCAATTTCTTCTATTCCGCTGACTGACTAGGAGTCCCTCCAATCTCGTAGAATCCCAAATCCTAATCTACTTCTGTCTTTTGCGAAAAAATCATCCCGAGGAAATTGCTCGATGTTTCCTCCTCTAGGAAATCACTCGTTATTTCTTCCCTAAAGAAATCATCCGTTTCTTGTATGAGGAAATCAATGTCACACGATCAAATGTCAATCACAGTCCTATCACATACTCATAGACACAAGTGACCTCCCAGATCTCTCGCTCGTCCACTACTCATAAGGTGTTGACTATCCTGTTTTTGAAAAACACATGATCAAGAACATAAGCCGCTGCCAACAGCGCATCTCTCAAACAACATGTAAGATTGCCCCCTGCTATCATGTTCTTTATCATATCTAGGGTTACCTAATTCTCCTCTCCACAACACCATTTTGTTGCAAAGTTTACGGTATCATGAGCTATCTGACGATTCTTTTTCCTTTATTCAGTTCCCTGAACTGCTAAAATAAATACTCATGGCTTGCTTACAGTTTCCAGAACTGCTTAGTGAAACACGCACAATCCCGTTTGCATGAACTGGCTCTTCACTTCACTAATACCACGTTTGATACAAATCAAACGCTTTAGTTTCATATGAGATCAATAGCCATACCGAGTAGTTATTAATGAAGGTGTTGAATTAGAAAACTCCACTACGTGTCTTCATGTTTATTGGTCCGTATCTATCGGAGTGAATTATCTATAATGGATATCTAAATAGTTTTACTCTAATAGTTTTGCCTCTAAGACAAACTCTCACAAGTAGATGCTTTGAGTTTGGCTCAAATGTTAACTCATCCACCCCAGGTGGTTAAGTCATCCCATCTATTTGTTGACCTAATCTTTCATGCCACTCATGACATTTATAGAAGGGTCAATTCTCAAAACCATAAGAAACTCATAAGACATATTGTCCCATTAAGCTGAAATTGAAACTGCAATCGACGGGAAGATGATTTGTAGATAGCTATCAGTATTTTCGATGCAGAATTGACTCATATGTCCTCGATACATGATTTTCTTCCATAAACTTTTCTGCCCCCAGCAGAAAGCCTTCTTCCACTCAGGATTTTGACAGGAAGATTATTTATGGATAGCCATCTGCATTCCCGATGTAGAATAGATTCATATGTTCTCGACACATGATTTGCTTTTACAAACTTTTCTGCTCTAAGCAGAAGGCAAATTTTCACTTAGTATCCTGACGAGTGGAGCGGTTCAAATTCCCACAGTCAAACGTTGGAGTTATTATGTCCATTATTACCAGCACATTTCTCCATGTCAGATCACTTAAGTTAACGCGTTATTCCTGTTTTCGTAGCTCGATTTAACCCTTCTTGCGCTAGGACACCTGCTCTTGCATACTGTTGACCTCGTCAACATATCAACAGCGCTCTTGGTTCTATCGTCCTTGGCGATTAAACTTTAAGTCTCAATTAGTCGAAACGTACTAGCAAATCCAACACATTCGCTTCCGCATAACTGATTCATATATCGAGTAGAAAAATATATAACCGCATGTTACTATCGCTCAACAGTCTAACTGGAGCAGCACTCTTCAGATCCCGGATCGATGAAGATATAACTCTTAAGCGTATCCACATAACTTGGTTTGGCTAATTATATGAAAATAAGATCAAAAAACGAGAAATAACATGACATTGCCACGTCGCATGTATTACCCCGTAATCACCACACACCTTATCTCTTGTCACATAGATACCCTGTAACTACCGCTCAGCATAAACTGCAGGTGCTCGGCAATTAAACATATGATCACTAATGACATTGCTTTTCATCACGTTTAACGCGTAGAGCGATTCTAGATGCGTCAATCCTCTAAAGATTGCTGCATCTCGATGGTGCTGCATCGTGTAGCCCCGCTACATCGCTGCTATCTCGATAGTGTTGCATCGTGTAGTCCCGCTACATCGTCGCCATCTTGTCACTGGCGTCTAAGCCTTTCGGCTTGTTCATATAATATTAAACTAATGTTTCAATTTTATTATGTTATCATCATCTATCATCTCACCACTGGTGAGACTGACGATATCTTGACTTTATTATGGATGCGTTAAGACTATGACATATAATGGAGTACCGTTCTTTCCTAAAAAATGATTCGTTTTCAACTTATCTTAACAAAAATAATAAACTTACTACCCGGAAGAAAGAAAGAAAGTTTATGGTTCCAACCACATTCTTCAAAACTATTAAATTTAAAATATTGTTAAAATGATTGAACAACGGAACACAAATCTTTTAGAAATGGGGTGATTGGGTAGTCGAATCTATACTCCCGTCTCCTATCAAAATCTCCCACTTGAAATTTTTCAGATTAATACAGTATGCGTCTTTATATATATAATATGCCATGCACAACACAAAATACAACAATTAATCTAACAAATATCATTTTTGTTTAAACTACCCTATCTAATCTTGTCCGTTTTATTAGGGTTTTCGTTTTATTCGTGAAATTAATACGCGTCCCAGACGCTCCCACTGGAACAATCACCCATCAAATCTTCAAAATTTTATGTGAGAATAAAAATTTACAACTTTTGGCGAGCAAACAAAATTTTCGAAAAAAAATAGAACTCATAGTTAACTGCAAAACACTTAACTAACCCAGAACTTGAGTGGAAAACTCCCCAAATATAAGAAAACTCATAAAATATTTTTCTGGAATTTTTTAATTTTAATTTAATTTTATTTTTTTTAATTATATAACCGAGCCGGCTCGGCCAGCTCAGGCCTCTGGCCTGGGCTAAGGCCCGAGCCCAGCTTGGGCCTGGGGCTGGCCCCCTCCCCATAATTTTTTTTAAAAAATTATTTTCTTATTAAAAAAAGTCCCAAAATATAAAATTTCTAAAGACTTTTCTCCCTACGAGTCGTGAGGATCTCGTAAGTGTCTTTTCTCCTTAGGAGTCGTGAGGATTCCTAAGTGTGTTTTTTCTTATAAGTCGTAAGGATCTTATAAGAGAGTTTTCTTCCTTACGAATCGAGAGGACCCGTAAGTGTTTAATGAGATTGACATGTAGATGACGTATTTCCGTGACGTGGTCATGTGGATGACGTGTTTCCGCGACGGGTTCATGTGGATGACGTGTTTCCGCAACGGGGTCATGTAGATGACGTATTTCCGAGACGGGGTCATGTAGATGACGTATTTCCGCGACGGGGTCATGTGGATGACGTATTTCCGAGACGGGGTCATGTAGATGACGTATTTCCGCGACGGGGTCATATGGATGACGTATTTCCGAGACGGGGTCATGTGGATGATGTATTTCCGCGACGGGGTCATTTAGATGACGTGTTTCCGAGACGGGATCATATAGATGACGTATTTCCGCGATGGGGTCATATGGATGACGTATTTCCGAGACGGGGTCATGTGGATGACGTATTTCCGAGATGGGGTCATGTAGATGACGTATTTCCGAGACAGGGTCATTTAGATGACGTATTTCCGAGACGGGGTCATTTGGATGACGTGTTTCCGAGACGGGGTCATGTGGATGACGTATTTCCGATACGGGGTCATGTAGATGACGTATTTCCGAGACGGGGTCATTTAGATGATGTATTTCCGAGACGGGGTCATGTAGATGACGTATTTCCGAGACGGGGTCATTTGGATGACGTATTTCCGAGACGGGGTCATTTGGATGATATGTTTCCGAGACGGGGTCATATAGATGACGTATTTCCGCGACGGGGTCATGGGGATGACGTATTTCCGAGACGGGGTCATGTGGATGACGTATTTCCGAGACGGGGTCATGTAGATGACGTATTTCCGAGACGGGGTCATTTGGATGACGTCTTTCCGAGACGGGGTCATTTGGATGTCGTGTTTCCGAGACGGGGTCATATGGATGACGTATTTCCGAGACGGGGTCATGGGGATGACGTATTTCCGAAACGGGGTCATGTAGATGACGTATTTCCGAGAAGGGGTCATTTGGATGACGTATTTCCGAGACGGGGTCATTTGTATGACGTGTTTCCGAGACGGGGTCATGTGGATGACGTTGCGTCTGTTGTAATGAGACGAATATCGAAGTGGTCTCTAGGTTGTTTGTGAACCGTTGAGATTTGGATTTTTCTTCTGATAGAGCCTGGGGAGGGAAGGTGTGTTTCCTTCTTTGTTTGCGCCCCTGGATTGTATTCATGGATTGATGTGATATCACCTGTAGGGCATAAATTTTTATTATTATTATTTTTATTTCTTTCCACGATGCTCTATCATTTCAGCTTTTATATCGCGAAGGTCGCAATTGCCCAATCATTTCGGCTATTTTTCGCGGCGTCCAATCAGTTCGGCTATTTATTTTATTTTTACTCGCTGCTTTTTATTGCGAGTTGCTCAATCATTTCGGCTTTTTTGCATGCATACATTTTTTTACTTGCCGATTTTGTTGCAAGTTGCCCCATCATTTCGGCTATTTCGTATGCATGTGTGGCTTGCTAGCTTCTTACTGCAAGCTTGGAGTTAGACACCGCTTTCGGCATCAGCACCGTTACAACTGGAATATTGCCACGAGCGAATCATCATTTGCCTCTGTCGATGTCGAACAAGGGTGGCTTAGAGAACAGGGTTAGGATCCTGTCGACTAAGGTTTTCGACTTTATGAGCTGTAAGGGTCTCATAAAGGTTTTTCTCCTACGAGTCGTAAAGATCACGTAGGTGCGTTATCTCCTCAAGAATCGTGAGGATTCCTAAGTGCATGTTCTCTTATAAGTCGTAAGGATCTTACAAGAGTGTTTTATCCTTATAAGTCGAGAGGGCTTACAAGGGCTGTTCACCGTGTAGACATATCCCTAGTCACGGAGGGGACTTTGTTGGGAAAATGTTTATTCGCGCCCGTGGATTGTATACAAGGGTCAACGTTGAGCCGCTTGTAGGGCAGTATTGGAGGTTGTGGTGGCTGCTTAAGAACAGGTTCAGATCCCTGTAGCTTAAGACTTTTGAATCTTATGAGCCGTGAGGGTCTCATAAGAGAGTTCTCCTTACGAGTCGTGAGGATCTCGCAAGTGTAATTTCTCCTTAGGAATCGTGGGGATCCCTAAGTGTGCTGCTCCCTTGTGAGTCGTAAGGATCTCACGCGGGTGGTTTCTCCTCACAAGGTCGAGAGGACCCTGCAAGTGTCTTTTAACGAGATTGCGCCCTTTCGGGTTTTCACAAAACTCGCCGGTAGCCCTGCTGTTTTTACTCACGGAGCCCTTTTGGGTTTTCATCCGTGCCCTCTTCGCTTATGGACATACCTTTTTTTTTATTCTAACGAGATTGCGCCCTTTCGAATTTTCATAAAACTCGCCGGTAGCCCTGTTGTTTTTACTCACGGAGCCCTTTCGGGTTTTCATCCGTGCCCATTTTGCTTATGGACATACCGTTTTCTTTCTTCTTCTTTTTTTTCTTTTTTTTTTGTATCAGCTTTGGGATGCTGCAATCCGCCGTAGTTTATCGATATCTCGGTTAACAGCTAGTTTTAGGACATAATGGTCTATTGTTAGTTTAAGGACGTTTTGGTCCGCTGTTAGTTTAAGGACGTTTCGTTCCGTTGCCGGTTACTACTTATAGAGTTTGGGCTTAGGAAGATAGCAAGCGGACATAGTCGTCGTCATCTATCATTGACCTACGCCGTGACTCGTCAGGCGTAGTACTTCAGGAAGCGACCGTTTATTGGCCTGAAAGGTCTTTCACCATGTATGTCCATAAGTAAATAGGCCCCACCCTGGTAGACCTTGTCTATGATATACGTGCCTTCATAGTTCGGCTCGAATTTCCCCCGTTTGGCACGATTGGGGATCATAGGTCTTTTGACCACTAGCACGAGTTCGCCTTGGCAGAATGTTCTCGGTCTAGTCAATCTTTCGTATGAGCGCGTCATCTTTGCTTTATAAGCCTCCACATTTTGTTGCGCTATGAGCCGGGTTTCATCAAGGGCATCGAGCTCCTCAAGCCGAAGGTGGGCATTCTCTTCATCCGTTAGCTCATAATGAATTGCCACTCGTAGAGAGGGTAGCTCTATCTTGAGGAGGAGTACTGCCTCTGTACCGAATACCAATGCGTACGGAGTTGTGTTCGTGGCCGTTTTGAACGTAGTTCGATACGCCCAGAGAGCTTCATGCAGTCTCTCATGCCAGTCCTTCTTATTTCGAGACACCATCTTTTTCACGATCTTCGTCAAGGTCTTGTTAAAAACCTCAGCTAGACCGTTAGCTCGGGGATTATAGATTGAGGAGTATCTCCAGTCTATGTTATGCTGTTGTGTGAAGCGTCTGATCTTGTGGCTTCTATAGGCTGGCCCGTTATCGGAGATGATCCGTCGTGGAGTCCCAAACCGATAAATGACGTGTGTCTTGAAGAAATGGAGGATATTCTCCGTCTTCACTTCCCTCAGCGGTACTGCATCTGCCCATTTGGAGAAGTAATCAGTTGTCGCCAAAATGAATCGATGTCCTCTGAACGATGCTGGTTTGATGGGGTCGATTATGTCGGTCCCCCACATTTCAAACGGCCAGCTAGCCACTGTTGGATGTAGTGGGTTTGGATGCTGATGGATAAAGTCCCCGTGAATCTGGCACGAGTGGCACTGCTTCGCGTATTCGAGGCAGTCTTGGATCATCGTGGGCCAATAATATCCCATCCGTTTGATCTTCAGCTTCATCTTTGGCCCGGCTTGATGAGAACCGCAGAGTCCGTCGTGAGTTTCTTGGACGACTCTTCTTGCCTCTTCAGGTCCCAAGCATCTTAGCAACAGAGAATCAAATGACCTTTTATACAGAGTATCATTGACGAAGGCGTAAGACAGAGCTCGTTTCATAAGCTGATGTCTTGAGGACGCATCTTCAGGTGTTCGACGGGATTTGAAGTAGTCTATAAAGACTTCTCTCCAATCCATAACCTTTTCCTGGTCTTTTATTTGCAGAGTCATTTTCTCGGTCGCTCCCTTTTCTTCGGATGACTCCGGAGATACTTCTGCTGGAGCCAGAACCCGACGGCTTTGCATAATGATCCTCGCGTCATCGAGGTTTTCGTCGGCCAGTTCTTTAGCGAGCTTGGCTAATGCATCCGCCTTGCTATTTTCCGCACGCGGTATACTTTCCAAGGTACAGGAAGGAATTTGAATTAGCAGTCGCTGTACTCTCTTGCCGTACTTTACCAGCTCTGGTTTGCACGTCTGATAGTCGCCGTTTACTTGACTAACGACCAGTTGGGAGTCTCCGTATATGAGGTGGTTTTCAATTCCCATGTCGATAGCGATCTCGAGACCTGCTATCAAAGCTTCATACTCGGCTTCATTGTTTTTCCTCGGCTCTGTTAAGGAGAAGGCAAAGCACATTATCCTTCCTTGTGGAGTTACGAAGATGAGGCCTACCCCTGATTTGATTATGGGCGTGCTTTGTTTGCGCTTCTTCATGGAAGACGCCCCATCAAAACAGAGTTCCCACCAGGTATCACCACCGTCGATCGTGTCAAACGCATGCTCGTCTGGCAGTTCGCAATTCAAAAGAGAATCGGCAGGTATCGGATGCTCAGCGAGGAAGTCGGCGATGGCCTGGCCTTTCACTGCTTTAAGAGGCCGATAAGTTATCGAGAATTCCATCAAGAGCAGGGCCCATTTAGCGAGTCGTCCTGTTAATATGGCCTTCGACATCAAGTATTTGAGAGGATCCACTTTTGGTATGAAATGGACCTCATGTGCCAACGCATAATGTTTGAGCTTCGTTATTGCGAAGATCAACGTCAGGCAGTGTTTTTCAATGGGAGAGTAATTGCCTTCTGCCTCCAGGAGAACTCGACTCAGATAGTAGATGGCTCTTTCTTTCCCTTGGTCATTCTCTTGTGCCTATAGCGTGCCTAAAGAACCTTCGAGGGCTGTTGTATACAGAATAAGAGGCTTTTCCCTGACCGGAGCGGCCAGCACTAGCGGATTCTGCAGGTACTGCTTGATTTCGTCCAGCGCGCTTTGGCATTTGCGATCCCAGATGAACGGGGTTCCCTTCTTCATCAGGTGACTGTAAGGACGACACTTGCCTGAGAGATTGGCTATAAATCGCCGGATATATGCGAGCTTTCCTTGGAGAGACCGTAGCTGTTTGAGAGTCCTTGGCGAAGGCATTTCCATGATCGCCTTGATCTTCGACGGGTCTATCTCGATTCCTTGGTGTCGGACGATGAATCCTAGGAATTTGCCCGAGGAAACTCCGAACGCGCATTTGAGAGGGTTCATCTTCAAGTTGTATTGCCGAAGGCGCTAAAACACGATCTTCAGATGCTCTAAATGTTCCTCGTATGATTTGCTTTTAACTACGAGGTCGTCGATGTAGCATTCAACGATTTCATGTATGAGATCGTCGAAAATCTTCGTCATGGCCCTCTGATAGGTGGCGCCAGCGTTCTTTAGACCGAAAGGCATCACCTTGTAGCAGAATATGCCCAAAGGGGTCCGCAAATCGGTGTGCTTCTGGTCCTCGGGATGCATCTTTATCTGATTGTATCCTGACGATCCGTCCATGAAGGAGAAGACTTCGTGAGTGGACATGCTATCTATCATCAGCTCGGTGACCGGTACCGGAAAGTCGTCCTTTGGGCAGGCTTTATTGAGATCCCGAAAGTCCACACATATGCGCACCGTCCCATTCTTCTTCATCACCGGGACAATGTTGGCGATCCAGTCAGGGTACTGAACCTCTTGGATAAAACCGGAGTCGATTAGTTTCTTGACCTCGGCATTGATGCTCATCTCAATCTCGAGCCGCATCCTTCTCGGCGCTTGTTTGATCGGCTTGACGTCCGGGGATATCGCCAATTTGTGCACAGCAATCTCTGGATCTAATCCTGGCATTTCGGAATAGTTCCATGCGAAACAATCTTTTTGCTGCATGAGCACGTCCTTTAGCGTAGCCATCCTTTCTTCAGACAACAGCTCACTGACGAACGTCGGTCGCGGGTCACTTGCCGTCCCCAAATCAATTTTCTTGAGGTTATCTGCAGTAGTATGTATTCCATCTTCCAGCTCTTTTGGTGCTGGTGGGAATTCTGAGATTACCTCGTCATCATCGTTTTCGAAGCACCAGGGGAGGTCATCCATATTCTCGGGTTCTTCTTCCGACAGCGTTATCATGTGACAGGTACGAGATCGCTTCCAAGACCGATGTTGATCCGGGTCTACTCTCGCGGCCTTGGGTTCATGCTTCTGCGGTGGGGTTATCTTCCAGCTGCTGGATAGAGCGAACCTGCCCTGTTGATATTGGTCTTCGATCCAGTTCTTGAAAGTGAAGCAGTCTTCTAGAGGATGTCCTATTGCCCTATGATAGGGGCAATAGTTCGGGTGAGAGACTTCACCTGCTTGCTCGGGGTGCTTGGACTCCGGGAGTGTCATCATCTGATATTTTATGATAAGATCGAATATCTTCCTTGTCTTGTCTTGGGGAAAAGAATATGCTAGACCCATCTTTTTTATAAGAGACGAATCTGGAATGCTCGATTGCTGATCGTGTGGCTTCTTGGACCCGCTTTGTCGCTGTCGAACGCCTTTCCCGTTCTTTGGTTTATTTCTGCCTCTGCGTCGGGCCTTTTGTACAACGGGTTGACAAGGAGGAGCATTTTCATTTTTCACAGCCTGTTGAAGGAGGCGTTGCGTCCTGGCTTTCTCGTAGATGGCCATTTTGTTGGATATATGTATGCCCTAGAGGCCATTATATGATAGTGGATATATCTATACATGTATATATATTCAGTATGCATTCTTGCTCGACATGATAGTATGATATTTGGTTCTTCTTTATCTGACATGTTGATTTGATCATGCTTTTATTCATTCATACATGCTGATAAAGCCCTGAGGATATCGGCTTGACTACTCTGATTATGATGGAGATCATACTAGTGGGACATCTGTAGTCCATAAGTATATCCTGGAAAGTCCCTAGTCGTAGGTATATCGAGACGGGGCATTGATATACCAGAGTAGACTAGCGTACATGATACTAGACCCATACGATGGGCGATGGATGTTCCCACATTCATCGATGTTTGACATCAAGATCATATACGGGTGCTCAGTGGTGACTGGGTACACTGGACGGACTCGTCGAGAACTCCTATATGGAATTATATCTATCGTCGGATAGCAGTTCTCAGGTGACACTGGTACAGGTTAGTCTGTAGACCCGAGATCGTCATAGAGTCTTGTGTGTTCTCCCACTGTACTTTGATTGCCATCCTACCACGGCTCTACTGAGTCGTGCAAACAGGTGGCCGTTGGGTACAGTCCCGAGACACACGAAGGCAATGAGCGATAGGAGGGGTTTCTTCTCTCCCGATATTGGGAGTTGATGCTGTGCTGTGCCCGACTGGTTATATCAGTAAGTCGCTGGCCAGGGCTGCTGAGATTTGCTGATAAGTGTTATCAGTAGTTTCTCGATCTGTTATAGACCATTCACCGGCATGACTTATTGAGTTATTGGGGTCGACGTGACCATCCCTAGGCTCGATATGCAGCATATCTGACGAAGAGACCGGACTGTACGGTAGTGTTGCCGGTTGGCTCGACGGGAGTTGTAGCAGGTTCGCTTGTTTTCTTCTGATCGCTCAATACCCGGGTGGCCGTTACGTTTAGCTGACCGCTTGCGGCTTAGGGGTGCTTGATATGATCATCACCCACTGCCGGCGTATTGACGAGTCTTATAGTCCTAAAAAGGAGTTACCTAGTCCAGGCGAAACGTTGTGGTGCGCGTATGCGATATGCGCATGGACCCGATTAAAATGCGCGTATATGATACCGTATATTGATCGGGCGGCTTGCTTTTGGTAGGGTCATATGTGATATGGCCGGATTGATAAATCAAGTGTTGATTTATCATTTAACCATTAGTTTTCTCACTTAAAACCTTTTCTGGTAGATGATGTATGCATGCATGTATGTTTTTCTTTCTTTCTAGTTTCATGCACATATGGATGTGCATACATACATACATACATACATACACCATCTATCATGGTTGTTTACACATGGAAATGGTGGCAATATAAGACTCACACCATGGATATATATATGGATTATTATTTGATTTTTTGTTTAAAACAAAACGGTAAAGAAAAGGATAATTCTTGCTTAGCTTCTACACTCTTCTTTAAACCTAACCATGCTCACCTACTTTTAACTATGAGTTATCCTTCTCTTTGTGTTTTAAACTCAAGTTAAATAATGTCTCCATCATCTAACCATGGTTTGAGATGAGGATTAGAAAATATATATTCATATATTTTATTTTTCCTTTACAAGGGTTATCATTTTTACTCTTGTTAAAAAAAGCCACCATCGTCTTCCTCCTTCACCATTTGCTCTCTAGTTTCTTCTAGTGAGTAAAACACACATAAAGAAAGGTTTTTGAAGTGAGAATCATAACCACAACATCATTCTACACAAGTTTAGCCAACTTGTTTAGAGTGTTCTCTTTATTTCTCATCTTGAAAAGTGAAGTTGCGAGCTTGGACGAGGAACTTCGGGTGGATCGTCGTGGACGCGAGAAGACTTCAAGATTGCTGATTGATGCAGACAGGGGTAACCTCGTCCCAGGAGTTCGGGTTCTTCCTCTTCCACTTCACAGTCGAGTGACCTTCTTCCAACACCCAAGAGGCCAAAGAGTCTAGCAAAGGGAGCTACAAAGGTTGTAGTCTCGAAACCCTAGTCTTTATTGCCTTTATCTTTTGAAACCCTAATTTTCTAGGATCGATTCCTTTGTATGCTTGCTTAGTACCATAAAAATTTAAACTTTGTGACATGTGATGCTTCCAAACTCTACATAGGGTGCTAGGCAAACTTAACATTGGTATCAGAGCCGACCTAGAACATTAGGTGCACTTTTACGAAGTAAAAATCCCGATCGGACAAAATTACGACTTTTTTAGACCCTCTCTGGACAAATTTTAAAATCTGACATTTTTCAGAATTAAAAATACTTAAAAAAATAGAGCAGGAAATTATATAAAATACTGTGAAAAACGAACCAATGATCCGTACATATGGCCGCGGAACCGCGGCAATTACTTGCTTAGGCCGCGATTCCGCGGCCGTACAGAGAGTTCATTTCTTCATTTTTCCACAGTAATTCATAATACTGCTTGTACAGTGTTTTAGGTATGTTTAATCTGAATATAGTATTGTATTTTCTGGAGATGGTTTTGGACGCGTAGATTCGATCGGAATTTTCATTTCATTGCTTTTTCGGGTAAATTAGAAAATATTGAAGTGTTTAAACGAGTATCATTTGCTCACTATTCACGGGGTTTAAATACTTTGGAGATACGTGCAAGTCTTTTTGTGGTGGACCCTCTAGAAGACAACAAACCTTAACTCGATTATGTGACCGTCTTGAACTGCCCTTTGAACCTTAGGGTTTGGGGCAGTACGGCGTGCCACATGTGAGGCGTTGGCTTGATCCTTCTACGGCTGGACCGCTACTACTGTGTCACACTCCGGATTTTTGAACCCTGCTCAAGTGTTGAGCTTTAGTGAATCTTGGGTACTTGATCGTTCGTTCAAAAACTTTAATACTTTCTGTTTATCTGGAATGTGATACAATATGTGTAATTCATATAGTTTAGGCATGAAATACGAAATATGTGATATTTCGCATTTATGATGTCTAAAGAGAATGTGGATTCCAAATATTGTAATTTTACACTTTCTTTTCTGTGACCGTAAGTGTAGTATGTTCGATATCGCCGGTTTCGTTGCTATACATCAACGACAATTGGGGTATGCATACTTATTTACATTGATATGAGATGTTATGTGTTGCCGAGATATGATGTGCAGGATTGTCGCGATTGAATAGCCGGGTTTTTTTTATGTGAGATGAGAGTTTTATATTTTCATTCATGTAAATTCAAATGTAATGTAATATTCTTTTATTTGGGGCACTTCCGGGTTGAGGTTGTGTCACCAGTGTTGTATATTATTTACTTTTCCGCATTAGGATGGACCTAAGGAGGGGAGCACAGGTGACCGGGTTCTGGGGTTCAGTGGGAGGCCATCTCGAGGAGTCGAGACCGGGTCTCCTAAACTCCAGAATTGGTAGTGTCGCTTGCCGCTCTCGTAGGGGTCCAGGGTGTGGGCTTGGCTATTCATCGCGACTGTGGAATCCGTATTTTCTATTCTGGCTAAAATACTAAATACGGACGTCCTAGTATATCCCACATTATATCTATGTTTCTGCTGCCTGTGTTCTGTGATATCTGAGACGAATGACATATTATATATATGATATATAGTAGACGTTGCTTATGTTTTACACCCGCGCTAGTCCCGTCCCGGTATGCCGTTAGTTAAGTAACCTAACGGTGCATAACGGAACATTGCGGCGAATGCGGATGGCATAAGCGTACGTGTTATTTTCGTTTCTTTTCTGTGATTGGCTTAAGGACTTAAATGATGGGATTACATTAATGTGATTAATGTAAAGAAAATAAACCTAAAAAGATGTTGTAGAATCGGTTTTGAAAACCACTCGGCTATTTATGAAAAAGCTATGTTTCAAAACTGCGGAGCTTAAGCTACTCCTTTTGAAAACCATTTGATTCTACAACGATATCAAGTTCAAAGCGTTAAAGATTTTCTTAAAAATCATCCGCAACCCTCCGTCATTTTAGGAAGTAGAGTACTTAGTATTCGTGCTACGTTTGTTGGCTATAGTTAAGGCGTAGTGTACGGTAGCTAAGTGATGTCTTCCTACATTGCATATGATGCAGATTAATTAGGACATTCTTATGACTTTGTTGACCATAGTTAAGGGTCATATGAGTGGGTCTAATTAATCAAGAAATGACGGGTAGAACTTGACGGGTACTTATGATTTGTTGACCTTAGTTAAGGTCATAAGTACTAGGGGTAAAAACAACATCGGGAATTTCAATAGTTGAAATTTGCAATGAGATTGCATACCTTCCATGTGATGGTTGGATCCCGATCCCACTGTGGGCAATAGTTGCTCCTAGGAGAGTTTTACAGTTTACAATTAGCTGACTCATTAGGTGTCTAGAAAGGTGTTAACGGGGTTCCGCCTATGGGAAAACGATGTTTACTCTAATTAGGTCCGTGCGAAAGCACGGGAAACCTCCCTCAAGTACCGACACTGGCCTGGCTGAACGGTTAGCGAAGTTGTAGACTGTAATTAATCCTGGCTAGTTTTTCTTTTTAAGGTTTGAAAGAAAAACTCGATAAAAGCAGTGGGAAATATCGATTAGACAAGATAATAACCAATCTGATCTATACAAGAGCTTTCGCTGAGTGTATTCTTTTCTCTCTCTTAATGGCAGATACCCATGAATGGACTCAAGCTTCTACTAGATAAAAACAAACTGAATGGGACCAACTATAAAGACTGGCTAAGGAATCTGAAAATCGCCTTGACTTATGATAAAGTATCATATGTCCTCACGGCTTCAGCCCCGCCCGTCCCAGGTCCAAAATCCTCAGTTGCGGACATTGAAGTCCTCAAGACATGGGACGCTGACTGTGCCACGGCAAAATGCCTAGCGCTTGCATCGATGGATAACACACATCAAAAGCAGCACGAGGATATGGACATTCACGGTATATTGCTCCATACAAAGGAGTTGTATGGAGAGCAATCCCGCGTATTACGATACGAAACATCAAAGAAATTGTTTCAGATGCGAATGGCCCCTGGCACATCAGTAGGAGACCATGTTTTGAAGATGATAGCTCTTATAGAAGAGCTTAAGGACCTTGGATGGACGATGGACAATGAACAATATATAGATATTATTCTGCAGTCCCTCCCCTCCACCTTTGCTCAATTCATAGTGAACTTCAATATGCACGGCATGGAAAAGGAACTCCCTGAACTCCTTAACATGTTAAGGAGTGCAGAGAGCACTATGAAGTCAGCAAAAACTCCCGTTATGACTATTGGGCAATCTTCTTCTTCTCGCCCAAAAGCTAAGGCCAAAGGAAAGAAAAAGAAGAAGCACACCAATCCTAAGGGTGGAGTTAAAAAGGTGAAGGGAAAGGAAAAGTCCAAAGCTGGAGACTCAGGGAAAGGCGAATGTTTTCATTGCCACAAGACAGGACATTGGAAGCGCAATTGCACAGAGTACTTAAGTCTCAAGAAGAAGCATGGGGATGCTTCTGCTTCAGGTGCGTTTGTGACAGAAAACTGTTTTTCAATAAACTCTGCTTCCTGGGTATTGGATACCGGTTCAGGTTCTCACATTTGTAATTCTATGCAGGGGCTGAGAAATAGCAAAGTTTTGAAGACAGGTGACCATACTCTCCGCGTTGGAAATGGTTCCAATGTACATACAGTCGCAGTGGGAGAGTATCACTTGGGGTTGCCATCTGGATGTATTTTGGTTTTGAATCCATGTTATTTTGTACCAAGTATGCTATGTAATATAATATCCGTTTCTTTGTTGGACAATGAAGGATATAATTTTGTATTGCAGAACAATGTTATGAACATTCACCTGAATCAAATGTTGGTTGGGTATGGTACGCTTAATAACGGAATATATGTCCTAAATCAACACACAGTTTTCAGTATACAACACACTAATAAAAGAAAACTTTCAGAATTAAATGAAGCTTTTCTTTGGCACTGTAGACTTGGTCATATTAACGAAACAAGACTAAACAAGTTACACAAAGATGGATATTTAAACTCTTTTGAATATAAATCTTATGCGACTTGCCAGTCTTGTATCAAGGGTAAAATGACCAAAACTTCGTTTACTGGACACGGAGAAAGAGCTACTGAGCTCCTAGGCCTCATACATAGTGATGTATGTGGGCCAATGTCTACACAGGCTAGAGGCGGTTTTTCATACTTCATTACATTCACTGATGATTTCTCAAGATTCGGTCATGTATTTTTATTAAAGCACAAGTCCGAAGCTTTCGAGAAATTCATTGAATATAAACAAGAAGTAGAAAAACAAACCGGTTTGAGTATCAAGATGCTTCGATCAGATCGAGGTGGTGAGTATCTCAGTACAGAATTTGCAAACTTCCTAAAAGAGAATGGGATTCTCTCTCAGCTCACTCCTCCTTACACACTACAGCACAACGGTGTGTCAGACCGACGGAATAGGACCCTATTACATATGGTCCGGTCCATGATGAGTGACGCTGAGTTACCAGTCTCGTTTTGGGGGCATGCATTGGAGACTGCAGCGTTTCTGCTAAACAGGGTTCCAACCAAAACCGTGTCTACCACGCCATATGAGATATGGCATGGGAAGAGACTATCTCTTAAGAGAATTAAGATTTGGGGTTGCCCGGCCTATGTTAAAAAGCAGAATCCGGACAAACTCGAGACACGGTCAGTCATGTGTTACTTTGTGGGATATCCAAAGAATTCTTATGGATATCTATTCTACCACAAAGAGAAACAAAAAGTTTTTGTTTCTCAGTATGCCACATTCTTAGAAAAAGAGTTTTTCACAGATAAAAATGATGGCAAGGTGGTGGATCTAGAAGAGGTTCTAGAAACACAAACTACAAATGACGATTTGGTTGAACCGGCTGTTACAACAGAAACTAAAAAACCTCGGCCACTCCGTAGGTCTGGTAGGACTTCTCGCCCACCGGAGAGGTACTACGGTTTCCTCATTGATGGTGACAGAGAAGACTGTATCATGGATGATGATGATCCTACCAGTTTTCAGCAAGCTATCACGAGTAGAGACTCTGTGAAGTGGCTGGATGCCATGAGATCCGAAATGGAGTCTATGTACACCAACAAAGTATGGACTTTGGATGTTGTACCCCCTGGGGTAAAACCTGTGGGGTGCAAATGGATCTTTAAAAGAAAGATTGGTGCAGATGGGCAGGTGGAGACCTATAAGGCAAGACTTGTGGCGAAGGGTTTTCGTCAAAGACCAGATTTGGACTATGACGAGACTTTTTCTCCCGTAGCCATGCTTAAATCCATTCGGATCCTACTTGCTATTGCTGCTCACTACGACTATGAAATCTGGCAGATGGACGTTAAAACTGCATTTCTAAATGGAAATTTAGAAGAATGCGTTTATATGGATCAGCCAGAGGGCTTCATTGACAGTGGGAGCAGCGGGAAAGCATGTAAATTGCTTAAATCCATATATGGGTTAAAGCAGGCATCACGGAGTTGGAACATCTGTTTCGATGATGTCATCAAAGAGTTTGATTTCATCAAAAATTCAGATGAACCTTGTGTTTATAAGAAGGCTGTAGGGAGAGCTGTCACATTCCTCGTATTGTATGTGGACGACATTCTTCTGATAGGAAATGATATTCCTATGCTGCAGTCGGTCAAATCTTTCTTATCACTAAGGTTCTCCATGAAGGACCTGGGTGATGCCACATACATTCTGGGCATAAGGATCTATAGGGATAGATCCAAAAGGTTATTGAGATTGTCCCAAACCAGGTACATTGACACCATCCTAAAAAGGTTGAGTATGGAAGACTCCAAGCGGGGTGCCTTACCCGCTTGCCATGGGGTCACTCTCTCCAAGGACTCTTGTCCAAAGACCGATGAAGAGAGAGCTCGCATGAGTGTTATACCCTATGCTTCGGCAGTAGGATCTATAATGTATGCGATGTTATGTACACGCCCAGATGTAGCTTACGCACTTAGTGTTGTAAGCAGGTATCAATCTAACCCAGGGGAGAATCACTGGACAGCTGTGAAGAACATTCTTAAGTACTTACGAAGGACTAAAGAATTGTTCTTGGTGTATGGTAATGGAAATCTCCAAATGGAGGCCTTTACCGATTCGAGCTTCCAGAGCGATAAGGACGACAGCAAATCTATCTCTGGGTTTGTATTTACCCTCAATGGAGGGGCGGTGAGTTGGAAGAGTTCCAAACAAGATACCGTTGTAGACTCTACGATGGAAGCTGAGTACATTGCTGCAAATGATGCTGCCAAGGAAGCCGTCTGGATGAAGAAGTTCGTCTCGGAGCTAGGAGTAGTTCCAACAATTATTGATCCAATACCTTTGTATTGTGATAATAATGGGGCTATGGCGTTAGCCAAGGAGCCTAGATCCCATCAGTGGTCCAGACACATCCTGAGGCGTTTTCATTTGATCCGGGAGATTGTAGATCGCCGCAAAATCTTGATTAGGAGAGTAGACACAAAGAATAACGCCGCGGATCCATTAACCAAGGCCCTCCCTCAGCCGCAGCATGAGCGACTTTTTGAGATGTTGGGTATGAGATACGCCAATAACTGGCCTTAGTGCAAGTGGGAGATTGTTGGATATATGTATGCCCTAGAGGCCATTATATGATAGTGGATGTATCTATACATATATATATATTCAGTATGCATTCTTGCTCGACATGATAGTATGCTATCTAGTTCTTCTTTATCTGACATGTTGATTTGATCATGCTTTTATTCATTCATACATGCTGATAAATCCCTAAGGATATCGGCTTGACTACTCTGATTATGATGGAGATCATACTAGTGGGACATCTGTAGTCCATAAGCATATCCTGGAAAGTCCCAAGTCGTAGGTATATCGAGACGGGGCATTGATATACCAGAGTAGACTAGCGTAGATGATACTAGACCCATATGATGGGCGATGGATGTTCCCACATTCATCGATGTTTGACATCAAGATCATATACGGGTGCTCAATGGTGACTGGGTACACTGGACGGACTCATCGAGAACTCCTATATGGAATTATATCTATCGTCAGATAGCAGTTCTCAGGTGACACTGGTACAGGTTAGTCTGTAGACCCGAGATCGTCATAGAGTCTTGTGTGTTCTCCCACTGTACTTTGATTGCCATCCTACCACGGCTCTACTGAGTCGTGCAAACAGGTGGCCGTTGGGTACAGTCCCGAGACACACGAAGGCAATGAGCGATAGAAGGGGTTTCGTCTCTCCCGATATTAGGAGTTGATGCTGTGCTATGCCCGACTGGTTATATCAGTAAGTCCCTGGCCAGGGCTGCTGAGATTTGCTGATAAGTGTTATCAGTAGTTTCTCGATCTGTTATAGACCATTCACCGGCACTACTTATTGAGTTATTGGGGTCGACGTGACCATCCCTAGGCTCGATATGCAGCATATCTGATGAAGAGACCGGACTGTACGGTAGTGTTGCCGGTTGGCTCGACGGGAGTTGTAGCAGGTTCGCTTGTTTTCTTCTGATCGCTCAATACTCGGGTGGCCGTTACGTTTAGTTGACCGCTTGCGGCTTGGGGGTGCTTGATATGATCATCACCCACTGCCGGTGTATTGACGAGTCTTAAAGTCCCACAAAGGAGTTACCTAGTCCAGGCGAAACGTTGTGGTGCGCGTATGCGATATGCGCATGGACCCGATTAAAATGCGCGTATATGATACCGTATATTGATCGGGCGTCTTGCTTTTGGTAGGGTCATATGTGATATGGCCGGATTGATAAATCAAGTGTTGATTTATCATTTAACCATTAGTTTTCTCACTTAAAACCTTTTCTAGTAGATGATGTATGCATGCATGTATGTTTTTCTTTCTTTCTTTCTAGTTTCATGCATATATGGATGTGCATACATACATACATACATACATACATACACCATCTATCATGGTTGTTTACACATGGAAATGGTGGCAATATAAGACTCACACCATAGATATATATATGGATTATTATTTGATTTTTTGTTTAAAACAAAATGGTAAAGAAAAGGATAATTCTTGCTTAGCTTCTACACTCTTCTTTAAACCTAACCATGCTCACCTACTTTTAACCATGAGTTATCCTTCTCTTTGTGTTTTAAACTCAAGTTAAATAATGTCTCCATCATCTAACCATGGTTTGAGATGAGGATTAGAAAATATATATTCATATATTTTCTTTTTCCTTTACAAGGGTTATCATTTTTACTCTTGTTAAAAAAAGCCACCATCTTCTTCCTCCTTCACCATTTGCTCTCTAGTTTCTTCTAGTGAGTAAAACACACATAAAGAAAGGTTTTTGAAGTGAGAATCATAACCACAACATCATTCTACACAAGTTTAGCCAACTTGTTTAGAGTGTTCTCTTCATTTCTCATCTTGAAAAGTGAAGTTGCGAGCTTGGACGAGGAACTTCGGGTGGATCGTCGTGGACGCGAGAAGACTTCAAGAGGACCTTCTTCCAACACCCAAGAGGCCAAAGAGTCTAGCAAAGGGAGCTACAAAGGTTGTAGTGTCACGTCCCGCTTCCCAAAATACGGAATACGAGGGGTAACAAGGCCAGCCATACTCCTACGGTCAAGGAAATGTCCTGCCGTAGTCACACTTCGGCTTCTAGTTTATCATGGTAAACAGTAAATGATGCGCAGGTAATGAGAAATGCAGTAACTGAAAGATACAATAATATAAACTGACCTGAAGTGGAACAAACGAAAATAACTCGGAGTAGCAAGTCAGAAAGTCTGCGATGCACGTCTAGTTCTGATCCAAGCTAGATCTTCACCTCACACTGAGCATGCATACTCAGGTCGTCAGAGCGACACAATAGCAATATAATATGTATAAAATCAAGTGACAGTTCTAACAGTGATAATAGGTATGTGAAGCAGTAAATAAATGACATCATGAATATGCATGTGCAGTAATCAATGCAGCGGAATAGTAAAGCAGTATAACAACATGTCACGTATGCCAACACAACAACATGTCACGTATGCCAACACAGTACAAAAGGAATATAAATGCCAGTATCCCTATCAGTCTCTAAGTCTCACTATACAGGTCACTAAGGCTATCGTCAGTCCAAGTGTGAGAGTCAACCACTCGCGAGTGTCCTCCACCCAAGGGTAGAACCCAAGGGCAAGGGACCACGGGCCCAACATGTAACGAGAATATCACGGTGTATATATCACATACCCTGTAAAACTCCATATAACTCCCTAAATATATAAGCCGGCATGGGACTCCCGAGATTCTGTTGAACTCACACTTAAACTACCCCACACCCCGTGGTCTACATCAAACGCTAACCATCAACCTAAATACTAATCGATCCGTGACAAGTCTGCGCGAGAACTGGAGGCAGGACCTCCATCAAGCACGTCCCGACTAATACCTAATATAAACGGCAGTGTCTGGTGTCTTATCTGTGACACCCGTGCAACACTTCCATAAATGTCCCATTCCACCTATAGTCACACGTGCACGCATCTCACAGACGTCGACAATGCAATGAAATAATAGGATCGCTGATTGTGTACCAGTACGTATCACTTTCACTTAATCACGGATACACGAACACTGACGTACTTGCCACAATCACCACTAAAATCTAACACTGGGTAAATGCACGATGTCACTAGGTTATCACTACAATGATATGGGTATGATGTGATGCATGAACAGTATAAGAAGCGCAATTAAGGTTTCATAAAAACAACAGTCTATCACTTGCACGATTTATCATGAAACATATATATATAATTTAGCGAAACGATAAACAGGTAGTAATTAATATATTTGGTTATCCATCCATAGAATTTTGTTTCAAGCCAATCGGGTTCCAGGATCATTAGTTATAACTATTTCATTTTAAGCGCACGCGGCTGAAAATCCGGTTTCAGAATCAGAAATCCATTTCGCAACGCATTTTAACCCCAGTTAGGATCATAATTTAGTGACGCTACAGTTGAATGAATTCTAGGGTTTTCAGTAAGGTTTTCAACGCAATAGACGGATCGTCAACCGCAGCTGTACCTTAGGAGTTATAATCTGTTTAACCCTAATATGTCAGTTCTGATTCTGTCGGGACTGTTATGCGTCCCGATCTTCTAAATTACAGATTAAATATCAAACGGTAACGAAACAGGATGAAATCAATTGTGTTGTCTACCTAACAGATTTATATATAATAAACAGTGGAGTTTCGCAACTTACGAGTTAAGGAACACCTGTGGTATCCAATACGGAACAGCAAGCAATGACTGGAGTCGCTCTGGACTGCAGTCCAGAGTCGCACTCCGATCCGAATATCATCACAGTTTAAATACAGACATGTCTGGAAACTAGCATAGGGTTAAAGTTCGTCAAGTTGGCTTCGATTTGAGCCCTCGAACGCACCATTCTAATATGTGTATGATTTATGGTGAATTTAACGATTTTCAGATACAACAGGATTACGATTTTACGATTAAACTTGGGGGTAGTTGTTTTAGTCATAATCGATTACAACATCCAACAAAATTCACACACTATGTTCACAGCCCTACGGGCCAACCTACACCATTGAGTTCCGTCAAATTAGATAATGTTTTCCTAAGGGAACAAACATCGAACAGTTACGGCACATAATAGTTTTAAACTTGTAATAATATAATCCATGTATTTAACGATTGTAACTTAGGTAAATAGCATGCAAGCAAGTAGAATACTTGCCTGAAAGAAGTCTCGGGGTCGCAGGGCAGCAACGTCGTCACGAACGCGTGATATACGCCGTGGAACCGATTCGCGCGAGCTTGGGTCGAGATGCGGATCTCGCGTCGTTCTGTCCGGAGTCGTCTTGTGCTTGCCGGGAGTATAGGGTGGTGCTCAGTGGGTCTCCCGGGATGTGTTGGGGTCGGCGTCGGTGCTCCGGCAATTGACAGCAGCAGGGGTCGAAGCTTTTAGGGATCAATGGTGTGGGTTATGGAAAGAGAGAGGGGGCAGTGTAGAGAGAGAGGGGAGGCCGGGGGTGAGGGAGAGAGAGAGTGACTGTGATGAGGGGAGAGAGAGAGATGGAGAGTGAGGGAGAGAGGGTGAGAGAGAGTGACTGTGATGAGGAGAGAGAGAGAGATGGAGAGTGAGGGAGAGAGGGTGAGAGAGAGGTTTAGAGAGAGAGAGAGAGACAGTGGGAGAAAGAGGGTTAGAGAGAGAGATAGTGAGAGAGAGAGATATGCAGTGAGTGAGGGATCGAGAGAAAGAGTGAGAAGTGTAGAGAGAGAGAGAAGAGCGGCTGTGAGAGAGATAGAGAGATCAGGGAGCAGAGGAAAAGTGCTCGGGATTGAGCGAGGGGCCGGAGGTGAAGGTTGGGAGAATGAGAGGTGGTTGCGACGGGAAGACGGGGCGCCGGTGGTGATGGTGCTCGGCAGGGGCTCGAGTCGACGAAGGTGGAGTCGTAGAGGAGCCGACGTTGTGGGTGGTGTTGGGAAATTAGAGGGTAGTGAGGTTGATGAAGCGGGGAAAAGTGATGAAGTTGGGTTGGGGCGGCGACGACGATGATGATGACGACGACAACGATGGTGCGGGGGTTCGGCTCGGGTGTTCGGGGGTGCAGGCGAGAAGAGGAGGAAGAAGAAGAAAGTGATGGGAGTGAGAGAGAAGAGAAAGAGGCGACGAGAGTTAGAGAGGGGGTGCGCGACGTGGGGGTAACGGTGAGCGAGCGTGGGCATGGGGAGCGGCGACGAGGGCGCAACGGGAGGATTTCGCTCGGGAAATCCGGGGTAGCCGTTGGAGAAGAGGGCACTGTTGGGAGCGGGTCGGGTCGGGTCGGCACGCGAGCGGGTCGGGTTGTCGAGAAGGCGCAGTGCTGAGGAGAGGAAGGTGGGCCGGGCCAGAAGAAAAACAGGAAAAAAGAATTTATTTGGAGAAGGAAGTGGGCTGGGCTGCTGGGCTCGAAATAAAATAAAAAAATTAATAGGAAAATGGGAACGGGCTCAGGAAAAATATTTTAAAAGGGAAATATGGTTTATAAATGAATGGGCCGAGGCTGTTTTTAAAAAGAGATTTACTTAGAAAAATCAAGTGGGCTGGGAAAATATTTGATAAAATTGGATTGGGTTTAATAAAGGGGTGAAGGGAAAAAGAATATGTTTATAAAAATAAATATAATGGGCTGCTGGGCTAAGGAAATATGGGAAAAATAATTGGTGTAATTAGATGTGAGTTGTGCCGAGGTTGAGGAATAAGTCAGAGAAAAATAATGGAGTTCTGGGCTCGGGAAAAATAAGAATTTTTAAGGGGAAAGAGGGAGTGAGCTTGGGGATAAGGAAAAGTGTATACTAGGGTTTAGGTTTTATTGATGAAGGAAAATGGGATTTAGAAGAAATAAATTTATAAATAAAATAAATAAAATTACAAATAAGAATAAATAGAATTCTAGAGTAATAATTTACAGATTATAGTATAAAAGGGACTGGGTATTACATGTAGTCTCGAAACCTTAGTCTTTATTGCCTTTATCTTTTGAAACCCTAATTTTCTAGGATCGACTCCTTTGTATGCTTGCTTAGCACCATAAAAATTTAAACTTTGTGACATGTGATGCTTTCAAACTCTACATAGGGTGCTAGGCAAACCTAACACATTTCACGATTATGATCATCTCGAACCTTTTGACCCGCTTCCCTTATAAGCTTGTCCATTTGTTCTTCGAATGACGGACTGGGCATTTTCACGGCGGGAGCTCTTTCTGGTTCAGGTTTAGCATCTCCCCACAGAGCATCTCCTTCTTCATCAAATTCATGTATGACGTAGCAGTCGCGGAGTAGCTCCCGTTTCTTGGACTGAACATACCCAAGCCCGGTCATTTCCATTCTTCCGTTGGGCAACTTTCGTTGAGTTCCGGGAACGTTCCAGATCCTGTTATAAAACCGTGCTTGTCGCGCAGTTTGCTTAAGGGGCACACCTTGGCATCTCAAGAGTCTCTTTAGTCCGTCTGTGTAATATCTGGGCAAACGGATGGGTTGGAGCCTGTCAAGTGTAGAATCTGCACCATGCCAGATTTCTTTCTCCACTTTGGTTTCCCCGGATCGGTAGAATAGGATCGCCTTCTCGCCTTCTCGCCTGGGAGGGATATAGAATGTCTGCAGTTCTTCTACACTGTAGGTATCAAGCGCGTCTAGCTCTTTATGATGCTTGGGCGGAACCATGGCAACTTGCAAACTTTGATCTTCATCAGCGAAGGTTTGTATTGATGGCCGAGTGGAGAATATGGCATTGACCTCATCTTCCGAGTCGCTGCCGAAGATCAACATAGGAGCGGACGGTCCCGGCTTGCTGCACTGGGGGGGACCTGAATAAACTATTTCTTCCTCCTCCTCAGTATCACTCCCGAAGACTGGAATAGTGGTGATAGCTTTGTTCTTGTCCTTCGATTTGTGACATCTTTCTGTGTCTTCGAAATCTGGTAAGAAGTATTTTGCATCTTCGTACTTTCGGACTTCGTTCACGGAGAATGGGTTCAGCTCTTTTGTTACGGTATACTCGAGACCATGCTTGAAATACTTCATACACTGATGTTGTGTAGAAGGGATGATATTGTACTCGTGTAACCAGGGCCGGCCGAGCAAAGCATTGTAGCATGTCTTGGCATCAATGACATGAAACTTAATGTCCGTGATAAGCAGCCTAAAGCGCAGTGTCAATATCACCGACCCAAGGGTCCGTGATGACTGAGAGTCGAACCCGGATATGGTGATTTTGTCGCGAGCGAGGTGTTGAACGCTCATGCAGATTTCCTTTAGCACCCTTACGTTAAGGAGGTTGACGGAGGACCCATTGTCGACCAAGATTTTTCCTATCTTGATGTCATGACAGTATCCGGAGACATATAGGGGCGGTTGTGCTCGCATGTCCCAAGGAGGAGATCTTCATCGCCGAAGGTGATATCGGCTGTGTGTACTTCTTCCAGCTCGTCCTTCATCTTTTCTTCGGCGAGGAAAGCTTGGAATTGCTTGGGCTCTTGTAATTCCTTGATCAACGAATCTCTCGCCTCTTTGGATAACAGAAGGGCGTCGAGAATGCTTAATTGCGAAGGTAGATTTTTTAAGTGTGCCAGAACGTTGTAGTCCACCTTACTTTTCTTTGGCGGGTTCTTGGCTGTCAGCTTGTCGACGGCTTGGTCATCAAGGATGATATCCTTAGGGACATTTTCTTTTCCCTTATCTTTTCTATTTTACTCAATGTTCGAGGGCCCAAAATTCTTTTCAGGCAGCGTGTGATTGCGTAGCTGAATATTTTCGCAGGTCTTCGGTTCTTCCTCTTTTCCCAAAGTGGACTCTTTAAAGAGAGGGCCAAGTGTCATTTCTTCGTCAAAGTCGCTTCCGAAGGTGAGAACCTGCGGTCCTCCGGCGTTGACCATGCGACAGTTGCCGGCAGTTCTTTTGTGCTCCTCGGTCGTATTTCTTTGCTCCCGACGAGCTTTGCGTTTCATCCGCTTGAAATGTTGTCGGTGGGCAACATATCCCTGCCACCATCTTTTAAAAGCGTTGCACTCTTCGGTGGGGTGCACAATCATTCGATGATATAAGCAGTAGTTAGGATATGTTTCTGATTCACCAAGAATATTTTCTTCGGAGGGTGGTAGCTTCATTCCCATCGATATGGTTTTGGCGAACCTTTTCCTCGTCTTGAGCCTGCTTTTATTTACAGCGGATGTACTTTGATCTGGTGAAAATGTTTCGACCCTTTCATCTGTAAGTCCATGCTACCTCTCCCGGTACTTTCGGGAATGCGGAATTTGGTAAAAAACGATTTTTACGGAGGTGGTAACATGGACCTAAAACCCGGATCTTGGTTAAACATCTATCTAACAACCTAACTATGAGTTTCTAGCTACTCGGTTAGGGGGTTATACCTTGCTTGTCTTGAACTCCTTCGTCTTCCAGCTCCGATGGTGGTCCGGATTGGCTTCTTCCCGTCGTCTCCGTACGCCGAAGATAGATCCACCTGAAAGCTCCAACCTTTAGCTCCTTCTTCGTTCTTTGAAGAAACTAGTTCACTTGGTTTGCTAAACCTAGTGAACTAGAATGAGTAGAGAAGAGTTTGTATGGGATTTTATCTATGGTTCTTGATTCTCAACTCATGAGACAAGAGAACCATAGAATCAAGAGAGGGAGGAAGAGGTTGAGGGTGAGAGCAAAGCAAGAGAGCTCAAGAACAAGAGAGAGAGTGTGTAAGTGAGAATGAGGCTCTCTTTTGTCTTTCACCCTCTCATAATCCAAAGCAATGATAACTCATCATGCTAAAAAAGTCTTATGTGATGGTTGAAGCAACCATAACCATATCATTTCATGCACTCATTTTGCACAAATGAGCAAGCAAACAAAAGTCTTTGCCATGAAATGATGGCTATGGTTATCATGATGGTCAACTAGTCAAGCCTAGTCAACCGGTCAACAAAGTGAACAAGTCAACAAAAGTCAACAAGTCAACAAGTCAACAACCATGTCACCATAATACTTAATTAATATAATAGTTAATCACATATCATATTCTCATTAGGGTTGAACAAAAAGTCAAATAGTCAACGATCAACTGTCAACAACTCTAATGAGAATCCGCTGCCTCTGTCTCCCTGTCAACTGTGCATACGCACCCGCATCCGCGTTCCGAGGAACACGAATGCACACTGGATAAATCCAATCCCAAAAGGTACACTAGGATCTGGCTTAAACCAAAGCCCGCTAGTGTAAACTGTCCGGACACTGTACGTGCACAAGTGCACGGATGTGACCGAACCCTGTCGCAAAACCATGCGACCTGTCGCAATACCATGCGACCTCTACTCTTTTGCCTAAAGGCGAAAAGCTTTCTGTGTGGGACTCTAAAGACTCGACACTACGCTGGCAGTGGGTTTAACCACAGACCGCAAGCGGCACTAGCTGTGCGTAACGGTCCCCAGGTAGTGCCGACAAGAAGACCGACGAGGCGAAACCCATCTGAACTCCTACTGAGCCTGAGTGTGACATTCTCCGTACAGTCCGGTCTGTTCGTCTGATACATCGCATGGCGGGCCTAGGGGGCGGTAAACGTCAGTCCCCCAATAGCGGTACAAGTCGTGCCGGAGCGAAGCCCAAAACACCCTGAGATAACACTGGAAACCTACCAGTATATCTCGTTTGCCCTGGCCAGGGACTACTCGTGTAATGGCTCTCCTAAACACAGCGCGATGTCAACCCCCAATACCGGGAGAGACGAATCCTGTCTAACCGTCACTGCCTCCAAGTGCTTCGGGACTGCACCCAACCACTACCTGTTTGCACGACTCCTTTGAGCCGTGGTAGGGTAGTGATCAAAGTACAGTGGGAACACACTCGAGGCGAAGTGACAGTGTCAAGTCAGCGGACTAAGCTGTACTCATGTCATCTGGGAACTGATAACTGACGATAGGCATAATACCAACTAGTCAGTTCCCGACGAGTCCTGTCCAGTGTACCCGTAACCTAACGAGCACCCGCATACTATCTCAAGTACGACGTACTGACGGCTGTGGGACAGACCGTCTCCCACACTGGGATGAGAAGCACATGCGCTGGTCTACTCCGGAGTATCGATGCCCTGTCTCAATAGTCCTGCGACCAGGGACCTGTATAAGGATGTGCTTATAGATTACCCAGCCCCACTAGTGTGACGGCCATCACATCGCTGGTAATCAAGCAAAGATCCTATGGGCTCCACTAATGTGTATAGGCGATATACAAAAATAAACACATGTACACATTGAAGTAGAAACAAACCAAGTAGCATACTACTATTTTGAGCAAGATTGTATATACAAGGTGAATATCCCAAGCTTCCATTAAGTAATATACAAACTAGTATGATACAGTAATGGCCTCTAGGGCATATACACTAACAATCTCCCACTTGCACTAAGGCCATGTACTGGCGTATCGAAGACCTATCATCTCGATCAGCCGCTCGATCTGAGTCTGGGGCAGGGCCTTGGTGAATGGATCTGCAATGTTATCTTCTGAAGCGACTCTCCGAACCTCGATCTCCTGGCGATCCACGATCTCCCTGATCAGGTGATACCGCCTCAAGATGTGCCTAGATCTCTGATGGGACCTGGGTTCCTTCGCTAAAGCTATAGCCCCGTTGTTGTCGCAATACAAAGGTATTGGATCAACAATGGACGGAACCACCTGAAGTTCTTTCAAGAACTTCCTCATCCAGACAGCTTCTTTTGCGGCATCAGATGCAGCGATGTATTCCGCTTCCATCGTCGAGTCTGCAACGGTTTCTTGTTTGGAACTCTTCCAACACACCGCCCCTCCATTGAGGGTAAAGACAAAACCCGACATGGACTTGGAATCATCCTTGTCACTCTGGAAGCTGGAGTCAGCAAAGGCCTCGATCTGGAGGTTTTTTCCGCCATACACCAAGAACATCTCCTTAGTCCTTCTCAGGTACTTGAGAATGTTCTTTACCGCTATCCAGTGTTTCTCCCCAGGGTTTGACTGATACCGGCTTACCACACTCAGTGCATAAGCTACATCCGGTCTGGTACACAACATCGCATACATTATAGAGCCTACCGCAGAAGCGTAGGGTATTATAGACATGCGATCCCTCTCCAAATCAGTCTTGGGAGACATCTCTTTAGAGAGGGTGATCCCGTGACAAGCCGGTAGGTTACCGCGCTTGGAATCTTCCATGCTGAATCTCTTCAGTATAGTGTCGATATACCTGGACTGTGAAAGTCCTAATATCCTCTTGGATCTGTCACGGTAGATCCGGATACCCAGAATGTATGAGGCATCACCCAGGTCTTTCATGGAGAACCTGTGTGACAAGAACCCCTTGACAGATTGTAGCATAGGAATGTCATTTCCTATTAAGAGAATGTCATCCACGTATAAAACGAGGAATACTACAGTTCTCGCTACAAATCTACTATAGATGCATGGTTCATCTGGATTTTTGATAAAGCCAAATTCTTTGACCGTCTCATCAAAGCAGATGTTCCAACTCCGCGATGCCTGCTTTAGTCCATAGATGGACTTAAGTAACTTGCACACCTTTCCGCTGCTCCCACTCTGAATGAAACCCTCTGGCTGGTCCATATAGACACACTCCTCTAAATTTCCATTTAGAAAAGCTGTCTTTATGTCCATTTGCCAGATCTCATAATCGTGGAAGGCAGCAATGGCAAGAAGGATCCGAATGGATTTTAGCATGGCTACTGGAGAAAAGGTTTCGTCATAGTCCAAGCCAGGTCTTTGACGAAAACCCTTTGCTACCAGCCTAGCTTTATAGGTCTCAACCTGTCCATCTACACCAATCTTCCTTTTGAAGATCCACTTGCATCTTACGGGTTTTACCCCGTCTGGAGCAATGTCCAACGTCCATACCTTGTTGGTGTACATGGACTCCATTTCGGTCCGCATTGCATCCAGCCATTTCACTGAGTCAACGCTCTGAACGGCCTGCTGGAAGCTAGTAGGCTCATCATATTCTATGATGCAATCCTCTCTATCCCCGTCTATGAGAAAACCGTAGTATCTCTCGGGCGGATGAGACTGCCTACTGCTCCTGCGGAGCGGCGTAGGAATGTCCTGTTCTGTTGAACCCTCTGGTTCTACTAACCTTTCAGTAATAGTCTGTGGTTCTGGAATTTCTTCCAGTTCTACTGCGCTCCCACTAATTTCCTTTTTCAAGAACTGGTGTTCTAGAAAGTGGGCATTACGAGAAACAAGGACTTTTTGTTCCTCTGCGTAGTAGAAAAGATACCCCCTGGTGTTCTTTGGGTATCCCACAAACTTGCACAGTACTGAGCGTGCCTCGAGTTTGTCCGTATGCTGCTTTTTGACAAAAGCCGGACATCCCCAGATCTTCAGATATTGAAGATAGGGTTTCTTCCCACTCCACATTTCATATGGTGTGGTAGGCACAGTCTTAGTTGGAACTCGGTTCAAAAGATATGCGGCTGATTCTAGCGTATATCCCCAGAATGATCGCGGTAACTCAGCGTTACTCATCATGGACTGCACCATATCCAATAGGGTGCGGTTCCGTCTCTCCGATACACCGTTATGTTGCGGGGTGTATGGAGGAGTAAGCTGAGAGAGAATTCCGTTCTCTTTTAAATAGTCCAGGAACTCGGCACTTAAGTATTCTCCACCTCGATCCGATCTTAGAATCTTAATACTTTTGCCGGTCTGTTTTTCTACTTCACTCTTATATTCCTGGAACTTTCCAAAGGCTTCGGACTTATGTTTCATTAAGAAGACATAACCGTACCTTGAGAAGTCATCCGTAAAAGTGATGAAGTAAGAAAAACCGCTTCACGCATGTGTAGACATTGGACCGCACACGTCACTGTGTACGAGTCCCAAGAGCTCGCTCGCTCTTACTCCATGTCCAGTAAACGGAGTCTTTGTCATCTTTCCTTTGAGACAGGATTGACAAGTGGCATACGACTGATATTCGAACGCATTCAAATACCCTTCTGTATGTAACTTCGTCAACCTTCTCTCATTGATGTGACCCAGTCTACAATGCCACAAGAAAGTCTGATTTATTTCTGGAGACTTTCTTTTGTGTGTATTCTGGACATTGAAAATCTGTGGTTGGTTCAATACGTATATACCATTACTCAGCGTACCTGACCTAATCAGAACTTGATTAAGGTGAATGTTTACAACATTACTTACAAACGCAAATTCATAACCTTCTTTAGAAACTAAAGATACAGAAATGATATTACAAGTTGCGTTGGGTACAAAAAAGCAATTACGCAAAACCAAAACATGTCCATCTGACATTCCCAGGTGATAGTCCCCCACGGCTTTAGCATCCATGCTAGCTCCGTTCGCAACTCTGAGGGTCATGTCACCTGCCTTCAAAACCCTACGGTTTCTCAACGCCTGCAAAGAATTACAGATATGAGATCCTGATCTGGTATCCAATACCCAGGAAGTAGAGTTTATTGAAAGACAGTTTTCAATAACATACACACCTGAAGCTGAAGCTGCAACCTGCTTCAATTCCTGTGTTCTGGCCTTCCAGGCCCTGCAATCATTCTTCCAGTGTCCTTTCTTATGACAATAGAAGCATTCTTCCTTATCCACAAGCTTCCCCGCTATCTTTGTTGCTTTAGCTTTTCCCTTCTTATCCACTTTACTAACACCGCCCCTTGGTTTGGCGGGGGCTTTCTTCTTCTTTCCCTTGGCTTTCGCCTTGGACCTAGAAGAAGATGATCCTCCTACAAACAAAGTGGATGTTTCCCTACCTTTCTGTAGGGTGCCCTCTGCGCTCCTCAGCATGTTGAGGAGCTCTGAAAGTTCAACCTCCTTTTCTTGTAAGTTGAAGTTCTGTATAAACTGGGCGTAAGTGGAAGGAAGGGACTGGAGAACTATATCCGTATATAGTTCACTCTCCAATGTGATCCCTAGGTCCGCGAGCTCCTCAATGTAGCCGATCATCTTTAGCACGTGCTCGGCTACTGATGATCCGACGGCCATTCTTGTCGAAAATAACTTTTTCGACGCTTCGTATCTTGCGATACGAGATTGCTCTCCATACAGTTCTTTTGTATGAAGCAATATGGATTCTAAGTCCATATTCTCGTGCCTCCTCTGATATTCGTTGTCCATCGAGGCAAGCACGAGGCACTTGGCCTTCGCGCTATCAATCTCCCAAGTCTTGCGGATTTCCTTATCCGCGACGCTGGAAGTTGGACCAGGGATAGGGGGAGCTTTGGTGGTAAGAAGATACCCCAGCTTGTCGTAAGTGATTGCTATCTTGACATTCCTGAGCCAATCTTTGTAGTTTGGCCCTGTCAGTTTGTTTTTATCTAGGAGTAACTTAAGTCCAGTCATGTCGATTTGGTCGCTGCAATTAGGAGAGAGAAGAAGAAACACTCAGCATGATGCTCTTGCAAGATTAGAGTGGTTTTTAGTTTGTCTAAACAGGATGGCTCCCACTGTTTCTCGAATCCCTCCTCAAACCATAAAGGAAGAATTAGTCGGGATCAATCCCACCGCACAATACTTGCTTAACCGTTCAGCCAGGCCGGTGTCGGTACTTCGAGGGAGGTTTTCCAACGCTTTCGCGAAGTTCCTTAATTAAAGAGCCTCTTTTCCCTGGGGGCGTAGCCCCGCTAACACCTTTCTAGGCACCTACTAGGTTTATAGCATTGATCGTTTAGTGAGAAATTTCCCGAGGAGTAGCATATACTCACAGTAGGATCGGGATCCAAATATCATCGCGTGACGAAACTGAAGGAATCCTACCAGAATCATCACACTCCAAATGGTATGCAAATCTAGCAAGTTTCAGTACTTATGAAACTCCCGATGTGGATTTTTGCCCCATGCTCTTATGACCTTGGCGTGAGGTCAAAATGTCATAAGTCACATGTCAAGTTCTTCCCATCATTATCCAGGTTAATTTAAATCCACCCGTACCTACCCTTGACGTAGGCCAAAATGGTAGTACGACTGTCCCAAACCAACGCATTCTATCTATGCAACAGATAAATATCCGGCAGCTACCAATCACTATGCCTTGGCGTGAGGTCAAAATACATAGCTTGAATACTACCGAATATTTAACTGAAATGATGGAGGGCTACGAATGGTTTTGGCAAAACCGTGAACGTAGTGAACTTGATTTGGTCGATGGAACGAGATAGCTTTTAAAAGGAGTGGCTCAAGCTCCGCATTTAAAAGTTGGTTTTGAAAAGAACCGAGTGGTTTTTCGAAAGTGTTCCAACGACTTTAACTTGGTTTATTATCTTGCATTAGTTCTTTTAATGCGTGATATTCTTCCATTAGTTCTTTTAATGCGTCCCATCATTTAATCCTACCATTGCAGAAAACAACCAAAATATGACGTACGCTTATGCCATTCGCATTCGCCACGGGGCCCCGTCATTACCCGTTAGGTTACTTAACTAACGACAGAGCGGGGGCTGGGCTAGCGCGTCTGTAAAACATAAGCAACGCCTAAATAATATCATATATAGATATACTGCAATGATAAACATTTCAGATCACAGATGAATACATTGGATATACTAGGAATCTGTAATTCGCACGAGCCTGTAACGAAAAACAGATTACACGGTCGCGGTGAATAGCCAATACCCCACCCAAGACCTCTACGGGTGCGGCAAACTACCCGCCAAGTACCCGAAGCGTAGCAACCTCCCTCATCTCCATGAGTAGGCCACTCGACACTTCGGCATACCCGGTAGATTGTGCACCCCCTCCATGGGTCTATCCTAGGAGCAAAAACAGTAAAAAGAAATTATACAATGACGGCTACAACCCCGACCCGGTTGTGCGACCATACAAATAATTATTACATCAATTTACAAATTTACATGAATTGAAAGAAAAGAAAACTCTCGTCTCACAACCCCCGGTTATTCACCCGCGACAATCCAACATATTCATATCCACATTCCAGCAACATTACAGATCACAGATTTGTATAACCCCCACTAATCGACATATAGCGATTAGTAGACGTTCAATACAAATATCACATTACAGAAAAACCCGTTAGCTTAAGTCTTTTAGAAGTTCGATCAAAAATACGGATTTTCGGGACCCCAAAATAAAATTTTTCGTTCTGGAAAATCTGGGTTGAAAATATATATTCCAAAAATCCCAAAATACCCCCAGAATAACACTGCACCAAAGATTGACCTCGGCCGAGTCAACTCGGCCGCGGATCCGCGGCGGGAGCGTGCTCCCGCCGCGTTTCCGCGGCGCTTTGACTCGATCGTGGGTCCATCTTTGGTGGTTATTCACACAAAAGCCTGAGCCGATTTTAGGTGTTAAAATAATCAACTTTTGAACAGTAAAAAAATCGACAGAAACTGCAAATTTTTTGGGTTCGTTTTCGGGACTTTTTCTTTGATCGATCTTCTAGTTACTTGCTAACATGTTAGATAGAGTTTAACCTAGCTCTGATACCACTGTAAGTCCATGCTACCTCTCCCGGTATTTTCGGGAATGCGGAATTTGGTAAAAAATGATTTTTACGGACGTGGTAACATGGACCTAAAACCCGGATCTTGGTTAAATATCTATCTAACAACCTAACTATGAGTTTCTAGCTACTCGGTTAGGGGGTTATACCTTGCTTGTCTTGAACTCCTTCGTCTTCAAGCTCCGATGGTGGTCCGGATTGGCTTCTTCCCGTCGTCTCCGTACGCCGAAGATAGATCCACCTGAAAGCTCTAACCTTTAGCTCCTTCTTCGTTCTTTGAAGAAACTAGTTCACTTGGTTTGCTAAACCTAGTGAACTAGAATGAGTAGAGAAGAGTTTGTATGGGATTTTATCTATGGTTCTTGATTCTCAACTCATGAGACAAGAGAACCATAGAATCAAGAGAGGGAGGAAGAGGTTGAGGGTGAGAGCAAAGCAAGAGAGCTCAAGAACAAGAGAGAGAGTGTGTAAGTGAGAATGAGGCTCTCTTTTGTCTTTCACCCTCTCATAATCCAAAGCAATGATAACTCATCATGCTAAAAAAGTCTTATGTGATGGTTGAAGCAACCATAACCATATCATTTCATGCACTCATTTTGCACAAATGAGCAAGCAAACAAAAGTCTTTGCCATGAAATGATGGTTATGGTTATCATGATGGTCAACTAGTCAAGCCTAGTCAACCGGTCAACAAAGTCAACAAGTCAACAAAAGTCAACAAGTCAACAAAGTCAACAAGTCAACAACCATGTCACCATAATACTTAATTAATATAATAGTTAATCACATATCATATTCTCATTAGGGTTGAACAAAAAGTCAAATAGTCAACGGTCAACTGTCAACAACCCTAATGAGAATCCGCTGCCTCTGTCTCCCTGTCAACTGTGCATACGCACCCGCATCCGCGTTCCGAGGAACACGAATGCACACTGGATAAATCCAATCCCAAAAGGTACACTAGGATCTGGCTTAAACCAAAGCCCGCTAGTGTAAACTGTCCGGACACTGTACGTGCACAAGTGCACGGATGTGACCGAACCCTGTCGCAAAACCATGCGACCTGTCGCAATACCATGCGACCTCTACTCTTTTGCCTAAAGGCGAAAAGCTTTCTGTGTGGGACTCTAAAGACTCGACACTACGCTGGCAGTGGGTTTAACCACAGACCGCAAGCGGCACTAGCTGTGCGTAACGGTCCCCAGGTAGTGCCGACAAGAAGACCGACGAGGCGAAACCCATCTGAACTCCTACTGAGCCTGAGTGTGACATTCTCGGTACAGTCCGGTCTGTTCGTCTGATACATCGCATGGCGGGCCTAGGGGGCGGTAAACGTCAGTCCCCCAATAGCGGTACAAGTCGTGCCGGAGCGAAGCCCAAAATACCCTGAGATAACACTGGAAACCTACCAGTATATCTCGTTTGCCCTGGCCAGGGACTACTCGTGTAATGGCTCTCCTAGACACAGCGCGATGTCAACCCCCAATACCGGGAGAGACGAATCCTGTCTAACCGTCACTGCCTCCAAGTGCTTCGGGACTGCACCCAACCACTACCTGTTTGCACGACTCCTTTGAGCCGTGGTAGGGTGTGATCAAAGTACAGTGGGAACACACTCGAGGCGAAGTGACAGTGTCAAGTCAGCGGACTAAGCTGTACTCATGTCACCTGGGAACTGATAACTGACGATAGGCATAATACCAACTAGTCAGTTCCCGACGAGTCCTGTCCAGTGTACCCGTAACCTAACGAGCACCCGCATACTATCTCAAGTACGACGTACTGACGGCTGTGGGACAGACCGTCTCCCACACTAGGATGAGAAGCGCATGCGCTGGTCTACTCCGGAGTATCGATGCCCTGTCTCGATAGTCCTGCGACCAGGGACCTGCATAAGGATGTGCTTATAGATTACCCAGCCCCACTAGTGTGACGGCCATCACATCGCTGGTAATCAAGCAAAGATCCTAAGGGCTCCACTAATGTGTATAGGCGATATACAAAAATAAACACATGTACACATTGAAGTAGAAACAAACCAAGTAGCATACTACTATTTTGAGCAAGATTGTATATACAAGGTGAATATCCCAAGCTTCCATTAAGTAATATTCAAACTAGTATGATACAGTAATGGCCTCTAGGGCATATACACTAACATCATCCAGTCGCCGGCGTTTGGCCTTCTCAAATATGGCCATCTCACGCTCCCGATCAGCTTTGCTTTTTGAAAGAGCTTCGTTGAGGAATGCGTCGATCATTTCGTCAGATGGCCCCGGAAGTTCCGGCTCAGGATCTGCCCCCAGTTTCTCGGTGCAAGGAGCTTTTTCATAGTCTATCGACGAGTGAGAGATCACATGGCAACTTGCCACGTAATCTTCAGATTCATCCAACGAGTCTTCTCCATCATTTCCGTCCTCAAGGACGTGGCTGAGGAACTCTTGGAGCATGATTGGAGTCCGCACCTTCTGGTTATACTCTTCTAGAGCGTCAATCTGTTTTTGCAGGTCCGTGCGCTTTTCGCCAGGCTTCACGGGCTTTTTGGTCTTCTTCTTCTTTTTCGAAGACTTTGACGGCTGGATGTGAGCGCTTTGGCTATCACCACCAATCTTTGGAGTTGGGCGCGGCTTCAGCATCCCCTCGATGATCTCAGGTTCCAGTGGATTCTTCCACCTAATTGCCGGACACGTGTGTAGATCTTTCAACATTCTTTTCGTCTTGGCTAAAAGAGCAACCTCCTATGGAGCTTCTTCTACGAAAGAGTATGATGCCCCCGGTGTATCCGTCTTCTTGGGAGTGTGTGGCCGAGACGGGTTCACCTTCCAATTCTCAGATAATACGAATTTGCCCTGCTGGTACTGATCTTCTATCCAGCTTTTGAAGATGTAACAATCCTCGATCGGATGGCCCAACATTCGGTGATAAGGGCAGTAGTTAGGATTGCTAATGTCGCCTGGTTGCGCTGGGCGTCTTGGCTCCGGCAGAGTGATGAGCCTGTTGCGCAGTGCAAGCTCGAATAACCTCTTCGTCCTGTCTTGAGGGAACGAGTAAGGGAGTCTTATTTTATCTTCGAGAGATCGAGTTCTGTTATTTTGGCGATCAACTGGTCTCGGGCCACTGGGCTGCTGTTGAGTATTGGCGACGATGATCGCTTTCCCCTTTCCCTTCTCATTTCGAGAGTCTGGCTTTGGAGGAGACGGTCTATGACCCATCTGGTCCATTTGGGCCTGCTTGTCAATCAGGGCTTGGAACGTGGTTGGCTTGAAGAACATCATGAATTGGGAAATAGTTGCAGAATGCCCACGAACATGCCCACCGCCGGCGCTTCTTCGATGCTTTGTTCGCATTTCGGCCATAGATTCCGCCATCTTATTGCGTATTGAACCCATGTCTCTCCATGTTTCACCCTAGCGTTAATTAATGCTGTAATCGGGGTGCGTTTACTAGCACTCACGAATCGCTGGGTGAATAATAGCTCCATTTCCGCAAAAGTCTTGACGGAGTCATTTGGAAGTTCAGAGTACTATTCAAACGCTGTCTCCGACAAGCTGCCAACAAACTGACGGAGCAAAAGTTTATCATCACCCTCGGTGTTATCGCAAAGAGTCCTGACTGAGCGACATGTTGGTGGGGATTGCCTGTCCCATTGTACACATAGAATTTGGGGATCGTGTATCCCGGCGGGTACTTTATTTGGTCATACCAGCCTGGATACAGTCGCCCGGTTTTAACAACTTGACCGGCCGCTTTATTCACCTGGTGAGCTCGTATTTGCTGAGCTATGTAGTCATCCACAGCGGCCTTGAAAATGGTTTCCTCTTTGGCTGCTGAAAGAGCCGGAGGAGGGTTCGATGTCTCCCCTCTGTCGTCTTCAATAATGATCGGAGGGTCTTCGGCTGCAGAATCCGGCTGTAACATCATCCCGACCATGTCTTAGAAGAGAAGTGTCATTCATTTTATGTTGGCAGCTTGTTCTGCTGCTTCTCTGTCCTTCTTTTCGAGGACTCTGCGTAGGAAGTCAGCATCGGTTTCTTGTTCGTGACGCTGCTCTGATGACGCCTCCGGGCTTTCTTTTGGCCCGGTGAGTGCGGCCATTTGCGTCAGCATTTCCTGAAGCTTCTGTTGCTGCTCCTGGGCTTTTGTCACGGATCGGGTGAGCGGTCAGTGACCCGTCGAAGCGCGGCTTTCCTCTTTTCCGGAAGCCATGTAAACAGTATGCACCTTTATGCCCCCAGACTTGGGGCGTTTGGGCTCAGCGTTTTTGTGGTCTGCCGTAGTTACAGGAGCTTTCTTTGGCCTCCTTCTCTTTTGAGCAGTTGACGTTGAGGGGGCCGTTGCAGCGGGCACCCAGGTAGTTGTCGTCCTTTGTGGTTTGACAGGACGGTTCTCTTCCTGTTGAACCTTCAGCTTTTTCTGTCGGCGAGGATAGTCTTGATCAATCACCGACTCCTGGACCCGTCACCAGACTTTGTAAACTTTGGAGGACAGCCGCTGAGGGGGCTGCTCCGGCTTTGTTTCTGTAACATTCTCCACGGATGGAGGAGATCTTTTCAGTACGGCGGTAGGAGAGTTCCTGCGTACCTTGTTCAGCAATTCAAACCTGTTCCCGGTTGGAACAGCAGCATTGACTTCCACCGTTGGGGCTGGTGGAGTTAGCCCAGAGGGGGAGTTACCCCCAGCTTTCCTTACTCGGCGCCAGTGGCGACGTCGAGCGTGCCGAGCTGCTGGGATTGATTCAGCGATAGGGATGGTTTCGTCGTGCCCCCTGTTTTGGAGAAGGGCTGTTGCCGGCGTCAGCCTCTTGAAGACTGATGTCCGTTGAGTAGCAGTATCTAATCTGTCAAAGACAGACTTTTGAGCAGGGACGGGAGCCGGAGTGGGAGCCAGAACAGTTAGTCTTGTAAAGACCGACCCTTTGGCAGGAGAAGCCACCTTGACGACTTCGGGAGCAGGGATGGCTATCCTTTTCGGAATAACCTTTTCTGGAACTGCAGGCTTCATCATGGTTCCGCATGAACTTTGGCCCAATCTGGCGAAGACTGAGGCACTGGAGCTGGACGATCCGTTGAGGGGGGCCGCTGTTGTTGCAAGCCGATCGAAGACCGACTTCTTGGGAGCTTCTTGTGATGGTACAGGGGCGCTGAAGCTCATCGGTGGGAGTATGGTCCCGAAAAACAATCCAGTGGTGGCCTGAGTCACCTGGTCCACCGGCATTGTGAACAGGGAGGCCGCTTGGGGCCCGTAAGCTATGCCTCCAGATGAGGCGGAGCGTGAGTTGCAATTGCAGTTGGAACACTTCGCGCAAGTAGACGTCATTGATCTTTTGTTTTCTGCTCCAAGCAAGAAACCAAATCTTAGTACCTCGAACCCAAGGGCAACCATATCAAACCACGATTCGTTCGCGACACACGAAGTATGGAGTGGAAAGAGGAAAAGATCCCACCGGGCGTGCCAGAATCTGTTCCCCGCCGAAACACGCGCGAAGACGCGATAAACGTCTTGCCTGAATTTCGGGGAAGATGCTAATTGGTGCTATCCGTCCACCTCTCCGAAGATGCCAAGTTGATTTATTGCATCATGTATCGAAGGTTTAAACGGATGCCGCCGATGTAACAGACTTCGTCAGATTCCCCATCGTTTGAGGGGTTTTCAATTGTGGGGACGCTCTTCTCTGCAGGCGCAAGCCCCTGCAGTTAATTACGCTACCGCATCGCGGTAACAACTTTCTCCTTCTCCAGATGGTCAATTCGTGTCGTGGGTGTTTGTTTTGTTTGTGGTTGCCCGTGGATTGTATACGGAGACTAATTTATGTTGTCGCCCGTAGGGCGTGGATTAGTCCAAATCTTTATCTTCTTAGATTTGGGTTTGGGGGTTGGTTTTAAGGATACTTTAGCCTCATTTGAGACTAAGATCAACTTAAACGTTAGTTAAGGATACGTTAGTTTAATTTCTAGACTAAGATCAACTTAACAGGATCGTTTAGATCCAACAAGAAAGCATTTGGCCTCTGTTGTTTAGTTTAGGGACATTGCGGTCGATTACCAGTTTAATGACATGGTGGTCCAAGGTTAAGGACATCATAGTCCGTGGGTTTAAAGAGACCCTACAGTCCAAGGTTAAGGACATCATAGTCCATGAGTTTAAGGACCCCACAATCCGTAGTTTAAAGACATCGTAGTCTATGAAGTTTAAGGACATCATAGTCCATGAGTTTAAGGACCCCACAGTCCAGGTTAAGGATATCGTAGTCCATGGGCTTAAGAACCCCGCAGTCCATGAAATGTGTGGTTGTCGGGACCCGTCACCTCTTTGAAGACGTTGAAGGATTACAACGACAAATATCAGAGGAGTAAAGAGATGTACCCTCGAACTGGTGTGAGTTGGTTGAAAGATCTGTAGTCCAATTTAGGACTGAGATCTGTTAAATATTCGTGAGCAGATGGGCTCAGTTCAATATAAGTTGAGAAGTTATGGCCAATATTGGGCTAAGTCCAATAAGATTAAAATGTTTAACATTTTATTGTTCTGGGCTGTTGAGCCTTTATTTGGGCTTGGCCCTTTTAATAATGCTGAGCATTAGATCCTGACATTTTTTGTCTTGTATTGAATGCATAACATTCATCAGAACAATGTGTGTTCTAACAGCGCGCCACGTGGCGCGTCAGGCGCTTTGCACCAATTAAAGAGCGCATTGCGCTTCTACCAAGTAGCGCACACGAAAAGGACACGTGTCGCGCTTGGCGCTAAGCGCCAGATGATGGGCGCATTGCGCCAGTTTATGAGCGCATTGCGCTTTCAATTTATGAGCGCATTACGCTAGTTTAGTGGCGCACAAGTGAGTGACACGTGGCGTGCTTAGCGCTGAGCGCCAGCCCATGAGCGCAGTGCGCTATTTCAGAAGCGCAAAGCACAAGTTGCATACGTGGTTGACACGTGGCACATTTTGGCGCTGAGCGTCGGTCCAAGGAACGCAGAAGCACAGTTCAAGAGTGCAAGGCACTTTTCAATAGCGCAAAGCGCATTTGATCAAATTTATGATCTGTGAACAAATTTATGTTCTTTTTAAAGGAGGCTTTGCCTCAAGATTCAAGAACAACAGTTCTTATTTTTGTGGAAGGGCTTTGCCTTTGTAGATCAATGATCTGTGAATGAAGTAAATACTTCTTTTGTTTTTATGATGAGATCTTTTGATCTCTTTTTATAAAAGACCTTGGTCTTTTGTAGATCTATGATCTTTTAAGAAGATAATTCTTCTTTTTTAATGAGATGATTTCATCTCTTTGTGCAAGAATCATTCTTTTTACCTTGAAGAAATGATCTTCTTTCAAGAGCTTGCTCTTTTTCTTTTGAGTTTTCTCAAAATTTGTAGGGGGGTTTCTCTTCTTTTTAGACTTGAAGTCTTGGGGCCTTTATATAGGGCAAATTGATATGTTAAATCAGTTAAAGAGATCTTTCTCTGATTGATTTGGGGATGTTTTCCCACCGTTGGATCTTTGATCCTAGGGTTTCTGTTTTACAGAAGGCAATCTTCTTATTTTTAACAAGATTGGAAAAATCTTTCCATAACAGAATTTTAATTCTGATTAATTAATGATTTATCATTATTATTAGATCTTTTGATCTAACGGTGGGGAATTTTTAATTCCAGCGCTGGCGCACCCGTGCTTTGCACGTGGTGCGCTGCTCAGAGCGCAGCGCACTTTGCGCCAGCGCACCTACGTTTGACATGTGGCGCGCAGTGCAGCCTGTGCTAGCGCACCCGTGTTTGACACGTGGCGCGCAGCGCGCCTAGCACTGGATATGAAACGTTGCTTCAATTTTTGAATTTTAAAACAGAGCTTTGCTCTGATTGGGGGTGCGCTGCCTAGGGCGCAGCGCATCTGTGTTTAACACGTGGCGCGCAGCGCACCTAGTGCTGAATCTGAAGCGTTGCTTCAATTTTTGAATTTTGAATTTTAAAATAGTGCTTTGCTCTGATTGGGGGAAACAAACCAATTTGGATCTTTTGATTAATATCGCTATCGATCTTCCCATCCTTTTGGATGATGGAACTTAGATAACTAAACTGATTACTCGGTGATACCTCTTACCCTTCCGGTGTTATACCAATATGGTTTCGACTTCTCTATTTGCTAAATTTGCAATGCATATATGCTGTCTTGGACCTGCACAATCTAAACATCCAAGATTCCAACGTTTGCCTTCAAAACTTCAATTTGGTATTAATCCCTGCTTTTGTCTTATTTACTAGAACAATATCATCAACGAACAGCATACACCAAGGTACCTCATTTTAGATAGTTCTAATAAGCTCATCCATCACGATGGTAACCAGGAATGGACTTAATGCAGATCTTTGAAGTAAACCAATTGTAATCGGAAAATCATTCGTTAGGCCGCCGCAAGTCCTGATGTTTGGCACTACTCCATCATACATGCTCTTGATTATGTCAATGTACTTGACAAGAACCCCTTTCTTGTAACGACTCTGAATTTTCTGTAGAAAATTTTTCTTCTTAAAGTACAGAAAAGAGTTTGCAAACCTGAGCACAATTTAAAAGTTATTTTTGTTTAAGAACGGCAAGAAAGCACTTGTAGCTCATTAGTAAAGCCTTGCACTGCTGTGACATAGCCCATGTGTTGGAGTCCTATTAGCCGCATATTATTTTCTTTTAAACTTTTTGGAAGTCCAAAAGTTTACACGTGCACTGCACACAAAATGAAAAGTCATGGAAAACAAATATGTGCAAAATGTTATTAACAGTGACATAGACACGTTGCAAGCATCCGACGGCTCCCCTCTACCACTTGGATGGCGAGATTCGCCCATAGGCCGGCGCCGATGGTCGTCCGTAGGGAAAAGTCCCCGTGTTTTGCCCACAAATCCTCTGGCCTGCCCCCATTACGCCTGCACTGTTTGATTTCTCTGAATTTGAACAGAGACATCAATTTCATCTTTAAATCCAATTTTTTTTATGTATTTTAATTCATTCTAGTTGGGTTACGGCTGCGCCCCGGCCATCAAACCGTGGCAAAATGCGGAACAAAAATTTACTAAACTGGCGCTACCACAACCCGATACCCGGATCTACCCTAAAACCTATACTAGCAATATGTAAAACTAGGAGTTAGATGGTTATACTGAGTTGATCCGTGTCTTTCGGTCTTGAACCATCATACCAAGCTCCTAGAGGCTCCTTGATCGAATTTGGTTGCCGGTCTTCCTCTATCTACGATGATCCACCTGAGGGAAATGGCGCAAGCTCCAGCCTCGCCAAGCGAGGCAACCGACGCTCCGAGGTTGCTAGCAATGGAGAGTGGAGGTGTAGAAATGTCTCACTTTCTTTTTCTCTCATGTGACATGCTCAAATGAGCAATCCAAGAAGAAGGAGAATGGAGGTGAGGATACAAGTGACATGAGCAACCATGGAAGAAAAATGGCTAAGTCTTTTTTGAGAATGAGAATGAGGCTAGTAATGAAGCAAGTGAGGAAAATGAAAATAAGCAAGCGATTCAAGAATGTGGTTGCCCCTCTCTCTCTCTCTCAATCATGCACACACACACACACACAAAATATCTCATTTTATTTTTCAATAAACAAATGCAAACCATACCTCTCTACATGCCATCACCCATGCTCATGCCAACTCACCTTCCGCCTCATTTCCATAATTGATTTTATAAAATGAAAATCAATTAATGAGGTGGCCATCTTCTAGAAGCTAATCTGTATAAATACGGAATGCAACCAGGTACACGTATCGAAATACATATACGCGTATTCGTACTAAAATACGAATAGCTAAGAGAGAAAATAAATTGTGAACAATAATACTAGAATACATATATATAAATACATATATAAATTATTAAATCAAAACTTGATCTAATAATCCGGCTTAATTCTAAGCCGCTAGTATTATCAACCGTCCGATTAAAATCTGTTGTAATACCCAGTTCCTTTTGTACACTAATATCCGTATTTATATAAAGTGTTGTTTACAAATTTTGTGTATTTATATTTATTTTATTTAAAAGCCCTAACCTGTACTTTTACCCAAATGGTTTTCACTAAACAAACCCAACACAAAGCCCAAGTTCATCCTAAACCTCACTCATGCCCAGCCCGGCCCAATCTCTCTCTTTTCCACCTTCTCACTCTTTTCTTACCCATGGCCCAAACTCTATAACCTAAATCCCACACACACATGGCTGGTTCCCCCTTTTCTCTTCACCCAACAATTACTTTTCTTTTTCAAATTCCTTCACAATCAAACCATATATCCCATCAAAACAATATTAACTTCCCTTTAATATTCTTTAACCCCAAAATTAAACTCTCATCATTCCTCCCTTAACAGCCACTTTCTTTTTGAATTCCAAAAATCAAAACCGACATCTCCCAATTTAAACCAAATCAAATCTCTACATTAAACCCCCTTTAATTCCCTTCAATTCTAATTAATCCTCATTTAATATTCTCTCTCTCTTCCTCTTCACGGTCTCTCTCTCTCTCCCCCTCTGTTCACTCTCCCTCCCATTTTCTCAATCTCTTACTCTTTCTTTCTCTCCCTCACTCACCAATCCCCTCTCGACTCCACCTCCACCATCACCATCACCAAGAGCTACCTGCAACGAGCCGCGCCCACCTCCATGCCTTCCACCGTCGCTGCCCCCTCATCATGCTTCACAACTCCGTAGCCGACCTTCCCCCTCTCCAACCTCCATTGCCGACCCCCCATCACCCACCGGGCTTGCCACCGTCGGCCACTGCTCTAAGCATCCAGCGCCCAAAGCCTTCACCGAGCCTCCAACCTCAACCGCACCTCCTTCTCCTCGAGCTAGCCTCGGCTGCAGCCCAAGCCGACTCCAACCACCTCATGAAAACACTGCCTTCCTCTAAGCCTCGAGCTCCACCTCGCCGATGACCACCATCGACCCACCTTAAGCGATCACCAAGCCCACCCCGAGCTCCTCAACAGCCCGCACCCGAGCCTCCTTGCCACCATCTCCATAACTCCAACCACCTCGTCATCACCGAACCCAACTTCCAGCACCCTCGACTCGAGCAGCCACCTTCACCATCGCCGGTGATCAACTCTTTTCATCGTTGCCTTCTTCTCCCCGATCACCATTGCCATCGCTTCGTCTCCACCGAGCATCACCACCACCATCAACTCCAAACCATTCAACTGAGCACTCAATGAGACCCTTTCGGCCACCTTTTCGCCATCGACGACTTCGTTTCCCTCGTTGATGACCCAAACATCGCCTTCCCTCCGACGTGGATTCCGAGCCAACCAACCTTGCCAACTGTGTCGCTGCCGTCGTTATTGCTCATGCTGGTGCTCACGTCGTTGCTGTCTCTATCGTGTCGACATAGCTGCGCCGTCGCCAGGCAAGTTTCTGAACTTACTATCATGCTACATATACCCAAATATACTTATGCATGTGTATGTGATAAATCAATATAAAACTTCTTAGTTATGATTACTAAAACCCGATAATCACCTATTGATATGTATACATCTGTTACGGCCAATTAAAACTCCTGTTTCATGATATATAGATTGTGTACTGATAATTAACTGCATGTTGGAATCTAAAAGTTAGTGTTTCAATATTGAAACAATATCCCCGAGAACCGACACTGAATCTGGAAATCCCCGTACATATCACGTTGTAAAATTAATAGTAAATTAAAAAAAATCGTAATGTGATGTTCTATGGCTCGTATCGAAGCCAACAGATAAACCAACAGCACTCCATAGTTTATCTTTGCATTTTGATAAGTTGTAACGATGAATCTTGAGGCGAATCACGGCCCTGAACTGCAGTCCGGGGAAGTGTTTCATTTTGGATAACGGGCTTTGTAACACCTGCATACCACTTCTTTAAACTGCAAATGCGCGGAACCCCGTATGATCACATATATAATTTAATTATATAACCCATGAATTGGTCCCGTGTCGTTTCACCGTCGTTTGATATTTAATTCATATTTTAGAATACCGTGGTGTTCTGCAGTTTCTGCAGTGACCTCTCTTACACCATTACCTTGTACATAACCTAACTTCTAATAAAGAAATCCTATCGATAATCCGTTTGATGCGTTGGAAACATAACACAAAAATATACATATTATTAAACTGTAGCGTCGACTAATTATGATCCCAACAGGGAGTAAAACGTGTTACGAAACGGACTTTCAGTTCTGAAACTGGATTTCCGGCAGTGAACACTTAAAATGAAATGACCATAACTAGCAAATCTGGAATCCGATTAACGCGAAACTAATTTCTATGAACATATAATTAATCATACTGCTTACCCATTTTATATTGTTTTGCTTAATTCTGCACGTACGATTTATAGTAAATTTTGCGAGTGGTATGATACTGGCTGCTGATATTTTATTCATATCGTAATTATTGCATTCTCATCATATCATGTAGAGGTCATATGCATTGATAACCTAGTGATCATGTATATTACCCAGTGATAGATATTAGTGTTTTGATTGTGGCAAGTACGTTAGTGTTAGAGCGTGAAGGAATAAGTGAAGTGATACGTACTTGTACACAATCAGCGGACCCAGTTAATTTATTGCATTGTCGACATCTATGAGACATATATAAGTGTAACTATAACTGAAATGGGACGGTTATGGAGCACTGATATTAGTGTCATAGGTAAGACATCGAGTACTGTCCGTTTATCTTGGATACCTGTCGGGACATGCTTGATGGAGATCCTGTCTCCAGCTCTTGCGTAGACATGTCATGGACCGACTAGTATTTGGGTTTATGGTCGATATTTGATGTAGACCATGGGTGTGGGGTAGTTCGAGTGCGAGTTCAACGAAATCTCGGGAGCCCCATTACCGGCATATACAGCGATTCTGGGAGTCATATGGGTGATATTACTGATTATTAGCGAGCGTGTTTCGGGCCCGTGTTCCCTTGCTCCTGAGGCCCTACCCTTGGGTTGGGGATACTCCTGCGTGGTTGACGCTCACACTTGGACTGACGATAGGTTTAGCGACTTGGACAATGAGACTTAGAGACTAATAGGTTTAGTGATATGGACATGCATTGATTACTGATTAGGTATACATGCTTTACTGTTTACCTGTACCAGTTACTTCATGCTCATATTATCACTCCATGCTTACTGTTTCATATTCATCATTATTGCACATGTTACATATGTATTACTATTTATTTCTATTGTGTCGCTCTGACGACCTGAGTATGCATGCTCAGAGCGAGAAGTGGACTTAGCTCGGATCAGGATCTGTCGTACCTTGAGGATATTACGGATATCTAGATCAGCGACGCCAGCGCTATCCTTTCTCTTGATCTCTATCTGATATATCTTATATCCTTTTGATAGATTAGTGACTGCATTTCTCATTACCTGTACATTGATTACTGATTACCACGTAATACTAGAAGCCGAAGTGTGACTACGGCAGGATATTTTCTCGACAGTAGGAGCATGGCTGGCCTTGTCAAACCCTCGTATTCCTTATTTTGGGAAGCAGGGCATGATATGGTTTTGTTGGTATCAGAGCCAAGTTTGGTTTGGAATGGGATCACAGTTTCCGACTAGAGCTTGACAATTTAAGCCATCCTTTCGGCTTAGATTGTAAACTTGTTATCCTTGATCTCGATTCATATATTGTGTTCTGCTACATATTTTGATCCATCCGCTAGAGTTTTGGGTAACTTAGTAGAGTTATGCGATTGTAATTATGAACTATAGCATAGTTACAAGACAGCATTCTGTTTGAGTGACTTGGAGTTCTACATTTGATTTCCGTTCGTTTGAGTTTCACCTCACCCGATATTCTTGTTTCGTTGTCCATTCTATATCTTATTCTGATTCTTATTCCTTGTACCTTATATCGTCCTCAAATTTGTTGTTTCAGGACCATGGCTTCCAATGACTCTTCTTCCAACTCTACTCCCCAGAATCAGACCGTCGAGATTTTGAGTGTACTGCTAGGCTTGAAGGAAGCCCAGGAGCGAACGAACGATCTCTTAGCTGAAGGACTAAGAAGGAAAATGGCTCAAGCATCTGCAGGAGGATCCAATCGTAGTGAAATCGCTAATAAATGAAAAGGCGGCGTGCAGATGAAGCGCTCATTTGTTACTAAGCAACCGAAGCAGCGGAGAGCCCAACGTTGTGGTTATTGCAAGAGGCCAGGACACTTTCAGAGGGACTGTCGCCAGGCCAAAGGGCAGTGCTTGATTTGTGGATCCGACGAACATCTGGTCAGTGGTTGCCCTAGAAGGAAGGAGCTGCAAGGTGGAGATTCGACAACGCCCTCCAAATCTGATTGAGCGACTTGATTGTTTTCGTACTTAAATTTCGAGGACGGCACGGACCCAGTACAAGATTCAGACTTGCCTTACGAGACTGCAGAGATTAAATACTGACGCGGAGTTATCACCTTCCCTGTTTTAAAAAAAAGGATATTGTTACTCTATTTAGTAGCCCTTTTCTTTCGTTTAAAATCTTGTATCCGTTGAACTTCTTAGTTTGAATGCGATAAAGTTGTGAATTGTGACTACTTACTTTTGTTTGATTCACTATATTTAGACCCTAAGCTTAGTCGACATCATGGTTCACCACCACACCCCTGACTCTCTTTTCGATTAAGTTGTATCTTGCCGCTGCCCCCGTCTAAAATTGTCAAACTCACACTCTTTCTAAATTATATCTCTCCCTGATTTTGAATCTGATTTCAACCTTTATCTTTATATCATTCCGGACAGCCCAATTCCTCCTTACTTTTCTCCCATTCGGGTGCTTGCTCACGGAGTCGATCTTCAATATATATACCGCAATCCATTCTCCGACTAGTTTATTTCACCTTACCAGTGTTATTTTTCCGTTGATATAATTATAATCAGTACGTTTACTCTTTTAAAATTTTAGAGTTTTGCCTATTTATAATAAGATAAATTTCCATTATGTGTTAATAGGTATTTTTAGTTACTTTCCCGAATTTCTTTACTATTTCTAAGTGTTAGAATCGTTTTGATTTACATTATATATTTTATTGTCTAGTGAATTTTCCATACTGATGCTTTTGTTGTTTTCGTTACTATCTCGCTTATTCTTCGTTTTATTTTTTGACACTTTTACCTCATACGTATTCTGAAGTTATTTTGTACTTGTTTGAATTGTAATCTGACCAAAGTAGTTTTGATTCTTAAGGCCTATCAGCCGATCCCTCACTATTGTTTATTATTGTTTTTCCGTGTGTTGTATATATGTAGTTTATTATTATAAATGGTTATGCTCTGTGCTTACTTATGATTATTATTTTAGCAGCGCTATTTCTTATGTATATATATATAAAATTACGATTTGTATCTAGCTGCTTTTACGTAAATCACTATATAGTAGTATTTGATTTTGTGGCTTTTCGCATATTATTTTATAGCTTATCGTTTATTTTAAATTTTGAGGATGAAATTTTTGTAAGGGTGGTATGATGTAATACTCAGTTCCTTTTGTACACCAATATCCGTATTTATATAAATTGTTGTTTACAAAAATTGTTTATTTATATTTATATTTATTTTATTTAAAAACCCTAACATATACTTTTACCCAAATGGTTTTCACTAAACAAACCCAACCCAAAGCCCAAGTTCATCCTAAACCTCACTCATGTCCAGCCCAGCCCAATCTCTCTCTTTTCCACCATCTCACTCTTTTCTTACCCAGGCCCACATGGCCCAAACTCTATAACCCAAATCCCACACACACATGACTGGTTCCCCCTTTTCTCTTCTCCCAACAATTACTTTTCTTTTTCAAATTCCTTCACAATCAAACCATATATCCCATCAAAACAATATTAACTTCCCTTTAATATTCTTTAACCCCAAAATTAAACTCTCATCATCCCTCTCTTAACAGCCACTTTCTTTTTGAATTCCAAAAATCAAAACCGACATCTCCCCATTTAAACCAAATCAAATCTCTACATTAAACCCCCTTTAATTCCCTTCAATTCTAATTAATCCTCATTTAATATTCTCTCTCTCTTCCTCTTCACAATCTCTCTCTCTCTCTCCCCCTCTCCCTCTGTTCACTCTCTCTCCCCTTTTCTCAATCTCTTACCCTCTCTTTCTCTCCCTCACTCACCAATTCCCTCTCGACTCCACCTCCACCATCACCATCACGATCACCAAGAGCTACCTCCAACGAGCCATGCCCGCCTCTACGCCTTCCACCATCGCCGCCACCTCATCATGCCTCACAACTCTGTAGCCGACCTTCCCCCTCTCCAACCTCCATTGCCGACCCCCATCACCCACCGGGCTTGCCGCCGTCGGCCACTGCTCCAAGCATCCAGCGCCCAAAGACTTCACTGAGCCTCCAACCTCGACCACACCTCCTTCTCCTCGAGCTAGCCTCGGTTGCAGCCCAAGCCAACTCCAACCACCTCATGAAACCACTGCCTTCCTTTAAGCTCGAGCTCCACCTCGCCGATGACCACCGTCGACCCACCTTAAGCGATCACCAAGCCCACCCCGAGCTCCTCAACAGCCCGCACCCGAGCCTCCTTGCCACCACCTCTATAACTCCAACCACCTCGTTATCACCGAACCCAACTTCCAGCACCCTTGACTCAAGCAGCCACCTTCACCATCGCCGGTGATCAACTCTTTTCAGCGTCGCCTTCTTCTCCCCGATCACCATTGCTATCGCTTCATCTCCACCAAGCATCACCACCACCATCGACTCCAAACCCTTCAACCGAGCACTCAATGAGACCCTTTCGGCCGCCTTTTCGCTATCGACGACTTCGTCTCCCTCGTTGATGCCCCAAACATCGCCTTCCCTACGACGTGGACTCCGAGCCAACCAAGCTTGCCGCCTTGCTGTTGCCGTGCCGGTGCCTGTGTCGCTGTCGTCGTCATTGCCCGTGATGGTGCTCACGTCGTTGTCGTCTCTACTGTGCCGCCGTAGCTGCGCCGTCGCCAGGCAAGTTTCTGAACTTGCTATCATGCTACATATACCCATGCATGTGTATGTGATAAATCAATATAAAACCTCTTAGTTATGATTACTAAAACCCGATAATCACCTTTTGATATGTATTCATCTGTTACGGCCAATTAAAACTCCGATTTCGTGATATATAGATTGTGTACTGATAAGTAACTGCATGTTGGAATCTAAAAGTTAGTGTTTCTATATTGAAACAATATCCCCGAGAACCGACGCTGAATCTGGAAATCTCGTACATATCACGTTGTAAAATTAATAGTAAATTAAATACAAATCGTAATGCGATGTTCTATAGCTCGTATCGAAGAAAACAGATAAACCTATAGCACCCCATAGTTTATCTTTGCATTTTCATAAGTTGTAACGATGAATCCTGAGGTGATTCACGGCCCTGAACTACAGTCCGGGGCAGCGTTTCGTTTTGGATACCGAGATTTGGAACACCTGTATACCACTTCTTTAAACTTAAAATGCGCGGAACCCCATATGATCACGTATATAATTTAATTAGATAACCCATGAATCTGGTCCCGTGTCGTTTCACCGTCGTTTGATATTTAATTCGTATTTTAGAATACCGTGGTGTTCTGCAGTTTCTGCAGTGACCTCTCTTACACCATCACCTTGTACATAACCTAACTTATAATACAAGAATCCTATCGATAATCCGTTTGATGCGTTGGAAACATAACACAAAAATATACATATTATTAAACCGTAGTATCACCTAATTATGATCCCAACAAGGAGTAAAACATGTTACGAAACGGACTTCCAGTTCTGAAACTGGATTTCCAACAGTTAGCACTTAACATGAAATGACCATAACTAGCAAACCTGGAATCCGAATGATGCGAAACCAATTTCTATGAACATATAATTAATCATACTGCTTATCCCTTTTATATTGTTTTGCTTAATTCTGCACGTACGATTTATAGTAAATTTTGCGAGTGGTATGATACTGGCTGCTGATATTTTATTCATATCGTAATTATTGCATTCTCATCATATTATGTAGAGGTCATATGCATTGATAACCTAGTGATCATGTACATTACCCAGTGATAGATATTAGTGTTTTGGTTGTGGCAAGCAAGTTAGTGTTAAAGCGTGAAGGAATAAGTGAAGTGATACATACTTGTACACAATCAGCGGACCCGGTTAATTTATTGCATTGTCGACATCTATGGGACATATATAAGTGTAACTATAACTGAAATGGGACGGTTATGGAGCACTGATATTAGTGTCATAGGTAAGACATCGAGTACTATCCGTTTATCTTGGATACCTGTCGGGACATGCTTGACGGAGATCCTGTCTCTAGCTCTCGCATAGACATGTCATGGACCGACTAGTATTTGGGTTTATGGTCGATGTTTGATGTAGACCGTGGGTGTGGGGTAGTTTGAGTGCGAGTTCAACGGAATCTCGGGAGTCCCATTGCCGGCATATACAACGATTCTGGGAGTCATATGGGTGATATTATTGATTATTAGCGAGCGTGTTTCGGTCCCGTGTTCTCTTGCCCCTGGAGCCCTACCCTTGGGTTGGGGATACTCCTGCGTGGTTGACGCTCACACTTGGACTGACGATAGATTTAGCGACCTGGACAGTGAGACTTAGAGACTGATAGGTTTAGTAACATGGACATGCATTGATTACTGATTAGGTATACCCGCTTTACTGTTTACCTGTACCGGTTACTTCATGCTCATATTATCACTCCATGCTTACTGTTTCATATTCATCATTATTGCACATGTTACATATGTATTTCTATTTATTGCTATTGTATCGCTATGACGACCTGAGTATGCATGCTCAGAGCGAGAAGTGGACTTAGCTCGGATCAGGATCTGTCGTACCTTGAGGATATTACAGACATCTAGATCAGTGATGCCAGCGCTATCCTTTCGCTTGATCTCTATCTGGTATATCTTATATCCTTTTGATAGATTAGTAACTGCATTTCTCATTACCTATGCATTGATTACTGATTACCACGTAATGTTAGAAGCCGAAGTGTGACTATGGCAGGATATTTTCTCGACCATAGGAGCAAGGCTGGCCTTGTCAAACCCTCGTATTCCGTATTTTGGGAAGCGGGGCGTGACATCTGTGCACATATTTAATCGGAAACTTGTACGTACCAACATACATCATCTACACCATATCTCATGAACCGTGAAAACCCTTTGTGTGGGACTCTAAAGACTCGACAATACGCTGGCAGTGGGTTTAACCACAAGCACGTCAGCGGCACTAGCTGTACGTAACGGCTACCCAGGTATTGAGCAAAAGAGAGGCCGACGAGAAAACTCATCCTGAACCCTTACTGAGCCTGACAGTGACAATATCCGTACAGTCCGGTCCGTTCGTCTATGAGTATCGCATATCGAGTGTAGGGGGTGGATAAATTCAGACCCTTAATAACGCGATAATTAGTGTCGGTATGCAACCCATCACCACCTGAGAAACTATCGATCCTGGATCGGTAATTCTCGTCTATCCCGGCCGAGGATTTCTGGTGATGGCCACCCGCGCACGACGCGATATCAACCCCCAATACCGGGAGAGGCGAATCCCCGACGATCCGCTCACTTCCTCCATGTGGCTTGAGACTGTACCCAACTAAAACCTGTTTGCACGACTCCTTTGAGCCGTGGTAGGATGGTAATCAAAGCACAGTGGGAACTCACACGAGACAAATGACGATCTCAGGTCGACAGACTAACCTGTACACATGTCACCTGGGAACAGCTATCTGACAATAGGTTTAATACCAACTAGCAGGTTCCCAGCGAGTCCGTCCAGTGTACTCATGTCCCAATGAGCACCTGTATACTATCTTAGGTGAACAACTGACACCAATGGCTTGTGAGACCGGCCACCGCCCCTCGTCAGGGTCTGGATAAGTATACACTAGTCTACTCTGGAGTATCGATGCCCAGTCTCGAAACTCCTACGACTAGGGACATTTAAGGATGTGCTTATAGACCCCCAGCTCCCACGTATATGATCGCCATCATAATACTGGTAGCCAAGCAAGAATCCTATGGGCTCTATCAACATATACATGATGATAAAGGCAAACCAAATAGCATACTATCATCTCGAGTAAGACTGTTATACCGGTATAGGTCCACTCTCAATCATCATAATCACTTGCCTGCGACTATGATAATTGCCTTGAGGGCACTATAGCCAACAATTCTTTCAATTCCAAAACTCTAATTTCACACTTTAAATACAACCCCATACCCTAGCCTTTCTTCATTCTAAAATCCCTAACCAAAATTATCAAATTTTCTCAAGTACAAGTGGAGTAGAAGTGGAGTTAGCCCAAGACCAACTTCCGGCGAGGAAACGAATCAATTCCGACGACCTCACGACGCCACGAAAGCAACCACATCTTCTTCTACCTCCTTCCTACCCTTCTACCAAGTAAGTCCCACCTCATTCTTCTCTTTCAACATAAAAATTCTCTTTTTCAAAACATGTCGGTAAGTGGAGTTAATTCCGACTTTTGATTCTAAAACCTTGAAATCACACTTTTTCTTAATCATTACTCATCCATATTCTTAACATATGTTTATAACCATAAAACTAATAATTAAAAACAACTTTCACCCTAAATCATCATGTTAAATAACTTTAAATTGACTTTTATATTTAAATACCATGAACTTTGTATCTACCGTATTTTATTACTTTGCTCTAGAAAACTTCACGGGGTAGTGACTTACCCCTCACATACACACATATTTATATAGCACAATACTATTTGAAACATATTTTTTGTAGTAAATACACTATTTTATTAAAATACCATGAACTATAAAAAAAACCGGTTTTCTTTGAATAGTATTATTAAACACTTTACAATTATACCTCTACAACCCATTTGGGCAAACTTTTTCTTCCTTCATTTGCAAAGGATTGAAGAAGAGTCAAAATTGTAAACTTTATTGATTTAATCATTTAATGCATGAAAGGGGAAATTGTGATAAACATGAATATGTATGAAAGTGACATGGCAAGAGTTGCGAGGTTTAATCATTTTCCAAAGTTAACTGTCAGGTATATCGTCCAGTTTTATCGGATGGCTCTGCAGAGATAGATTAACTACCATGCAATAAAGTTTTGATATAATAAAGAGGAGCCACGATGATTTTAGATTTTACTTATCTCAACCACATAAAATCTTTTCATGTTTTCACTCCAAATATGCAAATAATACATCTATTTGCAAAAGCCCCCAAAAGACTAAGCACAAATGATTATCTTTTGACCACTTACCTTATACTAATACTTATCTTTCACTGATCATCAAATGAAATTATCAGTAGTTCCAACTTGGCAATATTTATCTACCTGCTATGCAATGACCTTAGATGCGTTGGCAAATAAGATAAAATTAGAGATAGGATATTGGAAAATTAACTATGTAATTAAAATTACAAGCATTTCTGAAAATGCTCAATATTGGCGATCTCCAAGATCAGGACACGTGGCAGATGACATGTCCCAGAATTCGGAAGGAAGGGCCCACAGGGGCTGGCCAGGCCAACCCTGTACCCGACTTGCAAGCACAAGCTGGCCCTCCTCAAGGCCCCCTGCAAATCGGCCTCCTCGGCCCCATAGCTCGCCCCGAGCTGCCACAAGACCAAGACTCCTCGGCCTCCTCGCTCGTCCCTGAGCTCCCGGCCGAGGCCGTCTTCCTCGGTCCTCCGAATAACTCTACCGCTCACAGGCGTAACCGCCGCTCCGCGAATCTCTCCATGCGCAGATTCTACGCCAGCAACACCCCACGTTCCACGCCATCACGACCCCCATTAGTGGGCGATCCATACTTTACGCGGGCGTGATGTCGGGAGCGTAACTGCCGGCGAGATTCTCGCGCCTGCTGCTGCGTGCTACCGCCACTATATAAACCCCCATCACAGAGGGGTCAAGTAAGCCATAATTTATTCCACTTAGCTGTTACTCTGCTCAGATCTAGCACTAACTTGATCGTCGGAGGGTCCTCGGTGGTACCAAACCATCCCGGGACTTCTTTGCAGGTACTCGACGCTAAACTCCTCAAATCGCCAATCTCCTCAAACCCATTAAGACCCACACGCAACAGGAGATCACCTCCAAAATCCACCGGGAGATCGACGGAAGACAACATCTGAAGGAAGCCTGAAAATGACCTCCATCAGTTGGCGTCGTCTGTGAGAAACGCAAACTCCACAAAAACAAAGTTGGCCTTCCGATCTCCGTCCTTATAGCCAGCAACCATCCTGAAGATCCAGGTACCAGCCGCCGCCTTCCCCTCACCGGAGGCACGGATGAACCTCCCCCGGCGACCATCATCAACGCCCTGGCCAGCCGGATAGATCGGCTACAGTCCCTTGTAGAGGCGCTCGTTCGCGTCCAAGCCGCCGGGCCCGGGCCCCAGATCGCCGCTCCACCGCCCCCAGAAGCTCTACCCCAGTCGGGACGGCAGACCACCAGCAGGCTATGACTCCTGGCCACAGATCTCTCAAGCCGATACTCCCTGAGGCCTGCTGGGCGTCCCACGGCTCCACGCCGAGGTCCGCCGCCAGAACGCCTCACCTCGAGCCTCCTTACAACCCTTACCCCCCTGAGGAGATGTCGGTCACCTCGCCTGTCCACAGGCATGGTTGGCACCCCTTCCCTCGGTGGGGTCGCACATAAGGGGCTCGCCGCGGCGACTCGAGAGCCACCTCGCCCGGGGATCTGAGGAATCTCATCGAGAGGAACCGGGGCCGCTCCCAGACACAGGTCTCCCGTAGCAGAGGCCAGGGATCCTAAGGGGCTGAATCCTCGGGATACCACGGTCGACTCGACGCCCTCGAGAAGAAGATCGAGGGCATACACCGGGAGGGTCACCTCTCGAGCGACGGGGCTAAGTACACCTCCGACTCGCTCACAAAGCCGTTCACCGAAGAACTGCTCGCTGTCCACGTCTCCTCCCACAACAAACCCCCGAAGGTCTCTCTGTTCGACGGGAAAACCGACCCGAAAGACCATTTGGATGCTTTCACCGCGGGGATGAGCTTCCAGGACCACTCCGACGCCGCCCAGTGCAGGGCCTTCCCGGCCACCCTCATCCGCGCAGGTCGGGACTGGTTCCAAGGGCTCGAACCGTGCTCAATCTCGACCTTCGACGAGCTGGCTACTCAGTTCCTCGGCCACTTCGTTGGGAATCGTCGGCAGAAGCGTACGGTCGACTACCTCTTCACGATTAAGAGTGGGGACAAAGAGACGTTCAAGGCCTACATCACCCGCTTCTACAATGCCCTCCTCGAGGTCCCCGAGCACCGGGACGAGACCATCATCACGGCGCTCAGATCTGGTCTGAGGTACAAGGAGTGGTTGCGCTCCTTTGCGTTGGCACGGCCTAAAACCATGGCTGAGGTCAAGGCGTGGACCAAGCGCGAGGTTCAGCTGGAATCCGAGGTGAACGCAAATCTCCCCCAAGCGGAGCGATCCGACCAGAAGAAGAGGGCTCAGGAGGACAGACCGGAGTGTCAGCAGCCCTATCACCCGAAGTTCCAGGAGTACACCCCGCTCAACTTCTCCCTCTCAGTGTTGCTAGAGGAGGCCCAGGGCGAGGGGTTCTTCAAGTTCCCTCCGATCCCGCGCCAGGCCTCGAAGCGAACCCGAGGCCCTTACTGCGCCTTCCACCGGACGTTGGGCCACGCAACGGAGGATTGTAAGCAGCTCCAGGACTATATCAAGGAGCTCATCTGATCGGGTCACCTTGCCTCCTACCTGAGGGACAAACGGCAGGCCGACCGCGAGCAGGAACAGCGTCCCCCTCCCGCCGAGCTGACCATCGGTCAGATCATGCTCATTTCGGCGGACGACCAGTCCAGCGCTCAGGGAGCCCCGCACCCGGTGACGAGCACGGAGACTAACAAGCCTCCGGGGAGCTCGGGCCGCGCTAATAAGGTTATCTATTAGCATATACTTTTCTTTCTGGGCGATGTAAACTCTTCCTAGGGTCTGTTGTTAATTTAATAAAGATCAATGGAACATTGCCAAAAGGAAGGAAAAATCTCATTTATTCAAAAGGTATTGTAGGCTCCCCAGCCATACATGCAAAAAAAAATTACAACAGCGGGGGGAGGGGGTGTAGAGAGCACTGCTCATGGTACTCGGTGAAGGTCTCCGCCAGCCGAGGCCTCGCGAGATCCAGCCTCTGCCCTCGATTCCCACCGCGCGTGTCGACCCCGAGACTCAGTTCATAGCACTCACAGACGAGTGCCTCTGAGCGAGCCAGCCGGTTCGTGGAGATCAGGCCGAAGCGCCTCAGAGACCGCAGCTTACCCACGGCCTCATCATAGAGCTGCTCGGACAAGGGGTTGTAAAGCCCCGGCGACGCCCTCCAGATGGAGTACATCAATAGCTGCAATAGGGAGGAGCGCCGAGGAAACAACCGGCCGAAGTGTTCTTCGATGCTCCCATAGACCAACTGCACCGTGTCCTCGGTGTAATTCTGGTCATAAAGGTACACGTCTTCGAAGTGAATGATTTCGGGGATGGTGAAGGGGAAGTCCTGCATTTTCAACGATCTATATACAAAAGAAGGAAGAACCAACGCTCCTTCAGCCTTATATAGCCCACTGCGCCCCAATGGAGCTCAACAGTCGCCCGCTTCCGCCCAAAAAATTGCCGCCACGCGGCAATCATCGAGCCTTCTTTGGCGGAATCGAAACGACGCGACCCTAGCGCTTCATCTCCCCCGGCATTCAATGCGCATGCTGCACGCACGGTCGCCGCGACCGTTCTTGTTCCCCATACTCGCAACGGGATGGACGGGTGAAACGTCACGGAAATTTGCCGAGCGGCTACCCTGCTCGGCTATCCCTGGCCAGTGGCTTCCCCACTCGCAATGCTAGGGATCAAAAGCCTTCCTTAGAGGCAGCCCGGCAGCTTCCCTGCTCGACTATCCCTGGCGGGTAGCTTCCCTACTACAACGCCAGGGATCAGAAATCCCTCCCAAAGGCAGCTCAGCAGCTTCCCTGCTCGGATATCCCTGGCGGATAGCTTCCCTACCGCAACGCCAGGGATCAGAAAGCCCTTCCAGAGGCAGTCGAGCCTGAGGATCCCTCGCTCGGCTATCCTTCAGGACAAAAGCCCTCGCCAAGAGGCACTGGGCAGTAACCCTGCTTGGCCAAAGGTCCTTGGTAGGCTTCTACAGCCCCTCCCACACCAAGGACCAAAGTCCTCCCAGAGGGAGTCGAGTCCTTGCTCGGCTATCCCTAGCTGGTAGCATCCTACCACAACCGACAGGGATCAAAGTCCTCGCCAAGAGGTACTGGGCAGTAACCCTACTCGGTCCGCGTCCTGAAGGATCAAAGCCCTCGCAAGAGGCAACCAGGCAGCTACCCTGCTCGGTCATCTGCGACTGGTAGCTCCCTACCCGTGACGCCAGGGATCAAAGCCTCGCAAGAGGCATCCGAGCGGTTACTCCACTCGGTCATCCCAGGCTGATAGTTGCCTACCTGCAACGCCAGGGACCAGAAAGCCCTCCTTAGAAGCAGCTCAGCAGCTTCCCTGATCGGCTATCCCTGGCGGGTAACTTCCCTACCACAACGCCAGGGATCAGAAAGCCCTCCCAGAGGCAGTCAAGCCTGAGGATCCCTCGCTTGGCTATCCCTGGCGGGTAGCTTCCTTGCCGCAACGCCAGGGATCAGAAAGCCCTCCTAGAGGCAGTCAAGTCCTTGCTCGGCTATCCCCGGCTGGTAGCTTCCTACCACAACCGACAGGGGTCAAAGTCATCACCAAGAGACAACCGCGCAGCTTCACTTCCCGGTCCTCCTTAGTGGTCTTTTCACAGCCCTTCTATCGCTAAGGATCAAAGCCCTCGCAAGAGGCAACCGAGCATCTACCCCGCTCGGTCATCCCCGGCCGGTAGTTCCCTGCGTATGACGCCAGGGATCGAAGCCCTCATAAGAGGCATCTGATCGGCTTCCCCGGTCGGTCATCCCAGGCTGGTGGTTTCCTACCCACAACGCCGGAGATCAAAGCCCTCGCCAAGAGGTGACCGCGCAGCTTCACTGCCCGGTCATCTTTAGCGGACTTTTACAGTCCCTCCAACGCTAAGGACCCAAAGTCCACCGTGGGGCCACCGAGCAGCTTCCCATTCATGCTGGGCATAGGTACGGCGAATAGCCCTCTGTCCGTTGCATGTAAAGGAACCGAGGCCCCCACAAGGGGCATCTAAGTCTAAACGATCCCCCTCGACTTCGGGGCCCATGAGGATGCCTCCTCGCCAGCGCTTGGCACGCTCGGCAAGTTATCGAAATCAACTCGATGAACGATCGCTAGACAGATGGCCAACCTGACATGGAAACACAACGGTGCAAGCAGAGATATTTTACAAAGCATCCTTCGCAAACGAAAGATGAAGTGCGAACCGATGAAACCAAAGCAAAAAGTTTCATTACTGCCAAAGGCAAAACTTTACAAAGGGTATTTTTGGGCCCCCCGGCCTTACAAAATGCCCGGAGGCTTACAAATTCCAGAAGTAAAAAATAAAAAGAGGAAGATGGCGGCTTTAGGCCCCGGGGTCAGGTGCGACCTCGGGGTCCTCGACGACCACCACATGACGTGCAGGATCCTCGGCTGCTTCCTCGTCAGGAATCTCTTCCCCCAGCTCGTCGGCGTCCACGAGGGGGTATTCGGCCCGGAGGTCTGTATCGGCGAACCCGGGCATCCGGTGTAAGTCTACGGTAGCGCCCCTGCCGTCTACAGACGCCAAATGCGGAACAAAAACTTTTTAACTGGCGCTATCGTATACTTTAACCCGGATCTGCCATTATTGTTAGTTTAGCAATAATGGTAGATCCGGGTTAAAGTATACGATAGCGCCAGTTAAAAAGTTTTTGTTCCGCATTTGGCGTCTGTAGACGGCAGGGGCGCTACCGTAGACTTACAGTGGTATCAGAGCCTCACCATTTTGCTTTACTAACTTGTGCTAAAGCATTTAAAACATCGATCGAACCGAATATCAAAAACCGCAAAATTTCTATTTCACAGTTTCTGTAGATTTTTAAAGGGTTCTAAAAATTATTTTACATATCACAGAATTCTGTGCAGGGTTTTCTATGAACACCGTACAAATTTGGGCACGTGATTCGATAAGACCGCCGCGGAATCGCGGTCAAACCTATGGTTTGACCGCGCTTCCGCGGCCATTCAGTGAGATCGTGGCTCCATATTTGCACAGTGGGTTCTTGTCTGGAATTTGGGGTTTTTGGTATATATCTTTTGGGCCCAGATTTTGTTACTGTTCAACAGATGTTCGTGGGGCCCACTTCGTGATATTTAGTCGATCGAAATTTAAACATGTTAGTTTACAGTGCTTACATTATATCTCCGACCGGGAATGTCATTTGATCGGTAAACCGCGTCTGATTGCTATAGTTCTTTTAGACGGGTTTGCGAACGTGACATTCGCATTGATGTTCTGTGTTGTGCTGTGATGTTGCGGATTTGTCGTGGTGGATAGCAGTGTGCAATGATAGTGCAGTTTGGATTTATTTGTACATTTGATATTTCGGGGCGAGCGTCTAACTTGTGGACTGCCGTCACTGCCTGTTGTATAATATTCTTTTGGGGCACGACCAGGTTGCGGTCGATGTACCTGTTGTACTATTTTTCTATTTCTGTACTAGGTTTTACCCCGCGACGGAGTGCACGGATAGCCGGGTTCTGAAGGGCAACGGGTCCGCATCTCATGGCTTTGAGAGGCAGAGGGGCCTCACTCTAGAATTGGCAGACTATTCACCGCACTCGTAGGGGGTACAGGTTGACCCAAGGAGGGGTTCCCAAGATTACCGGATTCCGTGAAGTGCTGGGTGATCCATTCACTTTGCTGTAGGGGGCTGCCTCGCTTCAGGTTTTGGCGGGTAACTTGCCGCACCCGTAGGGGTCTAGGTTTCATTGTACAGGCTATCCACACGACAGGGGAACGTCGGGTTTCAGCAGCGGCTCTGTGAAACTCGGGGATCCCAGATTATCTGTATTGTTCTATGATGCTTATTACTTTTCTGTAATGTTGCATATTATCACGCCTGGAGCGATTATTGTATATTGGTTTATATACTATTAGATGTTGTATATGTTTTACACCCACGCTAGTCCAATCCCCACTCTGTCGTTAGTTAAGTAACCTAACGAGTGATGACGGGACCCAGTGACGAATGCGGATGGTATATACGTACATTTTATTTTCGTTCTTTTCTGGTGTGATTGATTGATGGGACTGCGTTGATTTTGATCAATGCAAAGTAAAACAAACCTGTTTGCAGTTGTTGGAACAAATTTAAAAAGTGTTATTGCAAAGACGTTTCCTTTTGTTTTGCATAGCGGTATTCAGTGGAATATCCTGCACCTCATTCGACGGGGCAAGGGCCGATATCCCTTCACCGGGACTGACCCCTTGGGCAGAAGTTTGCGTCAGGGTAATAACTTCACTATAGTCGATTACAAGTTGCTTTGCATCGTGGTATTCAGTGGAATATCCTGCACCTCATTCCACGAGAAAAGAGCCAAGATCCCTTCATCGGGAGTGACCTCTTTAGCAAAAGGTTTTCGCCACTATATTTTAAAAAGCTATCAGGTTCCTTCAGCGATATCAAGTTCGTTACGTTAAAGGTTTTTCGCCAAAAACCAGCCGTAGCCCTCCGTCATTTCTTTTGGGTATTCAGTAGTATTCAAGCTATGCATTTTAGCCAAAGTTAAGGCATAGTGTTTGGTAGCTGCTGGGTATTCATTTGTTGCATAGATAGATGAGTTGGTTTGGGATAGTCGTTCTGCCATTTGGCCAAAGCCAGGGGCATGTGCGGGTGGGTTCAAATTGACAAGATAGTGACGGGTAGAACTTGTCATGTGACTTATGACATTTTGACCAAAGCCAAGGTTATAAGAGCATGGGGCAAAAATCATATCGGGGGTTTCTAAAGAAACTGAAACTTGCCAAGTATGCGCATACCTTCTGGAGTATGAGTAACGTGGATGCATTCCATCACGTTATCATGCGATGAGAGTTGGATCCCGATTCCCACTGATGAGTTGGTTTACTCTTCGGGTGATCCCGATTGATTCTTCTTTCAGGTTTGGAGGAGAATTTGACAGGACAGTGGGAGGTTTCCGGATTAGATAAAGTGATAACCATTCTGATCTAGGTTAGAGTGCACGCAGAGTGTTTCTTTTCTCTCTCTCTTTGGCAGCGACCTTTGACCGACCCTAGATTATGACTCAGTGACCAAGTTGACCCAACCTTCTTAAAATACTGGCTTTTGGATTGTCTGAGTTGCATAAGTCATTGCCACTCTTTCTTTTACCCTTTGAATTTCTCAGAACACCCGTATTACTACGGACATCCACTTCCATTGGATAGATCCATCATATGGTTATATACGAACTCGAAGGGACTTCTTCGAGGATGGATCAAGGTTCAGGAGAAATAGAATTGGTTTATTCAGTTGTCTTTTATTATCACCTTCTCTCAGGTTGCGAGGGCTCCTTGGTTTAGGAGAGTACACCTATTACGCTTATTGGATAGTCTTATTCCAAACCATAGGCAGGTGCCGAAAGGTAGGGAATGAAGAAAACCAATTAGCCTAAGTAGGGTGTGCAGAAGGTAATATGTAAAGACAAAATAAAGGGATTAGAAAGAGGGCAAAGTAAATTGCGACTGATATCATTCACGACCAAACCGCGTACATCGTCGCCACTCCTATTTCACCTTTAAAAGAATAAGGTATTATTCAGTTGTCTTTTATCATCACCTTCTATCAAAGATATGAGTACTCCTTGGTTTAGGAGGGTACACCTATTATGCTTACTGTGTTAGTGTTTATGCCCTAGAAGACCATTACTGTATCATACTAGCTTGTATATTACTTAATGGAAGCTTGGGATATTCACATGTATATAACAGTCTTGCTAAACATGGTAGTATGCTACTTGGTTTTTCTATCTTAATATGTGAGTGTACGTATTGATAGAGCTCTTAGGATCTTGCTTGTCTACCAGCGTTGTGATGGCAGTCACACTAGTGGGGGCTGGGTAGTCTACAAGCACATCCTTATTCAGGTCCCTGGTCGTTGGATTATCGAGACAGAGTATCGATACTCCGGAGTAGACTGGTGTGTACGCTTCTCATCCCAGTTGGGGAGATGGTCTGTCCCACAGCCGTCAGTACGTCGTACTGGAGATAGTATGCAGGTGCTCGTTAGGTTACGGGTACACCGGACAGGACTCACAGGGAACTGTTGGTTGGTTTTATACCAGTCGTCAGTGAACAGTTCCCAGGTGACATGAGTACAGCATAGTCCGCAGACTTGACACTGCTACTTCGCCTCGAGTGTGTCCCACTGTTCTTAGATTGCTACCCTACCACGGCTCAAAGGAGTCATGCAAACAGGTAGCAGTTGGGTGCAGTCCCGAGCACTTGGAGGCAGTGGCGGTTAGACAGGATTCGTCCCTCCCGGTATTGGGAGTAGATATCGCGCTGTGTCAGAGAGCCATTACGCAAAGTCCCTGGCCAGGACAAGCGAGATTTGCTGGTAGGTTCCAGTAGTTTCTCAGGGTGTAATGGGCTTCACTCCGACACGACTTATACCGCTATTAGGGGACTGACGCTTGCCGCCCTCTAGGCCCGATATGCGATAGTCTTGGACGAACGGACCGGACTGTATGGAGATTGTCACATCAGACTCAGTAGGAGTTCGGATGGGTTTCCTCATCGGCCTTCTTATCGACAACTACCTGGGGACCGTTACGTACAGCTAGTGCCGCTTGCGGTCTGTGGTTAAACCCACTGCCAGCGTAGTAGTCGAGTCTCTAAAGTCCCACACAGAGAGTTTCCTATTCCAGGCGAAACGATATAGAGGTCGTATGGTTTTACGACATGGGTTCGGACGCATACGTGCGTTTACGCGCGTACGACTTTCGGACAGTTTTTACCAGTCGGCTTTGGTTTAAGCCAGTTACTGGTATCCGGTTATTGGATTTTTACAGTCTAAAGTTTTTCCGTATTTTTGCGGATTGGAGGGGCGTTCTCGTAATTGTGCGAGAAGCTTCTAGAAGTGGTGACTAAGGAGGTTTAGGTGTCATATGCAATGAATGAGATTAGTGAGTCATGAGGGTGATTCATTCATGTCATTAAAGCATCATAAATGCTTAATGACTCATGACAATGAATCACCATTAGATATTTGTGAAGCATGCTTATTCATCATGTATTATTCTTTTCTTCAAAAATGAGAATGCTTCATATTTATTATGATACTCAATAATCTCATCTCATTATTATCTACACATTCTCTCTCCTCAAGCTCTCTCTCTTCAAAAGACTAATCCTCCCCTCTCATGAGTTGAGTACAAGGGTTAGTAAGACTAAACAATCCATAACCATCACTCTATCTCAATCTATCTTCTTTGATTAGCAATCCAAGAAGGTTAGTTGCCTCAAGTTTAGAGGCTAAGCTTGGAGTTTTGCTCTCGGGTGGATCGTCTACTACAAAGAGAAGGCCGAGGAGAACAAGGAGATCGTAAAGACGAAGGAGTTGGTTCATTAGGTATAATCCCTAAACACAGTAGTTTAGAAACACTTTGTGTTTGGTTATTTATAGTTTAGCTTCGATTCAAGCGGTTAGTCGATGTTCGTTCACTAAACAAGTTCGTTTTTGAAAATTCCGCCTCCCCACAGGTATTGGGGTGTAGTACATTGACTTACAGTGGTATCAGAGCCTCGCTAAACAATAAATAACCTTTTTGCAAATTTGTATGAATTTCGAACGGAAAAAACGAAACCGGAAAAGCCCGAAAAATCATGTTTCTGTCGATTTTTAAATGAAGTCAAAAAATTTTTCAGGGATGTTCAGAAAGCTTAAAATGATAGTAGTAGAACACACAAAAAATTTGGGCCCCTAATTCGTCTACGGCGCCGCAGAAACCGCGGCGGCTAGCACAGATAGCGCCGCGCTTCCGCCGCCGAGTTGACGAATCAGGGAGCCATTTTTCTTGTGGTGGTTCTCTGTGATATTTGGGATTCTCTGGTATTTTTTAATTTTGCTCAGGTTTCAAGTTTACAGAGCAGTATTGGAGCAATGTTAAATCCGTTTAATCGATCGAAATTGTACAGTATTTGCATATTGGATTATATCTGTGATTGTTTAATGTGTTCGTAAACCTCCCCTAACTGCTAGTATGTCGGTTGGCAGGGGGTTGCACATTTCTGTAATGGTTTTATCTGTTTGTGCATATGAACTGTATTGGACTGTTGTGGTGTATAGCCGGGGTTTAGCAATGGGTTATTATTTAATTCATTTGTGTAAATGTAATTTGTTGTAATATTATTTTTGCGGGGCACATCCAGGTTGCGGTTGTAGCCACCGTTGTATTATTTCATTTTACTGTTTCTGCTCCTAGGACTGACCCAAGGTGGGGTACACAAACTGCCGGGCGGGTAGTTTGCCGTACCCGTAGGGGTCGAGGGTGGGGTAATGGCTATTCATCACAACTGTGTTATCCGTCTTTTCTTGCAGGCTCAAAAGAAATACGGATTGCTTGCAAATCCAATTAAGTTCATCTGTGTTCTGGAATGTATATCATTGCGTCAGACGAATGTAAAATATCTATATATATGATAGCTATTTAGACGTCACTTATGTTTTACACCCGCGCTAGCCCAGCCCCCGCTCTGTCGTTAGTTAAGTAACCTAACGGGTGATGACGGGACCCCGTGGCGAATGCGGATGGCATAAGAGGACGTTGTATTTTCGTTGTTTTCTGCAATGATAGGTTAATGATGGGACGCATTATCTATAATGCAAAGAAAAACAAACCAAAGTTTAAATCGTTGGAACAATTTAAAAGAAACCACTCGGTTAATTTTAAAAAACAGATATTTTTAAATGCGGAGCTTTAACTACTCCTTTTAAAAGCTATCAGGTTCCTTCGGTTATATCAAGTTCACTACGTTCACGGTTTCGCCAAAACCAGTCGTAGCCCTCCGTCATTTCTTATGGATGGTCAGTAGTATTCAAGCTATGCTTGTTGGCATACGTCAAGGCATAGTGTTTGGTAGCTGCTGGGGTATTCATTTGTTGCATAGATAGATGTGTTGGTTTGGGACAGTCGCATTACCTTGTTGGCATACGTCAAGGGTATATACGGGTGGGTTCAAATTAACAAGATAATGATGGGCAGAACTTGACATGTGACTTATGATTTGTTGGCATACGTCAAGGTTATAAGAGCATGGGGCAAAAACTTATATCGGGAATTTCTAAAGAAACTGAAATTTGCAAAGAGATGCATACCATTTGGAGTTTGATGAATGTTGGTAGGATTCCTTCAACATTATCATACGATGATATTTGGATCCCGATCCTACTGTGAGTATATGCTACTTATCAGGATATTCGTCACTTAACGATCAATGTTATAAACCAAGTAGGTGTCCAGAAAAGTGTCAGCGGGGTTACGCCCCCAGAGAAAAGAGGTTATTTAATTAAGGAACTTCGCGAAAGCGTCGGAAAACCTCCCTCGAAGTATCGACACTGGCCTGGCTGAACGGTTAAGCAAGTATTGTACGGTGAGAATAGTCCTGGCTAATTCTTCTTTTATGGTTTGAGGAAGGATTCGAGAAACAGTGGGAGCCATCCAGTTTAGATAAACTAAAAACCACTCTAAACTTGCAAGAGCATCATGCTAAAGAGTTTTCTTCTCTCTCTCTTAATTGCAGCGACCCTGAAAATGACTGGACTTAAGTTACTTTTAGAGAAAAATATACTGACAGGGCCAAACTATAAAGATTGGCTGCGGAATGTCAAAATGGCTTTGACCTATGACAAATTGGGATACATCCTCACCGCTACGGCACCTGCTGTCCCTGGTCCCAAATCCAGCAATGCGGATAAGGAAATCCGCAAAACCTGGGATTTAGATTGCGCGAGAGCCAAGTGCATCGTGCTTGCCTCAATGAACAATGAACATCAGAGGAGGCACGAGGATATGTCCCTAGATGGCATATTTCTCCATACAAAGGAACTTTATGGAGAGCAATCTCGTATAGCAAGATACGAGACCTCTAAGAACTTGTTTCGAGCGAGGTTGGCTGTCGGGTCATCAGTAGGAGAACATGTCCTAAAGATGATCGGCTATATTGAAGAGCTCGCAGACCTTGGGACGACTTTGGATAATGAGCTCTATACAGACCTTATTCTCCAGTCCCTTCCTCCCACCTACGCCCAGTTTATCCTCAACTTCAACCTTCAAGGAAAAGAAGTTGAACTTGCGGAACTCCTGAACATGTTAAGGAGTGCAGAGGGCACCTTGCAGAAAGCAAGGGAAACACCCGCTATGTTTGTTGGCGGTGCATCTTCTTCCGGGTCCAAGGCTAGGGCCAAAGGAAGGAAGAAGAAGGCCGCACCCAAACCTAGAGGAGGTGTTAGTAAGGTGAGAGGGAAGGGAAAGAAAAAGTTTGCAGCACCGGTAGTTGGCCAGGATGAGTGCTTCCATTGTCACAGGAAAGGGTACTGGAAGAAGGATTGCAAGGCATGGAACGCCAAGAACCAGGAACCGAAGCAAGCTGTGGCTTCGACTTCAGGTGTGTTTGTAATTGAGAATTGTCTGTCGATCAACTCTACTTCCTGGGTATTGGATACCGGATCAGGATCTCATATTTGCAATTCTTTGCAGGCACTGAGAAACCGTAGAGTGCTGAAGGAAGGTGATATGACCCTAAAGGTTGCTAACGGAGCTAGCGTGGGAGCTGCGTCCGTCGGGGATTATCACCTAGGATTGACGAGTGGACATATTTTGGTTTTACATAACTGTTATTTTGTACCAAGCTTAACGTGTAATATCATATCAGTTTCCTTGTTATCAAATAAAGGTTATGATTTCACGTTTATAAGAGATGTTGTTAACATCCACCTTAATCATGGTTTGATTGGGTCCGGTACTCTAAATAACGGAATATATGTTTTAAACCAACTCCAAATTTTCAATGTCCAGAACACACTAAAAAGAAAGTCTCCAGATTTAAATAAAGCTTTCTTATGGCATTGTAGACTGGGTCACATCAATGAGAGAAGGTTGACTAAGTTGCATAGAGAAGGATATTTGGACTCGTTCGAATATCAAACTTATGACACTTGTCAATCTTGTCTCAAAGGAAAGATGACAAAGACTCCATTTACTGGACAAGGAGTAAGAGCGAGCGAGCTCTTAGGACTCATACACAGCGATGTATGTGGTCCAATGTCTACACATGCGAGAGATGGTTATTCCTACTTCATTACTTTTACAGATGATTTCTCTAGGTTTGGACATGTCTTCTTGATGAAGCATAAATCCGAGGCCTTTGAGAAATTCAAGGAATACAAGAGTGAAGCGGAAAACCAAACAGGCAAAAGTATTAAGACACTGAGATCTGATCGAGGTGGAGAATACTTAAGTGCCGAGTTCCTAGGTTACCTAAAAGAGAAAGGAATTCTCTCTCAGCTTACTCCTCCGTACACTCCACAGCACAACGGTGTATCGGAGAGACGGAATCGAACCCTATTGGATATGGTACGATCCATGATGAGTAATGCTGAATTACCGCGATCTTTCTGGGGATATGCGCTAGAATCAGCGACACATCTTTTGAACAGAGTTCCAACCAAAACTGTGCCTACCACACCATATCAGATGTGGAGTGGGAAGAAACCCTATCTTCAGTACCTGAAGACATGGGGATGTCCAGCTTTTGTAAAAAAGCAGCATCCGGACAAGCTCGAGGCACGCTCAGTAGAGTGTAAGTTTGTGGGATATCCAAAGAACTCTAATCGATATTGTTTCTATTACGCAGAGGAACAAAAGGTTTTTGTTTCTCGTCATGCCCGCTTCTTAGAAACTGAATTTTTGGAAAATCAGAAGAGTGGGAGCGTAGTAGAACTGGAAGAAATTCAAGAACCACAAACTGCTACTGAAAGTTTGGTAGAACCAGTAGTTCAAGAAGAACAGGACATTCCCGCACCCCTCCGCAGGAGTAGTAGGCCGTCTCATCCGCCTGAGAGATACTACGGTTTTCTCATAGATGGGGATAGAGAGGATTGCATCATAGATGATGATGAACCTACTGACTTCCGGCAGGCCATCCAGAGCGGCGACTCGGTACGATGGCTAGATACAATGCGGACCGAGATGGAGTCCATGTACACCAACAAAGTATGGACTTTGGACTTTGCTCCAGATGGGGTAAAACCCATAGGATGCAAATGGATCTTCAAGAAAAAGATTGGTGTAGATGGACAGGTGGAAACCTATAAGGCTAGACTTGTTGCAAAGGGTTTTCGTCAAAGACCTGGTTTGGACTATGACGAAACCTTTTCTCCAGTGGCTATGCTCAAATCCATTCGGGTCCTTCTTGCTATTGCTGCCTTCCATGATTATGAAATCTGGCAGATGGATGTAAAGACGGCTTTTCTGAATGGAAATTTAGAAGAGAGCGTCTATATGGATCAGCCAGAGGGTTTCAATCAGAGTGGGAGCAGCGGGAAAGTATGCAAGCTGCTTAAGTCTATTTATGGACTAAAGCAGGCATCGCGGAGTTGGAACATCTGTTTTGATGAGACAGTCAAAGAATATGACTTTATCAAAAATCCAGATGAACCGTGCATATATAGTAAAGTTATAGCCAGAAGTGTCTTATTCCTCGTCTTGTACGTGGATGACATTCTATTGATAGGAAATGACATTCCTATGCTACAATCTGTCAAAGGATTCTTGTCACACAGGTTCTCCATGAAAGACCTGGGTGATGCCTCTTACATTCTGGGGATCCGGATCTATCGTAATAGATCCAAGAGGATGTTGGGACTTTCGCAGTCCAGGTATATCGACACTGTACTGAAAAGATTCAGTATGGAAGATTCTAAGCGCGGTAATCTACCGGCTTGTCACGGAATCACCCTCTCCAAAGAGATGTCTCCCAAGACTGATTTGGAAAGGGAACGCATGTCTATTATACCCTACGCTTCTGCGGTAGGCTCTATAATGTATGCGATGTTGTGTACCAGACCAGATGTAGCTTACGCACTGAGCGTGGTAAGCCGGTATCAGTCAGACCCAGGGGAGAAGCACTGGATAGCAGTAAAGAACATTCTCAAGTACCTGAGAAGGACTAAGGAGATGTTCTTGGTTTACGGCGGAAAAGACCTCAGGTTGGAGGCCTTTGCTGATTCCGGCTTTCAGAGTGATAAGGACGATTCCAAGTCCATGTCGGGTTATGTCTTTACCCTCAATGGAGGGGCGGTGTGCTGGAAGAGCTCCAAGCAGGACACCGTTGCTGACTCGACGATGGAAGCGGAGTATATAGCTGCTTGCGATGCCGCAAAAGAAGCAGTCTGGATGAAGAAGTTCCTAACAGAACTTCAGGTGGTTCCTACCATAGTTGATCCAATACCTCTGTATTGCGACAACAACGGAGCTATAGCTTTAGCGAAGGAACCAAGGTCCCATCAGAAGTCCAGACACATCTTAAGGCGGTATCACCTGATCAGGGAGATTATTGATCGTCAGGAGATCGAGGTTCGGAGAGTTGCTTCTGAAGAGAACATTGCTAATCCATTCACGAAGGCCCTACCCCAGATTCAGTTCGAGAGGCTACTCGAGATCATCGGTCTACGATATGCCAGTACATGGCCCTAGTGCAAGTGGGAGATTGTTAGTGTTTATGCCCTAGAAGACCATTACTGTATCATACTAGCTTGTATATTACTTAATGGAAGCTTGGGATATTCACATGTATATAACAGTCTTGCTAAACATGGTAGTATGCTACTTGGTTTTTCTATCTTAATATGTGAGTGTACGTATTGATAGAGCTCTTAGGATCTTGCTTGTCTACCAGCGTTGTGATGGCAGTCACACTAGTGGGGGCTGGGTAGTCTACAAGCACATCCTTATTCAGGTCCCTGGTCGTTGGATTATCGAGACAGAGCATCGATACTCCGGAGTAGACTGGTGTGTACGCTTCTCATCCCAGTTGGGGAGATGGTCTGTCCCACAGCCGTCAGTACGTCGTACTGGAGATAGTATGCAGGTGCTCGTTAGGTTACGGGTACACCGGACAGGACTCACAGGGAACTGTTGGTTGGTTTTACACCAGTCGTCAGTGAACAGTTCCCAGGTGACATGAGTACAGCATAGTCCGCAGACTTGACACTGCTACTTCGCCTCGAGTGTGTCCCACTGTTCTTAGATTGCTACCCTACCACGGCTCAAAGGAGCCGTGCAAACAGGTAGCAGTTGGGTGCAGTCCCGAGCACTTGGAGGCAGTGGCGGTTAGACAGGATTCGTCCCTCCCGGTATTGGGAGTAGATATCGCGCTGTATCAGAGAGCCATTACGCAAAGTCCCTGGCCAGGGCAAGCGAGATTTGCTGGTAGGTTCCAGTAGTTTCTCAGGGTGTAATGGGCTTCACTCCGACACGACTTATACCGCTATTAGGGGACTGACGCTTGCCGCCCCCCTAGGCCCGATATGCGATAGTCTTGGACGAACGGACCGGACTGTATGGAGATTGTCACATCAGACTCAGTAGGAGTTCGGATGGGTTTCCTCATCGGCCTTCTTATCGACAACTACCTGGGGACCGTTACGTACAGCTAGTGCCGCTTGCGGTCTGTGGTTAAACCCACTGCCAGCGTAGTAGTCGAGTCTCTAGAGTCCCACACAGAGAGTTTCCTATTCCAGGCGAAACGATATAGAGGTCGTATGGTTTTACGACATGGGTTCGGACGCATACGTGCGTTTACGCGCGTACGACTTTCGGACAGTTTTTACCAGTCGGCTTTGGTTTAAGCCAGTTACTGGTATCCGGTTATTGGATTTTTACAGTCTAAAGTTTTTCCGTATTTTTGCGGATTGGAGGGGCGTTCTCGTAATTGTGCGAGAAGCTTCTAGAAGTGGTGACTAAGGAGGTTTAGGTGTCATATGCAATGAATGAGATTAGTGAGTCATGAGGGTAATTCATTCATGTCATTAAAGCATCATAAATGCTTAATGACTCATGACAATGAATCACCATTAGATATTTGTGAAGCATGCTTATTCATCATGTATTATTCTTTTCTTCAAAAATGAGAATGCTTCATATTTATTATGATACTCAATAATCTCATCTCATTATTATCTACACATTCTCTCTCCTCAAGCTCTCTCTCTTCAAAAGACTAATCCTCCCCTCTCATGAGTTGAGTACAAGGGTTAGTAAGACTAAACAATCCATAACCATCACTCTATCTCAATCTATCTTCTTTGATTAGCAATCCAAGAAGGTTAGTTGCCTCAAGTTTAGAGGCTAAGCTTGGAGTTTTGCTCTCGGGTGGATCGTCTACTACAAAGAGAAGGCCGAGGAGAACAAGGAGATCGTAAAGACGAAGGAGTTGGTTCATTAGGTATAATCCCTAAACACAGTAGTTTAGAAACACTTTGTGTTTGGTTATTTATAGTTTAGCTTCGATTCAAGCGGTTAGTCGATGTTCGTTCACTAAACAAGTTCGTTTTTGAAAATTCCGCCTCCCCACAGGTATTGGGGTGTAGTACATCGACTTACATACTGGATAGTCTTCTCCCAAACCATAGGCTGGTGCCGAACGGTAGGGAAGGAAGAAAACCATTTAGCCTAACGATGGTGTACAGAAGGTAATGACTAAAGACAAATAAAGGGATTTGGAGAGATGGCAAAAAGATATACGGTGAAGTCATGAATTAGATTATGGAAGAGGCATTACTAGGAATACCAGGATACCCCTACGAAACATTTTCATGTTTCAGTGCATTGTTAAAGAAAAACTGTTTTCCCGATTAGATACTTACTCCAAGGGTATGTATTTACCAGGTTTCATATCTGTATGGTTTTACAGATGATGAGTGGGAGTAAGTTATTGGGAATTAGGTGATTATCCTCATTATATCGGAATTCGTTGTAATTGGTGATATTTGAGAAAATCGTCAGGGTACAGTTTTCAACCTACGACGCACAGGTTATGAGTTGCTTAACTCAGCGGACTTATACAGAGTATTGTATGTTGTCCAGTGTCCATCAGGACAAAGGGGTAGGTCCTCGTACTATGTTCTGTTTACTTATGACTTCTCTAGTTTTTAGACAAGTGTTTCGTAGAAATACAAGGTCTAAGTTTTGAGAAGTTGTGGGTATAAGAATAAAGTAGAGAACCAGGTGTCACAAGTATCGGGATTCTTCAAAGAGATTGAAGATGTAGATTCTTGTGATTGGTATTCAGATGATAGTAATGGTTTTGAGAAACTTGTTTCTCTTTCAAGCTACTCATAATTGGATGGATTCCTAAGTTGAGTAATGCTGATTAGCCTCTTTCCATTAAGTTGATATGCACTGGAGACAGCTGCATGATTTGAATCTGGTTCCAATTAAAAAAAGTGCCAAAGTTTCTATATTGGATATAGAATGGTTCATACCTTAAAAGATGTTAAGGTACGGGGAGTTGTCCAGCTTATGCTTAAAACCAGACCTGGATGACTCAGGGCATGTTTTTGTAATGGCTGTTTGTGGGTTGACCCTGGCTATGACGATGGTTGATTTTCTACCATTTGGAAGATCAATAGTGATATTGTTCTTGACTCGCCACAGTTTTAATAAAATGGATTTTTTTCAGAAAACAGTAGTGGGAGTATGGTAGAACTGGAAGTGATTCCAGAACCGCAAACGATTACGGAAAATTTAATAGGACCTATATATTCAATCAGGTTTGACATTCCAATAGCCACTCCGCAGATATGGTGGGTAACCTCAGACACCCGAGAGGTACTCCGGTAGCCTCAAGGACGGTGACAGGGAGGTTCTTGCTTACCCAGACTTGATACTACTGTTGTTCCAGACTATGAGACCCGGCAGGAGGTTAAGTATAGCGTCGTTCTAAACTAGCTTTAGAAGTGCACGTGTATATTATTCTTTCAGAGGGTTGTTATGGTCAGTGGGAGCAGCGGATGCATAGTGGGCAAGTAGCTTATGTCTATTTATAGACTAGAGCAGATATAGCGGAGATAGATCATCTAGTTTTGATGTGACAGTCATGGGTTTGACTTCAATCAGAATAGGGGATGGATCTGTTAAGAAGGTAGTAGGGTATGATGTCATAGTATCTGGATGACATACACAGAGTAGGAAGTAAAATTCCTATACTACGATCGGTTGTACTGTGGTCGTCACATAGTTGTTTTCTCCAGACAGGATATGGATATAATATTTGACATTCTGGTTTCTAGATCTATGGTTTTAGATCTAGATTTGGGTAGTTTCCCAATGTGGGTACTTTGACAGTATTCTAATGGTTTTTAGAATAGATGACTCCTGGCATGGTGGTATACCTGCAGGTGATGGAGTCACCCTCTCTAAAGGTGTCTTACAGACTAAAGGGGAGAGGGATGTGCATGATTGGCAGATCACTTGTTTAGGCAATTGAGTCAATCGTGAGATGTCAAGTACCACACCAGATGTTGTTTTTTCACTAGATGCAATAAGTTTGTATTAATCCAATCCTGGAGAAACATAAGGAAGCAGTTTTAGAACATAAGTGCATGTTCTACGGATTTGATGACGGCAGCCTCCTTAGGGAGACGGTTATCATTCCAGGCTTCAAAGGTGACATGGATGACAGAGTGATTGTCAGAGTTATAGTTTTCTCTCTGACGAGGGACAGTATTATGGACAGGTGGTCCAAGAGGATACTGTGGGAGGCGTGGTGCAGGATGCTGATTAGGTTCAGTGATCGATACAGTCTAAGAAGTTTGGATTTGGAGTTCATTTATGAACTAGGTCCCATCAGATATCCAGACATATTCTAAGACAGGTATTACTCGATTCGGGAGATGGCTTTCTCCGCGAACTTGAGATTAAGAGAGATATATAAAGAAACATCTAGGCGGATCCACTCACTGAGGCTATTTCTCGAACACAATAGTTTTACAAACGGGCTTTGTGAAACTGATTAGTAGAGGAGTTGGATGTTCGGTTTCACACGGGCTGTGAGTAGTCAACATCGCAATAATTAGCCTTGAGTGCAAGTGGGAGATTGTTGGAGATAGTGCCCTCAGAGACAATTATTGGATCGCAGGTACGTGATTGCAATGATTGCGGAGGACCTATACCGGTAGGACAGTCTTACTCAAGATGATAGTATGCTATCCGGTTTGCCTTTATCAGTCGTGTACATGTTCAGGTGACTGATTACATGTTACACTTTGATAGAGCCCTTAGGATCTTGCTTTACTACCAACAGTATGATGGCGATCATATACGTGAGAGTTGGGTGGTTTATACGCATATCCTTAATTGTGGTCCCTAGTCGTGGGAGTTTCGAGACAGGGCATCGATACTCCGGAGTAGACTAGTGTATACAGTCGAGACCCCGACGAGGGGCGGTGGCCGGTCTCACAAGCCACTGGTGTCAGTTGGATCACCTAAGATGTATACAGATGCTCATTGGGTTTTGAGTACACCAGACAGGACTCGCCGGGAATCTGCTAGTTAGTACTATACCTATCGTCAGATAGCAGTTCCCTGGTGACATGTGTACAGGTTAGTTCATCGACCCGAGGTCGTCATTTGTCTCGTGTGAGTTCCCACTGTGCTTTGATTTCTACCCTACCACGGCTCAAAGGAGTCGTGCAAACAGGTAGTTTTTGGATACAATCCCGAGCCACATGGAGGCACGTGAGCGGATCGGCAGGGGATTCGTCTCTACCGGTATTGGGGGCGAGATCGTGCTGTGTCTAGGAGAGCCATTACATAAAGCCCACGGCCATGGCAGGAGATTTACTGGTAGGTACTCCAGTAGTATCTCAGGGTGTTATTAGGCTACACTCCGACACGACTTATACTGCTATTGGGGGTCTGACATTACTAGCCCCCTAGGCAGATATGCGATACTCATTGACGAACGGACCGGACTGTATATACATTGTCACTGTTAGGCTCAGTAGGGTTTCCGGATGAGTTCGCTCATCGGCCTCTCTTGAGGTCAGTCCATGGGCAGCCGTTATGCATAGCTAGTGCCGCTGACGGTTTTTGGTTAAACCCACTGCCAGGGTACTGACGAGTCATTAGAGTCCCCCACAGACAGTTTCCCAAGTTCGGGCGAAACGTTGTAAAGGCCGTATGGTTTTATGGCAGGGTTCGGAAAATGCACGTGCGTTTACGCACGTGTCATTTTTCGGGCAGATGATACTGGTCGCTTTGGTTTAAGCCGGATCCGAGTATTATATTGAGTAGATTTAATATCTTTGTCTCAGTTGCATTTGTATTCGGTCGTAATACAAATGCGGGTATATTTATACAGTTACGGGGTTATCCTGAAATTCATTTCGGGATCGCTTTTGGAAGTTGCCAGTTTCCAGTTTTCTATCAGCCGTCTTTTAACATTCGGTTAAAGACGGATTTATCTTTTCTTGAGATGAGTGTGGAAGTTTCTAGAAGCATCTAGAAGGTGGTGACTAGGTTAGAGTGGTGTTATTATTTCATTGGTTGCATTTATTGTGTTCACACTTTGTGTTCACACATGATATTTGTTCTTGTGGTCACCTCCCTCCTCCTACACTCACCCCCCCCATTCCTATATATATGGCCAGCCCCTTCCCCCTCTCTCATGCTCTCACGAGATTCATTTGATGAAAAGATTATGATAGTTTTGGGGTGTATGGAAATTTCATTGCTCATTTCATTCCATCACCCGAATCAATTGGCAACTTCATTAACTGTTCGTCCATAGCTTTGGACGGAACGAGACAAAGTCTTCTACTCATTCTCTACATCAATCTTGGTCGTCTCTTTTAGCAAACTTGACGACCGAGTTTCCTCGAGTCAGAGGCGGGAGCCCGTTTAAAGAATCGTTGACGTGGTGCCACCTGGACGAGGAGATCGGAGATCGACGAGATCGGAGAAGCCGCAACGGAGCGTGGGGTGATGGTTAAAGAACGAAGGACTCGGATCATTCGGTATAACCTTTCTACACTCTTTACAGTTTGTTAGTTTAGCAATAATGGCAGATCCGGGTTAAAGTATACGATAGCGCCAGTTAAAAAGTTTTTGTTCCGCATTTGGCGTCTGTAGACGGCAGGGGCGCTACCGTAGACTTACAGTGAATCGCCGCGGAATCGCGGTCAAACCTAAACTAACAAACTGTAAAGAGTGTAGAAAGGTTATACCGAACGATCCGAGTCCTTCGTTCTTTAACCATCATCCCACGCTCCGTTGCGGCTTCTCCAATCTTGTCGATCTCCGATCTCCTCGTCCAGGTGGCACCACGTCAACGATTCTTTAAACGGGCTCCCGCCTCTGACTCGAGGCAACTCGGTCGTCAAGTTTGCTAAAAGAGACGACCAAGATTGATGTAGAGAATGAGTAGAAGACTTTGTCTCGTTCCGTCCAAAGCTATAGACGAATGGTTAATGAAGTTGCCAATTGATTCGGGTGATGGAATGAAATGAGCAATGAAATTTCCATACACCCCAAAACTATCATAATCTTTTCATCAAATGAATCTCGTAAGAGCATGAGAGAGGGGTAAGGGGCCGGCCATATATATAGGAATGGGGGGGTGAGTGTAGGAGGAGGAAGGTGACCACAAGAACAAATATCATATGTGAACACAAAGTGTGAACACAAAGTGTGAACACAATAAATGCAACCAATGAAATAATAACACCACTCTAACCTAGTCACCACCTTCTAGATGCTTCTAGAAACTTCCACACTCATCTCAAGAAAAGATAAATCCGTCTTTAACCGAATGTTAAAAGACGGCTGATAGAAAACTGGAAACTGGCAACTTCCAAAAGCGATCCCGAAATGAATTTCAGGATAACCCCGTAACTGTATAAATATACCCGCATTTGTATTACGACCAAATACAAATGCAACTGAGACAAAGATATTATATCTACTCAATATAATACTCGGATCCGGCTTAAACCAAAGCCGACCAGTATCATCTGCCCAAAAAATGACACGTGCGTAAACGCACGTGCATTTTCCGAACCCTTCCATAAAACCATACGGCCTTTACAACGTTTCGCCCGAACTTGGGAAACTGTCTGTGGGGGACTCTAATGACTCGTCAGTACCCTAGCAGTGGGTTTAACCACAAACCGTCAGCGGCACTAGCTATGCGTAACGGCTGCCCATGGACTGACCTCAAGGAAGGCCGATGAGCGAACTCATCCGGAAACCCTATTGGGCCTAACAGTGACAATGTATATACAGTCCGGTCCGTTCGTCAATGAGTATCGCATATCTGCCTAGGGGGCTAGTAACGTCAGACCCCTAATAGCAGTATAAGTCATGTCGGAGTGTAGCCTAATAACACCCTGAGATACTACTGGAGTACCTACCAGTAAATCTCCTGCTACGGCCGTGGGCTTTGTGTAATGGCTCTCCTAGACATAGCACGATCTCGCCCCCAATACCGGGAGAGACGAATCCCCTGCCGATCCGCTCACGTGCCTCCATGTGGCTCGGGACTGTACCCAAAAACTACCTGTTTGCACGACTCCTTTGAGCCATGGTAGGGTAGAAATCAAAGTACAGTGGGAACTCACACGAGACAAATGACGACCTCAGGTCAATGAACTAACCTGTACACATGTCACCAGGGAACTGCTATCTGACGATAGGTATAGTACTAACTAGCAGATTCCCGACGAGTCCTGTCCGGTGTACTCATAACCCAATGAGCACCTGTATATATCTTAGGTGATCCAACTGACACCAGTGGCTTGTGAGACCGGCCACCGCCCCTCGTCGGGGTCTCGACTGTATACACTAGTCTACTCCGGAGTATCGATGCCCTGTCTCGAAACTCCCACGACTAGGGACCACAATTAAGGATATGCGTATAAACCACCCAACTCTCACGTATATGATCGCCATCATACTGTTGGTAGTAAAGCAAGATCCTAAGGGCTCTATCAAAGTGTAACATGTAATCAGTCACCTGAATATGTACACGACTGATAAAGGCAAACCAGATAGCATACTCTCATCTTGAGTAAGACTGTCCTACCGGTATAGGTCCTCCGCAATCATTGCAATCACGTACCTGTGATCCAATAATTGACTCTGAGGGAACTATCTCCAACATCCGGGCCTTAACGGCATCGAGTGCCTTGTGCCAGATGTGGGTCGTAGCCATGGCCAGGTCATCATAGAAGTCCTTCGACTTCTTGTAGCCCTCCACCGCCTTCGCCGCCGAAAGGTCGGCCCATTTCGCCGCCTTCAGGTCGGCCAACTTAGCCGCCTCGGTCGCCGCCCCAAGCTCCTTCCGGAGAGTCTTCACCATCTTCTTCAGGTTGCCGGCGAGTGCCTGAGCGTCCCCAAGCTTGGCCTCGGTGGTCGCGGTATCCTCGCTGTACCGGGCGACCTCCCGTCTCCCGGCCTCCACCACGCCCTCCAAGGCGGCAACCCTCGCTGTCACCGCCTCCAGCTCCCGCTTGGAACTCTCTTCCAGCGAGGCGAGCTGGCCCGCAGCCGTCATTGCCGGGGCTACCGCCTCGGCCTCCATGCGCAGGCGAGGGCAACGTGCTGGAGAACCTAAGAGATAGGAAAGAGATCAGAAAGACGAAGGAGGCACCGAATTTCACGAAGAGCCAAACACTTACCTGCACGGACTCCTAGGCGATGGACGCCAGCTGACCCTTGAAGGTCCCCCCGGGGACTCTACCCCCGGCCGATGCCTCTATTTCATGCAAAAGGCTATCCGCAATGGATAGCCCCGATAGCACTGCGAACCGGAGACCCCCTTCCTCCACTATGATCGGCGAGGACCGGCCCCGGGAAGACCTCTGGGAGCTCCTTTAGAGAGACTCCGTGGGAGAGCCGATCTCCTCCTCCAGGACCGGGTCATCCAAAACCAGGGCCCGCTTCCGGCCCGACACTCTGCTGGGACCCGGGGCGGGATCCGCCCCCGAACGCTCACGGGATACAACCACCGGAGAAGGAGGAGCCGGGGCGGGCTTCGCGCGGGAAGAGCTGGCGCCCCCAGCCTTCGTAACTTTCCTTGGATGGCGCATGGAGGCTTTGAGCGAGTCGAAATCCATGGGTCCTGCACAAAACAAATGCAAAGAAGTCAGCGACACAAGCAATACGTAAGCCCAAAAAGCAAGCCTAACTTACCGACGAACTCAACGGGGCTGAGCCTGGCCTAACTTAGGACCCTCTCAGATAGCAGCACGTCGGATCGGGGGATGGGCTCCCACGACGCCACTCTCACTGCAACGGGGTCGTTGGACTGGTTTCCTGACAAGCATTTCTCCCTCGACCACTTTGTAGGCACGGGACAGTCCTCGCCCGCGGGAGGTGAAACGAAGAAAAATTTCTTCTTCCAATCATGAATGGAAAAGGGTAGGGCCATGACCCCTGTCCCGGCGGCGCCCCCTGGCCGCTTTCTAAAGGAGAGATAGACCTACCTCGGGTCGCCCGCTCGACCGCCAGGGTGTTTTTTGAAGACGAGAGAAGAATCGAGTAGGGAGAGGCTGAAGGGGATCACCTGCAACTTCAGGCGGATCAGGAACCCGAGGAAGATCCTCCATGAGTTTGGCACTAACTGGCCAGGGGCCAAACCGAAAATGTTCAGCGCTGCGACGACCTTAGGAAAGAAGGGCAGGCGCATACCGCCACCAAAAGCTTCCAAATACATGGCGATCTCCCTGCCCCGTACTTGGTCCGCCCTCTCCCCCTCCTTGGCCAATCGGAGCGTGTAACGCGAGGGGATATGGAAGCGAGCCTGAGCATTGGCGAGCTCGTCTTCATACCCAACACGAGGTGCTGGTGGTCACATCTGCCGCCTCCTCCCTGGGGGCTGCCCCCGCCGCACGATCCCGAGGAGAGGATCTAACCCCTGCTCCCCGAGGGGACTCAGACACAACTAAAGGGTCCCTAGAACCTACTCCTACAACATCTACTGACTCTACAAAGGAAGACATCTAACCTTGGGAAAAGGGATCCTCGGGAAACGAAAGCAAGAGAAAGAAGACGAGCGCCGAGCAACCAGGACTTAGTAGCGGGAAATATGAAGGAGTAGGGGCCCAAGGACGAGCCCCACCCCTGTTTATTGCAGCAAGCGACCTCATCCAACGACGCCCGTCATCTCCCGCCAAAACGACTCCTCGTGTCCAGCGGCTTCGATCGCTCCACGTGTCGTTCCTGCACTGGGCCGTATCTCATCGAACGCCGCAGGCCTGCAGACGTCGCATCGGCCAATCGACGCTTGACACGTGGGCCGTCGCTTCAGTGGCAAAATGCACGAACCGGCGCACCTTCCTTAAATGCAGAGATCTCGCCCTCATTCGCTAGCAGAAAAGACAACCGACATCCCGGGGACGCGCCCCGACGAAACCTTAGGAGGGAGCTCACCTCGAGAGGCCCGTCAGTCCACTCCTGACCCGACCCGCTAGCTGGTCAGGACAGGAGTGGGGGGCTAATGATGATGCTCAATATTGGCGATCTCCAAGATCAGGACACGTGGCAGATGACGTGTCCCAGAATTCGGAAGGAAGGGCCCACTGGGGCCGGCCAGGCCAACCCTGTACCCGACCTGCAAGCACAAGCTGGCCCTCCTCAGGGCCCCCTGCAAATCGGCCTCCTCGGCCCCATAGCTCGCCCCGAGCTGCCACAAGACCAAGACTCCTCGGCCTCCTCACTCGTCCTCGAGCTCCCGGCCGAGGCCGTCTTCCTCGGTCCTCCGACCAACTCCACCGCTCACAGGCGTAACCGGTGCTCCGCGAATCTCGCCATGCGCAGATTCTCCGCCAGCAACACCCCCCGTTCCACGCCATCACGACCTCCATTAGTGGGTGATCCGCTCTTTACGCGGGCGTGACGTCAGGAGCGTAACTGCCGGCGAGATTCTCGCGCCTGTTGCTGTGTGCTACCGCCACTATATAAACCCCCATCACAGAGGGGTCAAGTAAGCCATTTTTTATTCCACTTAGCCGTTACTCTGCTCGGATCTAGCACTAACTTGATCGTCGGAGGGTCCTCGGTGGTACCAAACCACCCCGGGAATTCTTTGCAGGTACTCGGCGCTAAACTCCCCAAATCGCCAATCTCCTCAAACCCATTGAAACCCACACGCAACAGGAGATCACCTCCAAAATCCACCGGGAGATCAACGGAAAACAACATCTGAAGGAGGCCTGAAAAGGACCTCCATCAGTTTCTCTAAATAAAATAAAGAGTATGGAGAAAATACAGTACCACTGTAAACAGAGGCATGCTATATCTGTCGATCCAATTATGGTTCATACGGTATCACTTTCTTTTCCAAAACGGAATATCACCGATTCAATTCTTGAAGGGGTTGCATTCAAGAAAAAATTGTCACTTTAACTTATTCATTTTAGTTTAAAAGAATTTTGTATTAGCAAAATCAAGTTGCATATGGCTCGATGAATGACATGATTTCGCACGTGTCCTATGAATATAAGAAAGCTAATCTGGCATATGAAATATAAATTTAGAAAGAACAGTTTGACCAAATACCTTCATTCATTTTGGAAAGTTGACAGGTTGATGATTGAAGAGATAATTGGGTTGGAGAATGTATAATATTGTTGTGGTGCAAGTTTAATGTATCTTATTAAACAACAATTTAGCCTTTTATCCCAAGGATATGGGGTAGGCTATATGAACCAACATGAGAATCACGACGGATCCAGCACATGAATCCTCCGTCTCCACTCACTCCTATCGAACAATATACTTTCATTGAGGCATTTGGCAACCATATCTTTTCGTATCACCTCCATCCTTGTTTTCTTCGGTCTCCCTTTCGCCCTTTTGATATTGCCTATATCGAGAGTATCCATTCGTCGAACCGGTGCTTCCATAGGTTTGCGTAGCATATGACCAAACCATTTTAGCCGTTTTTCCCGTATCTTCTCCTGCACATGTACTACACTAACTTTTGCACGAATATCCTCATATCGTACCTTAGCTTTTCTAGTGTTAACATACATCCAACGAAGTATGAGTATCTTTGCTACGTGCATCTTCTGTGTATGATGCTTTTTAAGAGCCCAGCATTCTGTACCATATAATAAAACAGGCTAAATAGCACTCTAATATCCCTGCTGCACTCCTCCATTTCAGCCAACCAGTTTGGATCTTTTGATTAACATCGCTATCGATCTCCCTATTCTTTTGGATATAGAACCTGGATAACTAAACTGATTGCTCGATGATACCTCTTACCCTTCCGGTGTTATACAAATATGGTCTCAACTTCTCTATTTGCTAAATTTGCAATGCATATATACTGTCTTGGACCTGCTCAATCTGAACATCCAAAATTTCAGCGTTTGCCTCCAAAACTTCAATTTGGAATTAATCCCTGATTTTGTCTTATTTACTAGAACAATATCTTCAAAGAATAGCATACACTAAGGTACCTCATTTTAGATAGTTCTAGTAATCCCATCCATCACGATGGTAAACAAGAATGGACTTAATGCAGATCCTCGATATAAACCAATTGTAATCGGAAAATCATTCGTTAGGCGGCCGCAAGTTCTGATATTTGGCACTACTCGATCGTACATGCCATTGATTATGTCAACGTACTTGACGAGGACCCCCTTCTTGTAACGACTCTAAATTTTCTGTACAAAATTTTTCTTCTTAAAGTACAGAAAGGAGTTTGCAAGCCTGAGCACAATTTAAAAGTTATTTTTGTTTAAGAACGATAAGAAAGCACTTGTAGCTCATTGGTAAAGTCTTACACTGCTGTGACATAGCCCCTGTGTTTGAGTCGTATTAGCCACATATTATTTTTCCTGATTTTTTTTAAAAACTTTTTGGAAGCCCAAAATTTTACACATGCACTGCACACAAAAATGAAAAGTTAAGGAAAACAAACATGTGCAAAATATTATTAACAGCGATATGGACACGCTGCAAGCATCCGACGGCTCCCCTCCACCACTTGGCTGGCGAGATTCGCCCATAGGCCAGCGCTGACGGTGGTCCGTAGGGAAAAAATCCCCGTGTTTTGCCCACAAAACCTTTGGCTACCCCCATTACCCCTGCACTGTTTAATTTCTCTGAATTTGAACAAAGACTTCAATTTTATCTTTAAATCCAATTTTTAATGCATTTTAATTCATTCTTTCAATTCCAAAACCCTAATTTCACACTATAAATACAACCCCATACCCTAGCCCTTCTTCATTCTAAAATTCCTAATCAAAATTATAAAATTTTCTCAAGTACAAGTGGAGTAGAAGTGGAGTTAGCCCAAGACCAACTTGCGGCGAGAAAACGAAGCAATTCTGGCGACCCCACGACGCCACGAACACATCTTCTTCTGCCTCCTTTCTATCCTTCTAGCTAGTAAGTTCCACCCCATTCTTCTCTTTCTACATAAAAAGTTCTCTTTTTCAAGACATGTCGATAAGTGGAGTTAATCCCGACTTTTGATTCTAAAACCTTGAAATCACACTTTTTCTTAATCATTACTCATCCATATTCTTATCATGTGTTTATAACCATAAAACTAATAATTAGAAATAACTTTTACCCTAAATCATCACATTAAATAACATTAAATTGAGTTTTACATTTAAATACCATGAACTTTGTATCTACCGTATTTTATTACTTTGCTCTAGAAAACTTCACGGGGTAGTGACCTACCTCTCATATACATACATGTTTACATAGCACGATACTATTTGAAACATATTTTTTGTGGCGAATACAATATTTCATTAAAATACCATGAACTATAAAAACCCGGTTTTCTTTGAATAGTATTATTAAACTCTTTGTTGTTATACCTCTACAACCCATTTAGGGAATCCGTTATTGGATGGTGCGGATTATCGCATATCCTCGGGCTGGTAGAGCGAGATGCAGACCTCCTCACGAAGCATTCGGTCTCGAAAGATTTTTAATACGATTTTTAAGACAAACGAGATTTTCTAATTAATAATAAAATTAATTTTTAATATTATATAAATATTATCATAGCACATATTTTCAGGTTATAATAAAATTCCATGTTTTTCAAAAAATAAAAGAAAGACAAGTTTCACTAAAATACCATCAAATATCAATACAAGATAAGTCTTACACTAAAATACCTTGAACTATTTAAGCTATATAAATATTCACTAATATACATCACTCTTTAAAATTCACATCCATGAAAACCCTAAAGAACATAAATAATTACTCGAGATTTATTTTGAAAGTATATAAAATATTTTTCATAAAACCCTCTCGAGTTATATAAAATTATATTAAGGACCTTAGTAAATATAGGTTTAAGTGGGATCAATTCTCTTGAGCCTCATGGAGCCGGAGAAAGTGAGTGCTTACCTATTTAAGGTAGAAAAACTTAACGAAGTTATCAATGGTAACTGCCTTGGAAAAAGACACAAATCCTGCCGTCCATGTACAGCAGTTACTGATAACACCCAAGCTTGATTCAGGATCCAAATCTATTTAAAGTGTCTGACTCAAATCTGAGTCTAATTAAAATCTGAGTCTAACTCAATCTGAATCCAACCAGAATCCAATCCAAACATGAATCCAGTTCAACATGAATCCAAACTATAATATGTATACTTGAATCTGAACCTGAATACCAGAACAATATCAACATGCAAACATGATTTGACTTGACCGAATCATGGCTATAACTTAACTTGATTATATGACTACTTGTTTACATCCTGGACCTGATTTACATGAACAACTTGTATCCATGGCCTCGGCAAGTCTGATAACCATAATCTATAATTCAATACAAAACATTACGGGGTTTAACGAGGTAGACTTGTACGGAATGTATTAGAAGTGGAACGAGATGGTCACTAAAAGTGTAACAACTCCAATTTCAGTGTACATAAATTTCATTTAAAGTTAATGTACAATTGGGGTATTTACAATTCCTGTGAACGGTATAAGTATTTGTTTTGATTTAGAACAACAAGAAGGAGCTTGTAGCTCACTGGTAAGACCTTGCACTGCTGAGACAAAGCACCAGAGTTCAAATCCCATTAGCCACATTATCTTTTTGTTTTAATTTCTTTTAATCTTTTTAGAAGCCCAAGAGTCTACACGTGCACTACACGTAATAGGATAAGTTACAGAATAAATAAACATAAGCACGAGAGAAATTGAAGCGACAAGGACACGTAGCACCCAGACCAACCCACCCCCGACGGTACAAAACCGGCGAGAAGCCAATTTTGACCGATGCCGCCGGTCCAAACCGACGGTATTGCCTTCATCTTCTACCCTTTGCAACGTTTGGCCTACCCCACTAACCCCACATTGCTTGTTTACTCTGAATATTTCCAGAGAGCAATAAAATGCCCAATTAATCCAATCTTAATGCATATTTCAATGAATTCATTAAACACCCTAAACCCTAATTTTTCCTTATAAATACCACCCTCATTTCACCCCTCCTCACTCACAATTCTCTTCCAAAACTCTCAAGAAATTTCCAAGTTCCTATAGTGTGCAAGTGGAGTTAACAAATAGCGAAACTCCGACGAAGTTCCGGCGACGATACGAAGAGTTTCCGGCAACGAAACGAAGCACCGACAAATCTTAGACCTCCTCCTACCTTCTCCCTCTCATCAAAGCCAGTAAGTCCCCCTTCTCTCTCTCTTTTGCTATTATCAAAACTTGTCATTCTCAAAACGTGTCGGAAGCGGAGTTATCCGGTTTTCGATTCTCTTTTCTTTTAAAAATACAATTTTTCCTTAATAACAAACCGATAAATTTTAATATCTCATTTAGTAATCATTAACAAAGACAATAGAACAAGTTCGACTTCAAAATAATAACCGTAGCAAGTTTTATTCCACTTTTACATTAAAAAACCTTTATGTTTCATTTCGACATGCTTATACCTTTTAACCATATTACCTTAGAAAAACTCACGAGGTAATGATCTACCGCATCACAACACACATATCTATCATAGCACGATAAATTTTAGGACAATAGAATACGGGAAATGCGATTTTTGCAAATAAATCCCTTTAACTTATAAAACCGTTTTCTTTAAAAGATGTAATATTTCCATACAATTGCGCCTCTACAACCCACTTTTGGGGACCCCGTTCGGGATGGTGCGGATTATCGCACATCCTCGGGCTTAGTAGAGTGAGATGCAAACCTCTAAATGAAGCATTCGATCTCGATATAATTTTTATACATTTTTCTTTAGAAAATGAGATTTCTACAAGAAAATAAATAAATTATTTTTATTATATATATATATATATATTTAAATATATATAATATTTCATATTTCCAAAACTCAAGAAAAGAATTCAAATATTACATGAAATTACCATGAAATTCAAAACAACATCCATATTACAAATAATACCATATATTATGAAATTAGGTTTTATTCACTAGAATTTCACATTGATAAAATATACATCTATAAAAACTCTAAAGACGATAATTAAATACTTGAGGTGTATTTTGAAATTATGCCAAAACTATTTTTACATAAAACCCCCTATACTAAATTACAATAAAGACCCTAGTAAACATAGGTTTAAGCGGGACCAGTCTCTTGAGCCTCAGAGAGCCGGAGATATGGGTGTTTGCCTATTTAAGGTAGACAACATAACAAACGGTGTTATCAACACAGTAATTGTCTTGGAAAAAGACACAAATTCTGCCGTTCATGTGTAGCAGTTACCGATAACATCAAAATAATCAGGATTTCAAGTTCTTTTTAAAAGTGTCTGACTCAGACTGAGTCATAATATAATCAATCTGACTTGAATATGATTCGAGTATCAAACTACAATACAACATTGATCAATGAATCCGTCTATTCAATCTATTTCAATTTACATTGATTGAACCGGACCATGGATATATTCCATCTACACGATCATCCATTATATCCGTTCCATTACTGATATCATGGTTTCGGCAAGTCATCCATCTATACAATTTACAATACAAGACAATACAATACAATCAATACAAATCAAGACATCGCGGGGTTTTATAAGGGGTAGATTGGTACAGAAGGTGTTAGAAGTGACACGAGACTGCAACCATAAGACACCCAACCTGAATCTCCATTGCCGTTATACCGTGGCTGAACGGTTCCTTGTACTCCGTATACCTTAATCTCCGGGATAGTGAGACTCCTCTCGTATACAGTGGCCTCTTCTGTACCAAGCTATAAACAACAGCGTTAACAATACAATATAACTTTAAAAGTTACATTCTCTTTCTGTCTATTCTGTCTCTACTTACCCTTAGGATTTACCGAGCGATTTGTTCGCTGACGGCATTCTCTTTCTTCTTCTTTGGAATGTCGTCAGTGTTGGATATAGTGCCCTTAAAGTCAATTATTGGTTCGCAGGCACGTGATTGCAATGATTGAGGGAGGACCTATACCGGTAGGATAGTCTTACTCGAGATAATAGTATGCTATCTGGTTTATCTTTATTATCGTGTACATGCTTCAGGTGACATTACAGATCACTATTACATGTTGATAGAGCCCTTAGGATTTTTGCTTGACTACCAGCAGTATGATGGCGATCATATACGTGAGAGTTGGATAGTCTATAAGCATATCCTTAAAAGTGTCCCTAGTCGAGGGAGTTTCGAGACTGGGCATCGATACTTTAGAGTAGACTAGTGTATACATTCGAGACCTCGACGAGGGGCGGTGGCTGGTCTCACAAGTCATTGGTGTCAGTTGGTTCACCTAAGATGTATACAGGTGCTCATTGGGTTATGAGTACATCGGACGGACTCGCCGGGAATATACTAGTTGGTATTATACATGTCGTCAGATAGCAGTTCCCTGGTGACATGTGTACAGGTTAGTCTATCGACCTGAGATCGTCATTTGTCTCATATGAGTTCCTACTGTGCTTTAATTACTACCCTACCACGGTTCAAAGGAGTCGTGCAAACAGGTTTTAGTTGGGTACAGTCCCGAGCCACATGGAGGCAGTGAGCGGATCGGCAGGGGACTCGTCTCTCCCGGTATTGGGGGTGAGACCGCGCTGTGTCTGGAGAGCCATTACACGAAATTCCTGGCCAGGGTAAGTGAGATTTACTGGTAGGTATTCCAGTAGTTTCTCAGGGTGTTCTGGGCTACACTCCGACACGACTTATACCGCTATTGGGGGCCTGACGTTTACCAGCCCCCTAGGCCCGATATGCGATACTCATAGACGAACGGACCGAAATGTACGGATATTGTCACTGACAGGCTCAGTAGGGTTTCAGGATGAGTTCGCTCATCGGCCTCCCTTTTGCTCAATACCTGGGCAGCCGTTACGTACAGCTAGTACCACTGACGTGCTTGTGGTTAAACCCACTCTCAGCGTATTGACAAGTCTTTAGAGTCCCCCACAGATAGTTTCCCAAGTTCGGGCGAAACGTTGTAGAGGCCATATGGTTTTATGGTAGGGTTCGATCATATACGTGCACTCGTGCACGAATTATGATCGGACGGATCATACTAGTGGGCTTTGGTTTAAACCGGATCCTAGTATTAGATTGGTTAGATTACTTTCGTCTCGTAGTGTTCGTATTCAGTCGGAATACGGGTGCTGGTATGTATATACGGATGAAGGGTAATCTTGTAATTCGTTACGGGTTTACTTTCGAATTTTCCATTTCTTGTTTTGTTATTAAACATTAAGTTTTAATATTTAATTAATAGTGTAAAATGTGAGCATGGTAATTTTTCCTTGGCTGTTCATTTTCGAAGCTGGGAGTTTTTTATTGGGCTTGGGCTTTTGTTTTGGTGAGGTGTATTAGGGTGGGAAATTGTGTGGGCATGGGCAGCATGGGTCTTTAGATGAGGTGTCCACATTTGTGCATTAATGTTCATTGTGAAGTGTAGGATATTTTTTGCTTGGTGTGCTGTGGGTTTTCCTTGGTTGCTAATAAATTAATAGATTCACTTCACCACTTGATTTTATTGCATTCCACAGAGAGCACCTAGTAATGGACGAGCCCAATTTGCAAGCTCATTTTATTTTCTCCAAGCAAAAATTCTTTGCTCACATTTTCTACCAAGTAGCAACTTCATTTACCTCCACCCAAATCATTGGGTGCCTTGAGACAAAGTATTCACACACTATCTCTACTTCATCTTGGACATGTCGGCTAGCAAACTTCATGTCCGAGTTGCTTCGGTTTGAAGCGGGAGCCCGCATAAAGATTCCTCGACGTGGAGCCACTTCGACGAGCGAGATCGGAGAGCGAACTTCGTAGGAGCAGCCGCGAGGAGTTTGGCGCAGAGATTGAAGACCGAAGGACACGGATCGATCGATATAATCTCTCCAAACTCTTTTACAGTTTACTAGTTTACGGTTAATGGAACGATCCGGGTTTTAGGTTTACGTTAGCGCTAGTTTTATAAAAGTTTTTATTTCGCATTTGGCCTCGGATTGATGGTCGGGGCGCTACCGTAGACTTACATGGTATCAGAGCCATACTATTAACAGTTTACTAGCTTGTTCTAACGTATTTAAAATATCGATCGACCGAATTTTCAAAACCACATTTCCATAGCTCAAGTTTCTGCTGAATTTTTAAAGTCGTCTACAAATTATTTTGGGTATATCAGAAAATCGTGCATGGTTTTTTAAGACCCTCGAAGAAATTTGAGAGCACGTTCCGACCATCACACCACGGAACCGCGGCCAAACCATCATGTTTGCCGCGGTTACGCGGCGGTATGGTGGACACAGTGCACCATTTTTCTTCAGGGTGTATTTTATATGGAATTTTGGTTTCTGAGATGTTTTGTTTTGGCCCAGATTAGTTTGAGTGCTGGATTTGCGCTTGGGGCCATTTTGGGAAGTTTTGTCGATCGAAATTTTAAATACGTTAGTTTACAGTACTTACATTACTATCTACAACCGTGAATGTCATTCGAGCGGTAAATCTTGTCTAATTGCTATAGCTCTTTTAGACGGGTTTACGAACGTGACATTCACGTTGATGTTCTGTGTTGTGCTGTGATGTTGCGGCTTGTCGTGGTGGATAGCTTGCGTGCAATGGTAGTGTAGTTTGGATATATTTGTTCATTTGATATCGCGGGGCGAGCCTCCGACATGTGGACTGCCGTCACTGCCTGTTTGTATATTATTCTTTTGGGGCACGACCGGATTGAGGTCGATGTACCTGTCGTACATATTTTCTTTTCTGTACTAGGATTACCCCGCGGTGGAGTGCACAGATATCCGGGTTCTGGAGGGCAATAGGCTCGCATCTCATGGTTTTGAGACAGAGGGGGCTTCAGTCTAGAATTGGCAGGCTATTCGCCGCACTCGTGGGGCATACAGGTTGACCTAAGGAGGGGTGCTCAAGTTACCGGATTCCGTGAAGTGCTGGGTGGTCCATTCACTTTGCTGAAGGGGGCTGCCTCGCTTCAGGTTTTGGCGGGTAATTTGCCGCACTCATAGGGGTCTAGGTTTTCATTGTACAGGCTATCAACATGACTAGGGGAATGTCGGGTTTTAGTTGCGGCTCAAAGGAAACCCGGGGTTCCCAGATTATCTGTATTGTTCTGTGATGCTTATTACTTTTTTGTGATGTTGCATTTATCACGCCTTGAGCGATTATTGTATATTGATATATATACTAGTAGATGTTGTATATGTTTTACACCCGCGCTAGTCCAGTCCCCGCTCTGTCGTTAGTTAAGTAACCTAACGGGTGATGACGGGACCCAGTGGCGAATGCGGATGGCATATAGGTACATTTTATTTTCATTCTTATGTGGTGTGATTAATTGATGGGACTGCATTGATTCTGATCAATGCAAGGAATACAGACCTATTCGATGTTGTTGGAACAATTTTCAAAAAGCTGTTATTGCAAGGATGTTCTCTTTTGTTTTGCAAAGAGGTACTCGGTTATGAATATCCAGCACCTCATTCGACGAGGCAAGGGCCGAGATCCCTTCATCGGGAGTGACCCCTTGGATGGAGATTTGCATCAGGGTAATAACTTCACTATAGTCGATTACTTTTTGCTTTGCATCGCGGTATTCAGTTGGAATATCCTGCACCTCATTCTACGGGAAAAGAGCCGAGATCCCTTCATCGGGAGTGACCTCTTTTGCAAAGGTTTACGCCACTATATATTTATAAAAAGCTATTCGGTTCCTTCAACGATATCAAGTTCATTACGTTAAAGGTTTTTGCCAAAAACCATTCATAGCTCTTCGTCATTTCAGACGGGTAGCACTTAATATTCATGCTATGTATGTTGGCCTTCGTCAAGGCATAGTGTATGGTAGCTATTTGTTACTTTTATGTTGCATTGATAGATGCGTTGGTTTGGGACAGGCGTACTACCATTTTGGCCTTCCCCAAGGGTATGTACGGGTGGGTTCAAATTAACCTGGATAATGACGGGTAGAACTTGACATGTGACTTATGATATGTTGGCCTTTTTCAAGGTCATAAGAGCATGGGGTAAAAATCACATCGGGAGTTTCAAACATAAAGGAAACTTGCCAGGCATCCGCATACTTTCTGGAGTGTGATAACGTGAGTGGATTCCATCACATTATCATGCGATGATAGTTGGATCCCAATTCCTACTGATGAGTTGGTTTACTCCTCGGGTGATCCCGACTAATTCTTCTTTCAGGTTTGGAGGAGAATTTGAGGATATAGTAGGAGACATCTTGATTAGATAAAGTGATAACCATTCTAATCCAGGTTAGAGTGCACGCAGAGTGTTTCTTTTCTCTCTCTCTCTCTTTGGCAGTGACCATGGCCCGATGATTGATCTCAAAAACTATCTATAACCGCAATCAAGAACGGCGTCGCTTGGTAGAGAGCCGGTGAGTACGGGTCGGTCCACATGGATGTTGTGAATTTCCTAGTCGCCCTAACGAGTTAATTCCGATTGGAGACGGATTGATTATTAAATCTAAAAACTAAATTATTCTATACTAAGATTATCTAGATCTAAGTCTTGCTAGGGTTAGGTCTAGGGTAGGTTTGGAAATGTAAATAAATCTCAACGCTTTCTATACCCTTATTAGGATCTGGTAGGAGTTATGGTAATTATTAACAAAAGGGATTAGAATCATCGGGAATATGTTTTCTTCCTCTAGTTTCTTGTCCTTCCTTTATCAATCCTTACCCTAACCTCCATGGAAAACATCACAACCGGGCCTTTATACTACGGTATCACCGCTACCTCTAGGGATAGGGTGTCGTAAGGAGCGGTATGTGCATGTATGCATGGAGTCCTATGAAAATATATGACGGGCAAGAAAGGGATGAGAGATCTCATCTCTCAAAAGCCTTCCCCAAAACTAACCCTAACAAGCGAGGAGACTACTCGCTCATTAGGGAATTGAAAGACATTTATCTAGGGCAGGAATTGAAATTACCTAGGGCAAGAATTGAAATTACCTACTTACTTTACAGATGGCTCTCTCCAAACATCAACGCAGGGTTGTCAAATCTGAATAGATGATATGAAAAGAGGCATCGATGCTCTCCAAAAGAAATCTGAATTTTATTTATAAAAAGAGGTATAGGGAGGCATGACCTAATACAATGATTTGGGCTTCTATTTATAGAAGATAGAAACCCTAGGTTACAATTGATCCGCACGTCTGCATTTACCAAAATACCCCTAGGAAGACCTATTCAGCGCCGCTGTAAATTATGGTAAAATAATTATTCTCTCCGGGCTCTAGACGGCCGCGGATCCGCGGCCGCAACAGGGGTTGGGCCACGGTTCCGCGGCCCAATGAGGAGATCTCATGCTGAATTTTTGTGTTCTGCATTTGGGCTTTTTGGGCTTCCTATTTCTTCAAGTTTTTTCTCAATTTGTCTTCTAGGTATTCTCCAGATCTCTACAGTGAGTAGTTGTATTGAACTTTAACCGTTCGCTTTGTGTCGACGTCTTGAATCTTGCTTTGTGAACTGATCCTTATGTAGGCTTGATCAAGAGTCTTCTGTTTATTGGTCAAAGTCCCACTTTTGCATCGTCTTTTGTCTTTTTTCACTGTTTTAGATCCAAGAAGCTGTAACCTGTAATATGTAGCAGACATGCGTCAAAAGCACCTGTTTATTTATAAAACGAATAAGAATGGGGAATATAATAATGCAATATTATGGTGTGAACAAATACCCCTAAACTTATCTTTTGCTCGTCCTCGAGCAAACTTAGTTTTATTCTCGACAAAAACCTAACCACACTTTCGCAGGGAAACGCGATTGCACTGAGCTCGTGCAACAAGCCGTTAAACCTCTAGGTGTCCCTAGTAGGAGGAGTGTTGTCTCCTGAGGGTTTTCAGCGGATACTACCCACAAAATCCTATCAATTCGGCTTTTCGACTTTTGTTCTCCAATTAGGTTTCCTAACAAGGAATTCTATTATCGTCGACTCGTAAATTATCCACCCATATTCTTCACACTTCCTCATCATCTAACTTAAGATTATATATGTTCTGCAGACCTACTTAGCTTTCGGCATCTCTTAAGTTTTCTTTCTAGGGTTCCATCTCCACTTAGGAATTTTTATCAACTCTATTAAAGATACAAGTTCTATTCTTCACTCCTATCTCTCATCTAAACTCCAATCACATACCCCTACGTGTGTGTGTATAGATCACCCCTACACTTGGAAATTCAAATCAAGCAATTATACTCTCGTCCGTTGTCCAAAGCACTTATTAATTGGTGAATCTTTAAATGACTTTTGCTTACACATCCTTCATGCGACCGTTAATACTTCTTGAGGTACCAACAACCGATTACAAGATGCGTTTGCACTTTAACGCGTACTTCCAAGTCTTGCAACACCCAAGGCTTTTTAGCAGCGACTCCCAAACCAGTTGGTCTAAGGCACTAGGTTATGAAGCACCCTCGCTAAATATTTTTTCTATTTTTGCAGCCTCAAGTAATCACAAAAACCAGTGTTCATTTTTTCTTTATTCACACTTGTATTTTTTTTTTCATTTTCTTCGTACTAAGGACTTTAGACAAGAGCATTTCAAGGTCCCTTCTACTATTCCAAATTTCAAGGTGCGTGATTGTGCAAATTGTAGGGTATACATTTTCAGAATCTAGACTTAAGCTAGGAATTATTTTTCAAACTTATACTCTAATAAAATATCAATACTTTTCCTTTGTTTCGACTTAGCCCAAGAACTGAACTCAAAATTTGCCTATTTCTAAATAAACTACAAAGGCATATACTTTCTACCGTTAAACTTTAAGGAATGTTATTTTTAGGGTTTTTAATTTACTAAGTCTAAGATCTAGTTGTTCCTATCCAGTTAACCTATTCGTCAAACTCAAGTCAAATACAACCAAAATTGAATACATTAATTTTTATAATTTTTTTAAAATTTTCAAATTTTTATGGGTTTTCAAATAAATATGCAAATGCAAAAATATACATATGAATGCGAAGGAAGAAAACGTACCGAGCATACCCCCAAACTTAAACTTGACAGTGTCCTCACTGTCATGCTACACCAAGAGGCTCAAAATGTCGGCACTCCCCTGTTTATTTGTTTATAAATCCTTTTTTTTGAATTTTTTTATATTTTTTTTGTTTTTATTAGAAAAGAAAACGATTTGATTGATCTCAAAAACTATCTATAACCGCAATCAAGAACGGCGTCGCTTGGTAGCTAACCGGTGAGTACAGGTCGGTCCACAGGGATTTTGTGAATTTCCTAGTCGCCCTAACGAGTTAATTCCGATTGGAGCCGGATTGATTATTAAATCTAAAAACTAAATTATTCTATACTAAGATTATCTAGATCTAAGTCTTGCTAGGGTTAGGTCTAGGGTAGGTTTGGAAATGTAAATAAATCTCAACGCTTTCTATACCCTTATTAGGATCTGGTAGGAGTTATGGTAATTATTAACAAAAGGGATTAGAATTATCGGGAAGATATTTTCTTCCTCTAGTTTCTTGTCCTTCCTTTATCAATCCTTACCCTAACCTCCATGGAAAATATCACAACCGGGCCTTTATACTACGGTATCACCGCTACCTCTAGGGATAGGGTGCCGTAGGGAGCGGTATGTGCATGTATGCATGGAGTCCTATGAAAATATATGACGGGCAAGAAAGGAATGAGAGATCTCATCTCTCAAAAGCTTTCCCTAAAGATAACCCTAACTAGCGAGGAGACTACTCGCTCATTAGGGAATTGAAAGACATTTATCTAGGGCAGGAATTGAAATTACCTAGGGCAAGAATTGAAATTACCTACTTACTTTACAGATGGCTCTCTCCAAACATCAACGCAGGGTTGTCAGATCTGAATGGATGATATGAAAAGAGACATCGATGCTCTCCAAAAGAAATCTGAATTTTATTTATAAAAAGAGGCATAGGGAGGCATGATCTAATACAATGATTTTGGCTTCTATTTATAGGAGATAGAAACCCTAGGTTACAATTGATCCGCACGTCTACCAAAATACCCCTAGGAAGACCTATTCAGCGCCGCTGTAAATTATGGTAAAATAATTATTCTCTCCGGGCTCTAGACGGCCGCGGATCCGCGGCCGCAACAGGGGTTGGGCCGCGGTTCCGCGGCCCAATGAGGAGATGTCATGCTGAATTTTTGTGTTCTGCATTTGGGCTTTTGGGGCTTCATATTTCTTCAAGTTTTTTCTCAATTTGTCTTCTAGGTATTCTCCAGATCTCCATAGTGAGTGGTTGTATTGAACTTTAACCGTTCGCTTTGTGTCGACGTCTTGAATCTTGCTTTATGAACTGATCCTTATGTAGCCTTGATCAAGAGTCTTCTGTTTATTGGTCAAAGTCCCACTTTTGCATCGTCTTTTGTATTTTTTCACTGTTTTAGATCCAAGAACCTGTAACCTGTAATATGTAGCAGACATGCGTCAAAAGCACCTGTTTATTTATAAAACGAATAAGAATGGGGAATATAATAATGCAATATTATGGTATGAACACCCGACCCTAGACTATGACTCAGTGACCAAGTTAACCGAACTTTCATAAAACACTGGCTTTTAGATTGTCTGAGTTGCATACATCATTGCCACTCCTTCTTTTACCCTTTGCATTTCTCCAGAACACCCCGTATCACTACGAACATCCACTTCTTTTGGACAAATCGATCGTATGGTTATATACGAACTCAAAGGAACTTGTTCCAGATTCAAGGATGGATTCTGGTTCTTGCGAGATTGAATAGAACTATTCAGTTGTCTTTTCCTTTTACCTTCTCTCAGGTTGTGAGTGCTGCTAGGATTAGGAGAGGGTACACCTATTACGCTTATTGGATAGTCTTCTTCCAAATCATAGGCAGGTGCCGAAAGGTAGGGAATGAAGAAAACCAATTAGCCTAAGAGGGTGTACAGAAGGTGATAAGTAGAGACAAATAAAGGGATTAGAAAGAGGGCAAAATAAATTGCGACTGCTATCATTCACGACCGAACCACGTATTCCATCGCCACTCCTACTTCACCTTTGTATTTCTCCAGAACACCCCGTATCACTACGAACATCCACTTCTATTGGATAAATCCATCGTGTGGTTATATACGAACTCGTAGGAACTTGTTCCAGTTCGGAGATGGATTCTGGTTCATGAGAAATAGGAATAAGGTTTATTCAGTTGTCTTTTATCTTTACATTCTCTCAGGTTGCGAGTGCTCCTAGGATAAAGAGAGTATACCTATTACGCTTATTGGATAGTCTTCTTCCAAACCATAGGCTGGTGCCGAATGGTAGGGAAAGAAGAAAACCATTTAGCCTAACGATGGTGTACAGAAGGTAATGAGTAAAGACAAATAAAGGGATTTGGAGAGCTGGCAAAAAAATATACGGTTATAGTCATGAATCTGGATAGTGGAAGAGGCATTACTAGGAGTACCTGGATACCCCTTCGAAACATTTTAATGTTTCAGTTTCACTATGCGTTGTTAATAGAAAATTGATTTCCCGATTAGATCATTACTCCAGGGTATGTATTTACCAGGTATGATTCTCACATCTGTATAGTTTTACAGATGATGAGTGGGAGTAAGTTATTGGGAATTAGGTGATTATCCTCATTATATCGGAATTCATTGTAATTGGTGATATTTGAGGAAATCGCCTGGATACAGTTTTCAACCTACGACGCACAGGGTTTGAGTTATTCAACTAAGGGGACTTATACAAAGTATTGTATGTTGTCCAGTGTCCATTAGGACAAAGGGGTTGGTCCTCGTACTGTATTCTATTTACTTGTGACTTCTCAAGTTTTAGACAAGTGTTTCGTAGAAATACAAGGTCCAAGTTTGAGAAGTTATAGTTACAAGAATAAAGTAGAGAACCATGTGTTGCAAGTATCAGGATTCTTTAAGGTGAACGAAGATGTAGATACTTGTGGTTTGTATTCATTTGATAGTAATGGTTTATGAGAACTTGCTTCTCTTTCAGATTACTCATAATTGGATGCACTCCTAAGTTGAGTAATGCTGATCGGCCTCTCTCCATTTGGTTGACATGCACTGGAGACAGCTGCATGATTTGAATCTGGTTCCAATTAAATCAGTGCCTCTGTTTCTATATTGTATATAGAATGGTTCATATCTAAACGATGTTAAGGTACGGGGAGTTGTCCGGCTTATGCTTAAAACCAGACTCAGGATAACTCAAGGCACGTTTCTGTAATAGCTGTTTGTGGGTTAACCCGGGCTATGACAAGGGTTAACTTTCTACCATCTGGAAGATCAATAGTGATATTGTTCTTGACTCACCACAGTTTTAGTAAAATGGACTTTTTCAGAAAACAGTAATGGGAGTATGGTAGAACTGGAAGTGATTCCAGAACCGCAAACGATTACTGAAAATTTAATAGGACCTAAAGATTCAATCAGGTTTGACATTCTATTAGCCACTCCGCAGATATGGTGGGTAACCTCAGGCACCCGAGAGGTACTCTGGTATCCTCAAGGACGGTGACAGGGAGGTTCTTGTTTACCCAGACTTATCATTACTGCTGTTCTAGACTATAAGACCCGGCAGGAGGATGAGTATAGCGTCGTTCTAAACTAGCTTTAGAAGTGCACGTGTATATGACTCTACCAGAGGGTTGTTGTGGTCAGTGGGAGCAGCGGAAGCATAGTGTACAAGGAGCTTATGTCTATTTATAGACTAAAGCAGATATAGCGGAGATAGATCATCTATTTTTGATGTGACAGTCATAGGCTTTGACTTCATCAGAATAGGAGATGGATCTGTTAAGAAGGTAGTAGGGTGTGATGTCCTGGTATTTGGATGACATGCACGTTGTAGGAAATGAAATTCCTATACTACGATCGGTTATACTGTGGTTGTTACACGGTGGTTTCTCCACATAGGATTTGGATATTATATCAGGCATTCTGGTTGCTAGATCTATGGATTAAGATCTAAATTTGGGTAGTTTCCCAATCTGGGTACTTAGACAGTATTCTAAAAGTTAAGAATGGACGACTCCTGGCATGGTGGTGTACCTGCAGGTGATGGAGTCACTTTCTCGAAAGGTGTCTTATAGACTAAAGGGGAGAGGGATGTGCATGATTGGCATATCACTTGCTTATACAATTGAGTCAATCATGAGATGTCAAGTACCACACCAGATGTTGTTTTTGCACTAGCTGCAATAAGTTGATATTAATCCAATCCTGTAGAAACGTTCGGAAGCAGTTTTAGAACATAAGTGGATGTTCTAGGGATATGATAACGACAGCCTCTTTTGGGAGACAATTATCATTCCAGGCTTCCAAGGTGACCTGGATGACAGAGTGACTATCAGAGTTATAGTTTTTCCTCTGACGAGGGGCAGTAGTTTGGACAGATGGTCCAGACGGATACTGAGGGAGGCATGGCGCAGGATACTGATTAAATTCAGTTGACGATACAGTCTAAGAAGTTTGCTGGATCTAGAGTTCATTTGTGAACTGGGTCCCATCAGATATCCAGACATATTCTAAGACAGGTATTGCTCATTTCGGAAGATGGTTTTCTCTGCGAACTTGGGATAAAGAGAGACATAAAAAGAAACATCAAGGCGGATTCACTCACTGAGGCTATTTCTCGAAAGCAGTAGTTTCGCAAACGAGCTTTGTGAAACTGATTAGTAGAGGAGTTGGGTGTTCGGTATCACACGGGCTGTGAGTATGCGACATCGCAATAATTAGCATTAAGTGAAAGTGGCAGATTGTTGGATATAGTGCCCTCAAAGTCAATTATTGGATCGCAGGCACGTGATTGCAATGATTGAGGGAGGACCTATACCGGTAGGACAGTCTTACTCAAGATAATAGTATGCTATCTGGTTTATCTTTATCATCGTGTACATACTTCAGGTGACATTACAGATCACTATTACATGTTGATAGAGCCCTTAGGATTTTTTCTTAACTACCAGCAGTATGATGGCGATCATATACGTGAGAGTTGGGTAGTCTATAAGCATATCCTTAAAAGTGTCCCTAGTCGAGGGAGTTTCGAGACTGGGCATCGATACTCCAAAGTAGACTAGTGTATACAGTCGAGACCCCGATGAGGGGTGGTGGCCGGTCTCACAAGTCATTGGTGTCAGTTGGTTCACCTAAGATATATAAAAGTGCTCATTAGGTTATGAGTACACCGGATGGACTCACCGAGAATATGCTAGTTGGTATTATACCTGTCGTCAGATAGCAGTTCCCTGGTGACATGTGTACAGGTTAGTCTATCGACCTGAGATCATCATTTGTCTCATGTGAGTTCCCACTGTGCTTTGATTACTACCCTACCACGGCACAAAGGAGTCGTGCAAATAGGTTTTAGTTGGGTACAGTCCCGAGCCACATGGAGGCAGTGAGCGGATCGGTAGGGGATTTGTCTCTCCCGGTATTGGGGGTGAGATCGCGTTGTGTCTGGAGAGCCATTACACGAAATTCCTGGCCAGGGTAAGTGAGATTTACTGGTAGGTATTCCAGTAGTTTCTCAGGGTGTTCTGGGCTACACTCCGACACGACTTATACCGCTATTGGGGGTCTGATGTTTACTAGCCTCTTAGGCCCGATATGCGATACTCATAGACGAACGGATCGGACTGTACGGATATTGTCACTGACAGGCTCAGTAGGGTTTCAGGATGAGTTCACTCATCGGCCTCCCTTTTGCTCAATACCTGGGCAGTCGTTACGTACAGCTAGTACCACTGACGTGCTTGTGGTTAAACCCACTCTCAGCTATTGACGAGTCTTTAGAGTCCCCCACAGACAGTTTCCCAAGTTCGGGCGAACGTTGTAGAGGCCGTATGGTTTTATGGCAGGGTTCGATCATATACGTGCACTCGTGCACGGATCATGATCGGACGGATCATACTAGTGGGCTTTGGTTTAAGCCGGATCCTAGTATTAAATTGGTTGGATTACTTTTATCTCATAATATTCGTCTTCAGTCGGAATACAGATGCTGGTATGTATATACGGATGAGGGGTAATCTTGTAATTCGTTACGGGTTTACTTTTAAAGTTGTCATTTCTTATTTTGTTATTAAACATTAAGTTTTAATGTTTAATTAATAGTGTGAAATATGAGCATGGTAATTTTTCCTTGGCTGTTCATTTTCGAAGCTGGGAAATTTTTATCAGGCTTGGGCTTTTGTTTTGGTGATGTGTATTGGGGTGGGAAATTGTGTGGGCATGGGCAGCATGCGTCTTTAGATGAGGTGTCCTTATTTGTGCATTACTGTTCATTGTGAAGTGTAGGATATTTTTTGCTTAGTGTGCTGTGGGTATTCCTTGGTTGCTAATAAATTAATAGATTCACTTCACCACTTGATTTTATTGCATTCCACAGAGAGCACCTAGTAACGGCCGAGCCCAATTTGCAAGCTCATTTTCTTTTCTCCAAGCAAAAATTGTTAGCTCACATTTTCTACCAAGTGGAAACTTCATTTACTTCCACCCAAATCATTGGGTGCCTTGAGACAAAATATTCACACATTATCTCTACTTCATCTTGGACATGTTGGCTAGCAAACTTCATGTCAGATATCCTTTGGTTTGAAGCGGGAGCTCGTATAAAAATTCCTCAACGTGGATCCACTTCGACGAGCGAGATCGGAGAGCGAACTTCGTAGGAACAGCCGCGAGGAGTTTGGCGCAGAGATTGAAGACCGAAGGACACGGATCGATCGGTATAATCTCTCCAAACTCTTTTACAGTTTACTAGTTTACAGTTAATGGAACGATCCGAGTTTTAAGTTTACGTTAGTGCCAGTTTTGTAAAAGTTTTTATTCCGCATTTGGTCTCGGATTGACGGCCGGGGCGCTACCGTAGACTTACAGTCAGGTGTTTCGGACTCACTGGAGATCGAGCCTAGCAGCGAGGACTTGGACCAGTTTATTAAAGACCCGGAGTTTTAGATTCACTTGTACATTACATTTCATTTTCATTTCTGTTTTGCCATTGTTTAGGCATTGTTTCCATTCTATATATTTTCATTTCAGTTGTATTGTAAAAAGAATGTTTAATAAATAAACTTGCTGTTTATTTACATCTTGTCTCTTGGAAGAACGAAAGAATGCGAAGGTTTTGGTAAGATTGTAAAAGAGGCGGGGGAATTTTGGGTTAGGACAGATGAAATTGGAAGATTCAAGGAATATGAATTGTAAAGAATGTTTTCAGTTGCTGGTTCTTGTGTTATATTGCTTAGGTTGTTCACGCAGAACTGAACTGCATGGTAGTGTTCCACACAGCTCTGACCTGCATGGGCCACCAACAAAACCTGTCACGTCCCGTTTCCCAGTATACGGACAGAGGACACGACGTGGCCGCTACGTATTTACTCAGAAGTAAACACGCTGAGCGTATCTAAGCAATATAAAATGTAATGTACACAAGAGATAAGATATAAATAAGCAACAACTTTATTTATTAACATTCTTTTTACAATATATCTGAAAAGTAAATACATGAAATAGAAAACAATGCCTAAACGGTGACATAAAAGAAATGGAAAATACAGAATGTAAATGTGTGCAAGGAATCTAAAGCTCTGGGTCGAAAGCTAGCTGATCCAAATCCTCGCTAGTGGGCTCGATCTCTAGTGAGTCCGAAACACCTAACGACATTCCAAAAAAGAAGAAAGAGAACGTCGTCAGCGAAAAAATTGCTCGGTAAGTCCCGTAAATAGAAGAGAATGGTATAAACAGTGTTACCTGATAAAATATCAGGAAATACCTCAATGAGGTATCACATGCTCACACGTGACCAAGGGTCACGTGTTGACACGTGATAGTTTCCTGTGATCTCTACCTTATAGAATTAAATTCTAATCAGACAAAAATGTAACAAAACAGCTAAGGAAAGACCCCAATGGGGCATCATGTGCTCATACGTGACCAAGGGTCACGTGATGACACGTGATGATTCCTTAGCTATGTTAAAAGGCAGAATTAAATTCTGAATAAAAGAGGGTCACGTGCCAACACGTGACAGGTCCCTTAGCTCTTTAATTGCCAGACTTAAATTCTTTTTCAATGATCAAACATTAGGATCACGTGCCAACACGTGAGGGGCTTTAAAAGCCTTCTGAATTAATAGAATTAAATTCTAATAAGGGAAATCAAAGACCTTAACCGGGAAAGTATTTCTTTAAATCCTTCCAAACAAAAAAAGGATTATACTCTGTAAAGTGGAGCACCGTTGGATTAAAAATCCAATGATGACTATAAATCACCAATTTATGGAAAGATTTTATATAAGGAAAGATTTCTCTGAAATTCACCAAGAATAACAAACAGGATATCTTTTGGATTAAAAATCCAATGGTGAATAAAATTCACTGAGTGATCTAAAAGATCATGTTAGTTACAAAAACAACCAAAATCTTTCAATGAAAGATTCACTAAACAAATTGATTCTTTTCCTTCTCCTATAAATAGGAGCCAAGAAGAGGAGAGAGAAAAAGATTTTTGGATCTTGGAATTTTGGATTTTCTGGAGAAAAAACAACAGCAGAGAGAAAAGAGAGGAGAATTTAATTCTCAAGAAAAGAAACCCTAGGTGAGAAAGGGGAAAGCTCCATAAAACAAAAAGAGAATTTAATTATCAATCTAAGAGCTTAACTCTTCTGCTAAAGAACTTAGTTCTTCCTCTGGTTGAAGATTTGCAGAAGCAAATCTCTCCACAAGTTGAGAAGTTAATTCTCATCGGGGAGATTCTGCCATGCAGATCCAAAACTTAGAGGGAGAATTGAGTTTTGAGAATTTAATTCTCCCAAATTCATAGGAATTTAATTCCTCCAAGTAAAACTAGGGTTTAACCCTATATGAGAATTTAATTCTCCAAAATTCATAGGAATTTAATTCCTCCAAGATAAAACTAGGGTTTAACCCTATATGAGAATTTAATTCTCCCAAATTCATAGGAATTTAATTCCTCTAAAACAGAATTAGGGTTTAACCCTACAGAGAATTTAATTCTTAAAACAAAGAGACTTGAAGCTCTCCATGCACGTAATGAACTTGGTCACGTGGTGACACGTGACCCCAATCCTCAGTGCTCAGAAAAGAAAGAACAAAACTAGGTCACGTGCCCCCACGTGACCCCTAAACAGATCCCCCAAAATGAAAAAGAAAAGGCTTGGAGGCAATGCCTCGCGTGCTCCCACGTGACTTCCAAAACAAAGGGAACAAAAGCAAAGGCAGTATTGGCTTTGGGCGCTCTCACGTGTCTTCACGTGACCCCTAATAAACACTCTAATAAATCAATGCATGAGTACCTATTACGTGCCCACACGTGATGGCCGTGAAAACTAAAAGTGTTTAACACTTATTGACAGTTCTGAGAACAAAATAATGGAGGTCTGGCCCCACCTTTGGGTGCCCTCACGTGCCCCCACGTGACCCCTTCCTTTCTAGTGTTTAACACTATTTTAAGTATTTCGTCTCCAGTGTTTAACATTGTTTTAAATACATCACGTGAGGACACGTGACTGCCAGATGTCCTCTAGTGTTTAACACTACTTTAAAACCGGCTTAGCCTAAATTGGCTAAGTTTTCCAGAGGCAAATTTCCTCTTCAAATAAGCCTTAAAATCCAGAGCTATAATGTTTAATGCTCAACCAAAAACAAAGTGTTATCAGAGCTCTCAAATTCTTGTTTAGCATTGCTAAATAATGAGGGGCTGAACCCAGACAAATGTCCAATAGCCCAACAAAAGGTCAACATTTCAAACTTAATTGGACTTAACCCAAATTGGCTATAAGTCCTCAATTCAGATTTAACTGAGCCAATTTGCTTATAATTTAATTAATTGATCTTAGTTCCAAATTGGACTATAGATCTTCCAATCAACTTTGGTTCAAGGGTACATCTCTGAACCCCTCTGATATTTGTCGTTGTAATCCTTCAACGTCTTCAGAGAGGTGACGGGTCCCGACAACCATGCATTTTATAGACTATGACGTCTTTAACCTTGACTGTGGGGTCTTTAAACTCACGGATTATGATGTCCTTAACCTTAACGGTGAGGTCTTTAAACTCACGGACTATAATGTTCTAAACCTCGGATTGTGGGGTCCTTTAAAACCCATGGACCGAGATGTCCTTAAACTAGCATTGGACCGAGATGTCCTTAAACTAACATTGGACCTTAATGTCCTTAAACTAATCGACCGCAATATCCCTAAACTAAACAATAGAGTCCAAATGCTCTTTTGATGGATCTAAATGATCCTGTTAAGTTGATCTTAGTCTAAAAATTAGACTAACGTATCATTAACATATGTTTAAGTTGATCTTAGTCCCAAATAAGACTAACGTATCCTTAAACCCAACCCCCAAACCTAAATCTAAGAAGATACGGATTTGGACTAATCCACGCACTATGGGCGACAACATAAATTAGTCTCCGTATATAATCCACGGGCAACTAAAAACAAAACAAACACCCACGACATGAAGTGACCTTCTGGAGAAGGAGAAAGTGGTTACCACGATGCGGTAGCGAATTAACTGCAGGGGCTTGCGCCTGCAGGGAAGAGCGTGTTAGTTATATGTATACCCTAGAGGCCATTACTGTACATAGGATGTATATTGTAGTGGATGCTGGGACATATATAGGTAGGACTTTCTTGCTCGACATGATAGTATACTATCTGGTTGCACTTTATCTTAACATGTATACTTTCTGTCTCTCTGTTACATATTGATAAAGCCCTTAAGATGTGTACTCGACTTCCAGGACTATGATATAGATCATACTAATGGGGCCTGGGTAGTCCATGAGTACATCCTTCAATGTTCCTAGTCGGGGGAATATCGAGACGGGGCATCGATATTCCAGAGTAGACTAGCGTATATCTTCTCGACCCATGTGATGGGCGATGGATGATCCCATATCCATTGGTGTTTGACATCATAGATGGTATGCGGGTGCTCAGTGATGACTGGGTACACTGAACGGACTCGCCGAGAACTCCCAGATGGTATTATACCTCACGTCAGATGGCAGTTCTCTGGTGACACTGGTACAGCTTAGTCTGTTGACCCGAGATCGTCATAGAGTCTTGTGTGTCTCCCACTGTGCTTTGATTTCCACCCTACCACGGCTCTACTGAGTCGTGCAAACAGGTGATTTTTGGGTACAGTCCCGATTCACATGGAGGCAATGAGCGATAGGAGGGGATTCGTCTCTCCCGGTATTGGGGGTTGATGTTGCGCTATGCTCGACTGGCCATAACTGGAAATCCCTGGCCAGGGTTGCAGTGATTTACTGGTAAGAGTTATCAGTAGTTTCACGCTTGTTATGGACCTTACGTTGGCATGACTTATCGAGCAACTGGGGTCTGACGTTTACCACCCCTAGGCAAGATATGCGACATATCAGACGAACAGACCGGACTGTACGGTAAGTGTTGCTGGTTGGATTCACAGGAGTGTGAGCGGGCTTTCTTGTTGATCTTCTGATCGCTCAATACCCGGGTGGCCGTTACATTTAGCAGACCGCTTGCGGCTTGTGGGTGTTTGATATGATCATCACCTGCTGCCTGCGTATTGACGAGTCTTTAAAGTCCTGCACAGAGGTTTCCTGGCTCAAGCGAAACGAAATAGGAGCGCATATGAGATATGTGCGGGACCGAGAATAATACCAGTATGTGATACTGTATTCTATTCTCGCGATATGTATCATTGGACGGTTATATAGGATATAGCCGGGTTATCGAATCAAGTGTTAATTCGATACAATGATACACTTGATATTAGTCGGTTATATGCAATATGACCGGATCATTAAATCAAGTGTTGATTTAATGATTTAATGTATAATTATATATTTGATATATTACTTTACATTAACTAGTATTTGTTCACTTAAGATGGATTTTCTCACTTAATGTGCACATTGTATATATGTTATAGTTTTGTGCACTAGTTTGTATCATGTTTGATGATACATGCAAACTTGGGTGAGTGTATGCTATACACCATGTTTAGGTTAATGGTTAGGGTTTTAATTTATTCACTTATACATTTTATTTACTTTTGGCAAAAATGAAATGGTGGCTAACCTTGTTCTTTGCTTAAGCTTCATGAAGCTTCTTAGCTTTATCTACCATTTTGTTTTTTCCTTAACCCTAAACCCTAGTTTAGTCTCTACACTAGTTACACTAACCCATGGTTGCTATATGATAAGATCACTTGATTTATTATTATTAATCAATTGATTTTATTATGCTTATCATATTCTTTCTTCTTCTTCTTCTTCTTCAAGAAGAAGAAACCTTGCTACCTTTAATGGTGCCATGATCAAAAGAGTGAGAAATCCAAATCCAAAGTGAACCCACTTCCTATTTCTTCATCCTCTACCACTTGACATGTAGTAGAGTGTGTTATCTTCACAAGTTCTATGACCAAGTGAAGATGGAGCTTGATCTTGAGTTGCCTCGACGTAGATCATCTTCGGCATCGAAGTCGACGACCTAGCCCGATCATTTCTCCGACGAAACCATCGCCAGAGTTTGGGATCCGATGATCGCAGCGGAGGGACGTCATCACGGAGCTAAAGAGGTGGAGGACCGGATCTACAAAGGTTGTAGTCACTTTCACTTTCTAATAAAGTCGTTTACTTGCATGTTTCGCCTTACCTCTAGTTAACGATCTAGTTTAGGGTTCTTTGGCACATAGAAAAATTTGATTTTGGCATGTTTGATCTGTTGTGGAACCTCATGGGTGTGCCTAGGAACCCTACTGTGGTATCAGAGCCTAGCTAGAGCTTTAGGCGAAGTGTAGACGATGTTAGAAGTCCGATCGAACCCGAAACCCTAATCCAAAACCATTCTCTGTACATTTTTTGAAATCGGGGATTTTTGTGAATTAAAAATATGCTGAAAACTCAGCAGGCTTTTTTAAGAATTACTGTGAAGCACGTGCGCATAACTCGACCAAGTGGCCGCGGAACCGCGGCACGAGCATGGCATGTGCGGCGGTTCCGCGGCCATATAGGAGCATCTTGTCATTGTCTTTGCACAGTAATTCCTATCTGTTAATGCTGTATTTTCTGGGAATTTTTAAATTCTACTCAAGAGTTGAGTTTTCTGGGTTGTATTGGGAGTTCGTAGATTCGATCGGATTGTCTAATTTTGTCTATGTGTTTTTCCGGGTAATTTTAGAATATGTTAAAAAGTTCGACCGGATATAAATACCCAATTTTTTCCCTGTCGGGAAATTTCCAAATGTTGGATTTTTCCGTGGTTTAAGAACGTTCTAAGTAGTGCAAGTAATGCGATGGACCCTCTAGAAGACAACAAACCTTAACTCGATTATGTAACCGTCTTGAACTGCCTTTTGAACCTTAGGGTTTGGGGCAGTACGGCGTGCCACATGTGAGGCGTTAGCTTGACCCTTCTACGGCTGGACCGTTGGTACTGAGGCATGAAGTGAATGTTTTTAAACATATTTCATGTATTGAGTTGTTTTGGGAAAACTTGGGTGTTTGATTGTTCGATCAGAAAGTTTAACATTTTCTATTTATCTGGAATGTGATACAATATTTGGAATCCACAAGTAGTTATGAGAGAACTGATTTGGATGTTATAAACATAGCAGTTTAGCCTCACTTGATTTGTTGCCACGGGATTTTGATGTGATCAAAAGTCCGTCGCAATCACGTTGATTACACGGATACTCGCCGGTAAACTTAATAGACAGCTACACCCCATAGCCCCGACCAAGTGACTGTAGGAGAACCCCGTCACCAAAAAGCATCCGTTCGGGTGCTCGCGGCATCGGTGTTCCGCCTTAGTGCACTTCGTCGACGGTATCGGGGGTGCGGCCGTCCACTAAAGTTTGCGACGAGCATTCGTTCTGGATGCCGGGAATCTTGTTGAATTGCCCGACTTTATATTGAAAAGAGTTTTCGATAATGAGACTAAAATGCGGGGTTTATAATTGTTAGACATGTGATGTCTAAGGAATTCAGATGGTTAGGCATGCGATGTCTAAGTAGGTTGCGGATTCCAACTGTTGTAGTTTTACACTTTCTTTTCTGCGACCGTAAGTGTAATATGTGATATCGCCGGTTTCGTTGCTATATGTCAACGACAATTGGGATGCGCATATTTACTTACGTTGATGACATGTGATGTTATGTGTTGCTGGATATGTTATATTGGATCGTCGTGTTTGAATAGCCGGGTTTTTTTTATGTGAGACGAGTGTTTTTCATTTTCATTCATGTAAAAACTTGTATGTAATATTATTTTATTGGGGCACTTCCAGGTTGCGGAAGATGTCACCGTTGATGTATATTATTTATTTTTCCGCATTAGGATAGACCCAAAGAGGGGAGCATAAGTAACCGGGTTCTAGGGTCCAGTGGGAGACCATCTCGAGGAGTCGAGTCCGGGTCTCCTAACCCTGGAATTGGTAGGGTTGCTTGCTGCTCTCGTAGGGGTCTAGGGGTGTGGGATTGGCTATTCATCACGACCGTGGAATCCGTGTTTTATACTGGCTCGTATTAAAAACACGGACGTCCTAGTATATCCAATATTTCATATGATATTTTCTGCTGCGTTATCTGTGATGTGATCATGTGATATGTTCAGATAGATATAGTATATAGTATATATGATATATTATATAGACGTTGCTTATGTTTTACACCCGTGCTAGCCCTGCCCCGCTCTGCCGTTAGTTACCTAACCTAACGGTGCAGACGGGACATCGAGGCGAATACGGATGGCATAAGCGTACGTTATATTTATTTGTGATGTTTAGGTGGACTTAAATGATGGGACATTCATTAATGAGATTAATGAAAGAAAATAAACCTAAAAGATGTTGTGGAATCGAATTTCAAAATAAAACAGGTAGCTATAGTTCTTGCTTTTGCACCGCGGTGTTCCTTGTAGAACATCCTGCACCTTATTCGATAAGGAAATGACCGAGATCCCTTCACCGGGAGTGACTCCTTTAGCAATAATTGGCAGATACTACAACCCTCGGTTTGCCATTTGATTGCTTCTATATTTTTCGCTTTGCACATCGGTATATATGATATATCCTGCACCTTATTCGATGAGGAAAGGGCCGACGATTCTTTCACCGGGAGTGACCCCTTTAGCAAAACTAGAAAGGCCTCAAAAACACTCCATTTAAAAACCATTTGATTCCGCAACGAGATCAAGTTCAAAGCGTTAAAGGTTTTCATAAAAACCATTCGCAACCCTCCGTCATTTTAGGAAGTAGAGTACTTAGTATTCGTGCTGTGTTTGTTGACCATAGTCAAGGCACAGTGTACGGTAGCTAAGTGATGTCTTCCTATACCGCATATGATGTGATTAGTTAGGACAGTCGCGTGACTTTGTTGACCTTAGTTAAGGGTCATGTGGGTGGGTCTAATTAATCACGAAATGACGGGTAGAACTTGACTAGTGCTTATGATTTGTTGACCATAGTTAAGGTCATAGTTGCTAGGGGTAAAAACCTTTATCGGGAATTTCAAGTGTTGAAATTTGCAATGAGATTGCATACCTTCTATATGATAGTTGGATCCCGATACCCACTGCGAGTAATTGTTACTCCTGGGAGAGTTTTGCACTTTACAATTAGCCGATCAAGTAGGTGTCTAGAAAAGTGTCAACGGGGTTACGCCTCTGGGAAAACGAGGTTTACTGTAATTAGGTCCGTGCGAAAGCACGGGGAACCTCCCTCAAAGTACTGACACTGACCTGGCTGAAAGATTAGCGAACTTGTAGAGTGTAATTAATCCCGGCTAGTCTTTCCTTTTAAGGTTTGAAGGAAGATTTGATAAAAACAGTGGGAGCCATCCTGATTAGATAAAATATATAACCAATCTAATCTTGCAAGAGCGCACGCAGAGTGTTTTCTTTTCTCTCTCTCCAGGTAGCGACCATATCACGTCTTAATCAAGATAATAATATGGATGTATTGACCGAACCCGCTTGTTATACTGAGCTGGGGAACGTTGGTCCCGCTCCAACTTATAATTGTTATAAGACATAGCAGGAAATAGGGGAATACCAGGATTCCCATGCCGCCCAAACGAAGAAAGTGCATGAGATGCATCTCCTTCGGGTGTGTTCATTATAAAGAACTGTTTCTCAGTATCCTCTACGTCCTGGGTATTTGATACCGGATCAGGATCCCGCAAATGTAATCCGTTACATAGGGCTACAGAAAGGTAGAGAACTGAGTATGGGTGATAAGTTTCATGAGACAGAAAACGGGACAAGTGTTGCAGCCATGTCTGTTGGTCACTGTCACCCTGTATTACCAGTACATTGATTCTGAACGAATGTTATTAGATATCGAACCTGATATTCAAAATCATATCAGTCTCTTTATTAATAAAGAAATGATAAAATTTTGTATTGTTGGATAATGTTTTGAACATTTCCTATTTCAAAAGTTGATCAGTTCAGGCACGTTATCTAAAAGTATTGACGTTCTAAATCAAACTATAGTTCCTAGTATACAGAACACACACAAGAAGAAGAGTTCAGAAATGAACGATTCCTTCTTGAGGTATTGTAGACTAGGTCATATCAATGTGACCCGACTAGCTTAAGTTACATTTAGATGCATATTTAAATCAGTTTGAATTTACATCTTGTGAAACTTGCCAGTCATGTCACAAAGATTAGATGACCATACCTCCGTTTACTGGAAACAGAGAAAGAGTTAGTAAACTCTTGGGACTGATACATGATGATGTATGTGAGGTCCCCTGTCTACATATGCCAAGACTGGTTCTTTGTATTTCATTACATTCTCTGATAATCTCTCAAGATTCAGACATATGTTCCTGTTGAAACACAAGTCCGAACCTTTTGAGATATTCACATAATATAAGTTAGAAATAGAGAACCAAAAACCGGGTATAAGTATTATGTCCTATGATAAGATCAGGGAGGAGAATACTTGTGCATAGAATTCCTGGATTATTCTAAAGGAGAATGAGATTCTCTCTCCGTATTACTCCTCTGAATATACCACAGCACAACGGTGTATCGGGGCGGAGCCATCACACCACATTAGATATGGTGTGCTCTATGATGAGTACTACTGAGTTACCTGTTTCTTTTAAGGGGTTGTGCACTTGAGAAGTTGCATACCTATTGAATTAGGTTCGAATCAAATCAGTACCTACCACTCCATATAAGATATGGTATGGGAAGAGCCTATCTCTTAAGAAAGTTAAGATTTGGGATTGTCCGGCCTATGTCAAAAGCAAAATCCGGACAAGATCGAGGCAAGGTCAGTTCTGTAGAACTGGAAAGGTTCCAGCTATACAAACTGCAGCTGATGATTTGACATAACCAAAGGATTCAATAGTTCCCGACGAACCTCAGCCTCTCCGTCGATCTAGTAGAGTTCCTCATCCGCTTGAGAGATACTTCGGTTTTTCGATGACAGTGGGAGCGATGATTGCATCATGAGATGATGACCTAACTAGTTTCGAGCTGGCCATCAGGAGTGAGACTCTGTAAGAATGTCTGGATGCTTAGCGATCTGAGATGGAATCCATGTACACCAACAAAGTATGGACTTTGGTTGCGATATCTGAAGGGTTAAATCCCCATCAGGAGCAAGTATATCTTGAGAAGATTACTTGGTGTAGATGGAAAAGTTGAGACTTTCAAAGCTAGACTTGTTAAAGGTTTTCTTCATCGACCAGGCGTGGATAATGATGAAACTTTTTCCAGTGCCTATGCTTAAGTCCATCCGGATCCTACTTAACATTGCTGCATACCATGACTACGATATCTGGTGGTTGGATGCCATGACTGCTTTTCTAAATAATGATTTAGAAGAGAACGTCTATAAGTACACAGCCAGAGGGCTTCGTAAATAGTGGGAGCAGCGGAAACGTGTGCAAGTTGCTTTACAGGATAAAGCAGGCATCGCGGAGTTGGAACATCTGTTTTGATGTGGTGGTCAAAGAGTTTGACTTCATCAAAATGGTAGATGAACCTTGTATATACAAAACGGTAGTAGAGAGTAAGTTGATGATCCTCGTAGAGTACGTGGATGACATACTCTTGATAGGAAAGGAGTTTCCTATGCTACGCTCGGTCAATCTCCGCTTATCACAAGGATTCTCCATACAGGATCAAAGTGATACCTCCTAAATCCTGGGATTTGGATCTATGAGATAAATCTAAATGGATGTTAGGCTTCTCACTAGGTTTAGTGAGATAGTATCAATCGATCCTGGGGAGAATCACTGGAAAGGTTCCAGGCTGATAAGCACGACAGAATGTCAGTCGCAGGCATTGTCTTTACCCTCAGTGGAGGGACGGTATGTTGGAAGAGTTCCAAGCTATATACCGTGGCAGACTAGACGATAAAGGCTGATGACATCGCTATCAAAGATACTACCAAAGAGGCAGTTTGGGTGTATATTGGTTCATAAGATGAACTAGGTTCCTACCATTGTGTGACAATGGAAGGGTGTCTTTGGCCCATGAACCCTGGTCCCATCAGTGACCCAGACATATTCTAAGACAGTATCACCTGATCATGGAGATAGTTGATCTCCAGGGTGATCGAGGTTACGAGAGTAGACTCAGAGGACAACACAGTGGATCCACTCACAAAGGCTTTTTCCCAGAGAGAGACTTTTATGGGATGGTTGAGTATTAGATTCCGCAACCACTGCTACAGATGGCCCTAGTGCAAGTGGGAGATTGTTAGTTATATGTATGCCCTAGAGGCCATTACTGTACATAGGATGTATATTGTAGTGGATGCTGTAGGTAGGACTTTCTTGCTCGACATGATAGTATGCTATCTGGTTGCTCTTTATCTTAACATGTATACTTTCTGTCTCTCTGTTACCTGTTGATAAAGCCCTTAGGATGTGTACTCGACTTCCAGGACTATGATGTAGATCATACTAGTGGGGCCTGGGTAGTCCATGAGTACATCCTTCAATGTTCCTAGTCCGGGGAATATCGAGACGGGGCATCGATATTCCAGAGTAAACTAGCGTATATCTTCTCGACCCATGTGATGGGCGATGGATGATCCCATATCCATTGGTGTTTGACATCAGAGATGGTATGCGGGTGCTCAGTGATGACTGGGTACACTGAACGGACTCGCCGAGAACTCCCAGATGGTATTATACCTCACGTCAGATGGCAGTTCTCTGGTGACACTGGTACAGCTTAGTCTGTTGACCCGAGATCGTCATAGAGTCTTGTGTGTCTCCCACTGTGCTTTGATTTCCACCCTACCACGGCTCTACTGAGTCGTGCAAACAGGTGGTTTTTGGGTACAGTCCCGATTCACATGGAGGCAATGAGCGATAGGAGGGGATTCGTCTCTCCCGGTATTGGGGGTTGATGTTGCGCTATGCTCGACTGGCCATAACTGGAAATCCCTGGCCAGGGTTGCAGTGATTTACTGGTAAGAGTTATCAGTAGTTTCACGCTTGTTGTGGACCTTACGTCGGCATGACTTATCGAGCTACTGGGGTCTGACGTTTACCACCCCTAGGCAAGATATGCGACATATCAGACGAACAGACCGGACTGTACGGTAAGTGTTGCTGGTTGGATTCACAGGAGTGTGAGCGGGCTTGCTCGTTGATCTTCTGATCGCTCAATACCCGGGTGGCCGTTACGTTTAGCAGACCGCTTGCGGCTTGTGGGTGTTTGATATGAATATCACCTGCTGCCGGCGTATTGACGAGTCTTTAGAGTCCTGCACAGAGGTTTCCTAGCTCAAGCGAAACGAAATAGGAGCGCATATGAGATATGTGCGGGACCGAGAATAATACCAGTATGTGATATTGTATTCTATTCTCGCGATATGTATCATTGGACGGTTATATAGGATATAGCCGGGTTATCGAATCAAGTGTTGATTCGATACAATGATACACTTGATATTAGTCGGTTATATGCAATATGACCGAATCATTAAATCAAGTGTTGATTTAATGATTTAATGTATAATTATATATTTGATATATTACTTTACATTAACTAGTATTTGTTCACTTAAGATGGATTTTCTCACTTGATGTGCACATTGTATATATGATATAGCTTTGTGCACTAGTTTGTATCATGTTTGATGATACATGCAAACTTGGGTGAGTGTATGCTATACACCATGTTTAGGTTAATGGTTAGGGTTTTAATTTATTCACTTATACATTTTATTTACTTTTGGCAAAAATGAAATGGTGGCTAACCTTGTTCTTTGCTTAAGCTTCATGAAGCTTCTTAGCTTTATCTACCATTTTGTTTTTTCCTTAACCCTAAACCCTAGTTTAGTCTCTACACTAGTTACACTAACCCATGGTTGCTATATGATAAGATCACTTGATTTATTATTATTAATCAATTGATTTTATTATGCTTATCATATTCTTTCTTCTTCTTCTTCTTCTTCAAGAAGAAGAAACCTTGCTACTTTCAATAGTGCCATGATCAAAAGAGTGAGAAATCCAAATCCAAAGTGAACCCACTTCCTATTTCTTCGTCCTCTACCACTTGCCATGTAGTAAAGTGTGTTATCTTCACAAGTTCTATGACTAAGTGAAGATGGAGCTTGATCTTGAGTTGCCTCGACGTAGATCATCTTCGGCATCGAAGTCGACGACCTAGCCCGATCATTTCTCCGACGAAACCATCGCGAGAGTTCGGGATCCGATGATCGCAGTGGAGGGACGTCATCACGGAGCTAAAGAGGTGGAGGACCGGATCTACAAAGGTTGTAGTCACTTTCACTTTCTAGTAAAGTCGTTTACTTGCATGTTTCGCCTTATCTCTAGTTAACGATCTAGTTTAGGGTTCTTTGGCACATAGAAAAATTTGATTTTGGCATGTTTGATCTGTTGTGGAACCTCATGGGTGTGCCTAGGAACCCTACAGAGCGTCCCCACAATCAAAAACCCCTCAAATGAGGGGGAATCTGACGAAGTCTGCTACATGGGCCGCATCCGTTTAAACCTTCTATACGTGGTGTCATAAATCAACTTGGTATCTTCGGAGAGGTGGACGGATTGCACCTATTAGAATCTGCCCCCAAATTCAGGCAAGACGTCTGGCTTCCCGGTTTTCGGCGGGGAACAGATTCTGGCATGCCTGGTGGAACCTTTTCCTCTTTCCACTCCACAGTTCGTGTGTCGTGTTCGCGAACGAATCGTGGTTTGATATGGTTGCCATTGGGTTCGAGGTACTAAGATTTGGTGTCTTGCTCCGTGCAGAAAACAGAAGATCAATGCCTTCAACCTGCACTAACTGCAACTGCAACTCTCTCTCCGTCCCGTCCGGAAAAGTGACTTACGGGCCCCAAGCGGCCTCCATCTTCACTATGCCGGTGGAACAGGTCACTCAGGCCACCACTGGATTGTTCTTCGGGACCATGCTCCCGCCAACGAGCTTCAGCGCTCCTGTACCAATACAAGAAGCTCAGAAGAAGTCGGTCTTTGATCTGCTTACAACTACTGTGGCCCCTCTCAACGGGTCATCCAGCTCCAACGCCTCAGTCTTTGATAGACTAGGCCAAAGCTCAGTTGAGCCCATGAAAAAGCCCGCGATACCGGAAAGAGTTATCCCTAAGCGGATAGCCATTCCTGCTCATGAAGTCGTCAAGGCGGCTTCTCCTACCAAAGGGTCGGTCTTCACAAGGCTGACTGTTCCGGCTCCTGCTCCAGTCGAAGGCCTCAAAGCTGCTTACCTTGCCCAGACGTTTGTCTTTGACAGGTTGGATATTACTTCTCAACGGACACCGGTTTTTAAGGGGCTCACGCCGGCGACAACCCTTCGCCAAAACAGGAGGCATGAGGAAGTCACCCCTACAGCTGAGACAATCCCAACTGCACGACACGCTCGACGTCGCCACTGGCGCCGAATAAGGAAGGCTGGGGGCAATTCCCCTTCCGGAATGACTCCACCAGCTCCCATGGTAGAAATCAATGATGTTGTTCCAACTGGGAACAACTTTAAACCGCTTAGGAGGGTTCACAAGAACTCTCCGACTGCCGTGCTGAAGAGATCTCCTCCACCTATGGAGATTACTACAGAAAAGAAGCCGGAGCAGCCCCCTCAGCGGCTGTCCTCCAAAAATTTATAAAGTCTGGCGGCAGGTCCAGGAATCGGTGATTGACCAGGACTGCTCTCGCCGATCAAAGAAGCTTAAGCTCTACAAGGAGAAAACCATCCTGTCATGCCACAAAAGGCGACAGCCGTCTGGGTGCCCGCTGCAACAGCTCCCTCGACTTCAACTGCTCATAAGAGAAGGAGGCCAGAGAAATCCCCTATGACCGCGGCGAACCGCAAAGACACTGAATCTAAACGCCCCAAGTCTGTGGGCATGATAGTGATACTGTTTATATGGCTTCCGGAAAAAAGGAAAGCCGTGCTTCCACAGGTCATCGACCGCTTACCCGATCGATAACGAAGGCTCAGGAACAACAGCAGCAGAAACTTCAGGAGATGCTGACTGCAATGGCCGCACTTACTGGGCCAAAAGAAAATCCAGAGACCTCGGAGCAGCGTCGGGAACAAGAAACTGATACCGAATTCCTCCGAAGAATGCTCGAGAGGAAAGAAAAAGAGGCTGCGGAGCAGGCAGCCAATATAAAACGAATGGCTCTTTTGTTTCAAGACATGGCTGGGATGATGTTACAGCCGGAACCTCCAGCTGAAGACCCCCCGATCATCATTGAAGACGACAGAGGAGAGACATCGAACCCTCCTCCGGCTCTCTCAGCAGCCAAAAAGGAAACTATCTCCAGGCCGCTTTGGATGACTACATTACACAGCAAATACGAGCTCACTAGGCGAATGAAGCGGCCGGCCAAATTGTTAAAACTGGGCGACCATATCCAGGCTGGTATGACCAAATAAAGTACCCGCCAGGATATACGATCCCTAAATTTCATGTATATAAAGGGACAGGGAATCCACATCAGCATGTCGCTCAATTCAGAGCCTTGTGCGGCAACACCAGGGGTGATGATAAACTTCTGCTCCGCCAGTTTGTTGGTAGCTTGTCGGAGACGGCATTCGAGTGGTATTCTGAACTTCCAAACGACTCTGTCAAGACATTTGTGGAGATGGAACTGCTGTTTACGCAGAGATTCGCGAGCGCTAGCGAGCGTACCCCGATTACCGCATTAATTAACGCCAGGGTGAAGCCAGGCGAAACTTAGGTACAATACGCAATACGGTGGCGAAATTTATGGTTAAAATGTGAGCAGCGCATCGAGGAAGCACCGGTAGTGGGCATGTTCGTGGGCACTCTGGACCCTCAGGCAACTATTTCCCAATTCATGATGTTCTTCAAGCCGACCACGTTTCAGGTCTTGATCGACAAACTGGCCCAAATAGACCAGATGGGTCATAGACCGTCTCCTCTAAAATCGGAGCCGTGGAACGAAAAGGGTAAAGGGAAGGCGACATTCGTTGCGAATACTCAACAGCAGACCAGTACCCCAAAACTAACGGATCAACTAGAAGAGAGACGGCGATACTATAATGAGAAAATGAAGCGTCCTTATTCGTTCCCTCGGGACAAAACGAAGAGACTGTTCGAGCTGGCGGTGCGCAACAGGCTCATCAATCTGCCGAATCCAAAATGACCATTGCAACCCGGCGAGGCTAACAGTCCCAGTTATTGCCCTTACCATCAAACGGTAAGCCATCCAATTGAAGATTGCTTCGTCTTTAAGGGATGGATCGAGGACCAATACCAACAAGGCAAGTTTGCGCTGTCCGAGAATTGGAAGGTGAACCCACCACAGCCACACGCTCCTAAGAAGACAGACACACCGGGGGCATAATGCTCTTTCATAGAAGAAGATCCATGGGAGGTCGCTCTTTTAGCCAAAACTAAAAGAATGCTGAACGATCTCCAAACATGCCCGGCAATCAGGTGGAAGAATCCACTGGAACCCAAGATCATCGAAGGAATGCTAAAGCCGCGCCCAACTCTAAAAATTGGTGGTGATATTCAAAGTGCTCACACCCAGCCGTCAAAGTTTTCGAAGAAGAAGAAAAAGACCAAAAAGCCTGTGAAGCCTGGTGACAAGCGCACAGACCTGCAAAAACAGATTGACGCATTGGAAGAGTATAACCAGAAGGCGCGGACTCCAGTCACACTCCAAGAATTTCTCATTCACGTCCTTGAGGACAGAAATGATGGAGAAGACTCGTCGGATGAATCTGAAGATTACATAGCAAGTTGCCATGCGATCTCTCACTCATCAATAAACGATGAAGAAGCTCCTTACACAGAGAAATTGGGGGCAGGTCCTGAGCCGGAACTTCTAGGTCCATCAGACGAAGGGATTGATGCATTCCTGAACGAAGCTTTTCTTAAAAGCAAAGCCGATCGAGAGCGTGAGATGGCCATATTCGGAAAAGCCAAACGCCGGCAACTGGACGAAAGGGTTGAAACACCCCCGCCAGACCCAAGTACATCTACCACAAATAAAAACAGGTTCAAGACGAGGAAGAGGTTCGCTAAAGCCATATCGATGGGAATGAAGTTGCCACCCTCCGAAGGAAACATTCTTGGTGAAGCGGAAATACACCCTAGCTACTGCTTATATCATCGAAAGATTGCGCACCTCACCGAAGAGTGCAACGCTTTTAAAAGATGGTGGCAGGGATATGTTGCCCACTGGCAACATTTCAAGCAAATGAAACGAAAAACTCGTCAGGAGCAAAGGAATAAGGCCAAGGAGCACAAAAAAACTGCCGGCAAATGTCATATGGTTGACTACGGGGGATCGCAAGTTCTCACCTTCGGGAGCGACTCTAACGAAGAAATGACTCTTGGCCCTCTTTTTAAAGAATGCACCTCAGGAAAAGAGAAAGAACCGAAGAGCTGTGAGAATATTCAGCTGCGCAATCGTACGCTGCCCGAAAATAATGTCACGCCCCGCTTCCCAGTATACGGCGAAGTGGACGCGATGAGGCCCGCTATGTATATACTCAGAAGTATATACGCTAAGCGTAACTAAGCAATATAAAGTAAATCACAAGAGACGAATGATGTAGAAATAACAGCAACTTTTATTAATAACATTCTTTGTACAATGCATGAAAAGAAAATACAACTGAAATGAAAAGCGATGCCTAAACAGTGGCATAACAGGAAATGAAAATACTTAAAAGAACAAGGTACAATATCTAGAGCTCGGGATCTTCGTTAAACTGCTCCAAGTCCTCGCCGGTGGGCTCGATCTCAGCTTGGTCCAACGCACCTGACGACATTCAAAGAAGAAAGAAATAGAATGTCGTCAGCGAACAGGTCGCTCGGTAAGTCCCAAAGAATAAGAAGAAATAGACAGAGAGTAAGCTTTTAATATTATATTGTATTATTGAAATGTTATATTAACGATGTTGTTTGTAGCTTGGTACAGAAGAATGCCAGTGTATACGAGAGGGGTCTCTATATGCTAGAGACCAGGGCAAACGGAAATAGAGTACAAGGCTCCCTTATACAACCCGGAACAACTGCAACTGGATTCAGGTTAGGTGTCTTAAATCTGACCGTCTCGTGCCACCTTTAACACCTTCCGTACCAATCTACCCCTTAAACCCCGTAGTGTTTTAGCAGTAATGTGGTATTGATATATGTAAGTTGAGTGACTGACCAAAACCATGATATCAGTAAACATGTTACAACTGTGTAATCAGGTAAATGGAATATCAGGATAATGGATGAATATCCATGGTTTGATTCAGTCAAAATGAATATATTGTTAACTGGGTTCATGGATTCATGTATTCAAAGTGTGGTGGAATATAAAAGAATATAGATTGACTTGAATCATATTCGAGTCAGGAATAGTCAGACTCTAACCCGAGTCAGACTAAAAGAAGAGAATTTGAAGTTCAATATTAGCTAGGGGTCTTATTGTAATTTTTAAAACTTGAGGGGGTTTTATGTAAAAAGTACTTTTGTATAGTTTTCAAAATACACCTCAAGTATTTAGTAATCGTCTTTATTGTTATAATGAATGTGAATTTTATTTGTGTTATTCTAGTGAATATATCCTAATAAAAGTATTAATTGTTTTATCTGAAATTCATGGTATTTTAGTGTAACTTTTAATCTTGTAATTTTTTTAGAAAAATGTGGAAACTTATATTATGATAAAATAGGATTTTAAATGATGATTATATATATATATATTAACACATGAATAATTTTAAATAAATATTTTATTTTCAAAATCTCATTTTCCTTAAATGTCGTATTTTAACCCTTCGAGACCGAATGCTCCTTACGGAGGTCTGAATCTCGCACTACTAGCCTGCGGATGCACGATGAACCGTATTATCCCTAATAGATTCCCCAAAAGTGGGTTGTAGCGGCACTTTGCTTAGGTTTATAAATACTTTTCATTTGGGAAAACGGTTTTATAAATATGGGGTATTTATTTGCAAAATAGTACAGTTTTCCGTATTTTAGTTATTAAGGTTTCCTAAGCCAACTAGCCTACTTCTAAGTCTAAACGATGAGTCATTAGAAGTCTCAAATCGCCTCTTCACCGTCAATTGCGGCCAGGTAAGTGCCAGGTAAATGGGAAGGAACTACAGTCGTGGGCCTAATTAAAAACCACTAGCCTTAGACACACTTGCCTAGGCACCACAAGACAGTTTAGATAAACGATCGATATCCATGACCAATCGTGTTTTCATTTTATTAAAAGATTTTATCTAGAAAAGTTTACAACTTAAAGCTTTAAATAAAGATTAGGGTATTTTAGTGAAAAGTCCTGTAATTTCGTATTCTGTATTTTGATATTTATCAATTAGGGTTATATTGAGTGTGTGTAGGGGTAGGTCATTACCCCGTGACTTATTTTAAGTTTTGGTGAAGTTTAAAGGTAAAATATGACAAGTTAAAGTTGAAGGTATTAAAGTGCAAGAATACGGTATTTAGAAACGTTATCATTTAATGTGTGAAATTTCATTCAAATTGGGTTCTATAAGTTTAGTAATCAAGATAAACCTATTTAGGAGTGAGGGAATTAATTAAACTAAGAAAAATGAACTTCATGGTATTTTTATGAAAAGAATACGGTTTTGCAAAGAAGTTATCATTTTATGTAAAAAAGTTTGATTAAATCGGTTTATGGGTGATTAATAGTCAACAAGCATATGGGTAGATAATATGTATTAGGTGACAAGTGGAAATTTAGAGAAAAACCGAATCGGAAATCGATTTGTCCGATTTCCGTCGGGTTCCAAAAAGTCGTATTTTTATCTTAAAGAAAAGAGAGATAGAAGGAGGTGGGACTTACGATTTGGACAAGCTAAGGAAGCTAGAGGTCGTGGTGGTTGTCGATTCGTTGAAAACGTCGCGAAGGTCCTGATCCGGTCGCCGGAATCCGTCGTCGATTTCGGCAGCGCTTCGCTTCTCGCTCTTCGTACCGAGTTCTCGAGAATTTAGGAGAGTGGACTTAGAGTTGTGAAGGGAAAAGGTAGAGGATAGGGGTCTTTATATAGGGCTAGGCTAGGGTTAGGGTTTGGATTAAAAAATATTTTAAAAAATATTAAAAACATTAAAAATCATTAAACCTAGGAGTAAAAGGGATTTATTGGCCAAATCAAAACCGATCCAGATATAATAAGTATGCAAGAGGGTTGACCAAGTCAAGAGCCAACTTTTCTCAGTTGGTGACTCGGCCATCCGGCCAAGTCCGGCCGGCGGCGCCGGACCGAGTCGGCCGAGTCGCCAGCCAGCGGCGCCGAGTCGGGCCGAGTCAAGGGTCCAATGGCCGGGGGTTTTCCTGAGGAACAACTTGGTATTTTTACTTTTTGTTGTTCGGTACATATTTTGGGAGTTATGGCCTTTTTACCGTTGACTTCCAAAAAAAATAAAACAAAATAAATACAAAAATAATGTGGGGCATGGGATTTGAACTCCGGTGGCTTGGTTCAGCAATGCAAGGTATTACCAATGAGCTACAAGCTCCTTCTTGTAATTATTGAAAAAAAGTAGATACTTAAAATGATATCAGCAGTATTAAATGTCAAAGTACACTTTAAATTTTAAAACAATTTAATGTACGCTAAAAAATGAAATTCTTTAAACACAAAATAATTAAATATATATATCTTGTGCTCAGAGTAAAATACTTCTTTGTGGATTATAAAATATTATTTGAAAAAATTTTGTATAAGAAAAGGTGTATAAGAAAATTAGGGTTGTTACAAATAATCTCGGACTCACGAATAGTGGGTCGAATAGAAAAGATAAGGGAAAAGAAAAGGTCCCTGAGGATATCATCCTTGATGACCAAGCCATTGAAGAGCTGACAGCCAAGGACCCGCCAAAGAAAAGTAAGGTTGACTACAACATTCTGGCATACTTGAGAAAGCTACCTTCGAAGCTAAGCATTTTCGACGCCTTTCTGCTATCTAAAGAGGCGAGAGATTCATTGATCAAGGCACTACAAGAGCCAGAGCAATTCCAAGCTTTTCTCGCCGAAGAAAAGATGAAGGACGAGCTGGAAGAAGTGCACACAGCCGATATCACCTTCGGCGATGAAGACTTCCTCCTCGGAACGTGTGAGCATAACCGTCCCCTTTATGTCTCCGGATACTGTCATGACATCAAGATAGGCAAAATCCTGGTTGACAATGGGTCTTCCGTCAATCTCCTCAACGTGAGAGTGTTGAAGGAAATCTGCATGAGCGTTCAGTACCTCGCTCGTGATAAAATCACCATCTCCGGATTTGACTCCTAGTCATCATGGATGCTTGGATCTGTAATATTGACACTACGCTTTGGGCTGCTTGTCACGGACGTTAAGTTTCATGTCATTGACGCCAAAACATGCTACAATGCTTTGCTTGGCAGGCCTTGGTTACACGAGTACAACATTATCCCTTCTACACAACATCAGTGTATGAAGTATTTTAAGGATGGTCTCGAGTATACCGTAACAGGAGAGCTGAACCCATTCTCCGTGAACGAAGTCCGAAAATACGAGGATGCAAAATACTTTTTACCAGATTTTGAGGACACGGAAAGATGTCACAAACCGAAGAACAAAGCCATCACTACTATTCCGGTCTTCGGGAGTGATACCGAGGAGGAAAAAGAAATAGTTTATTCAGGTCCGGCCCAGTGCAACAAGCTGGGACCGTCCACTCCTATGTTGATCTTCGGCAGCGACTCGGAAGATAAGGTCAATGCCGTATTCTCTGCCCGGCCATCAATACAAGCCTTCGCTGATGAAGATCAAAGTTTGCAAGTTGTCATGGTTCCCCGGGAGCATTACAAAGATCTCGACGCACTTGAAACTTATAGTGTGCAAGAACTGCAAACATTCTACGTCCCTTTCAGGCGAAGAGATGAAAAGGAGATCCTATTCTACCGATCCGGGGAAACCAAAGTGGAGAAAGAAATCTGGCATGGCGCCGATTCTACGCTCGACAAGCTCCGGCCCATCCGTCTGCCTAAATATTACACGGAAGGCTTGAAAAGGCTATTGAAGCGCCAAAGGGTACCCTTCAGACAGACTACTCGACAAGCTCGATTCTACAACAGGATTTGGGACGTCCCCGGAACTCAGCAAAAGTTGCCCAATGGGAAAATGGAAACGGTTGGGCTTGGATATGTCCAATCCAAGGAACGGGAACGAGTCCATGGCAGCTACGCCATACATGACTTCGATGAAGAAGGAGACACTCTGTTAGAAGATGCTGACCCTGTATCAAAATGAGATCCTACCATCAAAATTCTGAGTCCGTCGTTTGAAGAACGGATGGATAAATTGATCAGGGAAGCGGGTCAAAAGGTCCGGGATGACCATAACCGCGAGATGGCCATTTACGAGAAAGCCAGGACGCGGCGCCTCCTTCAACAGGCCGCGGGGAATGACAATGCTCCTCGTCGTCAACCTGTCATACAAAAGGCCCGACGCAGAGGCAAAAATAAATCAAAGAGCAGGAAAGGCATTTAACAGCAGCCCAGCGGGTCTAAGAAGCCACGCGAGCAAGAGTCGAGCTGTCGGGATCCGTCCCTTATAAAGAAGATGGGCCGGGAATATTCTTTTCCCCAAGATAAGACAAAGAAGATATTCAATCTCATCGTAAAGTATCAGATGATGACACTCCCGGAGTCCAAGTATCCCGAGCAAGCGAACGAGGTCTCTCACCCAGACTATTGCTCCTATCACCAAGCAATAGGGCATCCTCTCGAAGACTGCTTCACCTTCAAGAAGTGGGTTGAAGACCAATATCAACAAGGCAGGTTCGCTCTATCCAGCAGCTGGAAGGTAAGCCCGCCACAGAAGCATGAACCAAAAACGGCGTGAGAATAGAACCAGATCAACATCGATCTTGGAAACGATTTCGTACCTGCCACGTGATAACACTGTCAGAAGAAGAGCCTGAGAATACGGATGACCTCCCCTAGTGCTTCAAAAACAATGATGACGAAGTAATCTCAGAGTTTCCACCGGCGCCAAAAGAGCTAGAAGATGGAATACATACTACCGCAGATAACCTCAAGAAAATTGATTTGGGGACGGCAAGTGACCCGCGGCCGATGTTCGGCAGTGAGCTGCTGTCTGAAGAAAGGGTGGCTACGCTAAAGGACGTGCTCATGCAGCATAAAGATTGCTTCGCGTGGAGCTATTCCAAGATGCCAGGACTAGATCCAGAGATTGTTGTCCATAAATTGGCAATATCCCCGGACGTCAAGCCAATCAAACAAGCACCGAGGAGAATGAGGCTCGAGCTTGAGATGAGCATCAACGCCAAGGTCAAGAAGCTAATCGACTCTGGCTTCATCCAAGAGGTCCAGTATCCTGACTGGATCGCCAACATCGTCCCGGTGATGAAGAAAAATAGGACAGTGCGCATCTGCGTGGATTTTCGGGACCTCAATAAAGCTTGCTCGAAGGACGATTTTCCTGTACCGGTCACTGAGCTGATGATAGATAATACGTCCACTCACGAAGTTTTTTCCTTCATGGACGGCTCATCAGGATACAATCAGATAAAGATGCATCCCGAGGATCAGAAGCATACCGCTTTCCGGACCCCTTTGGGCATATTCTGCTACAAAGTGATGCCTTTCGGTTTAAAGAACGCAGGCGCCACCTATCAGAGGACCATGACGAAGATTTTCGATGACCTCATACATGAAATCGTCGAATACTATATTGACGACCATGTGGTGAAAAGCAAATCGCACGAAGAGCATTGGGAGCATCAAAAATAGTGTTCCAACGTCTTCGGAAATACAACTTGAAGATGAACCCTCTGAAATGCGCGTTCGGAGTCTCTTCGGGCAAGTTCCTGGGATTCATTGTCCGGCACCGAGGCATCGAGATAGATCCGTCAAAGATCAAGGCGATTATGGAAATGCCTCCGCTAAGGACTCTCAAACTGCGGTCTCTCCAAGGGAAGCTCGCGTATATCCGGCGATTTATAGCCAATCTCTCAGGCAAGTGTCGCCCCTACAGTCACTTAATGAAGAAGGGAACCCCATTTGTCTGGGATCACAAATGTCAAAGCGCACTGGAGGAAATCAGGCAATACCTACAGAATCCCCCAGTACTGGCCGCTCCCGTTAAAGGAAAACCTCTCGTCCTGTACACAACAGCCCTCGAAGGTTCTTTAGGCGCGCTGTAGGCACAAGATAACGACCAAGGAAAAGAAAGAGCTCTCTACTATCTGAGTCGAGTTCTACTGGGGGCAGAAAGCAACTATTCCCCCATCGAAAAACACTTCCTGGCGTTGATCTTCGCGATAACGAAGCTCAGACACTATGCATTGGCACATGAGGTCCATCTCATATCAAAGATAGATCCTCTCAAGTATTTGATGGCAAAGGCCATATTGACGGGCCGGCTCGCTAAATGGGCCCTGCTCTTAATGGAGTTCTCGATAACTTATCGGCCTCTTAAGGCAGTGAAAGGCCAAGCCATCGCCGACTTCCTCGCTGAGCATCCGATACCTGCCGACTCTCTCTCTTGAACTGCGAATTGCCAGACGAACACGCGTTTGACACAATCGACGAGGAAAGAAGAGAGAATGATACCCGGTGGGAACTCTATTTTGACGGAGCATCTTCCATGAAGAAGCACAAACAAAGCATCCCTATAATCAAATCAGGGGTAGGCCTCATCTTCGTGACTCCACAAGGAGGGATAATGCGCTTTTCCTTCTCCTTAACGGAGCCGAGGACAAACAATGAAGCTGGATATGAAGGTTTGATAGCAGGTCTCGAGATCGCTATCGACATGGGAATTGAAAATCTTCTAATATACGGAGACTCCCAACTGGTCGTTAGTCAAGTAAACGGCGACTATCAAACGTGCAAGCCAGAGTTGGTGAAGTACGGTGAGAAAGTACAGCAACTGCCGACTCAAATTCCTTCCTACACCTTGGAAAGTATATCACGTGCGGAAAATAATAAGGCGGATGGATTAGCCAAGCTCGCCAAAGAACTGGCTGACGAGAACCTCGATGACGTAAGGATCGTTGTGCAGAGCCGTCGGGTTCTTGCACCGGCGGAAATATCTCCAGAGTCGTCCGAAGAAAAGGGAGCGACCGAGCAAATAGCTCTGCAAATAAAAGACTAGGAAAAGGCTGAGGATTGGAGAGAAGTCTTTATAGATTACTTCAAATCCCGTCGAACACCCGAAGATGCATCCTCAAGGCATCAGCTCATGAAACGAGCTCTGTCTTTCGCCTTTGTTAATGATACTCTGTACAAGAGATCATTTGATTCTCTATGGATAAGATGCCTAGGACCTGAAGAGGCAAAAAGAGTCGTCCAAGAAACTCATGACGGACTCTGCGGTTCTCACCAAGCCGGGCCAAAGATGAAGTTGAAGATCAAAAGGATGGGCTACTATTGGCCCATGATGATTCAGGACTGTCTCGAGTATGCGAAGCAATGCCACTCGTGCCAGATCCATGGGGACTTTATCCACTAGCATCCGAATCCACTACATCCGACAGTGGCTAGCTGGCCGTTCGAAATGTGGGGAACTGACATAATCGGCCCCGTCAAACCAGCATCGTCCAGAGGACATCTATTCATTTTGGAGACAACTGATTACTTCTCCAAATGGGCAGAAGCAGTACCGCTGAGGGAAGTAAAGACGGAGAATATCCTTCATTTTTTCAAAACATATCTCATTTATCGGTTTGGAACTCCGCGACGGATCATCTCCGATAACGGGCCAGCCTACAGAAGCCACAAGATCAGTCGCTTCGCACAACAGCATAACATAGACTAGAGATACTCTTCAGTCTATAATCCTCGAGCTAACGGTCTAGCTGAGGCTTTCAACAAGACCTTGACGAAGATCGTGAAAAAGACGGTGTCTTGAAATAAGAAGGACTGGCACGAGAGACTGCATGAAGCTCTCTGGGCGTATCAGACTGCGTTCAAAACGGCCACGAACACAACACCGTACGCATTGGTATTCGGCACAGAAACAGTACTCCCCCTCGAGATAGAGTTACCCTCTCTGCGAATGGTAGTTCACTACGAGCTAACAGACGAAGAAAATACTCACCTTCGACTTGAGGAGCTCGATGCCCTTGATGAAACCCGGCTCATGGCGCAGCAAAATCTGGAGGCCTATAAAGCAAAGATGACGCGCTCATATGAAAAATTGACTAGGCCGAGAACGTTCCACCAAGGCGAACTCGTGCTGGTAGTTAAAAGACCTATGATCCTCAATCGTGCCAAGCGGGGGAAATTCGAGCCGAACTATGAAGGCCCGTATATCATAGACAAAGTCTACCAGGGTGGAGCATATCTACTCATGAAAATGCATGGTGAAAGACCTTTCAGGCCAATAAACGGTCGCTTCTTAAAAAAATACTACGCCTGATGAGTCACGGCCTAGGTCAACGATAGATGACGACGCCTATGTCCACTCGCTATCTTTCTAAGCCTAAACTCTGTAAGTAGTAGCCGGCTTCCTAATGTCGGACCGAAACGTCCTTAAACTAACAACGGACCAATACGTCCTTAAACTAACGACGGACCGAAACGTCCTTAAACTAACAATGGACCACTATGTTCTAAAACTGGCTGTTGACTGAGACGTCGATAAACTACTGTGGACCGCAGCATCCTAAGGCTGACACAAAAAAATATAAAATATAAAAAAAAAGAGAAAACGGTATGTCCATAAGCAAAATGGGCACGGATGAAAACCCGAAAGGGCTCCATGAGTAAAAACAGCAGGGCTACCGGCGAGTTTTGTGAAAACCCGAAAAGGCGCAATCTCGTGAAAAGACACTTGTAAGGTCCTCTCGACCTTGTGAGGAGAAACCACCTGCGTGAGATCCTTACGACTCACAAGAGAGCAACACACTTAGGAATCCCCACGATTCCTAAGGAGAAATTACACTTGCGAGATCCTTACGACTCGTAAGGAGAACCCTCTTATGAGACCCTCACGGCTCATAAGATTCAAAAGTCTTAAGTTACAGGGATCTGAACCTGTTCTTAAGCCATCACAACCTCCAATACTTCCCTACAAGCGACTCAATGTTGACCCTTGTATACAATCCACGGGCGCGAATAAACATTTCCCTAAAAAAGTCCCATCCATGACGAGGGATATGTCTACACGGTGAACAACCCTTGTAAGCCCTCTCGACTTATAAGGAGAAAGCACTCTTGTAAGATCCTTACGACTTATAAGAGATCATACACTTAGGAATCCTCACGATTCTTAGGGAGAAAATGCACCTACGAGATTGTTTCCTGATTTAAAATCAGGAAAGCTTCTGGGAAAAGCTTCAAAAAGGGGTCACGTGTTGGCACGTGACGCCTAAAAGGCATCATCAAGTCAAGTGCAGTTTCCTGACTACGCTGAAGAAAATGGGCTTCAGAAAGAGTCACGTGCTCCCACGTGACCAGGGTCACGTGGCGACACGTGACATTTAAACGCAAGCGTCAAAAGCACACAAGTTCTCTGATCAAGTCAAGAAAAGGCTTCAGAAGAGGTCACGTGTCCCCACGTGACCAGGGTCACGTGTTGGCACGTGACGTTCAAGACAGCAGACTCGTTCTCCAGAAGAACCGAAGACAGAGAGTTCAAACAAGGGTCACGTGCTCACACGTGACCAGGGGTCACGTGGTAGCACGTGACGCTTAGGCAGCGATCAGAAGACAGAGCGCAAAAGAAAGGAAAAGGCTCATTCCAAAGGGGGTCACGTGCCCACACGTGACCATGGGTCACGTGGTCACACGTGATCAGCTTTCAAAGCCCATTTTGTCAAACAGAATTAAATTCTGAAGGAGAATCAAATCTTTCCAAAGGAAAGCGGCTATCTGGAACCGATCGAATTAAAGATTCAGAGGTGATGAAATATCATCTATCTATGGGAAAATCTCGGGTTTGGAAAGATTTCCCCTTTAAATCTAACCAAAATAACAAGGGAGAATCTCTGGATTTAAAATCCAATAGTGAATAAAATTCACCTAATAATCCAAAGGTCCAAAATGAATGATGAATGCAAATCAAATCTCAATGAAGATTCGTCAAAAAACTGATTGATTCGGCTGCTTCTCCGATAAATAGGAGCCAAGAGACATACATACATATAGATGCGCAGAGAAGAAAAAAAAAGGAGAAGAGCTTTGATACTTTGAAAAGACTCGGATCTTCTGCGAAAAACCCTAGGTAAGAAAGGGAAGGCCTTTTGAAAGAAAGAGAATTTAATTCTCAACAGAGTTTAACTCTGATAATGCGAAAACAGAAGAACATATTTCTTCTCTTTTTGATGGAGGATCTGCAAAGTGCACATCTCCCCTTAAGGTTGAGAATTTAATTCTCAATGGGTTGAGATCCTGCCATGCAGATCCAAAACACGGAGAAGGAATGCAAGCACGAGAATTTAATTCTCACAGAACTATAGGAATTTAATTCCTTTAAAATAAAAGGAGGGCTTGACCCTATATTATGGGAATTTAATTCCTCCAGAACAAAAAAGAAACAGGGTTTAACCCTAATTAAGAACCTAGTTCTGTTGAAACAGCAGGAATTTAATTCCCTTAATCATACAGAGGATGGAAGTTTAAACTCCTTAAAAACTTTTATTAGGGTTTAACCCTATTCAGCCCTTCACGTATATGAGGAATTTAATTCCTACAGAAAATTCAGAGTTAAACTCTATTCCAGAAAACAAAGTCTTCGAAAGGAAGTAGGAATTTAATTCCTCTAAAATTTATAGTTCGAGGAATTTAATTCCTAAAAGAAGATTAACAAAGCCTCTAAACAAAATACCTAGAGGCAGGGTCACGTGTCATCACGTGACCCCCCCAAGAGAGCTACAGAAAACCCCTTTGAGGCAGCACCCCACGTGACCCACGTGACCCTCAGCAGAAGCTCTAATCCATAGGCATTTGAATGCCCATCACGTGATGGCACGTGATGCTCTGGAAGACGCGATAATCTCAGCAGAACAAAGGAAGGGAGGGCGCTCTCACGTGCTGCCACGTGACCCCTCTTACCTTAGTGTTTAAACACTAAACTAAAACTCTCGAACCTAGTGTTAAAACACTGTTGGGCCTTAGTGTTCAACACTAATTAAAAAGCTTTATTTGCAGTGTTCAACACTGATTACCTTAGTGTTTAAACACTAATCTGAGATCTTCATTTGCAGTGTTCAACACTGATTACCTTAGTGTTTAACACTAACCTGAAAAAACATTGTTGCTGGTGTTCAACACCAAATATTCTCTTAGTGTTAAACACTAACTTGTCAACCCCATTCCCAGTGTTCAACACTGACTGCTCTGTAGTGTTTAACACTAGACTTTGGCCCAATTGGCTTAAATGGATGGAGGCAAAGCCTCTCCTGGTTGGACTTAGCCCAAGATGGCCATAAGTCCTCAATTTGTGATTAATTGGTCCAATGGACTCATAACATAATTAATTCGTCTTGACCCCAAATTGGGCCAAGGGTTATTTAATCCACTCCGGTTCTAGGGTACATCTCTTCACTCCTTTGATACTTGGCATTGTAATCCCTCAATGCCGTCAAAGAGGTGACGGGTCCCGACGACCACACATTGATATGGACTGTGGGGTCCTTAAACTCATGTCTAATGCAAATTCCTGGTTACGTGGAACGCGGATAATGTCACTCTTTGACCCCGTGGAAAACGTCCAGAGCGGAGCCTGGTCCTCGCCAAGCACGGCAGTGAACCCGTGTGAAGCATCCAGAGCACAACGGACTGTGGGGTCCTTAAACTCATGGACTACGACGTCCTTAACCTTGACCGAGATGTCTTAAAACTAACAATGGACTGTGGGGTCCTTAAACCTATGGACTACGACGTCCTTAACCTTGACCGAGATGTCTTAAAACTAACAATGGACCGCAATGTCCTTAAACTACCCACGGACCGCAATGTCCTTAAACTACCCATGGACCGTAATGTCCTTAAACTAGGACAATAGAGCCCCACATGCTCTTTTGTCGGATCTAAACGGTCCCGTTTAAGTTGATCTTAGCCTCAAAGATGGCTAACGTATCCTTAAACCTTCAAAACAAAGTGGACTATAAATCCCCCCAATTGACTCCGGCTTGAGGGTACATCCTTGAACTCCTCTGACATCCGTCGTTGTAATCCTTCAACGTCGTCAGAGAGGTGACGGGTCCCGACGGCCACACATTCATGGACCACTATGTCCCTAAACTGGAACATTAGAGTCCAAACGCTCTTTTGTCGGATCTAAACGATCCCGTTAAGTTGATCTTAGTCACAAAGTTAGACTAACGTATCCTTAACAAACGTTTGAGTTGATCTTAGCCTCGAGTAGGGCTGACGTATCCTCAAACCAAAACCCCCCCCAAACCCAAATCTAAGATAATACGGATTTGGACTAGTCCACGCCCTATGGGCGACGACATAACTCAGTCTCCGTAAACGATCCACGGGCAACGAAATACAAAACAGACACCCACGACACGAAGTGACCATCTGGAGAAGGAGAAAGTTGTTACCGCAATGCGGTAGCGTAATTAACTGCAGGGGCTTGCGCCTGCAGGGAAGAGCGTCCCCACAATCAAAAACCCCTCAAACGAGGGGGAATCTGACGAAGTCTGCTACATCGGACGCATCCGTCTAAACCTTCGATACGTGGTGCCATAAATCAACTTTGCATCTTCGGAGAGGTGGACAGATAGCACCTATTAGCATCTGCCCCGAATCTCAGGCAAGACGCGGTGTCGCGCCGTCTTTCGGAGGGGAACAGATTCTGGCACGCCCGGTGGGACCTTTTCCTCTTTCCACTCCACACTTCGTGTGTCGTGACTCGCGAACCAATCGCGGTTCGCTAATGGTTGCCCTCGGGTTTCAAGATACTAAGAATTGGCGTCTGGCTTATTGCAGAAAGAAAAGGATCGATGGCTTCTACTTCCGTGAAAGTGTCCAACTGCTCAGACTGCAATTGCAACCAACGCTCTGCCTCGCCAGGAGGTATAGCCTACGGACCCCAAGCTGCCTCGCTATTCACAATGCCCGTGGAACATGTCACTCGCGCCACCACAGGATTGTTCTTTGGGACCATGGTCCCGCCGACAAACTTTGCCGCTCCAGTGCTGACAACGGAGGCTCCCAAGAAGTCGGTCTTTGATCGTCTTACCCCTGCCACGGCTCCTCTCAACGAGTCGCCCAACGTCAACGCCTCGGTCTTCTCTAGACTGGGCCAGAAATCCTGCAGACCCATCGTGGGACCTACAATCTCAAAGAAGGTTGCTTCTAAGAAAGTGGCCGCTCCTGTCCCAGAAGTCGTCAAGGCAGCCTCTCCGGCCAAAAGGTCGGTCTTTACAAGATTAACGGCTTCAGCTCCCGCTCCTACTACCCAAAGGACATCGGTCTTTGACAGGCTAATACCAACTGCGACCCCACGCCCAGACAGAGGGCAAAACGAAACCGTTCTTACCGCTGACCCTACACCGTCCGCTCGACACGCTCGACGTCGCCATTGGCGCCGAGTGAGGAAGGCTGGGGGCAACTCCCCATCTGGGTTGACTCCATCAGTCCCGGTGGCAGAAATTAATGCTGTTGTTCCAACTGGGAACAGCTTTGAAATGCTAAATAAAGTGCGAAGAAATTCTCCTACTGCAGTACTGAAGAGGTCTCCTCCCCCGTTAAAGAAGGTTCTGGAAATGGAGTCAGAACGGCCCCAATCTCCTCAACGGCTATCTTCCAAAATCTATAAGGTTTGGCGGCAGGCACGGGACTCGATCATCGATCCGAACTTCTCCCGCCGACACAAAAAGCTGAAAACCCAACCGGAAGCTGGTCACCAGGCCAAACCCCAGAAGGCTGTGGAACAATTGACTCATAAAAGAAGGAGGCCGGAGAAGACCCCACGGCACGCAACGACGGCTAAAAGCACTGAGCCCAGACACCCTAAGTCTGGGGGCATGGTGGTGCACACTGTTTACATGGCCTTTGGAAAAGAGGAAAGCCGCACTTCTACGGGCCACCGACCGTTAACCCGATCCGTGACGAAAGCCCAAGAACAGCAACAGAAGCTGCAAGAAATGATGAATGCTATGGCCGCGCTCACCGGGCCAAAAGAAAACCCAGAAACGTCCTCAGACGCACGCCGAGAGGAAGAAACCGATGCTGAATTCCTTCGCCGGACACTGGAGAAAAGGGACAAAGAGGCTGCTGAACAAGCGGCCAACATACAACGGATGGGCCTTCTCTTCCAAGATGTGATAGGAATGATGATCCAGCAGGACTTACCCGCCGAGGATCCCCCGATCGTTCTTGAAGACGACCGAGGAGAAACGTCAAATCCACCACCAGCCCTCTCAACGGCCAAGGAGGATGCAATCTCTAAGGCTGACTTGGCTGACTACATAGCCCAGCAAATCCGGGTTCACCACGCGACTGAGGCAGCTGGTCAAGTCGTGAAAACGGGGCGGCCGTATCCGAGCTGGTACGACCAAATCAAATACCCGCAAGGCTATACGATACCAAAATTCCACGTGTATAAGGGGACCGGCAATCCCCATCAACATGTCGCCCAGTTTCGGGCCCTCTGCGGTAACACCGGCGGTGATGATAAGTTGTTGCTCCGCCAGTTTGTGGGCAGCTTATCAGAAACAGCGTTCGAATGGTACTCGGAACTCCCGAACGATTCCATCAAAACGTTCGCTGAAATGGAGTTGTTGTTCACTCAGCGATTTGCAAGTGCCAGCGAACGCACTCCAATAACTGCACTTATTAACGCCAGGGTAAAACCGGGCGAAACCTGGGTCCAGTACGCTATACGCTGGCGGAACTTATGGTCGAGATGTGAGCAACGCATTGAGGAAGCACCTGCGGTGGGCATGTTCGTGGGAACTTTAGACCCCCACGCAACTATTTCCCAGTTTATGATGTTCTTTAAGCCAACCACATTCCAGGCCCTGATCGACAAGTTGGCTCAGATGGACCAGATGGGTCATAGACCGCCTACACCGAAGTCGGAACCTCGGAATGACAAGGGTAAAGGAAGGGCAACATTTGTCGCAAATGCCCAAGAGCAACCTAACGCCCCGAAACCGACAGATCAACTGGAGGAAAGACGTCGGTATTATAATGAGAAGATGAAGCGTCCCTACTCGTTCCCACGGGACAAGACGAAACGGCTATTCGAGCTGGCAATACGCAACAGACTTATAAACCTGCCAAATCCAAGGCGACCGCCGTAACCCACCGAGGTGAATAACCCTAACTATTGCCCTTACCATCAAATGGTAGGCCATCCGATTGAAGATTGCTTCGTCTTCAAAGAATGGATTGAAGACCAATACCTCCAGGGGAAGTTTGTACTGTCCGAAAAGTGGAAGGTGAACCCACCACAGCCGCATGCTCCGAGGAAAGCGGATACACCGGGGGCAACATGTTCTTTTATTGAAGAAGCTCCATGGGAGGTCGTGCTATCAACTAAAACCAAAAGAATGCTGAGAGACCTTCATGCGTGCCCTGCGATCGAATGGAAGGACCCTCTTGAACCTCAAATTATCAAAGGAATGTTGAAGCCCCGCCCAACTACGAGGACTCGCGATAATGGCCCAAATACTCACGCCCAATCGTCAAAATCTTCGAAGAAAAAGAAGAAGAAATCCAAGAAGTCCGTGAAGCCTGGAAAAGAGCACACGAACTTGCAGAAGCAAATCGACGCCCTGGAAGAGTACAATCAAAAGGCGCGAACTCCTGTCACACTGCAAGAGTTCATCAACCACATCTTTCAAGAGGAAGATGATGGAGAAAGCTCGTCGGACGAATCCGAAGGATATGTGGCGAGTTGTAACGTAATCTCCCACTCGTTTACCGATGATGGGAAAACTCCTGGCATTGAAAAGCTGGAGACAGAGCCTGTACCAGAGCGTGCATGGCCAACAGATGAAATGATCGATGCTTTTCTAGACGAGATTCGTCTAAAATGTAAGGCGGACCAGGAGCGTGAGATGGCCACATCGGAAGGAGCCAAATGCGGGCAGCCGAACGAAAGAGTTGAACTACCTCTGCTAGAGCAAAAGGCATCCGAAGTAGACAAGAAGATATTCAAGACGAGGAAAAGGTTTGCCAAAGCCATGTCAATGGGAATGAAGCTACCACCCTCGGAAGAAAACACACACGATGGGGTGGAGAGGCACCCTGACTATTGCACATATCATCGGAGAATATCACATCCCACGGAGGAGTGCGACGCCTTTAAGATATGGTGGCAAGGATATGTCGCTCGTCGGCAACATGTTAAGCGCATGAAACGCAAAAGCCGTCGGGAGCGAAGAAGTACCGTCGATGGGCACAACAGAACGACTGGCAATTGTTACATGGTTAACGCCAGGGGGTCACAAGTTCTCACCTTCGGGAGCGACTCTGACGAAGAAATGGCTCTGGGCCCTCTCTTCAAAGAATCCGTTTTAGGGAAAGAGGAGGAATCGGAGATCTGCGAGAACATTCAGCTGCGCAATCGCACACTCCCAGAAAAGAATCTCGGGCCCGGGAATAGAAAAGATAAGGGAAAGGAAAAAGTCACTGAAGATATCACTTTAGATGACCAAGCCACGAGAGAGCTGGCTGCCAAAGACCCTCCTAGGAAGAGTAAAGTGGACTATAACATCCTCGCGCACCTAAGGAAACTACCTTCTCAGCTTAGCATTCTCGATGCCCTCCTATTATCGAAAGAAGCGCGAGACTCGCTAATTAAGGCGTTACAAGAACCCGAGCAATTCCAAGCCTTCCTCGCCACTGAAAGGATGAAGGATGAACTGGAGGAAGTGCATACGGCCGACGTCACTTTCGGTGATGAAGACCTCCTTCTCGGGACGTGCGACCACAACCGGCCCCTATATGTCTCCGGATACTGCCATGATATCAAGATAGGCAAGATCCTGGTGGATAATGGATCCTCCGTCAACCTCCTTAATGTTCGGGTGTTGAAGGAAATCTGCATGAGTGTGCAACACCTTGCTCGTGACAAAATCACTATCTCCGGTTTCGATTCACAATCGTCACGGACTCTCGGATCCGTGATACTAACATTACGCTTTGGACTTCTCGTCACAGACATCAAATTCCATGTCATTGACGCCAAGACCTGTTACAACGCCTTGCTCGGCCGCCCTTGGCTACACGAGTACAATATCATCCCTTCTACACAACATCAGTGTATGAAGTATTTCAAGGATGGTTTCGAGTATACCGTAACAGGTGAGTTAAACCCATTTTCCGTGAACGAAGTCCGCAAATACGAAGATGCGAAATACTTTTTGCCAGATTTCGAAGATACAGAAAAGTGTCGCAATCCGGAAAACAAAACCGCCGCCACCATCCCTATTTTCGGGAGCGATACCGAAGAAGAGGAAGAGATAGTTTATGCAGGGCCATCTCAACGCAACAACCTGAGGACACCCGCCCCCGTATTAGTCTTCGGAAGTGATTCAGAAGATGAAGTTAATGCTGTGTTCTCCAATCGGCTGCCGACACAAGCACCCCTTGGCAATGACCATAGTTTGCAAATCACCATGGTACCGCGAGAACACTACAAGGATCTTGACGCGCTTCAGGCTCACGATGTGCAGGACCTGCAAACATTTTACGTCCCTCCCAGGCGAAGGGGCGAGAAGGTGATCCTATTTTACCGATCCTCAGAGTCGAAAATAGAGAAAGAGATCTGGCATGGCGCAGATACTACGCTCGACAGGTTCCAACCCATCCGTCTGCCCAGATACTATACAAATGGGTTAAAGAAGCTATTGAAGCGCCAAGGAGTACCCTTAGAACAGACCGTTCGGCAGGCGCGGTTCTACAACAAGATTTGGGATGTCCCCGGGACTCAACGCAAATTGCCCAACGGGAAGATGGAAACACTCGGGCTCGGATACGCAAGAGCTGGAAAACGGGAACGGACTCACAGCAGCTACCCTATATATACCTTTGATGAAGAGGAGGACGCCCTGTCAGGAGATGCCAACCCTTCATTAAAACTAGACCCTGCGATTGAAACATCGAGTCCGTCGTTTGAAGAGCGAACGAACAAGCCTATCAGGAAAACGGGTCAGAGAGCTCAGGAAGACCACAACCGCGAGATGGCCATCTACAAGAAGGCCAGGACGCAACGACTATCTCAACATACCGAAAAAGACAAAGACGCTTATCCTCGTCAATCCGTTGTACGAAAGGCCCGACGCGGAGACGGAAATAAATCAAGAAGCGGCTCGGGTTTGCCCCTCGTGAAGAAGATGAGTCGGGCGTATTCCTTCCCCCGAGACAAGACGGAGAGGTTACTCAACCTCGCTATAAAACATCAAATGATCACGCTTCCAGAGTCTAGACGTCCTGAGCAAGCTAGCCAGGTCTCTCATCCGGGTTATTGCTCTTATCACCAAGCCATAGGACATCCTACCGAGAACTGCTTCACCTTCAAGAACTGGGTCGAGGACCAGTACCGACGGGGCAGATTCGCTTTATCCAACGGCTGGAAGGTAACGCCGCCGCGAAAGCATGAGCCCAAGGCCGTAAGAGCAGAACCGGGTCCACCTCAGTCCGGGGAGCGGGTTCGCACTTGTTATACGATTACGATATTAGGAGAAGAGCCCGAGAACGTAGACGACCTTTACCGGTGCTTTGAGAACAGCGATGATGAGGTGATCTCAGAATTTCCGCCCGCTCCGAAAGAACTGGAAGATGGTATACATACTACCGCAGATAACCTCAAGAAGATTGAGTTGGGATCGGCAGACGACCCGCGACCGACATTTGTCAGCGAGCTATTATCCGAAGAAAAGGTGGCTGCGTTAAAGAACGTGCTTCTACGGCATAAAGACTGCTTCGCGTGGAACTACTCCGAGATGCCAGGATTGGATCCGGAGATTGCTGTGCATAGATTAGCAATATCCCCAGATATCAAGCCAGTCAAGCAGGCGCCAAGGAGGATGCGACTCGAGCTTCAAATGAGCATCAACGCCGAAGTCAAGAAGTTGATCGATTCAGGATTTATCCAAGAAGTCCAATATCCCGACTGGATTGCCAATATCGTCCCGGTAATGAAGAAGAATGGGACGGTACGCATATGCGTGGATTTCAGGGATCTCAATAAAGCCTGTCCAAAGGATGATTTCCCGGTGCCGGTAACCGAGCTAATGATAGATAACACGTCCACTCACGAGGTTTTCTCCTTTATGGACGGTTCATCAGGATACAATCAGATAAAAATGCATCCCGAAGACCAGAAGCACACCGCTTTCCGCACCCCTTTGGGTATATTTTGCTACAGGGTTATGCCCTTTGGCCTAAAGAACGCTGGCGCTACCTATCAAAGGGCCATGACAAAGATCTTTGATGACCTCATACACGACGTCGTCGAGTGCTATATCGACGACCTCGTAGTAAAGAGCATGTCATACGAAGATCATTTAAAGCATCTGGAGACTGTATTTCGACGCCTTCGGCAATATAATTTGAAAATGAATCCTCTCAAATGCGCGTTTGGAGTCTCCTCGGGCAAATTTCTGGGATTCATCGTTCGACACCGAGGTATTGAAATAGATCCGTCAAAGATTAAGGCGATCATGGAAATGCCTCCGCCAAGAACCCTCAAGCAGTTGCGGTCTCTCCAAGGGAAGCTCGCATACATCCGGCGGTTTATCGCTAATCTTTCGGGCAAATGCCGTCCTTACAGCCACCTGATGAAAAAGGGAACTCCATTCGTTTGGGATCACAAATGTCAAGGTGCACTAGACGAGATCAAGCAGTACCTGCAGAACCCTCCAGTGTTGGCTGCTCCAGTAAAGGGAAAGCCTCTCATTCTTTACACGGCCGCCCTTGAAGGTTCTTTGGGCGCATTATGGGCACAAGAGAACGATCAGGGGAAAGAAAGAGCACTTTACTACTTAAGTCGAGTGCTGCTGGGGGCAGAAAGCAACTATTCCCCCATTGAAAAGCACTGCCTGGCGTTGATCTTCGCAATAACAAAGCTTAGACATTACGCATTAGCACATGAAGTCCGTCTTATTTCAAAGGTGGACCCTCTCAAATATTTGATGTCGAAAGCCATACTGACGGGACGACTTGCTAAGTGGGCCCTGCTCTTGATGGAGTTCTCAATAACGTATCAACCTCTCAAGGCAGTGAAAGGCCAGGCCATTGCCGACTTCCTCGCCGAACACCCGATACCGGCCAATTCTCCTCTGAATTGCGATTTGCCGGACGAGCATGCATTTGATGCGATTAACGGCGGAACCACCCGATGGGAACTCTATTTCGATGGAGCGTCCTCCATAAAGAAACAGAAACAAGGTATCCCAATGATCAAATCAGGGATAGGCCTCATCTTTGCAACTCCACAAGGAGGGATAATGCGCTTCGCCTTCTCCTTAACGGAGCCGAGGACAAACAATGAAGCTGAATATGAAGCTCTGATAGCAGGCCTCGAGATCGCCATCGACATGGGAATTGAAGACCTCCTTATATACGGGGATTCTCAGCTGGTCGTTAGTCAAGTAAATGGTGACTACCAAACGTGCAAGCCGGAGTTGGTGAAGTACGGCGAAAGGGTGCAACAACTATTGACCCAAATTCCCTCCTATACTTTGGAGAACATACCGCGTGCGGAAAACAGCAAAGCAGACGCGTTGGCTAAACTTGCTAAGGAACTGGCTGACGAGAACCTCGATGACGTCAGAATCGTGGTACAAAGCCGTCGAGTGCTCGCCCCGGCAGAAATATCTCCGGAATCATGCGAAGAAAAGGGAACGACTGAGCAGACGACCCTACAAATAAAAGACCATGAGAAGGCCGAAGACTGGAGGGAAGTCTTCATAGACTACTTTAAGTCCCACCGAATGCCCGAAGAAGCGTCCTCAAGACATCAGCTCATGAAACGAGCTCTATCCTTCGCTTTCGTCAACAACATTCTATACAAGAGATCATTTGATTCTCTATGGCTCAGATGCTTAGGACCTGACGAAGCAGAAAGAGTCGTTCAGGAAGTTCATGACGGACTTTGCGGTTCTCACCAAGCAGGCTCAAAGATGAAGTTAAAAATTAAACGGATGGGTTATTACTGGCCCACGATGATCCAGGACTGCCTCGAGTATGCGAAGCAATGCCACTCATGCCAGATCCATGGAGACTTCATCCACCAACATCCGAATCCACTGCACCCGACGTTGGCTAGTTGGCCATTCGAAATGTGGGGGACTGACATAGTCGGCCCCATTGAGCCAGCATCATCCCGGGGACACCGTTTTATCCTGGCGACCACTGATTATTTCTCCAAATGGGCAGAAGCAGTACCGCTGAGGGAAGTGAAGACGGAGAATATTCTCCACTTCTTTAAGACGCACGTCATCTATCGGTTTGGAACTCCACGGCGGATTATCTCCGATAATGGGCCGGCCTACCGAAGCCATAAGGTTAGCCGCTTCGCACAGCAGCACAATATAGACTGGAGATATTCTTCAGTTTACAATCCACGAGCTAACGGTCTGGCCGAGGCTTTCAATAAGACCTTGACGAAGATCATAAAAAAGACCGTTTCCAGGAATAAGAGAGACTGGCACGAAAGGCTGCAAGAAGCCCTTTGGGCTTACCGAACTACGTTCAAGACGGCCACAAACACAACGCCGTACGCGTTGGTGTTTAGGACGGAGGCAGTGCTCCCCCTCGAGATAGAGTTACCCTCTCTACGAGTAGCAGTCCACCACGAGCTGACGAACGAAGAAAATGCTCACCTTCGGCTTGAGGAGCTTGATGCCCTCGACGAAACCCGGCTCATAGCGCAACAACATCTAGAAGCCTACAAAGCAAAGATGACGCGCTCGTACGAACGATTGACCAGGCCGAGGACATTCCGCCAAGGCGAACTCGTACTAGTGGTCAAAAGACCTATGATCCCCAATCGTGCCAAGCGGGGAAAATTTGAGCCAAACTATGAAGGCCCGTATATCATAGACAAGGTCTACCAGGGTGGAGCCTACCTACTCATGGACATGCACGGTGAAAGGCCTTTCAGGCCAATAAACGGCCGCTTCTTAAAGAAATACTATGCTTAATAAGCCACAGCCTGGGTCAATGATAGATGACGATGACTATGTCCGCTCACTATCTTCCTAGGCTCAGACTTTACAAGCAGCAGCCAGCCTTCCCATATCGGCGGACCGAAACGTCCTTAAACTAACAATGGACCGGAACGTCCTTAAACTAACGACGGACCGAAACGTCCTTAAACTATCGACGGACCGAAACGTCCCTAAAACTACTACCGCAACGCCCTTAGGTCGACGAGATGGATGAACAAAGAAAAAAAAAAGAAGAAAAAAAAATAAATAAAAAATAAAAAATAAAAAAAAACGGTATGTCCATAAGCAAAGTGGGCACGGATGAAAACCCGAAAGGGCTCCGTGAGTAAAAACAGCAGGGCTGCCGGCAAGTGTTCGTGAAAACCTGAGAGGGAGCGACCTTGTAAAAAAAAGTGAAAAGAATAAAAAAAACGGTATGTCTATAAGCAAAACGGGCACGGATGAAAACCCGAAAGGGCTCCGTGAGTAAAAACAGCAAGACTACCGGCGAGTGTTTGTGAAAACCCGAAAGGGCGCAACCTCGTTAAAGGACACTTACAGAGTCCTCTCGACCTTGTAAGGAGGAACCACCTACGTGAGATCCTTACGACTCACAAGGGAGCAACACACTTGGGGATCCTCACGATTCCTAAGGAGAAAATACACTTACGAGATCCTTACGACTCGTAAGGAGAATTCTCTTGTGGGACCCTCACGGCCCATGAGATTTGAAAGTCTTAAGTTACAGAAACCTAAACCTGTTCTTAAGCAAATCCTCCACAACCTCCGATATTGCCCTACAAGAGGCTCAATACTGACCCTTGTATACAATCCACGGGCGCGAATAAACATTTCCCCAGCAAAGTCCAACCCTTGTGGGTCCTCTCGACCCATAAGGTGAAAACCCTCTTGTAGGATCCTTACGACTTACGGAGGAACATACACTTAGGAATCCTCACGATCCCTAAGGAGAAAATACACCTGCAAGATCCTCACGACTTGTAGGGAGAAATACCTTTGTGAGACCCTTACGGCTCATGAAGTCAAAAGCCTTAGTCGACAGGACCTTAATCCTGTTTGCTAAGCCACCTTTGTTCAACATCGACAGAGGCAAATGATGATTCGCTCCTGGCAATATTCCAGTTGCAGCGATGCTGATGCCTAAACCGGTATCAAATCCTAAGTCCTTTCATGGCAAATGATGATTCGCTCCTGGCAACATCCCAGTTGCAGCGGTGCTGATGCCGAAATCGGTGTCCGAAATCCGAGCTTGCGGCGAAAAAGCTAGCAGGCCACACATGCCTACAAAATAGCCGAAATGATGGGGCAACTTGCAATAAAAAGCAGCAAGTAAAAATGTATGCATGAAAAATAGCCGAAATGATGGGGCAACTCGCAATAAAAAGCAGCGAGTAAAAATAAAATAAATAGCCGAAATGATTGGGCACCGCGAAAAATAGCCGAAATGATTGGGCAGTCGCGATTTTCGCGATATAAAAAGCTGAAATGATAGAGCATCGCGGGAAAAGAAATAAAATAAAAATAAAATACATGCCCTACAGGTGATACTACAACAATCCCTGTATACAATCCAGGGGCGCAAACAAAGAAGGGATCATACTCCTCCCCCCAGGTTTCGTCATGAGAGGAAGCCAAATCTCGACGGTTCACAAATAACCTGGAGATCGTCTCGTAACAACGAACACAACTTCAAGCTAAGCGGAACAGCGGCCACTCCCAGTTCCATGGCTCGGTGGTATACATATCGCCAACAGTCAAACCCTCACCCCGTGAAATGCGGATACATTCAGCAAAATTCCTGGTCACGTGGAACGCGGATAATGTCACTCTTTGACCCCATGGAAAGCGTCCAGAGCGGATCCTGGTCCTCGCAGAGCATGGCAGTGAACCCGTGCGAAGCATCCAGAGCGGAGCCTAGTCCTCGCCTAACGCGGCAGTGAACCCGTGTGAAGCATCTAGTGCAAAATTCCTGGTCACGTGGAACACGGATAATGTCACTCTTTGACCCCGTGGAAAGCGTCCAGAGCGGATCCTGGTCCTCGCAGAGCATGGCAGTGAACCCGTGCGAAGCATCCAGAGCGGAGCCTAGTCCTCGCCTAACGCGGCAGTGAACCCGTGTGAAGCATCTAGTGCAAAATTCCTGGTCACATGGAACGCGGATAATGTCACTCTTTGACCCCATGGAAAGCGTCCAGAGCGGATCCTGGTCCTCGCAGAGCATGGCAGTGAACCCGTTCGAAGCATCCAGAGCGGAGCCTAGTCCTCGCCTAACGCGGCAGTGAACCCGTGTGAAGCATCTAGTGCAAAATTCCTGGTCACGTGGAACGCGGATAATGTCACTCTTTGACCCCGTGGAAAGCGTCCAGAGCGGATCCTGGTCCTCGCAGAGCATGGCAGTGAACCCGTGCGAAGCATCCAGAGCGGAGCCTAGTCCTCGCCTAACGCGGCAGTGAACCCGTGTGAAGCATCTAGTGCAAAATTCCTGGTCACGTGGAACACGGATAATGTCACTCTTTGACCCCGTGGAAAACGTCCAGAGCGGATCCTGGTCCTCGCAGAGCATGGCAATGAACCCGTGCGAAGCATCCAGAGCGGAGCCTAGTCCTCGCCTAACGCGGCAGTGAACCCGTGTGAAGCATCTAGTGCAAAATTCCTGGTCACGTGGAACACGGATAATGTCACTCTTTGACCCCGTGGAAAGCGTCCAGAGCGGATCCTGGTCCTCGCAGAGCATGGCAGTGAACCCGTGCGAAGCATCTAGAGCGGAGCCTAGTCCTCGCCTAACGCGGCAGTGAACCCGTGTGAAGCATCTAGTGCAAAATTCCTGGTCACGTGGAACGCGGATAATGTCACTCTTTGACCCCGTGGAAAGCGTCCAGAGCGGATCCTGGTCCTCGCAGAGCATGGCAGTGAACCCGTGCAAAGCATCCAGAGCGGAGCCTAGTCCTCGCCTAACGCGGCAGTGAACCCGTGTGAAGCATCTAGTGCAAAATTCCTGGTCACGTGGAACGCGGATAATGTCACTCTTTGACCCCGTGGAAAGCGTCCAGAGCGGATCCTGGTCCTCGCAGAGCATGGCAGTGAACCCGTGCGAAGCATCCAGAGCGGAGCCTAGTCCTCGCCTAACGCGGCAGTGAACCCGTGTGAAGCATCTAGTGCAAAATTCCTGGTCACGTGGAACACGGATAATGTCACTCTTTGACCCCGTGGAAAACGTCCAGAGCGGATCCTGGTCCTCGCAGAGCATGGCAATGAACCCGTGCGAAGCATCCAGAGCGGAGCCTAGTCCTCGCCTAACGCGGCAGTGAACCCGTGTGAAGCATCTAGTGCAAAATTCCTGGTCACGTGGAACACGGATAATGTCACTCTTTGACCCCGTGGAAAACGTCCAGAGCGGATCCTGGTCCTCGCAGAGCATGGCAGTGAACCTGTGCGAAGCATCCAGAGCGGAGCCTAGTCCTCGCCTAACGCGGCAGTGAACCCGTGTGAAGCATCTAGCGCAAAATTCCTGGTTACGTGGAACGCGGATAATGTCACTCTTTGACCCCGTGGAAAACGTCCAGAGCGGAGCCTGGTCCTCGCCAAGCACGGCAGTGAACCCGTGTGAAGCATCCAGAGCAAATACCGGACTGTGGAGTCCTTAAAATCCACGGACTATGACGTCCTTAACCTCGACCGTGATGTCTTAAAACTAACGATCAACCACCCCGATTCCCTACAGACTTTGCCTTGGTTTAAGGGTACATCTCTTCACTCCTTTGATGCCCGGCGTTGTAATTCCTCAACGTCTTCAAAGAGGTGACGGGTCCCTGCAACCAAACACCGAACTGTGGAGTCCTTAAATCCACGGACTATGAGGTCCTTAACCTTGACCGTGATGTCTTAAAACTAACAGCGGACTGTGGAGTCCTTAAATCCACGGACTATGAGGTCCTTAACCTTGACCGTGACGTCTTTAAACTACGATACCTTGAGAAACTCCCGACTCCGTGAAATACGGATAAGGGTGATCACATCCGGCACTTGCAGGCCCTCACGACCTGTAAGGAAGAAAAACTCTCTTGTGAGGTCCTTACGACTCTCAAGGGAAAACCCGCTTAAGGATCCTCACGATCTTTAAGAAGAACTCACACCTATGGGATCCTCTCGACCTGTAGGGAGAAAAAACTCTTTATGAGACCCTCGTGGCTCATAAGATGCAAAAGCCTTAGGAAGCAGATCTTAACCCTGAGTCCTGAGCCATTGCTGTCCTGCAAGTAGATCAAGATAGAATACCCACAGAATACATTCAATGAAAAGGAGACACATCATTGACAAGAAAAAATGTATCTTTTATTCATAAACCAAAATGGGTACAAAGTACAATTCATGAAAGAAACAAAAAGAAAATACTCTCATCCATGAGTATGTACAAAAGGGAAGAAAAAGATACAAATGTTTCAGGCCGGCGGGCGATTCAGCAGCTTGGTCAGCTCATCCTGCTTTTGCTGAGCCACGGCTTCATGACGCAAGATCTCCAGAAGACGAGCCTCCGCTTGAGCTTGCTGAGCCTGATACGAAGCGAGCCGGGCTTCAAGCTCTTTCTCAGTGGCCTTATGAGCCTCGACCCTCTCACGAGTGAACATGGCAGCTTTATCGAGAGCCACCACCTCTTTGATGGACTCCTGAAGCACCCGCCAGAGTTCATACGCTTTGTTGGCCCTGGCTGTGAGATTGGCTTGAAGCTCGCTCAGCGCCTTGGAGGCTAGCTCCCTTTCCGGGAACTTGCGACCGAGCCTCTTCTCACATGACGTCATGTTGGCCGCGCACCGTACTATCAGCCCTCGTAACTCCGCCTTTGCAGCCACGGCCTCCGGGTAAAGGCGAGAACACTCGAGAGTGTGCAGGCAAGCCTCCACTCGCCGGCAGAACTCCACCCAGACTCGCACCACCTCTTCGCTGTGGTAGGTGGCAAGAAAAGGAAGAGAACCGTTAGCCTCGGCAGCGAACGCTTCAGCCGTGGTCGTGCTGCCAGCACGAAGCTCCTCGATCAGAGACGACAAGGAGACGAGGCTTAATTGGGCCAAGCGTTCTGAAGCCCGCAAGGCATAAGGGCCGGGTGGCATCACGATGCGCGACTCCAACGCCGTGGAGACTGGCAGAGCTGTTTAAATTTAAAAGACGTCAACAAAATTCTTAAGCAAGGAACGAGTAAGAGTGCAATGAAATGGCACTCACCGACAGTCGTACAAGCAGGAGCTGAAGGCTCCCCTGGCCCTTCGAGAATCTCGACCTCGTCATCGGCTTCCAGAACTGCAAGAAACGTCAATGTCAGTACGCAAAAATAACGACGATGCTATGAGAAGGGATGGACGACACCAACCTTGCCCAGACGAAAGGACAATGCGCTGAGGGAGGATCGCTTGCGGAGCTGCCATCTCCAATAAACGCTGAAATGACTGTCGAGGCGACAGATCCGCGATCGTGGCCGCCAAACCGCGCAATTCTGGGAAAGATAAAAGAGTTCAGACTATGAAGGGGTTGCTAAATTAAAACACAGAGGAATACCTTCAACAGTCCTCCCATTCTGAGCCGGGGGGATAGCAGCCTCAACGTTCTCCGCCATGACCTCAGGCTCCAACAAAGGGAGAGTAATCCCGACTACCTCGCTCCCAGCCTTTGGGCCGCTCGCAGTAAGAGTCATTGGGGCGTCGGCCTCCAAAGGAGCCTCTTCCAAAGGGGCAAGCACGCCCTGGCCAAGAACCGCCGCTGGAAGTTCCACCATGAGAGGAGCAGCCTCGTCAGCCCCCTCCACATCCAGCAATGCCTCATTGAGAATTTTGGCGGGCTTTAGCTTTAGTGGGCCCGTGGGGAGCTCCCCCAGCGTCGAAGACTCTGCACGATGCAAATAAGAATAATGATATATATATGCACGGGCATAAAAGATCGGAAAAACTATAAAAGAAACACAACATACCTATACGCAAAGAAGCCCTCAATATGGCTTCTTCAAGCCGCTGCTCCTTCTCAAGGAGGTGGGCTCGCCGGGGTTCGAGCGTAGACTCATGACCGCCAGTCCACAAAGAAAGTGCATTAGCTGCGTCTTCTGAAGCGGCCTGCTTCAGAGCCCTCTCCCCCCATTCCTCCAAAGGGCCGATAAATCGCCGCCGAATCCACGAAGGGTCTTCGTAGAAAATTACAGCGGGGTAAGACTTCTTCGGAACCTTGGCGTTGTGAGACGCGTCTTTTGAGCGCCGTATGGCCTCGGCCAACTGCGCAGCCTCCTCATCCACTGAACTCGGGAAGAGAAGTCCAACGTCCGACTCTTGCACGGCCAATGGTTCGTCCTCAAGGATAGGCTCAGACTCCATCACAGAATCAAGCGGGGCAGTAGCCGCTTTCTTCTGCCGTTTAGACCCGGAGCCGGTCGCCGAGGATGACCGCTTCCTCCCTCGCGAAGCCTTAGGGCGGCGCTGGCCCACATCGCCCTCAGCGCCCTCATCCTTGTTTCTATCGCTCGGTGCCACAACCGAGGACGATACCGCCATCATCGACACCACGGGGGTTGGCGCCGCCACCGGCGGGGGTACTACTACCGGAGCCCGCTTACCCCGTGAGCGAGAACCCAAAGGCATACCAGCTATCGGAGTAAGGTCTACCCCGGACTCCCCTGGAATGAGCGCGGTGCCAATCTCCCTCAAAGGAAAGCGGACTGGAACCCTCGGTCGTAACTCAGCCCCAGGAGCCAGAGGAGGGGCATCGTGGCCAAGAAGCACCCTCCTTTCCTCGAGAATGATTGGGTTGACCCGATGAAGATACCAGCCCGTAAACGCGCCCACGCATCGAGGCATGTACTCAGCTTCAGGGACCATGAAATAAGAGCCGGTGTTCAGCCTCATAAAATGATGAGCAGCATCGCGAACAGCATCAAGCGAAGGGATCGGGGCGACCATAAAAGCCTCGAAAGGAACACCCTGGTCGTATCCGAACTGCCGGGCAAATCGATGCGGATTGTACCGCATGAAAAGAGCCGCATTGTCCTGGCGAAACACCAAGTAACCCGGTCTGATTGCATACAAATGCGTGGCCTCCCGGGGCTTCAGAGAAGGTGCGTTGTCTTTCGACTGGTCCCAGAGTTGTTGGATGGGACCCGAAGGAGTAGACAAGACCCGATCAGTAAAAACCAACCCGCCAGCGGTGGCATGAGGAGAAATTAGCACCCGAATGGCCCCGAATTGAGTCGGGTCGGCGGCAGAAGCATCCACTAGCCGCATAAGTCGTGGAAAGGGATAGGCATTGTAAAATGAGGGCCTCTGATGCATGGCGAACGCCCCCAATACATGCATTTCGATCCAGGACGTGAAATAATGAAGCGAAAAGTTCACCACATCCACGCCAGGCGTAGAAGTATTAGCTGCGGTGCCCAATCCATTATAGAGGTGTGCCAAGGCCGGGATGCCGATGGCCAACCGCGTCCCCTCAGCAATACGATAAGCCGGGTAGATGACCGAGGCTCTCATGAAGCGGCGATGCATCGGGATAACAAACCAGCTAAGCCAAACACTGACAAACCCCACAAAGAATGTTTCTTCATCCATACCGGGTGCTGCAACGGACTCAAAAGACATCGGCGACACGATGGGAATATAATATTGTGGCAGGTCCGATTCAGCAGTCGGTAGCTTCTTCGGACCAAACCCAAAGGGGTCTCTGATGTTAGCAAACTTCGGAGCAGTCTTCGATATGATATCCTCACGAAGGAAACAGGAAATGAAGCTTTTAAAAGTAACACCCTGCTCCTCAGACTCAGTGAACAATTGATCAAAAATACCCAGCGCCTTGATCAAGCTGGGGCGCTTATGGCGAACAGCATTCTCAGCGGACAGGCCGTCAATCGGTGCAGACTCGGGCTCGAAGACATATTCGTCAGAAGGCAACAACTCCTCATACAGTGCGCCCCTGATTGGCAATCCTGAGATTTCATAAAATTCTGCAAGAGAGATCGAGACCTCACGATCCCCCAGAAGAAAAGTATTAGTGGGAAGATTCCACTGGTTCAAAAACGCCTTGACCCACCAGGCATGCGGGGACTTGTAATGGAACAGTGACGCATATATGGCCTGATAAAGCCCAACTTTCTGCAACCGCGCCCGATGGGCGGAAAGGATGTAGCGAGCCCAGAGAAGGTAGCCCGTAGGATGCCTGGGAGTGAGCCCTATCTTATAAATTTGCCCCCATGGGTGGGCCTTACCCTGGCAGATACGCCGCCCCAAGATGTCTATGGCCGGAATCGGATGGTTCGGAATACCGGTCGTCGAAGGCTCAAGCCTCCCCGTTGGAGTCCAGTTGGGCATTTCCACAGCAAAAGCTGTCCTTGGAGGATCCATCGGTAAAAAGGGGAAAGTGGGCTCCGTTGGCACCGCGCAGAGAAAACTCCGACGACCCTGAATAATCTGACTATACCAAGACCCCCACTGAAGAAGGTCGGTGCAGTTCGGGTCATGAGCCCGAATCATCGCCATCACTTCCTCATCAGACGGTGACTGAGGAAAAGCCGCCTCCGAGCGAGAAAAGGGAAAGCGTGGAGCGGAAGCCATCGCACCTGAAATCCAATAAAAGAAAACCGTTAAAAGGAAAGTCAGCGATATATATTCATGCATGAACATGAAGACTAGTGGGAGAAAGCAACAGCAAAGTTTCCTGGGACCATTGGCTACAAAACACATGGGCCCCACAGAATCCGGATGACGGCTCATTAATAATGAGACCAAACAGTTACAATAAAACAAAAGGGAATATCCTCATTTAATAAAAAATGATGGCCATGCACATTCCCCCAACGGAATCTGTCTCGGGCTCTACAGTGGATCCAATAAAATCAAAGGAATTAAATTCACACAAAAAAGACATCATTACAAAGCCCCCATTGCATTAATTGCAGAAGAACAACCTCGGGCCAAGAGACCCCAGGAAGCCTCTGTGTGAAGAAATCGAGTTCTTCGTTGGAATTAAATTCCTTATTAAGAAAAGGGAATTAAATTCCCAAAAACATTTTTGGATGGAATTAAATTCCATGGATTTGAACCGTCATCATCATCTCCCCAAAGATCATCTAAACCCTAAGAGATCTTCAGTTGAAAGATTAAACAGTTTCATGTTCTTATAGAAAATATGAAGAAAAAAGGGTAAAAACCCTTGTTTTGGATTTAAAATCCAGAGAAATGTGAAGGTCCATCGTTGTCCAAGAACATTACCTGAGGAAAAAGGATTCCTTTCGAACAGAGTTAAACTCTGAAGATTGTTTCAAGACAGAGAACTAAGCTCTGAAAGCGAGAATTAAATTCTCAAAGAAGAAGTTCTCAGAAGAAGAAGATGAACAAAGTGAAGGCTCCTATGAAGAGACAGAGGTATTTATAGAAGACAATGGAAACGCTTCGTCTCCCCAGATCCCTAGAGGAATCCAACGGTCACGAGAGGTGACAGCGTTGCACTCACGTGCAGACACGTGAGAACAACGCTGTGGGGGTATTTGTTTCCTGATTTAAAATCAGGAAAGCTTCTGGGAAAAGCTTCAAAAAGGGGTCACGTGTTGGCACGTGACGCCTAAAAGGCATCATCAAGTCAAGTGCAGTTTCCTGACTACGCTGAAGAAAATGGGCTTCAAAAAGAGTCACGTGCTCCCACGTGACCAGGGTCACGTGGCGACACGTGACATTTAAACGCAAGCGTCAAAAGCACACAAGTTCTCTGATCAAGTCAAGAAAAGGCTTCAGAAGAGGTCACGTGTCCCCACGTGACCAGGGTCACGTGTTGGCACGTGACGTTCAAGACAGCAGACTCGTTCTCCAGAAGAACCGAAGACAGAGAGTTCAAATAAGGGTCACGTGCTCACACGTGACCAGGGGTCACGTGGTAGCACGTGACGCTTAGGCAGCGATCAGAAGACAGAGCGCAAAAGAAAGGAAAAGGCTCATTCCAAAGGGGGTCACGTGCCCACACGTGACCATGGGTCACGTGGTCACACGTGATCAGCTTTCAAAGCCCATTTTGTCAAACAGAATTAAATTCTGAAGGAGAATCAAATCTTTCCAAAGGAAAGCGGCTATCTGGAACCGATCGAATTAAAGATTCAGAGGTGATGAAATATCATCTATCTATGGGAAAATCTCGGGTTTGGAAAGATTTCCCCTTTAAATCTAACCAAAATAACAAGGGAGAATCTCTGGATTTAAAATCCAATCGTGAATAAAATTCACCTAATAATCCAAAGGTCCAAAATGAATGATGAATGCAAATCAAATCTCAATGAAGATTCGTCAAAAAACTGATTGATTCGGCTGCTTCTCCTATAAATAGGAGCCAAGAGACATACATACATATAGATGCGCAGAGAAGAAAAAAAAAGGAGAAGAGCTTTGATACTTTGAAAAGACTCGGATCTTCTGCGAAAAACCCTAGGTAAGAAAGGGAAGGCCTTTTGAAAGAAAGAGAATTTAATTCTCAACAGAGTTTAACTCTGATAATGCGAAAACAGAAGAACATATTTCTTCTCTCTTTGATGGAGGATCTGCAAAGTGCACATCTCCCCTTAAGGTTGAGAATTTAATTCTCAATGGGTTGAGATCCTGCCATGCAGATCCAAAACACGGAGAAGGAATGCAAGCACGAGAATTTAATTCTCACAGAACTATAGGAATTTAATTCCTTTAAAATAAAAGGAGGGCTTGACCCTATATTATGGGAATTTAATTCCTCCAGAACAAAAAAGAAACAGGGTTTAACCCTAATTAAGAACCTAGTTCTGTTGAAACAGCAGGAATTTAATTCCCTTAATCATACAGAGGATGGAAGTTTAAACTCCTTAAAAACTTTTATTAGGGTTTAACCCTATTCAGCCCTTCACGTATATGAGGAATTTAATTCCTACAGAAAATTCAGAGTTAAACTCTATTCCAGAAAACAAAGTCTTCGAAAGGAAGTAGGAATTTAATTCCTCTAAAATTTATAGTTTGAGGAATTTAATTCCTAAAAGAAGATTAACAAAGCCTCTAAACAAAATACCTAGAGGCAGGGTCACGTGTCATCACGTGACCCCCCCAAGAGAGCTACAGAAAACCCCTTTGAGGCAGCACCCCACGTGACCCACGTGACCCTCAGCAGAAGCTCTAATCCATAGGCATTTGAATGCCCATCACGTGATGGCACGTGATGCTCTGGAAGACGCGATAATCTCAGCAGAACAAAGGAAGGGAGGGCGCTCTCACGTGCTGCCACGTGACCCCTCTTACCTTAGTGTTTAAACACTAAACTAAAACTCTCGAACCTAGTGTTAAAACACTGTTGGGCCTTAGTGTTCAACACTAATTAAAAAGCTTTATTTGCAGTGTTCAACACTGATTACCTTAGTGTTTAAACACTAATCTGAGATCTTCATTTGCAGTGTTCAACACTGATTACCTTAGTGTTTAACACTAACCTGAAAAAACATTGTTGCTGGTGTTCAACACCAAATATTCTCTTAGTGTTAAACACTAACTTGTCAACCCCATTCCCAGTGTTCAACACTGACTGCTCTGTAGTGTTTAACACTAGACTTTGGCCCAATTGGCTTAAATGGATGGAGACAAAGCCTCTCCTGGTTGGACTTAGCCCAAGATGGCCATAAGTCCTCAATTTGTGATTAATTGGTCCAATGGACTCATAACATAATTAATTCGTCTTGACCCCAAATTGGGCCAAGGGTTATTTAATCCACTCCGGTTCTAGGGTACATCTCTTCACTCCTTTGATACTTGGCATTGTAATCCCTCAATGCCGTCAAAGAGGTGACGGGTCCCGACGACCACACATTGATATGGACTGTGGGGTCCTTAAACTCATGTCTAATGCAAATTCCTGGTTACGTGGAACGCGGATAATGTCACTCTTTGACCCCGTGGAAAACGTCCAGAGCGAAGCCTGGTCCTCGCCAAGCACGGCAGTGAACCCGTGTGAAGCATCCAGAGCACAACGGACTGTGGGGTCCTTAAACTCATGGACTACGACATCCTTAACCTTGACCGAGATGTCTTAAAACTAACAATGGACTGTAGGGTCCTTAAACCCATGGACTACGACGTCCTTAACCTTGACCGAGATGTCTTAAAACTAACAATGGACCGCAATGTCCTTAAACTACCCACGGACCGCAATGTCCTTAAACTACCCATGGACCGTAATGTCCTTAAACTAGGACAATAGAGCCCCACATGCTCTTTTGTCGGATCTAAACGGTCCCGTTTAAGTTGATCTTAGCCTCAAAGATGGCTAACGTATCCTTAAACCTTCAAAACAAAGTGGACTATAAATCCCCCCAATTGACTCCGGCTTGAGGGTACATCCTTGAACTCCTCTGACATCCGTCGTTGTAATCCTTCAACGTCGTCAGAGAGGTGACGGGTCCCGACGGCCACACATTCATGGACCACTATGTCCCTAAACTGGAACATTAGAGTCCAAACGCTCTTTTGTCGGATCTAAACGATGCCGTTAAGTTGATCTTAGTCACAAAGTTAGACTAACGTATCCTTAACAAACGTTTGAGTTGATCTTAGCCTCGAGTAGGGCTGACGTATCCTCAAACCAAAACCCCCCCAAACCCAAATCTAAGATAATACGGATTTGGACTAGTCCACGCCCTACGGGCGACGACATAACTCAGTCTCCGTAAACGATCCACGGGCAACGAAATACAAAACAGACACCCACGACACGAAGTGACCATCTGGAGAAGGAGAAAGTTGTTACCGCAATGCGGTAGCGTAATTAACTGCAGGGGCTTGCGCCTGCAGGGAAGAGCGTCCCCACAATCAAAAACCCCTCAAACGAGGGGGAATCTGACGAAGTCTGCTACATCGGACGCATCCGTCTAAACCTTCGATACGTGGTGCCATAAATCAACTTGGCATCTTCGGAGAGGTGGACGGATAGCACCTATTAGCATCTGCCCCGAATTTCAGGCAAGACGCGGTGTCGCGCCGTCTTTCGGAGGGGAACAGAGATCCTCACGACTTGTGGGGAGAAATACTTTTATGAGACCCTTACGACTCATGAAGTCAAAAGCCTTAGTCGACAGGATCTTAACCCTGTTTACTAAGTCACCTTTGTTCGTCATCGACAGAGGCAAATGATGATTCGCTCCTGGCAATATCCCAGTTGTAGCGGTGTGATGCCGAAATCAGTGTCTAATTCCAAGCTTGCGAAAAAAATCTAGCGAGCCACACGTGCATACGAAATAGCCGAAATGATAGGGCAACTTGCAACAAAATCGGCAAGTAAAAATGTATGCATGCAAAATAGCCGAAATGATTGGGCAACTCGCAATAAAAAGCAGCGAGTAAAAATAAAACAAATAGCCGAAATGATTGGGCACCGCGAAAAATAGCCGAAATGATTGGGCAATCGCGACCTTCGCGATATAAAAGCTGAAATGATAGAGCATCGCGGAAAGAAATAAAGAAAAAAAAATGAAACTTTTGCCCTACAGATGATATCACATCAATCCCTGTATACAATCCAGGGGCGCAAACAAAGAGGGAATCACACCTTTCCTCCCCAGCCTTCATCAGAAGAAGAAGCCAAATCTCAACGGTTCACAGATAGCCTGGAGATCATCTCAACATTCGTCTCATTACAACAGAAACAACATCAAGCGAAGCGGAACCGCGGAAACTCCCAGTTCCATGACTCGGCGGTGCACCGATGACCGAGAGTCAAACCCCGACTCCGTGAAATGTGGATAAAGTCAACCCTTCCTGGTCACGTAGAACGCGGCTTATGTCAATTCTGACCCCGTGGAAAACGTCCAGAGCGGATCCTGGTCCTCGTAGAACACGGCTATGACCCCGTGGAAAGCATCCAGAGCGGAGCCTGGTCCTCACAGAACACGGCTATGACCCCGTGGGAAGCATCCAGAGCAAAATTCCTGGTCACGTGGAACGCGGCTTATGTCAATCCTGACCCCGTGGGAAACGTCCAGAGTGGAGCCTGGTCCTCGCAGAACAAGGCTATGACCCCATGGGAAGCATCCATAGAAAAATTCCTGGTCACGTGGAACGCGGCTTATGTCAATCCTGATCCCGTGGTAAATGTCCAGAGCGGATCCTGGTCCTCGCAGAACACGGCTATGACCCCGTGGGAAGCATCCAGAGCGGAGCCTGGTCCTCGCAGAACACGGCTATGACCCCGTGGGAAGCATCCAGAGCAAAATTCCCAGTCACGTGGAACGCGGCTTATGTCAATCATGACCCCGTGGGAAACGTCCAGAGCGGATCCTGGTCCTCGCAGAACACGGCTATGACCCCGTGGGAAGCATCCAGAGCAGAGCCTGGTCCTCGCATAGCACTGCTATGACCCCGTGGTTAGCATCCAGAGCAAAATTCCTGGTCACGTGGAACGCGGCTTATGTTAATCCTGACCCCGTGGGAAACGTCCAGAGCAGATCTCGGTCCTCGCAGAACACGGCTATGACCCCGTGGGAAGCATCCAGAGCAAAATTCCTGGTCACGTGGAACGCGGCTTATGTCAATCCTGACCCCGTGGGAAACATCCAGAGCGGATCCTGGTCCTCGCAGAACATAGCTATGACCCCGTGGGAAGCATCCAGAGCGGAGCCTGGTCCTCGCAGAACACGGCTATGACCCCGTGGGAAGCATCCAGAGCAAAATTCCTGGTCATGTGGAACACGGCTTATGTCAATCCTGACCCCGTGGGAAACGTCCAGAGCGGATCCCGGTCCTCGCAAAACACGGCTATGACCCCGTGGGAAGCATCCAGAGCGGAGCCTGGTCTTCGTAGAACACGACTATGACCCCGTGGGAAGCATCCAGAGCAAATTCCTGGTCATGTGGAACACGGCTTATGTCAATCCTGACCCCGTGGGAAACATCCAGAGCGGATCCTAGTCCTCGCAGAACACGGCTATGACCCCGTGGGAAGCATCCAGAGCGGAGCCTGGTCCTTGCAGAATATGGCCATGTTAAACCGACCCCGTGGGAAGCATCCAGAGCAACTCTTGACTCCGTGAAATGCGGATAATGGTAACCTCACCCATCACTTACGGGTCCTCATGACTCGTAAGGGAGCAAACTCTCTTGCGAGATCCTTACGACTTTTAAGAGAAAACACACTTAGGAATCCTCACAATTCTTAAAGAGAAATAACACCTACGGGATCCTCTCGACCTGTAGGGAGAAAATTCTTTATGAGACCCTCACGGCTCATAAAGTTGAAAAGTCTTAGGAGGCAGATCTTAACCCTGAATCCTAAGCCATCGTTGTCCTGCAAAGAAATCAAAATAGACTATCCACAGAATACGCTTACTAAAAGGGACACACCATCATGAAGAAAAATATGTCTTTTATTCATGAATCAAAATGAATACAAAGTACAATTTACGAAAGAACAAAAAAAAATGTACTCTCATTCAGGAGTATGTACAAAAGAAGAATAAAAAGGAAAATATACAATTCTTCAGGCCGGCAGACGATTTAGTAGATTTGCCAGTTCATCCCTTCTCCGCTGGGTCTCGGTTTCATGATTCATTATCGTCAAAAGTCGGGCCTCCGCTTGAGCCTGTTGGGCCTGGTATGAGGCAAGCCAGCCTTCAAGCTCTTTCTCAGTAACCTTATGGGCTTCGACCATTTCACGAGTAAAAACGGCGGCCTTATCAATGGATACCACCTCCTTGATAGCCTCTTGAAGCACCCGCCAAAGTTCATATGCCCTAGTGGTCTTGGCCGTAAGACTGGCTTGAAGATCCCTCAGCGCTTTGGAAGCCAGCTCCCTCTCCGAAAACTTACGGCTGAGTCTCTTCTCGCATGATATCATGTTTGCAGCGCACCGCTCAATCACTCCCCTTAAGCTCGCCTTTGCAGCCACAACCTCCGAAGGAAGACGTGTACACTCAAGACTATGTAAACAAGCCTCCGTTTGACGACAATACTCGATCTAAAATACGCGCAAATTACCTGATATAGGAGGCAACAAGAAAAGTCTCCGATGTATAGCCAGCCCATCAAGCATGCGTTTGCAACTGTATGAATGTTTAAAAAGAAATGATACCCAAAGCACTGGTGTGCATGCAACATAACGATAGTGCTCACAATTAAAGAAAAGTCCCATGGAAAAATATAAAGCTCATTTAAGCAAGCAAGACGCATGTACGAGTATCCAATAAACATGAAAATTCAACAAAAACATGCAACAGCCAATGATAAAAAGAGTACATTGATTTAAAAATACTACGCTACCGGGAAAAGGTCACCAAACAAAGGATCAATGGCACAAGGGTTAGCAAAACAAAATACAAAATTTTCTAACTCCCTCTCTGCCCTCTCCAGCACATCGAAACGATGATTTTCACGAGGAGTGGCTCCCTACCGATTAGCGCCATGTTCATCCGCAAAGGCAGTCATAATAGCATGTCGGGCTCTTATCTGGCCCAACAGATGGACCGAGCAGTCTTTTAGAGCCTGAGTAATCAGGCACGCCTCATAAAAACACTCGAGCTTGTCTTCAGCCGCATTAAGGACCCCCAGGGTCATCTCTGCTGGGTGAGGGGGGTGTCAGCGAGCACAGTAAGAAGAATCATCCGGAGCCAAATGGATCCCATTGGAAGAGGGGATCCCCTACGGATCAGGAGTTCATACGTCACCGCGTCATATTCGGCATCGGTGAGAAGGGGATCCACCAGTCGCGCAGCAAAACGAGGAATCATCTCCTCAACGGGTACCTCCCATGGTTGTCGACGAGCATGGGGACGGTTGCAAGCCATAGCACTTAGTTGTTTCCTTGAGATAAATCACCCTAAGTTGTAAATGGATCTCTCTATGAAGAGAGAAAGAAAACTATGACTTCAGGTTATAAAGGGGAGCATTAAATGCTGCGCACGGAAAATGTTGCATGATGGAACTATTTCCAAGGCCCAGAAAAAGGAAAGGCATTGGAAATCAAAGAGGTGGGACTATTTCCAAAGCCCCCTCTCTGCATTCAATGTCATACACAGAAAAGACTGCATGGGAAATTAAACAACCCCATCAATAGGGTCTCACGTGCAGAACACGTGAGCACCAACCTTGACATGCACTGAAAAGTAAAACAGTATCGCACGTGAATAACACATGAGTGGGTGCCGATGTGAGATTGAAATCCCCAACAATGCCAAACACGTGAGCAGCAACAACGATATGACAAAATGGCATAAAGAAAGCACGCGAACACAAAAGAAAAGGAAAGGCTTATCATTCATACTTTAAAAGTAATACAAAATATGAGGAAATATTTACAATGGTAGGACGTTAAATCCGGGACACGGATTGAGAAATTCAAAAGTGAGGCCGTCTAGAATCTTTCTGGCCTTTCTGACCATTCTCGTATGCATCCTCTCGCGATCATGAGTGTCGAGATCCTCGCCAATGTCCTCCTCCCTTTGATAAGAGGCGATTATCGTCGCCTGTTGGAAACTTTGATGCAGAATATCAACGAGGTTATCTCGCCGCTTCTTCGAGATCAAGCCCGACAAATACACTGAATGCACCTTATCTTCAGCATCTTCCAGCGCATTAAGCGGCATGGCTTCGTAAAACCCAGAAAGTGCTTTCCAAATTGCTCCCACTACGATTTTCAATAAAGCAGAACGGCGAGGAAGTAGTCGACCGTTGTGTGCATACAGACGATCCATAATCTCCGCACATTGGGCATCGGTAAACTCTTGGTTCTGACAACGGCCCTGTACGCGAATATCCTCATAGGAGATAAATTCGTTCAGACTATATAGATGAACAGCCATAATGCCTAAAAAGAAACATCAGTGAAAGATTAGTAATGAGGAGAGTCAGACATTGAGATGTAAATAATTCTTGGGAAGACAAGTTCTGTTAAGTGACCAAAAAATTCAAATTTGTACGATTAAAGGAGAAAGCCCACTGCTAGAACTCTGCGCAAATCGAGAAGGATCTCTGCAAGAACAATTCAGGGCAAGAAAGTCCCAAGAAGTTCTCTGTGAAGAATTAAGTTCTTTAGAGGAATTAAATTCCTTTTGAACAGGGGAATTAAATTCCCAGAAATATTTTTCAGAGCCAAAGCTCTTTGGAATGGAATTAAAATCCAGAGAAAAGACAAGCATCGCCATCGATCCCTGAAGATCAGAGAAGCCCTAAGAGGTTTATTGTTTAAAGATTGAGCAGTTTTCTTTTTAAAGAACTTTAAAAATGGGTTCTTGTTAAAGGGAAAAACCCTTGGTATGGATTTAAAATCCAACGAAGATTTCTACAAAAAGTTCTTCAACCGTTCAAGATCATTACCTGAAAAAAGAGAATCTTTTGTTAACAGAGTTAAACTCCGGAAGTTTTCGAAACAGAGAACTAAGCTCTGGGAAAGAGAATTAAATTCTCAGAGGAAAAAGCAAGCAAGGAAGAAGATGAACAAAGTGGAGGCGCTTCTGAAGGGACTCTTGCATTTATAAGATATGATGGGAAACGGTTCATCTCCCATATTCCCTAGACAGATCCAACGGTCACAAAGGTGACAGCATTGCACTCACGTGCAAACACGTGAGAACAACGCTGTGGGGGAATTTGTTCCCTGATAAAATATCAAGAAATACCTCAATGAGGTATCACGTGCTCACACGTGACCAAGGGTCACGTGTTGACACGTGATAGTTTCCTGTGATCTCTACCATATAGAATTAAATTCTAATCAGACAAAAATGTAACAAAACAGCTAAGGAAAGACCCCAATAGGGCATCATGTGCTCACACGTGACCAAGGGTTACGTGCTGACACGTGATGATTCCTTAGCTCTGTTAAAAGGCAGAATTAAATTCTGAATAAAAGAGGGTCACGTGCCAACACGTGACAGGTCCCTTAGCTCTTTAATTGATAGAGTTAAATTCTTTTTCAATAATCAAACATTAGGATCGCATGCCAACACGTGAGGGGCTTTAAAAGCCTTCTGAATTAATAGAATTAAATTCTAATAAGGGAAATCAAAGACCCTAACCGGGAAAGTATTTCTTTAAATCCTTTCAAACAAAAAAAGGATTATGCTCTGTAAAGTGGAGTACCGTTGGATTAAAAATCCAATGGTGACTATAAATCACCAATTTATGGAAATATTTTATACAAGGAAAGATTTCCCTGAAATTCACCAAGAATAACAAACATGATATCTTTTGGATTAAAAATCTAATGGTGAATAAAATTCACTGAGTGATCTAAAAGATCATGTTAGTTACAAAAACAACCAAAATCTTTCAATGAAAGATTCACTAAACAAATTGATTCTTTTCCTTCTCCTATAAATAGGAGCCAAGAAGAGGAGAGAGAAAAAGATTTTTGGATCTTGGAATTTTGGATTTTCTGGAGAAAAAACAACAGCAGAGAGAAAAGAAAGGAGAATTTAATTCTCAAGAAAAAAACCCTAGGTGAGAGAGGGGAAAGAGATCTAAGCTCCATAAAACAAAAAGAGAATTTAATTCTCAATCTAAGATTTTAACTCTTCTGTAAAAGAACTTAGTTCTTCCTCTGGTTGAAGATCTGCAGAAGCAAATCTCTCCACAAGTTGAGACTTTAATACTCATCGGGGAGATTCTGCCATGTAGATCCAAAACTTAGAGGGAGAATTGAGTTTTGAGAATTTAATTCTCCCAAATTCACAGGAATTTAATTTCTCCAAGTAAAACTAGGGTTTAACCCTATATGAGAATTTAATTCTCTCAAATTCATAGGAATTTAATTCCTCCAAGAAAAAACTAGGGTTTAACCCTATATGAGAATTTAATTCTCCCAAATTCATAGGAATTTAATTCTTCTAAAACAGAATTAGGGTTTAACCCTACAGAGAATTTAATTCTTAAAACAAAGAGACTTGAAAGCTCTTCACGCACGTAATGAACTTGGTCACATGGTGACGCGTGACCCCAATCCTCAGTGATCAGAAAAGAAAGAACAAAACTAAGTCACGTGACCCCTAAACAGATCCCCCAAAATGAAAAAGAAAAAGCTTGGAGGCAATGCCTCACGTGCTCCCACGTGACTTCCAAAACAAAGGGAACAAAAGCAAAGGCAGTATTGGCTTTGGGCGCTCTCACGTGTCTTCACGTGACCCCTAATAAACACTCTAATAAATCAATGCATGAGTACCTATCACGTGCCCACACGTGATGGCCGTGAAAACTAAAAGTGTTTAACACTTATTGGCAGTTCTGAGAACAAAATAAAGGAGGTCTGGCCCTACCTTTGGGTGCCCTCACGTGCCCCCACGTGACCCTTTCCTTTCTAGTGTTTAACACTATTTTAAGCATTTTGTCTCCAGTGTTTAACACTGTTTTAAATAAATCACGTGAGGACACGTGACCGCCAGATGTCCTCTAGTGTTTAACATTACTTTAAAATCGGCCTAGTCTAAATTGGCTAAGTTTTCCAGAGGCAAATTTCCTCTTCAAATAAGCCTTAAAATCCAGAGCTATAATGTTTAATGCTCAACCAAAGACAAAGTGTTATCAGAGCCCTCAAACTCTTGTTTAACATTGCTAAATAATGAGGGGCTGAACCCAGACAAATGTCCAATAGCCCAACAAAGGGTCAACATTTCATACTTAATTGGACTTAGCCCAAATTGGCTATAAGTCCTCAATTCAGATTTAACTGAGCCAATGTGCTCATAACCTAATTAATTGATCTTAGTTACAAATTGGACTATAGATCTTCCAATCAACTTTGGTTCAAGAGTACATCTCTGAACCCCTCTGATATTTGTCGTTGTAATCCTTCAACGTCTTCAGAGAGGTGACGGGTCCCGATAACCATGCATTTCATAGACTATGACGTCTTTAAACTGGACCGTGGGGTCCTTAAACCCATGGACTATGATGTCCTTAACCTTGACTGTGAGGTCTTTAAACTCACGGACTATGATGTCCTTAACCTTGACTATGAGGTCTTTAAATTCACGGACTATGATGTCCTTAATCTCGGACTGTGGGGTCCCTTAAAACCCATGGACCGAGATGTTCTTAAACTAACATTAGACCGAGATGTCCTTAAACTAACATTAGACCATAATGTCCTTAAACTAATCGACTGCAATGTCCCTAAACTAAACAATAGAGTCCAAATGCTTTTTTGTTGGATCTAAATGATCCTGTTAAGTTGATCTTAGTCTAAAAATTAGACTAACGTATCCTTAACATATGTTTAAGTTGATGTTAGTCCCAAATGAGACTAACGTATCCTTAAACTCAACCCCCAAACCCAAATCTAAGAAGATACGGATTTGGACTAATCCACGCCCTATGGATGACAACATAAATTAGTCTCCGTATACAATCCACGGGAAACCAAAAACAAAACAAACACCCACGATACGAAGTGACCATCTGGAGAAGGAGAAAGTGGTTACCGCGATACGGTAGCGTAATTAACTGCAGGGGCTTGCGCCTGCAAGGAAGAGCGTCCCCATAATCAAAAACCCCTCAAATGAGGGGGAATCTGACGAAGTCTGCTATATCGACCACATCCGTTTAAACCTTCGATACATGGTATCATAAATCAACTTGGCATCTTCGGAGAGGTGGACGGATAGCACCTATTAGCATCTGCCCCCAAATTCAGGCAAGACGTTTGTCTTCCCGGTTTTCGGCGGGGAACAGACAGAATAGAGAGTATATTGTTATAATGTTGTATTTAATGTTAACGCTGTTGTTTGTAGCTTGGTACAGAAGAGACCGGTGTATACGAGAGGAGTCTCACTAGACCAGAGACTGCGGTATATGGAGTACAAGGAACCGTTCAGCCACGGTATAACGGCAATTGAATTCAGGTTGGTGTCTTTATGGTTGCTGTCTCGTGTCACTTCAAACACCTTCCGTACCAATCTACCCCTTATAAACCCCGCGATATCTTGATTGTATTTTTTGTATTGTATTGTCTTGATTTATATAGATGGATGACTTGCCGGAACCATGATATCAGTAAATGGTTGTAACTGGAGAATCATATAGATGGATGTATATCCATGTTTCGGTTCAGTCAATATAGATTGAATAAATTGAACATATTAAATATATATATGGATTCATATTGAATTGTAGTTTTGTAATTTCATACTTGAATCATATTCAAGTCAGATTGATTATATTGAGCCTCGGTCTGAGTCAGACAATTAGAAAAGAAATTGAAGTCCTAAATTATGTTTTGGTGTTATCGGTAACTGCTGCACATGGACGGCAGGATTTGTGTCTTTTTCAAAGACAATTACCGTGTTGATAACACCGTTTATTAAGTTGTCTACCTTAAATAGGTAAGCACCCATATCTCCGGTTCTCTGAGGCTCAAGAGACTGGTCCCGCTTAAACCTATGTTTACTAGGGTCCTTATTGTAATTTAGTATAACTTGAGGGGGTTTATGTAAAATAATTTTGTATAATTTTCAAAATACATATCAAGTATTTTATTATCGTATTTAGAGTTTTCATGGATGTATATTTTATCAATGTGACATTTCTAGTGAATAAAACCTAATTTCATAATATATGGTATTTAATTGTAATTTGTAATTGTATGGTATTTTCTTGTAAATGGAATGTTTTTCTTGAATTTTGGAAATGTGGAATATTATAAATATTAAAAATAGATATTTTGACATATATATTTATTTATAAAAAATATAAGTTTTATTTATAATAGAAATGCCATTTTTCTAAAGGAAAATGTATTAAAATCTTTCGAGATCGTATGCTCCTTGCGGAGGTCTGCATCTCACTCTACTAAGCCCGAGAATTTGCGATGATCCGCATTATCCTGAACGGATTCCCCAAAATGGGTTGTAGATGCGCAATTGCAAAGATTTGTTAAAATACACTTCTTGTAGAAAAAGGTTTTAATAGTTGAAGGTGGTTATATGTAAAGTCGTATTTTCCGAATTTATGTTCCCAAATTCTATTGTGCTATGTTAGATATGTGTGTTGTGAGGATCTAGGTCATTACCTCATAATTTTTCTAAAAGTATAAAGGTATTATAGATTTTATGTCGGAAACTAAAATTTGTGGTATTTTAATGTAAAATTGCGATAGAAGATGCATATAACAATCTTTTGTGATGAAACTTGTTAAAATATTTACTAATATTTAATGAAAAATATGTGATGATATGAAGGTATCTAGATTAAGAAAAATTATAGTTTTTAAAGAAAACCGAATCGGAAATCGGACTAACTCCGCTTCCGTCGGGTTTTAGTTTTGAAAGTTTTTAGACTAGAGAAAAGAAGAAGAAGTAGGGACTTACTAGATGATTGGCTAGAGGAAAGAATGAGGAAGAGGTGGGAGTTGTCAGTGCGTCGTTTCGTCTTCGGAAACTCCTTGAATTGCCGTCGGAAGTTCGTCGGAGTTTCGTCCTTTTGCTAACTCCACTTGCACACAAAAACTTAGGAATTTTCTTGAGAGTTTGGGCAGGGATTTGGGTGTGAGGAGGGATGATTTGAAGGTGGTATTTATAGGAAAAATTAGGGTTTTAGGGTGGTGAAAGGGTGTATTAAAATGGATTAAATGTGTGTTTTAATGTGCTCTGTAAATGTGCAGGAAAAACAAATAATACAGGAGTTATGGGGGGAGTCCAAGAGTCGCAAGGGTTAAAGAAAATTAGGTTTTGGGCCGAGTCAGACCTGCGGCGCCGGCCGAGTCACCGAGTTCACCGGCCCGAGTCACCGAGTCGGGGGCTCGTTTTGGGGACACATGTCTGGGTCGGTTGGTCTACTGCGGTGTACTCATTTGTTTTATGTGTGACTCTTCAGTTTACGTGTTGTGCTCGTGTAGACTCTTGGGCTTCTAAAAGATTAAAAAAAATTTAAATAAAAAGAATATGTGGCTGATGGGATTTGAACTCTGGTGCTTTGGTTCAGCAGTGCAAGGTCTTACCAATGAGCTACAGGCTCTTTCTTGTCATTCTAAAGCAAAACAAACTTATAACTCGTATTCAGGCTCAAGTACCCCTTTCTGTATTTTGAAAAAAATGTACAGAAAGTTTAGGGTTGTTACAGGGATAAAGGGGTAGATTGGTACGGAACGTATATCGTGGCACGAGAGGTCCCTTTAAAAGACACCTACATGAATTCACATGCCGTTGTCCCGTGGGTTATGACGGGGCCTTGTACTACATGTTACCATAGTCCACGGGGTAAGATGGACTCCTCTCGTATACTTGAATATTTTCTTTATCAAACTACAGATAACCACATTGGAATAACTATCCTATACTTGTGAATGATTATATACAATTTTACTTGTTCTCTATTCTTTTGGTTTCTATTCACATTATATACTATCTTCTCTTATTTCTTTTGGGACTTACCGAGCGCTAGTTCGCTGACGACATTCCTCTCTGTTTTCTTTCTTTAGAATGTTCATCGGGAGGACCGGACTCTGAAGACGTAGAGCCGGGCCAGGAGGACTTGGACCAGTTCGCAGCACAGCCTGATTACTAACTCCGTCTAGCCTGCATTTACTTTCAGTATGCCATTATTTAAGCATTTGCTTTTATTATTGTATCTTTTATTTCAGACAGTTATATGTAAAGTTGAATATAAATAAAGTTGATGTTTTATTTTATTACTCTTGTATTTTTACACATTATTATATTGCTTAATTACGCTTAACGTATTTTCTTAATAAATGCGTTGCGGGCTTGCCACGTCACCATTTCCGTTCACTGGGAAGCGGGGCGTGGCAATTTTTTTTAAGGGAAGAAGGCTTTTGAGTGTGAGGCGTATCTATTTTATTCATTTTTTTTATTTTGTATAATATTTACAAGAAAAACATAAATGAGGTATACGCGTGTGCCACATGCGCCCATGGTGAGGTGCCCGTTTAACCCGGTGAGCACTCAGCGAAGTACGAAAGAGTGGGGAGCAAAGGGTCCCAAATCAGCCAAAAAGTCCTTTGAGGTGCGCACTTAAGGAAGTGCGCACCTAGCAAAATGCAAGAGTTAGGGGCCAAAGGGTCCCGAATGGGCCAAAATGTCCATTGAGGCGCGTACTTAGGGAGGTGCGCACCTAGCGAAGTACGAGAGTTAGGGGCCAAAGGGTCCCGAATGGGCCAAAAGACCCGGTAAGATGCGCACTTAGGGAAGTGTGTGCATAGCGAGATGCACACCTGTGCCAGTGCGCGCCTGGCATGATGTGCACCCAAATGGGTGCGCATCTAACCAAATGGGCACCCAGCGAAGTGCACACCTAGCGAAGTGCAAGTAAAGGTCGAAACTCATTGGAGTTGCAGCCCCAAACACAACAATTTTGATTTTTAGAAGATCAAAACGGGTTTCTTTTCCCCTTTCATGAGGCTTCAGAATGCACACGGAAGGTGTTAGAAGTGGAATGAGACTGCAATCATAAGACACCTAACTTGAATCTCCATTGCCGTCGTACCGTGGCTGAACGGTTCCTTGTACTCCGTATACCTTAATCTCCGGGATAGTGAGACTCCTCTCGTATACACTGGTCTCTTCTGTACCAAGCTACAAACAACAGCGTTAACAATATAATATAACTTTAAAAGTTACATTCTCTTTCTGTCTATTCTGTCTCTACTTACTCTTGGGACTTACCGAGCAATTTGTTCGCTGACGACATTCTCTTTCTTCTTCTTTGGAATGTCGTCAGATGTTTCGGACTTACTGGAGATCGAGCCCAGCAGCGAGGTCTTGGACCAGTTTACTGAAGACCCGGAGTTTTAGATTCACTTGTACATTACATTTCATTTTCATTTCTGTTATGCCATTGTTTAGGCATTACTTTCATTCCATATATTTTCATTTCAGTTGTATTGTAAAAAGAATGTTTAATAAATAAAGTTGATGTTTATTTACATCTTGTCTCTTGTGTTTATTTCATTTACGTCTGTGCTTTATAACTTCCTCTCGTTGTTCTTGGTATAATCTTCAATTAAGTCCAAGTGTAAGAACTAAAGAAAGAACAAATGTAAGAAACTTGCTATTAACAAGGCATGGACTTAATGGTGCAGCACCTGTCATTTCTATGTTTTATGTGTATCTCGTTTTTCTTGTTTTATCCTTCATTATTCCAAACATGGAGGGAAAATTTTAATAGTACTGTAAGGTATGATCTTTCATTATCATCATGTGACATCTTTTCTATTCTAAGTGCACTGAATAACATTTGCCTTTTTCGATGGTCTGGTCTTCAGAATGTTGATCATTATTAATTCAAATTGTTAGTGGTGTTAGACATAGTTATCATATATCTTTTAACAAAATTAACAGAATGGCTTGAGTTTGTCATGTCTAAGTACTTTATTCAGAGTTTATTTCTGTCAATCAATCCAAATCTAAGACGCTGCAACAAGAAGGAACTTGTGTCTCATCCTATTGCAATAGATGCAAAATGCATTATTGAAAGATGTGGTTCACATCTTTTTGAATCCGCAAGAATTCCATTGCTTTCTTGGTTTGAAGTCTTCTTCTGTTTTTGTTTAGTTGCAGTTCTATATGAGTTCTGTTAAATTACACTTAGGTTGAAACTAGCTTAGAGAAAACAATAGATCATTTGATTATGGAATAATGAAAATTAAAAATAGGTAGAAACGAGCCTAGAGAAAACTATAGATCGTTTGATTATGGAACAATGAAAATTAAAAATAGATTGAGATTGAAATTATGATAATGTAGTGGAAATCTTTAAAGCGCTTGAGATATTCTTCAATGGAAAGTGCCCATAGTTAATCTATCGGGTTATATCTTTTGTAAAATGATTTAACTGATATGGAATTTGAAATTTTTGGATGCCAGCACTTCCCAATTATAGGATGACCAGAAATTTGTTTAATAGTCGGCTTCTGATAGAAATGTTTAAATTTTTACCAAGTAATGCAATAAAATATGGATAATGCATTCTTGTTTCTTGACAACAAGTAAATTTTAAACCTTAATAGGTGGGGCATTTGGTGGAAATAGAGGGGCAAGGCCTGTACCCCCAAAGAAAGGTGTATTTCCTTTGGATCACCTCCATGAGTATGACCTGGTACTATCCATCAACTATTTTCATTTCTTTCTCTTAGCCTTTGGTTTTAAACCTGAAGCCTTACACTTTTTAGTTCAAGGTTTATACATAATATATGTTTATCGCTACTTCATAATGACTCACAGTTGAAACTTTGGTGGGGTTGCAGGAGAAGAAAGAATACATATCATGCCTCAAAACATCACGCCACCAGTCAGACAAATGTCGACAATTCTCAAAGAAGTATTTGGAATGCCGAATGGAAAAGTGAGCATATGACCCATTATTTATCATATGTTTGTTTCCCTTTCTTTTTCTAGAAAAAAATGTTGTTAGATGTTTATAAAAGGATTACCATTTTGGGATGGGCTGGAAGGCGTTCAGGAAGGTAGAAATAGCCTCGAGTGGTAGATAATTTTCGTTTTGTGTTGGAAATGTCTTCTATTTCTATTTTTCACTGCAAACAACAAATTTCTAAATGGTTTGGGAAAAAAAATGTCATGAACGCATGAGATCACTTTACTGAAAAGCATAAGCTAGTGTTTGTGGAATAATAATGCATATGAGTGAAGCAAACCTTACTCCCGATTGCATGAATCTTTAGAAGGCGTAAAAAAATTCTGTCTGGAAAGACATAATAGATAGGTGTGAACAAACATATGCCTCGATAGCATCGTAGAATACAAATTATCCAAAAGCTTAAGCTATTGGATTGTGGGTTAGGGTTAATAATTTTCTGCACTCATGATGATAATTTCTAATGTCTCGCCGTAGAAACTTGATGGCAAAACAAGAATTGTCAGAGCTTGGATTTCGCAAAGCATTGGAGCCAGATTCATCTTCTGAAAAGAGCACTGCAGAAACTGATGAGCAAACCAAGCCTTCATCTCCCAGCAAGAAAATACTTGCTTGAAGTTTAATTTTCCAGATGAACTAACGCATGTGTGTTTGTTTGATGCTTTTGATCAGCTGGATACATCTTCTTTACCATTCTCAAAGTTGTGCCAATAAGAATTTTTTGTGTACGATTCATTTTAGTTACTAATGCTACTATATGCTTGAGCCTTATTGTTAAATGGTACGAAAATATATGGTATTTGTAAAGTTTAATAATCTTATCTCAAAAGCCTTGAAACCTGATGGGGCTTTTATAAATTTTACCCCTACAAAAAATTGACAAAAACAATACCCAAACCTGATGGGGCTTTTATACATTTTATTATTTTGGATGCTACTGCCAACTAGGGCTGCTACAAGTGCTTGAAGCTCGCAAGCTCGGGTCGCATTGGCGGATAAATGCTTGTTAGATACTCAAACGAGCCGAGCTTGAACATAAATTGAATATCGATTAAATAAACATCAAATATGAACATAGACCATTGAAGCTCTGTTCATGCAGGGCTCGTATGGTTTACGACTTATTTAGTATTCGTTAAGTCGTGAATATTAATTGGAAATATGGATCATAATAAAATTTTAATCAAATATCTTCATACAAAATTTGGAAGAATCTAGATATTCGTCAGGATCTTACACAAGCATCAGTACGTTGGTACAGTAATAACAACAATATTTATTACCAAGTTGTCAAAAACGATACGCAATGTCTAAGAAGCAAGACTAAAACTACATGGGGGTTTAGTGCAGTTAAATGACAACGGATAAACCCCACTCTCTCTCCCTCTCTCGCTTCAATGGCGCTGAAAATCGCAATCACCACATCATTCCCAATCTTCTTCCCTCCGCCGTCTCTCTCAACCCCTCGCCGGAGCTCCACCGAGCTCCGCCTCTCCCGCTGGAACAACGCCAACGCCGAGCCCTACGTCCGCCGCCAGCGCTCCCAGGAGCAAATCGAGCGCGAACTCCGCCTCCACCGCCGCTACGAAGCCATCACCAACCTCACCCACGATCCACCACCACCAACCTCACCCTACTCCTCCTCCGCCGCTGCCGATTTCAAATCCAACGGCACCCCTTCCTCCCCCTCACCCCCCTCGATCCCAGGTAAGCGCTCCAAATACTCAAACCCTAACCCTAACCCTAAGAAGAATCTCCACCCCGCGTTTCGAAGGGCCCCCAGGCCCAGATTCTCCCCGCAACCCGACCCTGAGAATGGAATCGCAGTCACCGATAGGGGGATTGCTTATAGAATCAAAGATGCGCCTTTTGAGTTTCAGTATAGTTACACGGAGACTCCAAAGGTGAAACCCTTGGCGTTGAGGGAGCAGCCGTATCTGCCGTTTGGGCCTGAGACGATGCCGAGGCCGTGGACGGGGAGGAAACCGTTGCCGGAGAGCAAGAAGAAGCTGCCGGAGTTTGACTCGTTTAAGCTTCCGCCGGCGGGGAAGAAGGGGGTGAAGCCTGTCCAGTCCCCGGGCCCGTTTTTGATGGGGTCGGGGCCAAAGCATACGGCGATGACGAGGGAGGAGCTGCTGGGGGAGCCGCTGTCGAAGGAGGAGGTGAAGGAGCTTGTGAAGGGATGTGTGAAGATTAGGAGGCAGCTCAATATGGGTTAGTTGCTTAGTCGTGTACTTACTAAACTTTTTTTGATGATAGTTCATTCCTGTTGTTTCAATGCTATGATCTAGAGGGAAAAGAAGAGATGGTGATAGATTGATATGATACATTCCATTATTGATGGGGTTAAGGAATTAGGAGTTATACTCGAGCAACGAGGAGCATTATCATCAATCTATTCATCAGCATAGAAGCATTTTCCTATCAAAACTGGGTTGGTTAATAACCAAGACCATGAAAATTTTTACTTACATGCATAGGCATGTCTATATATGCATGTAGTTATGTTCAATCGCCCTTTAATGGTGTACTTATCACCTATTCTCACTATTAGCATGTGCATTTGCAAATATGTCATGTCATAACAAGAGAAGAAATATTTTTCTAATTCTCATGCCCACAAGGATTATCGATACCGTCAAATGTGGCATGTTGCCAAGCTTCATATGACATGGCCAGGGACGGACCAAGGGTATTGGTCAATGAAGGCCACATAGATAACAAAAATCAATCATAAAGTCCAACTACATGATTTATAAAAATCATCTTATGAATTTGACGATAAATTTTAAATTAAGTCAATTAAAGATTTAAAAACACTTGCACCGTGAAAGAATTTATATATCTGTTTGCATCATACACAATCTAGATTTTTTTTCGAAACCAAGATGAACCTTTTGAACATAATTTTATTTGAAAAAATTTCTTTTTCTTTCTCAGTTTTTCAATGTGAGATTAAACCTTTTGTTTTACGAAAATATAAAAAATAAGAATCTTTATCTATTTAAATAAGTAATGGGGATGGGGTTGAGGCGGTTGCCCACAGCTAGGTGACGCACCCAGACCCATTAATGCCCACAAGACCCATACTATTTTGGCTGCTTCGACCTTAGCTAATTAATTGCGCTCGAGTGCAGCCAAAATAATCTTTTTAAATTAAATTAAACGTTAATTGTGTTGGTAGTTGGGAATTGAACATGGAGCTTATGCTAAGAAACAAAGCCATACTACCTCTTGAGCTAAACATTCTTTCTTCTTTGTTTGTGAAATATATGTGCTTAATTTTTTCAAAAGTCTGAACACTCATATGAAACGATATTGGTTTGTTTGTTTTTTATTCAAAAAATTATTAGTGGGGGCATGTGCTGCCCCCTTACCTATGGTCTTGGCCCATGGAGATAGCAATGTTGTTGGTATGGTTGTTATGGAACCTTTCTACAAAGTGCCACTGTGCCATTGGTGAAGGTGAGATATAATGAGAATGAGGGTAACTATTGAAAAAAAGGGAAATGAAGGGGAGGAAATTACAAGTAAAATCTAGGAGAATAGAAAATAACTGGAGAGGAACATTTGAAATGGAATGACAAGAAACAAACATGAAGAAGGAAAGAAGAAGGAAAAGTCGAAAAGAACAAATGATAGACATGGACTGAACTAGGACCTCACATGAGAATTTGTTTTGTCAGCAACTCGTGCACTCTTATAGTACCAACTATTTTTAAAATTTGGAAGGATCGATTTCACTCTTTTGGGCATTTTGATCTGAAATTTGCATTGAAGTCCTTTAAGTTAGATGCCTTTGACAGTTTGACTTAAATTGTTTGTTCTTTGTGTTGATGGATGCATCAATCTTTAAAGTTTTGATGATGAAAAAATTAATGCATAATGCTTCAGAAGGATTACATTGAACAACAAAGGGGAAAAAAGGAGGAACCAAAGAGTCCGTTCCGGAATCACATATTCAATCAATTCAATTCTTAATGAATATCATTATCGAAGGCTAGTTTTCGGAGTATGAAGATCTTATTTATAAACCAAAAATAGTCCTAATCTAACCAAAAATCAAATAGATAAATAACTTAAGCCAATTTCCCTGTCGAAATATAAACTTAATCAATCTCAGCTCTTATTCTAGAAATATAACCTCTCATGTGTGCTTTATGTTATGCGCTGTTCAGCAGTGCTGATCTAGTTTCAAAATGACATTCAAAATTCTAGAAATCATACCTCTTTTCTCTCTATAGGTAGAGATGGTTTAACTCACAACATGCTGGAGAACATACATGCTCATTGGAAACGTCGGAGAGTATGCAAGATTAAATGTAAAGGTGTATGCACGGTTGACATGGATAACGTCTGTCACCAATTAGAGGTTTGGAACTTTATATTTTATATTGTTCTATCTATAATTTATTTTACTGAAAAATATTTCTCTTTACTTAAGTATTGATAATTTTGCTAAAATCATTGGTTAACAATAATGAAATATATAATATTCATCAAATTTGATGGTCTCTTCCTGTTTTATTGACCTAGCGGTGTTCGATTGTTGTGTTGACAGAGAATTCAACATCCTATATGGACTTCTAGGAAAACATTGTTCTATATATGTTTGGTTTCAGGTTACGTTGTTATAAGGAAATTTCTGTGCTTACCATGGTAACTTATGGCCTATGTGCTGCAGTTCTTTCTTTTTAATCGATTATTTTGAAACCCCCATCCAAACATTTGAACGGATTACAAGTCATTCCCTAAATCAAGGAAGATAATACTTGTTTTTGCAACGCTAGGAGTAAGTTTTTCATGGTCCTAGTATTACTTCTAGCCAATGATGCTTAACTACATAGTTTTTCAATGGTCCCTTCCTAAAAATGTAGCTGCGATTAATTCTTGAAATCTCAAACGATCATATCCATTGACAGGTTTGCATCTTTCTTTCTTTCTTTCTTTCTTTTTACCGACTTAAGCATTGGAAGCTTCTCTCGCTCAGTATGTTGGTAAGCATCAACCTTACCCTCGCTATTAAACTTGAACCTGATCCATTCTAGGGTCAGGTGTAGTTCTTTAATCCAATTCTACCCGATCATGATATGCCTCTAACTGAATCCAGGTTAGATGGTATTTGGTTGAATGCTTGAAGGAAGAACAGGAGAGCAACATGGAGGGGGTAACTGGATGAATACTGTTGCTTTTATTGTTAATTGCTTGATATACTTAGTTTCTACGTTCACCCATCCTCAAACTAAAATTACTGAAGGGCGTCATGGAGAAGATATAGAAGATCTATTGAATTCTGAGTTCATCATGGAGAAGAACAGTTTTTATTATAAAAATGAACGTGGTGCAAGAATTGTTCAATGGTCACGTCCAGCATTTTGTCATTATAACAAGGTCTTTGCATACTTTTGGGGCAAGATCCTGAAAAGGCGATCATTTTCTTTTATCTCATCTTTGCTTTCTCTTTTACTGTCCAAATTGCTTAATTTAAGGTCACAATAGTTAACTAATTGTATCCCACATTTAATCTCATTAGATATTAAACTTTCCGACTTGTATGTCACCTTAAATTGCCCACCTACACACACACACAAGCAAAACACGTGTTAAGATGTAGTTGCAAACTGGTATAAAATGTTAATTTTGTAACAATTGTCTGACATTTGCCCACGGAATAACCAAGGTTTCTATACACGTCCATATGGATACAACTTCATATTTATGTGTCGTCTAGCTAGTAAGAAATATATTACACACTCAGAAAAGATCTGATATGGGTATTGTAACAGTTGTGCTGCATCATGTTATGACCCCTCCTATGCATCTCTGGACAGGAAAAAACTGGTGGAAAGATTATATACAGTAAAGGAGGAGTTATTTTCCTGTTTCGTGGCAGAAATTACAACTATAGGACCAGACCCAGATTCCCTCTAATGCTTTGGAAACCTGTGACACCAGTATATCCGAGGTTGGTTCAGCGAGCTCCTAAGGGTTTGACATTGGAAGAAGCAAGTGAAATGCGAAAGAGAGGACGCCTACTCCCACCAATATGCAAGCTTGGTAGATATTTTTGGTTTCTTCTTTTTTCCCTTCTTCTCCACTTTATCCTGTATGGTTTTATGGATAGCATGACGTGAACATTTTTCTATACTTATACTTAAATTGTGTGGAGTTGAACGTTATGTTATAGATTAATATATATAGTTACACCACAACTCAACAACTTAAGATTTTGCTTTTGAATAAAGTGGTTCTTGAAACGGTCTAACCAGGTACTAAGTTCTAACCTTAACAGTTTATCAAAAAATTATATGCATTTAATTACCCCCAAATTTTTTTGGGTATTTACAATTGAGTGTTTCCATTTGAGGCCTTTCCAAGCATGTCCCAAAGGAACATGTTATTTATAGCTTGATGTATATTGTTATCCTACGACCCAATAACTTAAGCTTTTGGGTAAACATGTGGCTGAAGTGGTTCTTGACAGATTCACATTTTTTCCAAACTAGTTGGATTGGAGACTGAATATTTCTTCTTTCATACATTTTAAACAGGAAAGAACGGTGTGTACAATAACCTTGTAAAAAATGTCAAAGAAGCTTTTGAAGCATGTGAGTTGGTCCGGATTGATTGCAAGGATTTGAACAAGAGCGATTGCAGGAAAATAGGTGCCAAACTAAAGGTGGTTGTAATTTAAGAGCTAAATTATTTTATATCTTGTTTCCTTTTTATCATTTGGCTAAAAGCCTTTCTACACTTGGTCTATCAGGATTTAGTCCCATGTGTCCTAATCTCATTCGAATACGAGAATATACTTATGTGGAGAGGAAAAGAATGGAAGTCTTCGCTTCCACCGCCAGAAAATGTTCAAAATAAAAATCCAGATCTCATCGCTGATGAGCCTGCTACTTCTTCATCAAGTAGTATCTCAGATTTGGAAATCCAGGAGTCAGTGGAGTTAGTTTCTGAAATGAGCTCGAACAAAGAACTAATCTCCTCTGCGGTGTCTAATGAAGACAGTTCATCAGAAGAGGAGGAACTAAGCCCTGAATTACCTCACGGCAGCATTTCAGTTAATGAATCGTCGGTTCTGGAAGAAAGAAGAGACCTTTCTCATAATACATCGAGTGAGAGGACTGAAAGCCATGCAGATGAGAAAACGATGATATCAAGTAAAAGGGGATGCTTGGATGGAGTCGTGCTTCTTCTGCGGCAGGCCGTTGAGAGTGGCAGTGCTGTAATATTAAACAAGGACGAGCCATTGGATGCTAATATTGTCTACGAAAGGTCTCTTGCTCTTGCCAAGTCAGCGCCTGTGGGCCCAGTGTTTCAGCATAGACCCAAGAAAGTTGTTTTTCGGAAGAAAATTGTAGAAGAAAAGGCGGAGAATTATAATGAGGAGGAAGATGCGGAGGTTGAAACATTCACAATCTCTGAGAGAAGAAGCAAAGAAAAGAATTTTAGGAGTAGAAAAGGAGAAGATGCTAAGGAATTATTTTCAAACGCGGTTCCTCATGGGAGCTTGGGAGTAGATGAACTTGCAAAGCTTCTTGCTTAGATTTAACAAAACCAGAGAATTTATTGAACAATCTAGCATTTAAACGAACCAGAGAGAATTCAGAGCGAAAGAACCGATCAACTCAAAGAGGAGAGAAGGTATTTGAAGTGCAAGCAGGATCCGGTTATAGAGCCACAAAATGGTGTAACAGAGGAACAATTTAGGGTGATGCACTCATTGAAGATATCTATTCAATGAAGTACTTTCCCGGTGTCCCTTCAAGTTTTTCCAGTACAGAGCATTTACAGGTGTACCTTTAGAGTGAGTAATCACAACCGTGACTCGACGAAGATTGGTATGGTACTGTACTTGGATTGACTGTCATATAGTTTCATTTGTAGATACCATGAATGATACCTTTAAGATTGGTATGGTACTGTACTTGGATTGACTCTGCATTATTTAATCTGAGCTCTTGAACTTATTGTGATATAAATTTTATTTGCATTTCTGTCGCATGCAGTTTATTTTCATGAAATCTTTCATAATAAAATTCGATATTTATTTGGGTTGACACACTGTTATATTATATTTGAGCTGACCTTAAACCTATTGTCATTATATCAAAATATCAAGGAAAATGAAACCTTTGGCATGGTACAGAAAGCTGAAGCCAATAGTAGCGCCAATAATTTCTTATCCTTGAAGAATGCAAAAGCATTCATATTACAACCTTTCCTACCTTTAGTTATCAAAACTATTCATCTTTAATTAGTTGTGTTAATTTGCACAACCAAGAGGGGAAGTGAACGAATACAACACCAAACAGAGAGAGAGAGAGAGAGAGAGAGAGAGGAAAAGGAATTCGATGTAATAAAATTTCTTCAATATTTGATAAGTGTGAAAAAGGTACAGACAACATAATGAACTTTGGCTACAATTTTCTCTCTCAAGTGAACCGAAATTTCTACACTAAAAAGAAACCAAGAAATGAAAGCAAAGAGCTTCAGTTGAGTCACTCCTCTTATCTCTTTTGGTTTCAATTCCTTTCAATCACTTGTCATAATCTAAACTAAAACCTCTTCTCTTTTGGTTTCAATTCCTTTCAATCACTTGTCATAATCTAAACTAAAACCTCTTCTATTTTAGCCACATTATCCTTGTTAGAATGATAGCTGCAATACTCCTCTACTTATCCATAAATGTAGCAAAGAAAATATCATAGACTTGACAACAAATCTTTAACTAAAGAAAAATGAAGACAGTGATATCTGCTAATTTTGAGTAATTTGAAGCTGTTTATCAACCAACATGATTAATGTAGTTATTCAAAAAATGTTGCAAAGTTAACAGAACCAAGGAAAATGATAGAGGAAGATTGAGTCAAGAAACTTCTTTCATGAATGTGGACTCATTGTCTTTTCATGAGACTCAAGCTGTTTTTTCACTACAAGAACAAATTGAAAATTGAAAGGACCATAATTTGTCAACTATCTCCCTTCTTTTTCAAATGTTTTACAAAGTTAAGTTTTATAGAAATATATATTTTTTCAATTTTCTCGGATGAAAATATCAGTAGTTTCCTTGATAGAAAACTTGCATTATTCCTTCCTAGACAATCACCAGCAAAACTTATATATGAAGCAGAAATTGAAAATCGTCAGTCCTTATTCCCCTTTTATTTATCAATCCCATACCTCTTTACAATTGCATGCAGATAACAAATAAATCTAATATATAAAAGAGTCGTTTACCTACTAAATATCCTGAAATAATAATCCAATAAATACCAAAGAAAACAATAATTCCCTCGAGGGGGAAAAATTTATAACCTAAACTCCAATCTTAGTAGCTCCCTTGTCGTCACCATCGCCTTTGCTCACAATGTTCTTCCAGTACCAGTGTTTCTCCCAAAGATGAGACATCTCCTCGATCGGAACCTGTTTCGTCTCTGGCAGAAGAAGGATTATAAACAACGACATGATAACGATCAAGAAACCGAAAAGAAGGAAGACGCCCCAACGGAGATGACAAAGAGAAGCGAGAAAGCATTGAGCTATGGCAGCGGTGAAGAAGAGATTGACGCAGACGACCATGCTTTGGCCCGCGGACCGTGTTTCTAATGGGAAGATCTCGCTGGGGACTAGCCACCCGAGTGGTCCCCATGCCCAGCCGTAGGCCACGACGAAGAGACAGATTGAGATCACAAGGAGGAGGGCTAGGTTGTGTGGGAGTTCGACACCTTTGCCAAAGCTTGTTGCTAGGGTGGTAGCGACGATGACCTGTCGGGGAAAAAAAATCAATCAAAATCAATCGTTTCAATGCCAAACTTTTAATCTAAACTTTTAGGGTGGGCTACACCAAATTTGATCATCAAGACTCTTGTTGAAGTTGGTTTTTGGCTAATGTAGAACTCTAAATATAGGGATGAATTCTCCAAAAACAAATTTTGTTCAATTTTAATGAGATCTAAATCACTATAATACCCTTTTGATTGAAAAGAAAAAAAATGGACAGTGCATCCTACTTACCATGCAAATGATCATCTGAATCCCTGCTTCAATAAAAAAGAACCTCCTCCCCAATCTATCAACCAACGACATCGAAACCAAAGCCCCAAGAACAAGCATCGAGCTTGTAATAATCGAAGAATACAGCGCAGCCCCCGACCCAAACCCCAGGCTCTGAAAAATCACTGGCGAATAAAAAAGAATCGAGTTCATCCCCGATAACTGCTGAAACGCCGGTATCCCAAGCGCCCCGATCACAAGCTGCGGCCGATTCTTCGGCTTAAACAAATTCCTGAAAGGATGTTTCACTTGCCTCGCCGCTTCACTGGCATCTTTAAGATCCTCAAACTCCGCGTCAACCTTTTTCGTGCCTCGAACTTTCTCGAGGACTTCTCGTGCTTTGTCTAGTTTCCCTTGTTCAACGAGGCTGTTGGGGGTTTCGGGTAGGAATATTCCACCGACGAACATTAGGGTTGCAGGGACGGTGGCGAGGCCGAGGGAGAGGCGCCAGCCCCAGGGGTGGATTTGTTCGGTGTAGTAGTTGATGATGTCGGCGACTAGGATCCCAAGGCAGGTTGTGAGTTGGAACAGCTGGTTAACTGCCCCTCGGATTTTCGGAGGGGCGATTTCCGAAAGATATAGTGGAACTGCCTGTTGATGGTGATAAAACAAGTTAGAAATTTAAGAAGGATTTTAGAAATGCTTATCATGGTCATTTAACTGGTCTCTTAGCACCTACAATAACAACAATAGCAACAAACCTTCATCTCAAATTTTTGGCTCCTTCTCCATTCTGCTCTATCTAGGGCCATTTTCTTAATTAAGTTTACCATTAATATATCTGGCATCCCTAAATTAGTAGACTTAGCTCAAGTGTTATGTGGTAATAAACGAGCTGAAGGGTGATAAGTGCTAGATGATATATAACTGAATGGTTTTTATGCAATTGGAAGATCATAATAAGATTTCGACGAATCTTTCTTTTGCTATTATTTATACAAAAATAATCAAGTTTAAGCCTATGAGGATGTTGATTTGAAAGTCGAGCAATTAAACGGAAATCTACAAAGCTACTTGGTTGTTTGATTCTTTTGTATACCATATGCACATTATTTATTATAGACTTTGAATACATGGAGAATATCAAGATATATAAACTTATATAATCATTATCAAGAAGCTTAGGATACAAAGTTAGTTTAGCATTCACATCATAAAAGGAGTCATGTGCAATATCATAAAAATAGGAAAATGCAGGAGTTGATGTCAAAAGAGATGGACTTTCTAGGAATACACATGAACTTTGTGATAAATATTTCTCTATTGTGAGATTGTATTACATGTTTCTGTCTTAAAATTGATCGTCACCTGATTTCCAAATCCGATGCCGATACCGAGAAGAATTCTGCCGATAATCAACATAAAAACATTAACGGACGCAGCATTCACAAGCCCACCGAGAAAGAAGCTAACTGCGCCGGTCATGATGCTTATCCTTCTCCCATATTTTCTCGTCACGAGCGAGGCTCCAAACGTCGAGAGAAGTCCGGCGAAGTATAGAGATGATGTGAAGAGTGTGAGGACTTGGCTGTCGTATTTGCAGTAGTCGGTTTCGTAAAGATGCGCTTGCTTTCGTTCATACACCTGGGGGAAGAAGTGCTTCAAGAAATCATCCATTGAAGTCACTCCACCTAAATTTTATCACACAAGGGAAAATGAAAAATAAAAATGATCACATATATGGAATTCAATGCTTATTTTGATGCTTATTGTATATCCTCATACAACCAAATGAAGTGCAAAGGAAAATTCATTGATGACTAAGGACTACTCAGTCATTTGCCAAAGATCACACAGTGATAAATGGATACAACTAAAACTAAAGAAGATATATATTTATTAGGGACCACAAAATAGGTTGAGATAAAGATCAAGGACTATACAATCATTTGCCAAAATCCCCATATTATAGTATCACACAGTGACAAATATTCATACATGAAACTAAGGGCACTTCCATGAATCATTAAGCGCTATCCAATCATTTACTTGCCAAAGATCCCATATTATTGGATCACAAAGAGATGCAGTAATTTTTCTAATGATTCAATACTCTCCAAACAAAGAAAACAAATCTCAAAAGATTCTCGTTGAATATTCACAAAAGACAGTAAGATTTTTACAGATACCCCACAAATCTTTTGACACCTAAACGCCATAAAAGCATGCAAAAAACGAAACCCAGATCCAAAATTCTTGGAAAAGATAAAAAGATCTAAACTTTATGATTTTTTTATATGTATATATAAAAAGAGCTCACCAGAAACACCAAGATCATAACCAAAGAGTGAACCACCAAGAGATCCAACAATACAAGCCAAGATGAAGTAGCCTGTGATTCTCCCTTCATATTGATCTGCTCTCTTCCCTACATCACCTCCCACAAAACCCCCTGCCATTTTTTTTGGATCTCTTTCTCTCTCTTAAATCTCTCTACCTCTTGATTTTCTAATGAAACAGAGCCCTCTGTTTTTATAGGCAGAACTGAAACCTCAAAGGGGCTCACTCACAACTCACAAGAGTCAACAACCTGTAATCTGTTCAGCTTATTTTTGGAAAGAGGAGAGGGAGAGAGTGGATAAAAATGTATGATGATGCAGCTCCTTTGTATTTTAGATGAGGAGTGGATTTTTTTGGGATAAAATGGATAAATTTAGTTATAAAAATCTGGAGAATTTTTTGGGAATTAGTTGGCATGGAAAAGAAAAATGAGGTTTACGAAACTCCTTTGATGTGATTGCTATTCAATTTTGAATTGATGTTGGGGTTTATATATTTTGAAATATTGAGAAAAATGAGGTTTACCATGCTCATCATAGAAAAAAGAGTACATGATCTCATCGAACCATTCTGTATTGCCGCAGAGAGCCCTGAACTGAGCGACATGTTGATGGGGATTGCCCGTCCCCTTGTATACGTGGAACTTAAGAATCGTGTATCCTGGCGGGTACTTGATCTGATCGTACCATCCTGGATATGGTCGTCCAGTTCTGACGACTTGGCCGGTCGCTTCATTTGCTTGATGGGCTCGTATCTGTTGAGCGATATAATCATCCAGCGTAGCTTTGGAGATGGTCTCCTCCTTGGCTACTGACAGAACCGGAAGAGGATTTGACGTCTCTTCTCTGTCATCTTCAATTATTACTGGAGGATCTTCGGCTGGAGGGTTCGGCTGGATCATCATGCCCACCATATCTTGGAATAGAAGGGCCATTTGTTTTATGTTGGCCGCTTGTTCCGCATCCTCTTTGTCCTTCTTCTCAAGCATTCTCCGAAGGAATTCGGCATCAGTTTCCTGTTCATGACGTTGCTCCGAGAATGTCTCCGGACTTGCTTTTGGTCCAGTGAGTGCGGCCATGGCTGTCAGCATCTCTTAGAGCTTTTGTTGTTGTTACTCCTGAGCCTTAGTTATTGATCGGGTTAGCGGTCGGTGACCCGTAGACGCACGGCTTTCCTCTTGTCCGGAAGCCATATAAACAGTATGCACCACCATGCCTCCAGACTTGGGGCGTTTGGGTTCAGTGCCCTTACGATTCGTCGCGGACACGGGGATTTTCTTCGGCCTTCTTCTTTTGTGGACGGTCAAAGTTGAGGGGGCCGTTGCAGCGGACACCCAAGTAGATGACATCTTTTGTGGCTTGACAGGGTGGTCCTCTTCTTGCCGAACTTTCATCTTTTTCTGTCGGCGGGGGTTGTCTTGATCAATCACGGAGTATTGGACCCGTCGTCAGACCTTGTGAATTTTAGAGGACAGCCGCTGAGAGGGCTGCTCCAGCTTTGCCTTTGTAGTGCTCTCCACAGGTGGAGGAGATCTTTTTAATACAACAGTTGGAGAGTTTTTGCGCACCCTCCTAAGTGGTTCAAAGTTGTTTCCAGTTGGAACAACAACATCGATTTCCACCATCGGAGCTGCTGGAGTCAGTCCAGATGGGGAACTGCCCCTAGCTTTCCTTACTCGGCGCCAGTGGCGACGTCGAGCATGCCTTGCAGACGGTATCTGTTCAATTATGGGAGTGGCTTCATCATGCCCCCTGTCTTGGTGAAGAGTTGCCGTTGGTGCCAGCATATTAAAAACCGACGTCCGTTGAGTGGGGATGGCCAACCTGTCGAAGGCAGACTTCCGAGTTGGGGAAGCAGCCTTAGTGATTTCGCTTGGAGTGGGAATTGGAACGGCCAGTCTTGTGAAGACCGACCCCTTAACAGGAGAAGCCGCTTTGACGACTTCAGGAGCAGGAATGGCTATCCGCTTCGGGATAACCTCTTCTGGTATTGCAGGCTTCTTCGTGGGCCCACATGAGATTCGGCCCAATCTTTTAAAGACTGAGGCGTTGGATTTGGGCGACCCATTGAGAGGGGCCGCGGTAGTTGTGAGCCGATCAAGGGCCGACTTCTTCGGAGCTTCTTGCGACGGCAGTGGGGCGTTGAAGCTCATTGGTGGGAGCATGGTCCCAAAGAACAGCCCAGTGGTGGCTTGCGTCGCATGTTCCACTGGCATCGTGAAAACAGAGGCCGCTTGAGGCCCATAAGTCTCTCATCCAGTAAGGACGGAGTGGGGGTTGTTGCAATTGTTGCAGTTGGTGCAGTTGAAAGCCATTGATCTTCTATTTTATGCACGAAGCAAGACACCAAATCTTAGTACCTCGAATCCAGGGCAACCATAGCAAACCGCGATTCGTTCGCGAAACACGACACACGAAGTGTGGAGTGGAAAGAGGAAAAAGGTCCCACCGGGCATGCCAGAATCCGTTCACCGCCGGAAACCGGGAAGACATGAACGTCTTGCCTGAATCTGGGGGCAGATGCTATTTGGTTTTATCCGTCCACCTCTCCGAAGATGCTAAGTTGATTTATGGCACCATGTATCGAAGGTTTAGACGGATACGACCGATGTAGCAGACTTCGTCAGATTCCCCCTCATTGTAAGTGGTTTTTGATTGTGGAGACGCTTTTCCCTGCAGGCGCAAGCCCCTGCAGTTAATTACTCTACCGTATCTTTCTCCAGATGGTCACTTCGTGTCGTATGTGTATGTTTTGTTTTTGGTTGCCCGTGGATTGTATACGGAGACTAATTTATGTTGTCACCCGTAGGGCGTGGATTAATCTAAATCCGTATCTTCTTAGATTTGGATTTTGGTTGGGTTTAAGGATCGTTAATCTCATTTGAAACTAAGATCGACTTAAACGTTTGTTGAGGATACATTAGTCTAATTTTTAGACTAATATCTACTCAACGGGATCATTTAGATCCAACAAAAGAGCATTTGGGTTCTATTGTTTAGTTTAGGGACATTGCGGTACATAAGTTTAAGGACATCATAGTCCGTGGTAGTTTAGAGACATCATAATCTGTAAAGTTTAAGAACATCATAGTCCATGAGTTTAAGGACCCCACAGTCCTTAAAATTTAAGGACATCATAGTCCATGAGTTTAAGGACCCCACAGTCCGTGAAGTTTAAGGACATCATAGTCCATGAGTTTAAGGACCCCACAGTCCATGGAGTTTAAGGACATCATAGTCCATGGGTTTAAAGACCCCACAGTCCATGAAGTTTAAGGATATTATAGTCCATGGGTTTAAGGACCCCACAGTCCATGGAAAATCTGGTTGTCGAGACCCGTCACCTCTCTGAAGTCGTTGGAAAATTACGACATATATCAGAGTAGTGAAGAGATATACCCTTGAACCAATATTGGTTGAGAGATCTGTAGTCCAGTTCAGGACTAAGATCAAAGATTTATGAGCATATGAGCTCAATTAATCCGAATTAGGGATTTATGGCCAACTTGGGCTCGGCCTATTCAGTTAAAATGTTGAACATTTATTTGGGCTTAGTCCATTTTTATTTAACAATGCTGAGCATTGATTATGGTCCTGGCATCCTTTTTTGTCTTTTATTGAGTGTTGAGCATTCATTATGGCTATGGGCCTTATTTAAAGAACACTTTATGTTCTCCCAGCGCACACGTGAGGAGCACGTGGCGCGCTTGGCGCTGAGCTCCAGATTTAAAGCGCTGAGGCGCTTCCTGTGGGATAGCACACACGTGAGGAGCACATGGCGCGCGCTTGGCGATGAGCGCTAGAAAATGAGCGCTAATGCGTTTCCTGTGAGGTAGGGCACACGTGAGGAGCACGTGGCGCGCTTGGCGCTGAGCGCCAGACCATGAGCGCTAAGGCGCTTCCTGTGAAATAGCGCACACGTGAGGAGCACGTGGCGCGCTTGGCGCTGAGCGCCAGACAATGAGCGCTGAGGCGCTTCTTCTGAAGTAGCGCACACGTGAGGAGCACGTGGAGTGCTTGGCGCTAGTCATCAGATTTGGAGCGCTGAGGTGCTTCTTATGAAGTAGCGCATACGTGAGGAGCACGTGGCGCGCTTGGCGCTGAGCGCTAGTCAATGAGCGCAGAGCGCTCTTGATCAATTTTATGCTCTGAGAATAAAGTTCTCGTTCATAGGAGACTTTGTCTCATAGATCTAAGAAGCTAGGTTCTTATTTTTATAGGAGATGTCATATTCTCTTATGTTTTCTTTTGTGAAAGACTTTGTCTTTGTAGATTTGTGTTCCGAAGAGAATTGAATTCTTCTCCCTCATTTTTATGATGAGATACTATGATCTCTTTTTATTAGATAAAAGATTTCTGTCTTTATAGAACTATGTTCTTCTTCCTTAATGAGATGTTTCTTATCTCTCTGTTTTTACCTTGAAGAAAGTTTCTTCTCAGAGCTTGCTCTTCTTTTTGAAATTTCTCAAAGTTTGTGGGGAGTGGGGGGGGGGGGGTTTCCTCTCTGCGAGACTTAAAGTCTTGGATCCTTTTTATAGGGGAGGCTGATTTGTTGAATCAGTTGAAGAGATCTTTTCTCTAATTGATTTGGGGATATTTCCCACCGTTGGATCTTTGATCCTATGGCTTCTGTTTTACAGAAGACAATTTTCTTGTTTTTTAATAAGATTGGGAAATATCTTCCCATACAGAATTTATTCTGTATCTTGGTGATTTTTAATCACCATTGGATCATTGATCCAACGGTGCTCTGATTTACAGAGCACAATTTTTCTTGTTTGGAAAGATTCTGAGGAGTATTTCCTTAAAAGAATTTTATTCTGGTAATTTGATGATTTATCATCTTCGTTGGATCTTTGATCCAACGGTGGAGAACATTTAGTTCTAGCGCTTGGCGCTCTTGTGCCTTGCACGTGAGTGCTATTTCAGAGTCTTTGACTCTTAGCGCTGGCGCACTTGGCGCGAGTGCTCTCGTGCTTTACACATGAGCGCTGCTTCAGAGCGCTGCTTCAGAGCGCTGGCGCTCTTGGCACGAGCGCACTCGTGCTTTACACGTGAGCGCTGCCTCAGAGCACTGGCGCTCCTGGCGCTAGCGCACTCATGCTTTGCATGTGAGCGCTGCTTCAGAGCGTTGGCGCTCTTGGCGCTTTTATGAAGCACTGCTTCATTTCAAATTTCAAAATTTGAACAGAGCTTTACTCTGATTGGGGGAAACAAATGCCCCCTCACGTGGCTCACACGTGAGTGCAGCGGTGGCAGCATCTCCACCATTAGATCAACTTAGAAGTTGAAACGGCTCTCAGTGCCTATAAATAGGGCCTTTGGCCTTTGAGGTGACCTATGTTCATCTTCTTGCTTGTTTTTTTCTGAGAATTAATTCTCTCTCAGAGCATAGCTCTTTATCTTAAGAACTCTTAAGAGTCAAAACTCTACTTAATTTTTGGTAAGGTTTGAACTTATTAATAGAGCTTTGCTCTTCTCAGATCATTTATCTTAAAATATTTTTAGGGTTTTACCCATTAACAGAGCCATGCTCATCTTTAGATCACAGATCTTCAAGTTTTAAACTTTTTCTTAGGGTGATTTTAGCCCATGAATTTGAACGTGAAGAACTCTTAGAGTTTGTTCATAGGATTTGAAGATCTTGAAGTTTTTAGTAAAAGCTTTTCTTTTAGGGTTCTTGATGGATTATTCCATCTTCCTCGCAGAGCATTGCTCTTTAGAATTTTTGGGGGGAATTTTATTCCCTTCATAATTAATTATGACAGATGTCATATCTGTTCCAGAGTGCTGCTCTCAAGGGAGATTTACTCCTTGGCCCAAGAGGTGCTCATTAAATGAGAATCCTTTTAGGATCTCTTCATTTAATGACTGTTCTCATCAAATGATCAGACTGTGTAATGATGAGCCATCATCTAGATCGTGTGGGTCCACCTTGGTCCCTTTCCACTGCATTGCAGTGTGGCATGAATTCAAAGTACCAAGTCCCAGAATTTAAGTTATAGCATTGACGGCTAATTTTTTGTTCTTTTTCGCGCAGGTACTATGTCTTTCGATATTTTTTTCCCATTCGTCCGTTCGGAAAGCGGATTCCCTGGAGCGCCTGTGGATAGGGAAGTCTTCGCGTTGATCAAAGATCACGACCTGGAGCAAAAGAATCTCCATTTATGGGGCAGATGGTACGATCAAATTATCAGGGGCCGACAGAGCTTTTCTTGCGCGGCACCTTCGGAGCCTATTTCGGCGATCCCTTATGCTGACGTACCTCCGGTGAACTATACTGTGGAGGAGGTCAACTGGACTTTAGAGGGTCTCCTTCAGCCTGCTATGGCTGCGATACCCGTACAGCCGCCGACGACTTTGGATACTCTAGGGCGGCGTATATACCAGGGCGAGTCACACCCTTGGAGACAGCCGTACATGATAGGCCTAACTCCTCGTCATCCAGCTGGGTATTTGCAGTGGGCCCGCTACATTCTGTCGGCCAAGAGATCATTGCTGCTGAAGTTTGGGTTGTACAACGCCATTTACGCGTCTCTCTTCCAATATTCCGCGCCTCCTATATGGTGGGTCAAAGCTTTTCTGGAGCAATGGAATATTCCGACCCACACCTTCCTTCTGTCGGATCGAGAGGTTTCGATATCTTTGGAAGAGTTTGCGGAGATCTCTGGCTTACCCGTTAGGGGAGAACACTACGAGGAGTTGCTTCCTACGGACGAGTACATCTTTACCACCAAATCGGTGGTAATGGGTCTTACCCCGGAGAGCGCCATTCAACACCAATTTCCGAGCTTGATCAAGGTGTTGAATATATACGAAAGCCTATTTCTGGAGTCCGGAGGGCATGGAGTCAGCTACGCAGACTTTATCGCTCGCTTTCTTCGTCCGGAAGCCTTATCGAAGCAAGCTGCGCTGTTCGCCAAGCTTGACGATCCGTTTGGTTTTGTTTTGGATAACCAACCGACGGCGGAGGCAGATTTAAAAGGTTTCTTTAGTCCAGTGACTCCCGTTATTCCATTCGCGAAGCTTGTCGCCCCAGATGTCGATGAAGAGACGTTCGTGCTGGGGTTCATTGGCTTATGGCTAAACTGGTTCGTGCTTCCTATGCACCCTCGTTATATGAGGCCATCAGTCTTCTATCCAGCCCATCGTATGGTTGCGGGAATCCAAGTGGCTATCGGGATTGCTGGGTTGGCACACCTGTACCATGGTCTCAGCTTAGCGGCGGACACCACTCAACCGGGGGTACAGCCCGTCACTTTCTCGCTGCATTATTTTATGTCATGGATCGAGCTGCACGTACTTGGCGCTTTTGGTGCCCATAAACGACCTCGTTTCTGTGACAATTACAACTTCTCTCGGATTATGCGCTTAGTTGACGCGTCCGTTTTAAATCCGTCACAGCGGAAGGCTAGGGGTGTGCTCCTTCGTCCTCGTACGGTTGGAGATGGTATGACCTTTGTCGACAAGATTTTAACCATTGGCAAAGATTCCTCAAAAACGGTGTAGCCTCTGCGCGATACTTTTAAAGATGGGGCCTCTATCTTGAAAGCTCGGGAGATTCTTCATTTATACTCAATCAGGCCGGGCTTCCTCGTGTTTAGGTAGAGTGATTCGACATTGTTCATGAGGTACAACCTGCACCGTTTCGTCCAACAATCAAGCAAAAATCAGGGCGTACCACTCGAGGCCTTCCTAGTCGAGCCAGTCGCCACAGAAGAAGGTATTCGGAACGCATTAAACCATTTTATGCGATTGAACATCGGATCCAATTTCTTTATCAGTGAGCCATGTTGCGTTCCCCGAATCTTGAACGTATATGTGGCGTGGTATCAACATTCGATGGGCGCCGTTATTAAGGAGGAAAAGCGATTATTTCTTGATCGCAAAGGCACCGCCCCCGCTGGTAATCCGGCTGTTCCCTTGAAGCGACGGACCATCGTCCGTCCTCCATTGAAAGAAACTGCTGTGGCTGTGGTACCTCCTGTTGTGCCTGAGCTGCCCCTACCCCGTGCTCCTGTTGAAGTAGTAGCTGTGCCGTTTCCTGAGTCCGGCGTGGGTGCGGAGATCGGGACTCGCCGCCCGAAGTTGCCTGCTAAGCGCAAGCTTGTATTACCGGCTGCCGGCACTCGCTCGCAGAAGAAAAAGAAGTCGATACTTTCTGCAGACGTCGTATTCGGCCAGGAGCCTCATGCTCCTTACAGCGAGGGCTTAAGTGAGTACGGGACCAACGGGGGTTTATTTATGGCGCCGGATGATACCGATCTAGAGGCTGCCATTGCAGCTTCTGAGCGACTAGCCAGCAACAAAGCAGGACTGGTCACTCTCGCACAGTCAGGTAGACTTCAGTATTATTCTTCCGCGGTTGTATATATTTTTTATTGTTATACTTTGACTGACGTTTTCTTCTTTAACAGGCATCTCCGTCGAAGAGGCTCTTGCAGCTTCCCTCAAGACTTTTGAAGAGGTAGAGAGGCTTCGCACTTCCTTGGGCCTCGGTATATTTCGGCTCATTGTGCCTTCATTCTCCATTTTTTCATGGGTAGTCTAACCCATCTTTTTCATCTTATTGCAGGGACTATCTCGACTCAGGTCATCCCGAGTGCAGTGCCAATCCCGCATGGTGGCGCGGTGACGCTTCCAGAGTTGGCTGCTGAGGTCCCGGCTCTCCCAGTACTGCCAAAATATGCTTCACTTAAACAGCCGATGATGGACGCCGTAGAGGCTCCAGAGGCAGAATTTGGTTCGGACGATGACGTCTCCTCGGCGGAGGTCTTAAGGAGATCAACTCTCACGGCCCAGGAAGAAAGGAAGCGCAGGAGGCGTGCAACAAAAGAACGTGACGCCGCCTTGGCTGTAGGTGCCGGCTCAAGCACCAGTCCGTCTGTCGCTATTCCTCTGGAGGATGCTCCAGCTGCCCTGTCTACCGCCCATAGACAAATGGTGCGCGCGGCTCGGGAGGAAGCCGAAAAGCCGTCCCAAGGTAACATAATACTGGGTCTTTTTATTAGAAATTGATCTTCAAATTCTCATATATCATATCCTGCAAGGCCAAGTCCTGGCGATGAGGCGGCAGGTGAAATGACGGCAACCACTAAGCCTGAAGCGGCTACTCTTTCTCAGGAATCCGTGACTGCCCTAATTGCCACTCTTTCGCCTTGCGGTTCCCTGCCATCGGTTGGCTTTGCGATTGTCGCGACGGCCCTCGTAAAATCAGGGGACGAATCCACTGGTGCTGAAACCATTCTACTGAAGGAGAGCGAAGAAACCGCAATGCCCAGTGATGCTTCCGTCGCAATTTTGGCTGATGAACTATCAGGTAGGTCTCGAGTCGCTGTTTACTTTTGTTTCAGAATCCCTTTCGGATCCTTCTGATAACATTTTGTTCATTTCGAATGTAGGTGCGGTGAGCGCTGAGGTTGTGCCACCTGAAGAAGCGTCACCAGTTGCCACTCTGACGGTCACTGTCCCTTCGCCTCCTCTTATGTCCTCTCAAATGCTGGAAGGTATGGGTTTGCGATTAATTTAAATCGGGGATAGCATCTTCCGTGTGCTGACCATGTATCGTCGCAACCTTGCAGGAGTTCTCTTCGATCATCTTTATCAGGTGCTGAACCCGCATTTCTCTTTCCAGTCGGAAGTCACTTCACCTGCTGGTGTCGGTGAGTATAGTTTTTTTTAAAAACCGACATCCTTTCCTTTCTTTTACGGACGACCGTGTCGTTGTTAATTTTGAATTGATTGCAGTACTACAAATTGAAGGAGGGGACGAGAGAATCGTCGCGCCACCAGTACTCCCAACTCTACCACCTGTCGTAGCCGGTATAGTAGCCTTCATCGCTCTTGCATCTTTTTTTATCTCTTGAGCCGATATCTAACTATGATTTGTTTTGCAGCAATCGCGCCGACTCTAGCTCCCTTCGAGTCTCAAATTCCAATACCGGCAGGGCCCTTTGTTAAACGCCCATCTTCCAGGGGTGTTGCGAACAGCTTGCGAATGTTAGGTGAGTTCATCGAGGATCTTGACGCTGAGGCTTTCACATTTGCTGCAGATTTTGCTGCTAAAGTTAATCTCATGTTGGCGATGCTCGCGAACTTCCACAGCGAGGGTGTAGGGTTAGCATAGCACCTTGTGAAGGTTTTGGCAAGCATCAATCATGCTATTTTAATATTTTTGGGGTGCTAAACAAACCCTAACCAAGATCTTAACTAGAGAATTAAGGTTAACTTGCATGTAAACAACTTTATATCTAAGAGAGAGGGATTACAACCTTTTTAGTCCGTTCTTTCGCTTCATAAGTTCCGAGTAGCAGTCCCTTCGCCGCGATCCATGAACTTCCGGACTCTAGAGAAGCTCCACAAGTCGAATAATGCATACTTGCTTAAAGTCTTCCTTTTCAAAGATGATCTACCTTGAAGAATCTCAAACACAAGCTCTCACTTCTCTAATCAAGTATTAGTGAAGTGAACACCCTAATCTAAGTGGCTAGAATATATGAGGATGATGAAGTAGGAATTTTTCTCTCTTTTGTTTTCAATTTCTCACTTTAAATCATCACATCACAAAAAGCTAGAAAGCTTTTTCAAGGAAGAAGAAGAAGAAGAAGAAAGCTTTTGTGATGAATAATAAATTGTTGTGGTTACAAATGACAACCATGAGTTAATAAATGAAGGAATTAACTCATGTAGAGAATAAACTAGAGTTAAGGGTTTGGGTTGGGTTAACAAATATCTACACAAAATATCAAAGCAAAATGACAAAAGAAAAACTTTATGAAAAAGCTAACCCAAATCCAAACCCTAACTTTGTTTAAACTTAACAGCCATGTTGCATTTGTAACCCTAACTTGTTACAATATTATATATCACTTATACAATATATTTTGTAACAAAAAAAATAATACAATTAACATATATCGCATATACATCAATGTATTATCCAGTGAGAAAATAAATCAATAAAGCGAGCTTATATTAGTTAACGTAATATAATATATCACATATATAATTATACATTAAATTATCGAATCAACTCTTGATCCGACAATCTGGCTATATTGCATATAACCGACTAATATAACATGTACCAATTCATCGAATCAACACTTGATCCGATGACCCGGCTATATCACATATACCCGGTCGATATCTCATATCGCGAGAATATAATACGGTATCTCATATCGTATTATTCTCGGTCCCGCACTTATCACATATGTGCTCCTACTCCGTTTTTCCTGAGCCAGGAAACCTCTGTGTAGGACTCTAAAGAATCGTCAATACGCCGGCAGTAGGTGACGATCATATCAAACACCCACAAGCTGCAAACGGTCAGCTAAACGTAACAGCCACCCAGGTATTGAGCGATCAGAAGATCAACAAGCAAGCCTGTACATTCTCCTGTGAATCCAATCAGTAAACACTACCGTACAGTCCGGTCTCTTCGTCTGATATGTTGCATATCTAGTCTAGGGGTGGTAAACGTCAGACCCCAGTAACCGATAAGTCGTGTCGATGTAAGGCTCATAACGGGTCGAGAAACTACTGATAACTCTTACCAGTAAATCTCCATATCAGCCCTGGTCAGGGACTTCCAGTTATAACCAATCGAACATAGCACAACATCAACTCCCTATACCGGACCCCTCCTATCGCTCATTGCCTCCATGTGATTCGGGACTGTACCCAAAAGCTACCGTTTTTCATGCCCTTTTGGACGTGGTAAGGTAGAAATCAAAGCACAGTGGGAATCACACAAGACTCTATGACGATCTCGGGTCTACAGACTAACCTGTACCGGTGTCACCGGAGAACTGCTATCTGACGATAGGTATAATACCATCCAGGAGTTCTCGGCGAGTCCATTCAGTGTACCCAGTCTCCACTGAGCACCCGTATACCATCTTTGATGTCCAACACCAATGGATATGGGATCATCCATCGCCCATCATATGGGTCAAGATGCGTATACGCTAGTCTACTCTAGAGTATCGATGCCCTGTCTCGATACACCCTCGACTAGGAACAGTTATAGGATGTACTCGTAGACTACCCTGGCCCCACTAGTATGATCTGTATCATAGTCCTAGTAGTCGAGTACATATCCTAAGGGCTTTATCAACACGTGATCACAAAACAGTATTTGTTAACATGTTAAGATAAAGTGAAACCAGATAGCATACTATCATATCGAGCAAGAAAGTCCTCTCTATATATATCCAAGCATCCACTATAATATACATCATATGTACAACAATGGCCTCTAGGGCATATATATAACTAACAATCTCCCACTTGCACTAAGGCCAGCTGTTGTAGTATCTCATACCCAACATCCCGAAGAGTCTCTCAAATTGTTTCTGAGGAATGGCCTTTGTCACGCCCCGCTTCCCGGTGTACGGCGAAGGGACGCGACGAGGTCCGCTACGTATATACTCAGAAGTATATACGCTAAGCGTATCTAAGCAATATAAAATAAATACACAAGAGACAAGGGATAATAAAAACAGCAACTTTTATTTATTAACATTCTTTTGTACAATGCATGAAAAGGAAATACAACTGAGATAAAAAGATGCCTAAACAGCGGCATAACAGGAAATGAAAAGTACTGAATGGAAAAGTGTACAATGAAACTACAGTGCTGGATCTTCGGCAAACTGCTCCAACTCTTCTGTAGATGGCTCGATCTCTGCCGGGTCCAAACCACCTGACGACATTCAAAGAAGAAAGAAATAGAATGTCGTCAGCGAACAGATCGCTCGGTAAGTCCCAAAGATGAGGGAGAAATAGACAGAGAGTAAGAGAGAGAGAGAGAGTGTCTTTTAATGTTGTATTATAATGTTGTAATGTTGTATTAACGCTGTTGTTTGTAGCCTGGTACAGAAGATGCCAGTGTATACGAGGGGAGCCCCACTTACACCGGGGACCTTGGTAACCTGTAGTATAAGGCTCCGTAGATAATACCACGGAACAACGGCATGGATGCAATTACGTCTTAAGTGACCACCTCGTGCCACCTTTAACATATTCCATACCAGTTTATCTCTTAAACCCCGCGATATTTTGTTTGTATTGTTATCTTGTAAATTGTATTGATTGTAAGATTGATTGACTGAACGAAACCATAATATTAGTAAACGGTTGTAACCGTAGAGTCATTTAAATGGATGTAAACTGGAGTTCATGTAAAAGGAATATGTATATCCATGGTTCGGTTCAGTCAAGTTGTATAGATTGATAACTGGATTCATGGATTCATGTGTTCATATTGAAGTGGAATATTGTAGATTGTAGATTGATCTGAATCATATTTAAGTTAGATTAATCAGACTCAAACCCGAGTCAGACAATTAGAAATGTAAGTCGAAATCTTGATTATTTCTTAAACCTATAATTGCTAGGGTCCTTAGGGTAATTTATAAACTTGAGGGGGTTTTATATAAAATATACTTTTATATACTTTTCAAAATACTCCCCAAGCATTTATTATTCGTCTTTAGAGTTGTAATGAGTTTGGATTTTATATTGTGATATTTCTAGTGAAAATATCCTAGTTTCATAAATAAAGGTATTTATCTGTAATATTGATTTATTTGAAATTCATGATATTTTAGTGTAAGTTTATTCTTGGGATTTTTAGAAAAGGTGGAATATTTATCTCATAACAAAATAGACATTTTAATGATAAATATACATATATTTATAAAAATAATTTTAATATATATATTTTATATTCTAAAAAATCTCATTTTCTTAAGATGTCGTATTTTAAATCTTTCGAGACTGAATGCTCCTTGCGGAGGTCTGAATCTCGCACTACTAAGCCCGAGGATGTGCGATAATCCGCACCATCCCGAACGGGTTCCCCAAGGTGGGTTGTAGCGGCGCTTTGCAAAGATTGTAAAATACTAAAACCTTTAGAAAACGGTTTTATAAAGTAAAAGGTATTTATTTGTAAAAATGTCAATTTTCCGTATTTTAGATTCTAGGGGTTCCTAAGTCAACTAGCATATTTCTAAATGGTCTAAATGACAAGTTGTTAGATACCTCAAATCGTCTCTTCACCGCCAATTGTGGCCAGGTAAGTACCAGTGAGGAAAGGAGGGATCCACTCATGAATCACCGTGAGTCGGGCCTTTTAAAGTTACCTTTCTCACTTGCCTAGCCTAGACACCACAAAGTCAGGTTTAGATAAACGACCGATGTCCACAACTTATTGTATTTTCCTAATAAGAGGTATTTATTTAAAAGTGTATCAAAACTAAATCTTTTAGAGATAGTTTTATTAAGTATATGGTATTTAAATGTAAATTCTTGTTTTCTCGTATTCTAAGGCTTCAATGATATTGTATTAGATTGTATGTAAGTGTGTGAGGAGGTAGGTCATTATCTCGTGATCTACTATAAATGTATAGCAAGTTTGATGGTGTTAAATGAAAGAGTGAATCATTGTGGTATTTAAGCGAAAAATACGGTAAATTGAGAAAGCTATCATTTCATGTGGTGAAACTTGTTCAAATTCTTTGATTAGTGTTTAATAGTCAACATGAAGAAGTTTAAGTATGATTGTATTAGTGAAAAGTAGAATTTTATAGGAAACCGAATCGGAAATCGGATTTGTTCCGATTCCGTCGGGTTTTGTAAATTCGTATTTTTAGAATAGAAAAAAGAGATAGAAAAGGGACTTACGGGTTTTTGATTACACTAGAGTGAGGGGAAACTAAAGGGATTGCCGATGCGTTGCGTCGTCGCTGGTAGTTCCTAAAAACGTCGCCGGAATTTCCGCCGGAATTTCGTCGGAGCTTCGCCGCGAGCTTGTTTTCAAAGTACACAACTCTTGGAAAATTTTGAGAGAGTGAGCTTAGGATTTTGGGATGAGAGGGTAGAGGGGAGGGGGTATATTTATAGGGTAGGCTAGGGGTAGGGTAGGTGAAGGGTTTTTAAATAAAAAAAATATATAGAAAATTCATTAAAAATTGGAGTAAATAGGGTATATGAAAGGTTTTAATGTAAAAATATATTAAAAAATCATTAAAATGGAGTAAATAGGGATTTCAAAGGTCTCTGAAACCGATCTAGGAATTTGAAGTGTACAGAGGGGTTTAGAAGATGAAGAGACACAATATTGAAGAAGGGAACTCGGCTGTCCGGACGAGTCCGGCCGGCGGCGCCGGCCCGAGTCGGGCCGAGTCAGGGCATGGGGAGGTGGGGGGTCGTCTAGTGTATCCTCTGGTATATTTAGTTTTTAAAGTGTAGTTCAATTTTTGGGAGTTATGGTGTGTGGACTGTTGGGCTTCCAAAGGATTTAAAACAAAAACAATATAAAAATAATGTGGGGCAAGGGATTTGAACTCTGGTGGCTTGGTTCAGCAGTGCAATATGTTACCAATGAGCTACAAGCTCCTTCTTGTAATTAAATTGCTAATTAATTACTTAAGTCATGTGCTCAGGCAATAAATACCCCTTTAAGGATTTTGAAAAAAAAAACAATTTAAAAATTTGTATGGAAAAAGTGTATAAAAATTAGGGTTGTTACAGCCTTTGTGAGTGGATCCGCAGTGTTGTCCTTTGTATCAACTCTCCTGACCTTGATCTCGCGGCGATAAATTATCTCCCGGATCAGGTGATACCGCCTCAGAATATGTCTGGACTTCTGATGGGACCTGGGTTCCTTGGCCAAAGCCACAGCTCCATTGTTATCACAATACAGAGGTATTGGATGCTCAATGGACGGAACCACACCAAATTCAGTGATGAACTTCTTTATCCAGACAGCCTCTTTGGCAGCATCGTTGGCAGCGATGTATTCAGCTTCCATCGTCGAGTCTGCCATGGTTTCCTGTTTGGAACTCTTCCAACAAACCGCCCCTCCATTTAGGGTAAAGACAAATCCCGAGTGCGACTTGGAGTCATCCTTATCACTCTGGAAGCTCGAATCGGTAAAGGACTCCACCTGGAGTTTTCCGTTACCATACACCAAGAACATCTCTTTAGTCCTTCTCAAGTACTTGAGAATGTTCTTCACAGCTGTCCAGTGATTCTCTCCAGGATCTGCTTGATACCTACTCACTACACTTAGTGAGTATGCTACATCGGGTCTGGTACATAGCATCGCGTACATGATAGAGCCTATTGCCGAAGCATAGGGTATCCCTTGCATGCGAGCTCTCACCAAATCAGTCTTGGGAGACATCTCTTTGGAGAGAGTGAGTCCAGAGATCGTGGGTAAGTTCCTACGCTTGGATTCTTCCATACTAAACCTCTTTAGTATGGTGTCAATGTACCTGGATTGGGACAATCCCAGTATCCGTCTAGATATATCTCTATAGATCTTAATTCCCAAAATGTAGGAGGCATCACCTAGATCTTTCATTGAGAATCTATGTGATAAGAAGAGCTTGACCGAGTGCAGCATAGGAATATCATTTCCTATCAAGAGTATGTCATCCATGTACAATACGAGGAACACAACCTTACTCTCTGCCACCTTCTTGTATATATAATGTTCATCTATGTTTTTGATGAAGTCAAACTCTTTGACTACTACATCAAAACATATGTTCCAACTCCGCGATGCCTGCTTCAACCCATAAATGGATTTAAGAAGCTTGCACACCTTTCCGCTGCTCCCACTGTCTACGAAGCCCTCTGGCTGAGTCATGTACACGCACTCTTCCAAATCACCATTTAGAAAGGCGGTCTTAACATCCATTTGCCAGATTTCGTAGTCATGGTATGCAACAATAGCAAGTAAGATCCGGATGGACTTAAGCATAGCCACTGGAGAAAAGGTTTCGTCATAATCCACACTTGGTCATTGACGAAAACCCTTTGCAACAAGTCTAGCTTTGAAAGTCTCAACTTTTCCATTTACACCAAGTTTCTTCTTAAAGATCCATTTGCTCCCAATGGGTTTTACCCCTTCAGGAGCAATTTCCAAAGTCCATACTTTGTTGGTGTACATGGATTCCATCTCAGATCGCATTGCATCCATCCATTTCATAGAGTCACCACTCGTGATGGCCTGCTCAAAACTAGTCGGGTCATCATCTTCCATGATGCAATCTTCGCTTCCACCGTCAATGAGAAAACCGTAGTATCTCTCAGGTGGATGAGGAACCCTGCTAGATCGGCGGAGAGGCCGGGGTTCGTTGGGGACTACTGAATCCTCTGGTTCCACCAAATCTTCTGTCGTAGTTTGTGTTGCTGGAATTTCTTCCAGTTCTACCTCCTTGCCACTAATTTCCTTAGTAAGAAATTCCTTTTCTAAAAAGGTGGCATGTCGAGAAATAAACACCTTTTGTTCTTCAGTGTGGTAGAAGATATACCCTTGTGAGTTCTTGGGATATCCTACAAACTTTCACAGGACAGACCTTGCCTCGAGTTTGTCCGGATTGTGCCTTTTCACATAGGCCAGACAACCCCATATCTTAACATATTTAAGAGATGGTCTCTTCCCCTTCCATATCTCATATAGAGTGGTAGGCACTGATTTGGTAGGAACCATATTCAATAGGTGTATGGCTGTCTCAAGCGCATACCCCCAGAAGGAAATAGGCAACTCAACATTGCTCATCATAGAGTGCACCATATCTAATAGGGTGCGATTCCTCCGCTTCGATACACCGTTGTGCTGTGGTGTATAGGGAGGAGTAAGCTGAGAGAGAATCCCATTCTCTTTTAGATAATTGAGGAACTCATTGCTTAAGTATTCTCCTCCTCGATCAGATCGAAGGATTTTAATACTTTTACCCGTTTGGTTCTCTACTTCATTCTTATATTCTCTGAATTTCTCAAAAGCTTCAGACTTGTGTTTCAACAGGAACATATGTCCGTATCTTGAGAGATCGTTAGTGAATGTAACGAAGTACGAGGAACCATTCCTGGCATGTGTAGACATGGGACCGCATACATCACTATGTATCAGTCCCAAGAGTTCTGTAACTCTTTCTCCGTGTCCACTAAACGGAGTTTTGATCATTTTGCCTTTGAGACATGAATGACAAGTTTCATAAGATGATAATTCAAACGCATTTATATAACTATCTTTATGTAACTTAGCTAGTCGTGCCGCATTGATATGACCAAGTCTACAATGCCACAAGAAGGATTCGTTCATTTTTGAACTTTTCCTCTTGTGTGTGTTCTGTATATTAAGAATTGTGTTTTGATTTAGAACGTATATGCCATTATTTAATGAGCCTGATCCAATCAACTTTTGATTTAGAAAGATGTTCATAACATTATCCTGTATTACAAAATTATATCCTTCTTTATTTAATAAAGAAACTGATATAATGTTGCATATCATGTTCGGTATATAATAGCATTCGTTCAGAATCAATGTATTACCACTTGGTAATACAAGGTGATATTCGCCAACTGCTTTGGCTGCAACATTTGCACCATTCCCTACTCTTACGGAATGATCACTCATTCCCAGTTCTCTACCTTTCTTTAGCCCATGCAATATATTGCATATGTGGGATCCTGATCCGGTATCTAATGCCCAGGACGTAGAGTGAACTGAGAAACAGTTCTCGGTAACTAATACATCCGAAGAAGATACATCAACATGTTTATTCTTTGTTTGGGCGGCGTGTGAATTCTGGTATTCCTCTATTTCCTGTTCAGTCTTATAATAATTATAAGAAAGAACGGAACCAACGTTCCCCTGCTCAGTATAACAAGCGGGTTCGGTCAATACATCCATATCATTATCTTGATTAAGGTCTGACATGGTCGCTACCTGGAGAGAGAGAGAAGAAAACACTTTAGCGTGAGCTCTTGCAAGATTAGATTGGTTATTATCTTATCTAATCAGGATGGCTCTCACTGTTTTAATCAAATCTTCCTTCAAACCCTAAAAGGTAAGATTAGCCGGGATTAATTACACCCTACAAGTTCGCCAATCTTTCAGCCAGATCAGTGTTGGTACTTTGAGGGAGGTTCCCCGTGCTTTCGCACGGACCTAATTAAAATAAACCTCATTTTCCCAGAGGCATTACCCCGTTAACACCTTTCTAGACACCTACTTGATCGGCTAATTGTTATGTGTAAAACTCTCCCAGGAGTAACTCTTACTCGCAGTGGGTATCGGGATCCAACTATCTCATAGAAGGTATGCAATCTCATTGCAAATTTCAACACTTGAAATTCCCGATAATATCTTTTACCCCTAATGTGCTATGACCTTGACGAATGCCAACAAACCATAGTCCGCTAGTCAAGTTCAATCCGTACATTTCTTGATTGAATTAAATCCACCCGCACGACCCTTGACGAAAGCCAACAAAGCCATACGACTATCTTAACCCAATCACATCATATGCTGCAGATAAGCAGTTAATAGCTACCGCACACTACGCCTTGACGAAAGCCAACAAACGTAGTACGAATACTAAATATTACTTATCTGAAATGTCGGAGAGCTACGCAGGTTTTTCTTAAAACCATGAGCGCAATGAACTTGATATCGTTGTAGAAACAAGTGATTTTGAAAAAGGAATGTTTTTGAGCCTTTTCTAGTTTCGCTAAAGAGGCCACTCCCGGTGAAGGGATCTCGGCTTTTTCCTCATCGAATAAGGTGCAGGATATTTCATAAATAACGCTGTGCAAAGCAAGAACTATAGAAGCAATTAAAAACTAAACCGTGAGTTTGTAGCATCTGCCAGTTTTGCTAAAGATATCACTCCCGGTGAAGGGATCTCGGCTCTTTCCTCATCGAATAAGGTGCAGAGTATATCACATATACTACCATGCAAAGCAAAAAATGTAGCTACCCTTTTGAAAATTTGATTCTACAACATCTTTTAGGTTTCTTTTCTTTTATTAATCTTATTAATAAATCCCATCATTTAAGCTTCCTAAGTATCACAGAAGAAACGAAAGCAGTAATATTTATATATCATATATATATAGTATAAGTATTCGTCTCAGGCAGTAATATGATCTCATCACAGAACATTGTAGCAGAAGTCAACATATGAAATATTGGATATAGTAGGACGTCTGTGTTTTATTTTGAGCCTGGATAAAACATGGATTCCACAGTCGCGATGAATAGCCAAACCCACATCTCCAGACCCCTACGAGAGCGGCAAGTAACCTGCCAATACTAGGGTTAGGAGACCCGATCTCGACTCCTCGAGATGGCCTCCCACTGGATCCTAGAACCCGGTTACTTGTGCTCTCCACCTTGGGTCTATCATAATGCGGAAAAGTAAATAATATACAATGGTGATATCATCCTCAACCCGGAAGTGCCCCAATAAAAGAATATTACATACAAATGAATTTTACATGAATGAAAAAGAAAACTCTCATCTCACATAAAACCCCCGGCTACTCAATACACAACGATCCAATATAACATATCACAGCAAGACATAATCATCACAGATAACTAGGCAAAGTTAGATAATTCGATAGATACAACGAATTCCCAAAATACCCCAATGAGCTCAACACTTGAGCATAAATAGAAATTCCCAGTAGCATGCCCCAGCACCTATGGACCGTCGCTGAAGGGCCCGTCCCAAGCCTCCACAGTAGCGCCGCGGAAACGCCGCCAAAACCAGGTTTTGGTCGCGGTTACACGGTCACTGTAGCGAGTTAGGGACTCGTTCTTTAGGTGGGTCCATAAAATTCCCTGTATGATTTTCTGAGTATTTTTAATATGAAAAAATTCAACTTTTTGAAAAATTTCCAGAAAAAGGGTTGTTTCGGGGTTCGATCGGACTTCTAACTTCATCTAGATAACGCTTAATGCTCTAGCTTGGCTCTGATACCACTGTAAGGTTATCATAGCACCTTGTGAAGGTTTTGGTAAGTATCAATCATGCTACTTTAATATTTTTGGGGTGCTAAACAAACTTTAACCAAGATCTTAACTAGAGAATTAAGGTTAACTTGCATGTAAACAACTTTACATTTAAGAGAGAGAGATTACAACCTTTGTAGTCCGTTCCTTCGCTTCATAAGCTCCGAGTAGTAGTCCCTTCGCCGCAATCCATGAACTTCCGGACTCTAGAGAAGCTCCACAAGTCGAATGATCCATGCTTGCTTAAAGTCTTCCTTTTCAAAGATGATCTACCTTGAAGAATCTCAAACTCAAGCTCTCATTTCTCTAATCAAGTATTAGTGAAGTGAACACCCTAATCTAAGTGGCTAGAATAGATGGGGATGATGAAGTAGGAATTTTGCTCTCTTTTGTTTTCAATTTCTCACTTTAAATCATCACATCACAAAAAGCTAGAAAGCTTTTTCAAGGAAGAAGAAGAAGAAGAAGAAAGCTTTTGTGATGAATAATAAATTGTTGTGGTTACAAATGACAACCATGAGTTAATAAATGAAGGCATTAACTCATGTAGAGAATAAACTAGAGTTAAGGGTTTGGGTTGGGTTAACAAACATCTACACAAAATATCAAAGCAAAATGACAAAAGAAAAGCTTCATGAAGCTTCATGAAAAAGCTAACCCAAATCCAAACCCTAACTTTGTTTAAACTTAACAACCATGTTGCATTTGTAACCCTAACTTTTTACAATATTATATATCACATATACAATATATTTTGTAACAAAAGAAAATAATACAATTAACATATATCGCATATACATCAATGTATTATCCAGTGAGAAAATGAATCAATAAAGCGAGCTTATATTAGTTAACGTAATATAATATATCACATATATAATTATACATTAAATTATCGAATCAACTCTTGATCCGACAATCCGGCTATATTGCATATAACCGACTAATATAACATGTACCAATTCATCGAATCAACACTTGATCCGATGACCCGGCTATATCACATATACCTGGCCGATATCTCATATCGTGAGAATATAATACGGTATCTCATATCGTATTATTCTCGGTCCCGCACATATCACATATGTGCTTCTACTCCGTTTTGCCTGAGCCAGGAAATCTCTGTGTAGGACTCTAAATAATCGTCAATACGCCGGCAGTAGGTGACGATCATATCAAACACCCACAAGCTGCAAGCGGTCAGCTAAACGTAACAGCCACCCAGGTATTGAGCGATCAGAACATCAACAAGCAATCCTGTACATTCTCCTGTGAATCCAATCAGTAAACACTACCGTACAGTCCGGTCTCTTCGTCTGATATGTTGCATATCTAGTCTAGGGGTGGTAAACGTCAGACCCCAGTAACCGATAAGTCGTGTCGATGTAAGGCTCATAACAGGTCGAGAAACTACTGATAACTCTTACCAGTAAATCTCCATATCAGCCATAGCCAGGGACTTCCAGTTATAGCCAATCGAACACAGCACAACATCAACTCCCTATACCGGGAGAGACGAAACCCCTCCTATCGCTCATTGCCTCCATGTGATTCGGGACTGTACCCAAAAGCCACCGTTTTGCACGCCCTTTTGGACGTGGTAAGGTGGAAATCAAAGCACAGTTGGAATCACACATGACTCTATGACGATCTCGGGTCTACAGACTAACCTGTACCGGTGTCATCGGAGAACTGCTATCTGACGATAGGTATAATACCATCCAGGAGTTCTCGGCGAGTCCGTTCAGTGTACCCAGTCTCCACTGATCACCCGTACACCATCTTTGATGTCTAACACCAATGGATATGGGATCATCCATCGCCCATCATATGGGTCAAGATGCTTATACGCTAGTCTACTCTGGAGTATCGATGCCCTGTCTCGATACACCTTAAACTAGGAACAGTTATAGGATGTACTCGTAGACTACCCTGGCCCCACTAGTATGATCTGTTTCATAGTCCTAGTAGTCGAGTACATATCCCAAGGGCTTTATCAACACGTGATCATAAAACAGTATTTGTTAACATGTTAAGATAAAGTGAAACCAGATAGCATCTATCATATCGAGCAAGAAAGTCCTCTCTATATATATCCAAGCATCCACTATAATATACATCATATGTACAACAATGGCCTCTAGGGCATATATATAACTAACAGAGGGCGTCGTCGAGTCTTGGGTTAACTACTGTAGGAAGATTGAGGCCTGTCTGTATGAGATTGAGCTCAGGCGTCCTGCTCCGGAGGTGTTAGAGTCGAACTCCTAATGGTCTGCATAGGTTGAGCAGAGCGTTCCTTTCCTTCGTTATTTCGAACAAGAGATGATCCTTAAACGAAAGGAACGTGAGGTGACTTCCGCCAAGTCTATCCAATTGCGTGCCGAGATCGCAGCGAACGCTGCACATCTGAACTCCATCTTTGAAAACCTTCAACGATTTATTTCTGACGGGCTGGTGCTGAGGAAGAAGCTTGACTTTATTGAACAGGTTGCGCAGAGTCAGGATGCTATTCAGCAAGAAATTGATGAGAAACTTTCATCCTGTCTGCAGCAACGGGCCCAAGCCGAAGCGGAGCTGGCCGCGGTGGCTGATCGCCAAAAGGAGCTGAGAGGAGTGCGCGAGCGACTTGCTGATTTGCTAAAATCGCCTCTTTCTCAATAGCCGCTCTTGTATCGATTAAAAATTTATAGTATACGAATATCATGTATTCATTCATTTTGATTCTTTTACATGATGTATCTTGTACTCAATTGAATTCATGAATAAAAGATACATTTCTTATTTCCAGCTATCGATTTTCTTCTCTTTTGCTTTGTTGTCGGCATGTTACTTTAGCAAGCGTAGCCTGTAGATGATAAAGAACATTCCATCTTGAACTCTTTGCGGAGTAGCGATGGCTTAGGAAACAGGTTTGGATCTGCCGCTTAAGACTTTTCAACTTTACGAGCTGTGAGGGTCTCATAAATACTTTTCTCCCTACGAGTCTTGAGGATCTCGTAGGTGTATTTTCTCTTTAGGAATCATGAGAATTCCTAAGTGTGTTTTCTCTTGAGAGTCGTAAGGATCTCACAAAAGAGTTTTCTCCCTTACGAGTCGAGAGGACTTGTAAGTGATTGATGAGTTGGCCTTTTTCCGAGTCGAAGCACTGCTCCGACGAGGAGGTCATTGGTTGACGTATTTCCGAGGCGGGGTCATTGGATGACGTATTTCCGCGACGGGGTCAGTTGCTGACGTATTTTTGAGGCGGGGTCATTGGTTGACGTATTTCCGCGACGGGATCATTGGCTGACGTATTTACGAGCGGGGTCACTGGCTGACATATTTCTGCAACGGGGTCATTGGATGACGTATTTCCGATGCGGGGTCATTTGATGACGTATTTCCACGACGGGGCCAGTTGCTGACGTATTTCCGTGACAGGGTCATTGTCTGACGTATTTCCGAGGCGGGGCATTGGCTGACGTATTTCCGCGACTGGGTCAGTTGCTGACGTATTTCCGAGACGGGGTCATAGTTTGATGTATTTCCGTGACGGGGTCATTGGCTGACATATTTTCGAGGTGAGGTCATTGGCTGACGTATTTCTGCGACGGGGTGAGTTGCTGACGTATTTCCGAAACGGGGTCATAGGCTGACGTATTTCCGTGACGGGGTCATTGGTTGATGTATTTTCGAGGCGGGTCATTAGATGACGTATTTCCGAGGCGGGGTCACTGGCTGACGTATTTCCGCGACGGAGTCAGTTGCTGACATATTTCCGAGGCGGGGTCACTGGCTGACATATTTCCGAGATGGGGTCATTGGCTGATGTATTTCCGAGGCGGGGTCACTGGCTGACGTATTTCCGCGACGAGGTCATTGGCTGACGTATTTCCATTGGCTGACGTATTTCCGCGATGGGGTCAGTTGCTGACGTATTTCCGTGACGGGGTCATTGGCTGACGTATTTCCGCGACGGGGTCATTTGTTGATGTATTTCCGAGGCGGGGTCACTGGCTGACGTATTTTCGCGACGGAGTCAGTTGCTGACGTATTTCCGAGGCGGGATCACTGGCTGACGTATTTCCGCGACGGGGTCATTGGCTGACGTATTTCCGAAGCGGGGTCATTGGCTGACGTATTTCCGCGACGAGGTCAGTTGCTGACGTATTTCCGAGGCGGGGTCATTGGCTAACGTATTTCCGCGACGGGGTCATTGACTGACGTATTTCCGAAGCGGGGTCACTGGCTGACGTATTTCCGCGACAGGGTCAGTTGCTGACGTCGGGTTGACTCTAGATTGTCTGTGAACCGTAGAGTCTTAGAACTGGGGACTTTGCCATATTCCGATTGGTGGTGTCGTGTCCTTGCCCTGCTGGGGTTGAGGAGGAACGCCGTTGTTAGTCTTCTGGGCTGCAGATGTTGCTGTCGAGATCTGACTTTCCCTTTGACAAAGTTTGTTGGGACATGTCCCTTTTTGTTTATGCCCATGGATTGTATACAGGGGTCAGTATGGACTTACCTGCAGGGCAAAAGTTTAATTCTTTCATTTTTTATTTCCTTCCGCGATGTTCTATCATTTTAGCTTTTTATATCACGAAAGTCGCGATTGCCCAATCATTTTGGCTATTTTCTCATTTCGGCTATTTTTCTTTTTACTCGCTGCTTTTTATCGCGAGTTGCCCAATCATTTCGGCTGTTTTTTGTATGCATATATTATACTTGCTGATTTTTTTGCAAGTTGCCCTATCATTTCGGCTATTTCATATGCATTTTTGGCTCACTAATTTTAACCGCGAGTTTAGACTTGGAATTTGATACTGATTTAGGCATCAGTATCGCTACAGCTGGGATATTGCCAAGAGCGAATCATCATTTGCCTTTGTCGGTTCGAACAAAAGTGGCTTAGCAAACAGGGTTAAGATCCTGTCGACTAAGGCTTTTGGCTTCATGAGTCGTAAGGGTCTCATAAAGGTATTTCTCCCTACGAGTCGGGAGGATCTCGTAAGTGCGTTTCCTCCTTAAGAATCATGAGGATTCTTAAGTGTATGGTCTCTTATAAGTCGTAAGGATCTCACAAGAGTGCTTTCTCCTTATAAGTCGAGAGGACTTACAAGTGTCGTTTGCCATATGAAGATATCCCTCGTCAGTGGCGGGACTCTATTGGGGAAACGTTTATTTGTGCCTGTAGATTGTATACAAGGGCCAGTATCGGACCACTTGTAGGGCAGTCTGTGGATTGTGATGGCTTAAGAACAGGTTCAGGTCCCTGTAACTTAAGGCTTTTGAATCCTATGAGCCGTGAGGGTCTCATAAGGGAATTCTCCTAACGAGTCATGAGGATCTTGTAAGTGTAACTTCTCCTTAGGAATCGTAGGGATCCCTAAGTGTGTTGCTCCCTTGCGAGTCATAAGGATCTCGTGCAGGTATTTTCTCCTTACAAGGTCGAGATGACCTCGTAAATGTCTTTCGAGATTGCGCCCTTTCGGGTTTTCACAAACTCGCCGGCAGCCCTGCTACTTTTACTCACGGAGCCCTTTTGGGTTTTCATCCGTGCCCATTTCACTTATGGACGTACCGTTTTTTTGGTCAGCCTTAGGGTGCTGCGGTTTGTAGTAGTTTAAGGACGTTACGGTCCGTAGTTCTCTATTATTTTAGAGTCTGGACTCAAGAAGATAGCGAGCGTACGTAGTCTTCGTCATCTATCATTAACCTGGTTCGTGACTCATCAGGCGCAGTACCTCTTAAGGAATCAGCCGTTTATTGGCTGGAAGGGCCTTTCACCATGCATATCCATGAGCAAGTAAGCCCCAACTTGATAGACTTTATCTATGATGTATGGGCCTTCATAGTTCGGCTCGAATTTCCCCTGCTTGGCACGATTAGGGATCATAGGTCTTTTTACAACTAGCATGAGTTTGCCTTGGCGGAATGTTCTTGGCCTAGTTAGTCTTTCGTACGAGCGCGTCATACTTGCTTTGTAAGACTCTAGGTTTTGCTGCGCCATGAGCCGAGCTTCGTCGAGGGGATCGATCTCCTCAAGCCGAAGATGAGCATTCTCTTCGTCTGTTAGCTCGTAATGAATCGCCACTCGTAGGGAGGGTAGCTCTATCTCTAAGGGGAGTACTGCTTCTGCGCCGAATACCAATGCATACGGCGTTGTGTTTGTAGCCGTTTTGAACGTGGTCCGATACGCTCAGAGAGCTTCATGCAGTCTCTCGTGCCGGCCTTTTTATTTCTGGACACCGTCTTCTTTATGATCTTCGTCAAGGTTTTATTGAAAGCTATAGCTAGACCGTTAGCTCGGGGATTGTAGACCGAAGAGTATCTCCAGTCTATATTATGTTGCTGCGCGAAGCGGATGATTCTGTGACTTCTGTAGGCTGGCTTGTTATCGGAGATAATCCATCGCGGAGTGCCGAACCGATAGATGACGCGTGTCTTGAAGAAATAGAGAATATTCTCCGTCTTCACTTCTCTTAGAGATACTGCTTCTGCCTATTTGGAGAAGTAATCGGTCGTCGACAATATAAACCGATGTCCTCTAGACGATGCTGGTTCGATGGGCCCGATTATGTCGGTTCCCCACATTTCGAACGTTCAGGTAGCCATCGTTGTGTGTAGCGGATTTGGATGCTGATGGATGAAATCCCCGTGAATCTGGCACGAGTGGCACTGCTTCGCATATTCGAGGCAGTCCTAAATCATCGTGGTGTAAGTCTACGGTAGCGCCCCGGCCGTCTTTCAGACGCCAATATGCGGAACAAAAACTTTTTAGAACGGCGCTATCGTATACTATATCCCAGGATCTGCCATTAACGCTAAACTAAGAAACTGTAAAGTGGGTAGAAATGTTATACCGAACGATCCGGGTCCTTCGGTCTTCAACCATCATCCCACGCTTTGTTGCAGCTGATCCGAACTCGTTCGATCTCCGGTATCGTCGTCCAGGTGGCTCCACGTCGACGGATTTTTAAACGGGCTCCCGCCTCTGAACCGAGGCAACTCGATCATCAAGTTTGCTAAAATAGATGACCAAGATTAATGTAGAGAATGAGTAGAACACTTTGTCTCGTTACGTCCAAAACTATGGACGAACGGTTAATGAAGTTGCCTTTTGGATCGGGTGAAATGAGAAACTGATCACATCTAATTTCTATGAACCAAAACTTGCATCTTTTTCAAATCAACAACCATCTTCTCTTCACAAAGAGGGGCCGGCCTATTTGAAAAGGGAGGGAGGTGAGTGTAGGAGAGAGGAGGGGGTGACCTTAACAAATAACCTTATCATAACACTTAATGAAAAAGGATGACACACTTAAAACAATAAATGCAAATCCATGAATCATTAACCTAGTCACCATAACAACTCATCACTCATTAAATGCTTCATTAATGAACTAATGACTCACTAGCCAAGCCACCATCTAGAACCATCTAGAACCATGACTCACCCAAGAAAAGATAAATCCGTATTTAACTGAATGTTAAAGACGGGTGATAGAAAACTGGAAACTGGCAACTTCCAAAAGCGATCCCGAAACGAATTTCAGGATAACCCCGTAACGGTATAAACATACCCGCATTTGTATTACGACCGAATACAAATGCAACTGAGACAAAGAAATTATATCTACACAGTATAATACTCAGATCCGGCTTAAACCAAAGCCCACCAGTATTATCTGCCCGAAAAATGACACGTGCGAAAACGCACGTGCATTTTCCGAACCCTGCCATAAAACCATACGGCCTCTACAACGTTTCGCCCGAACTTGGGAAGCTGTCTGTGGGGGACTCTAATGACTCATCAATACACTAGCACTGGGTATAACCACTAGCATGTCAGAGGTACTATCTGTACGTAACGGTTGCCTATGTATTGATTGGAAGGGAAGCTGACGAGCGAACTCATCCAGAAACTCTACTGAGCCTGACAGTGACAATATCCATACAGTCCGGTCCGTTCGTCTATGAGTATCGCATATAGGGCCTAGGGGGCTGGTAAACGTCAGACCCCCAATAGCTGTATAAGTCGTGTCAGAGAGAAGCCCAAAACACCCTGAGATACTACTGGAAATACCTTCCAGTAAATCTCGATTACCCTGGCCAGGGATTTCGTGTAATGGCTCTCTTAAACACAGCACGATCTCACCCCCAATACCGGGAGAGACGAATCCCTGACGATCCGCTCACTGCCTCCATGTGGCTCGGGACTATACCCAAAATATACCTATTTGCACGACTCCTTTGACTCGTGGTAGGGTATAAATCAAAGCACAGTGGGAACTCACACGAGATAAATGACGATCCCAGGTCGACAGACTAACCTGTATACATGTCACCAGGGAACTGCTATCTGACGATATGTATAATACCAACTAGCATGTTCCCGGCGAGTCCTGTCCGGTGAACTCATAACCCAATGAGCACTTGTATACATCTTAGGTGAACCAAATAACACCAATGGCTTGTGAGACCGGCCACCGCCCCTCGTCGGGGTCTCGAATGTATACGCTAGTCTACTTTGGAGTATCGATGCCATGTCTCGAAACTCGCACGACTAGGGGCACTTTAAGGATGTGCTTATAGACCCCAGCTCCCACATATATAATCGCCATCATACTGCTGGTAGTCAAGCAAAAATCCTATGGGATTTATCAACATTTACATGATGATAAAGACAAACCAGATAGCATACTATCATTTCGAGTAAGACTGTTTTATCGGTATAGGTCCTCCCTCAATCATTGCAATCATGTACCTGCGATTCAATAATTGACTTAGAGGGCACTATATCCAACACGTGGGCCAATAGTATCCTATCCTTTTGATCTTCAGCTTCATCTTTGGCCCAGCTCGATGAGAACCGCAGAGTCCGTCGTGAATTTCTTGGATGACTTTCTTTGCTTCTTCTGTCCCCAGGCACCTCAGCCATAGAGAGTCGAACGATCTCTTATACAGAGTATCGTTGACGAAGGAGAAAGACAGAGCTCATTTCATGAGCTGATGTCTTGAGGATGCATCTTCAGGTGTTCGATGGGATTTGAAGTAGTCTATAAAGACTTCTCTCCAATCCTTATCCTTTTTCTGGTCCTCTGTTTTTAAGGCTATCTCCTTGGTCGCTCCCTTTTCTTCAGACGACTCCGGAGCTATTTCGGCTGGCGCAAGAACCCGACAGCTTTGCACAACGATCCTCACATCATCGATGTTTTCGTCAGCCAGTTCTTTAGCGAGTTTGGCTAACGCATCCGCCTTGCTATTCTCCGCACGCGGTATGCTCTCGAGAATGTAGGAAGGAATTTGAGTCAGCAGTTGCTGCACTCTCTCGCCGTACTTCACCAACTCTGACTTGCATGTTTGATAATCGCCATTTATTTGACTAACGACTAGTTGAGAATCTCCGTATATAAAGAGGTTTTCGATTCCCATGTTGACAGCGATCTTAAGACCTGCTATCAAAGCATCATAGTCAGCTTCATTGTTCGTTCTCGACTCTGTTAAGGAGAAGGCAAAGTGCATTATCCCTCCTGCTGGAGTCACGAAGATAAGGGTTATCCCCGATTTGATTATAGGGGTGCTGTGCTTTCGCTTCTTCATGGAAGATGCCCCATCGAAGTAGAGTTCCCATCGGGTATCACTCTTTCCTTTCTCCCCGTCGATCGTGTTGAACGCGTGTTCGTCTGGCAATTCGCAGTTCAAGGGAGAGTCGGTAGGTATCGGATGCTCAGCGAGGAAGTCGGCAATGGCCTGGCCTTTCACTGCCTTAAGAGGTCGGTATGTCACCGAGAACTCCATTAAGAGTAGGGCCTATTTAGCGAGCCATCTCGTTAATATGGCCTTTGACATAAGATATTTGAGAGTATCCACCTTTGATATGCGATGGACCTCATGCGCCAAAGCATAGTGTCTGAGCTTCGTTATCGCGAAGATTAACGCCAGGCAGTGTTTTTCGATGGAGGGAGTAGTTGTTTTCTGCCCCCAGAAGAACTCGACTCAAATAGTAGAGGGCTCGTTCTTTACCCTGGTCATTTTCCTGTGCCCATAGTGCGCCTAAGGAACCTTCAAAGGCTGTTGTGTATAGGATGAGAGGTTTTCTCTTGACTGGAGTGGTCAGTACTGGCAGATTCTGCAGGTATTGCTTGATTTCGTCCAGTGCGCTTTGGCATTTGCGATTCTAGAAGAACGGGGTCCCCTTTTTCATCAGGTGACTGTAAGGGATTGGCTATGAACCGCCGTATATATGCGAGCTTCCCTTGGAGAGACCGCGATTGCTTAAGTATTCTTGGCGGAGGCATTTCCATGATCGCCTTGATTTTCGACGGGTCTATCTCAATGCCCCGGTGTCGTACGATGAATCCTAGGAATTTACCTGAGGAGACTCCGAACGCACATTTGAGAGGGTTCATCTTCAGGTTGTATTTCCGAAGGCGCTGAAACACGATCTTCAGATGCTTCCAATGTTCCTCGTACGATTTGCTTTTAATCACGACGTCGTCGATATAGCATTCGACGATTTCATGTATGAGGTCATCGAAAATTTTCGTCATGGTCCTCTGTTAGGTGGCGCCGGCATTCTTCAGACCGAAGGGCATCACTTTGTAGCAGAATATGCCCAGCGGGGTCCGGAAAGCGGTATGCTTCTGGTCCTCGCGATGCATCTTTATTTGATTGTACCCTGATGAGCCGTCCATGAAGGAGAAGACTTCGTGAGTGGACGTATTGTCGATCATCAGCTCGGTAACCGGTACGGGAAAGGCATCCTTCGGGCAAGCTTTGTTGAGATCCCGAAAGTCCACGCATACGCGCACCGTCCCATTTTTCTTCATCACCGGGACGATGTTGGCGATCCAGTCGGGGTACTGAACTTCTTGGATGAAACCAGAGTCGATTAGTTTCTTGACTTCGGTATTGATGCTCATCTCAAGCTCGAGCCGCATTCTTCTTGGTGCCTGCTTGACTGGCTTGACGTCTGGAGATATCGCCAATTTGTGCACATCAATCTCTGGATCTAGTCCCGGCATCTCGGAATAGTTCCATGCGAAGCAGTCTTTATACTGCATGAGCACATCTTTGAGCGTAACCAGCTGTTCTTTAGACAGCAGCTCGCTGACGAACGTTGGCCGCGGGTCGTTTGTTGTCCCCAAGTCGATCTTTCTCAGGTTATCTGCAGTAGTAAGTATTCCATCTTCCAGCTCTTTTGGCGCCGGTGGAAATTCTGAGATCAACTCCTCTTCATCCTCGTTTTCGAAACACCAGGATAGGTCATACATATTCTCGCGCTCTCCTTCTCCCGACATCATTATCATGTGGCAGGTACGAGATCGTTTCCAGGACCGATGTTGATCCGGTTCTACTCTCGCTGTATACGTGGATTTCGGTACATGCTTTTGTGGTGGGGTTACCCTTCAACTGCTGGATAGAGCGAACCTTCCTTGCTGATACTGGTCTTTTACCCAGTTCTTGAAGGTGAAGCAGTCTTCAAGAGGATGTCACTCGGTGATAGGATCAATAATCCAGGTGAGAGATCTCGTCTACTTGTCCGGGGTGTTTGGACTCCGGGAGCGTAATCATTTGATGTTTCATGACAAGACCGAATATCTTTCTTGTCTTGTCTTGGGGAACAGAATATGCTCGACCCATCTTCTTTATAAGAGATGAGTCCCGGGTGCTCAATTCTCGATCGCGTGGCTTCTTGGACCCGCTTCGCTATTGCCGAATGTTTTTTCCGTTCTTTAACTTGTTTTTGCTTCCGCGTCAGGCTTTTTTCTTGTCTTGGGAATGCATGGCGGGCTGTTGAAGGAGGCGTCGCGTTTTGGCCTTCTCGTAAATGGCCATTTCACGGTTATGGTCATCCCAAACCTTTTGACCCGCTTTCCTTATTAGCTTATCCATCTGTTCTTCAAACGACGGACTTGGCATTTTTATGGCAGGGCCGCGTTCTGGCTCAACTGCAATGTCTTCTAACGGAGCATCCCCTTCTTCATCGAAGTTATGTATAACGTAGCAGCCATTGAATCGTTCCCATTTCTTGGATTGAACATATCCAAGCCCGATCATTTCCATTCTCCCATTGGGCAATTTTCGCTGAGTGCCGGGGACGTTCCAGATCCTGTTGTAGAATTGGGCCTATCGCGCGGTTTGTTTGAAAGGTACGCCTTGGTGCCTCAACAGCCTTTTTAATCTTTCCGTGTAGTATCTGGGCAGACGGATGGGCTGGAGCCTGTCAAGCGCAGAATCGGCACCATGCCATATTGCTTTCTCCACTTTGATTTCCGTGGATCAATAAAAGAGGATCGCTTTTTCATCTTTCGCCTGGGAGGAATGTAGAGCGTCTGCAGTTCTTGCACACTATAGGTATCAAGTGCGTCGAGCTCTTTGTAGTGCTGCCGCGGAATTATAGCGATTTGCAAACTTCGTTCGTCGCCTGGCATGGCTTGTATGGATGGTCGAACCAAAAATACCGCATTGATCTCATCTTCAGTCGCCGCCGAAGATCAACATAGGGGTAGACGGTCCGGACTTGTTGTATTGGGGCTGCCCCGAATAGACTATCTCTTCTTCCTCCTTGGTATCACTCCCGAAGACTGGAATAGTGGTGATAGCTTTTTGCTTGTCGTCCGGTTTATGGCATCTTTCCGTGTCTTCGAAGTCTGGTAAGAAGTACTTTGCATCTTCGTACTTTCAGACTCCATTCACGGAGAATGGGTTCAGCTTCTCTATCACGGTATACTCGAGATCATCCTTGAAATACTTCATACACTGATATTGTGTAGAAGGGATGATGTTGTACTCGTGTAACCAAGGCCTGCCGAGCAAAGCGTTGTAACAAGTCTTGGCGTCAATGACGTGAAACTTGATATCAATGATGAGCAGCCCAAAGCGTAACGTCGATATCACAGACCCTCCATGATGATTGGGAGTCAAACCCGAAGATAGTGATTTTATCCCGAGCGAGGTGCTGAATGCTTATGCAAATCTCCTTCAACACTCTTACATTGAGAAGGTTGACGGAGGACCCATTGTCGACCAAGATTTTGCCTATCTTGATGTCATGACAGTATCCGGTGACATACAGGGGACAGTTGTGCTCGCGCGTCCCCAGGAGAAGGTCTTCATCACTGAAAGTGACGTCAGCCGTGTGCACTTCTTCCAGCTCATCCTTCATCTTTTCTTTGGCAAGGAAAGCTTGAAACTATTCGGGCTCTTGTAGTGCCTTGATCAAAGAATCTCTCGCCTCTTTAGATAGCAGAAGGGCATCGAGAATGCTTAGTTGCGAGGGTATCTTCCTTAGGTATGTCAGGACATTGTAATCTACCTTGTTTTTCTTGGGCGGGTCTTTAGCTGCAAGCTCTTCGACGACTCGATCATTGAGGGCGATATCCTCATGGGCTTTTTCCTTCCCTTTATCTTTTTTGTTTTATCCCTTGTTTGTGGGTATGAGATTCTTTTCCGGTAACGTGCAATTACGCAGCTGAATGTTCTCGCAGGTCTTTATCTCCTCTGCTTCAGAGATGGATTCCTTGAAGAGAGGGCCGTGGGCTATTTCTTCATCAGAATCGCTTCCGAAGGTGAGGACTTGCGATCCCTTGCTATCAATCATGTGACAGTTGTCGGCAGTTCTTTTATGCTCATCAGTCGTGCTTCTTTACTCCCGACGAGTCTTATGCTTCAATCTCCTGACGTGTTGTCAGTGGGCAACATATCCCTGCCACCAGTTTTTAAAGGCATTGCACTCTTCGGTAGGGTGTGTGGTCCTCCGATGGTACAAGAAGTAGTTTGGATGTCCATTCGTTTCGTCAAGGTGCACGCTGCCAGGAATATCTCCTTTAAAAGGTGGTAGCTTCATTCCCATTGACATAGCTTTAACGAATTGTTTCCTTGCCTTAAGCCTGCTTTTATCTGTCGTAGGCATGCCTCGGTCTGGTTGGAGTGCTTCGGCCCTTTCGTCCAGCCGCCGACGTTTGGCTTTTTCGAATATGGCCATTTCGCGCTCTCGATCGGCTTTGCTCTTCTGACAGGCCTCGTTCAGCAACATGTCAATCATCTCGTCTGACGGTTATGAGAGTTTCGGTTCGGGATCTGCCCCCGGTTTCTCTGCGTCAGGAGCTTCTTCACCATTTATTGACGAGTGAGATCACGTGGCAGCTCGCCACATAGTTCTCAGGTTCATCTGACGAGTCCTCACCCCCATCATTGTCATCATCTTCGTCCTCAAAGATGTGGTTAAGAAACTCTTGGAGTGTGACCGGGGTCCGCGACTTCTGGTTATATTCTTCCAGCGCGTCAATATGTTTTTGCAGGTTCGTGCCATCAGGCTTCATGGGCTTTTTGGTTTTCTTCTTCTTTTCGCAGACTTTGACGGGTGGGTATGGACGCTTTGACTATCATCACCAATTTTTTGAGTCGGGCGCGGTTTCAGCATTCCTTCTATGACCTCGGGTTCCAGTGGACTTTTCCATTTGATCGCCAGGCATGTTTGGAGATCCTTCAGCATTCATTTTGTTTTGGACGAAAGAGCGACCTCGCATGGAGCTTCTTCTATAAATGCGCATGATGCCTCCAGTGTGTCCATCTTTTTCGGAGTGTGTGGTTGGGGCGGGCTCACCTTCCAATTTTCAGACAGTGCGAATTTTCCCTGTTGGTATTGGTCCTCGATCCAGCCTTTGAAGATGAAGAAATCTTCGATTGGATGGCCTATTACTCGGTGATAAGGGAAATAATTGGGATTGTTGACATCACAGGGCTGCATTGGACGTCTCGAATCCGGCAGGTTGATGAGCCTATTGCGTATCACCGGTTCGAACAGTCTCTTTGTTTTCTCTCGCAGAAATGAGTAAGGACGTCTTAACTTTTCATTGAGGAATCCCTGTCTATCGCTTTGGCGATCAGCTGGTTTTGGACCAGTCGACTGTTGGTGAGCGTTGGCGACGAAGGTTGCTTTCCCTTTCCCCTTTTCACTCCGCGGATCCGACTTCGAAGAGGAAGACCTGTGGCCCATCTGGTCCATCTGGATCAGCTTGCCAATCAAAGCCTGAAAAGTAGTCGGCTTGAAGAACATCATGAATTGAGATATGGTCGCCTGCGGATCGAGGGTACCCACGAACATGCCTACTGCAGGAGCTTCTTCGATGCGTTGCTCGCATTTCGACCATAGGTTTTGCCACCGTATCGCATACTGAACCCATGTTTCGCCTGGCTTCACCCTGGCATTGATCAATGCCGTGATTGGGGTGCGTTCGCTAGCACTTGCGAAACGCTGGGTGAATAGTAATTCTATCTCTGTAAAAGTTTTGACGGAGTCGTTCGGTAGCTCCGAATACCATTCAAAGGCTGTTTCCGCCAAGCTGCCAACAAACTGGCGAAGTAACAATTTGTCGTCACCTCCGGTATTGCCGCAGAGAGCCCTGAATTGAGCGACATGTTGATGGGGATTGCCCGTCCTCTTGTATACGTGGAACTTAGGAATCGTGTATCCTGGCGGTTACTTGATCTGATCGTACCATCCTGGATATGGTCGCCCAGTTCTGACAACTTGGCCGGTCGTTTCATTCGCTTGATGGGCTCGTATCTGTTGAGCGATATAGTCATCCAGCGTGGCTTTGGAGATGCTCTCCTCCTTGGCTACTGACAGAGCCGGAAGAGGATTTGATGTCTCTCCTCTGTCATCTTCAATTATTACTGGAGGATCTTCGGCTGGAGGGTTTGGTGGATCATCATGCCCACCATATCTTGGAATAGAAGGGCCATTTGTTTTATGTTGGCCGCTTGTTCCGCAACCTCTTTGTCCTTCTTCTCAAGCATTCTCCGAAAGAATTCGGCATCATTTTCCTGCTCATGACGTTGCTCCGAGGATGTCTCCAGGCTTGCTTTTGGTTCAGTGAGTGCGGCCATGGCTGTCAGCATCTCTTGGAGCTTTTGTTGTTGTTGCTCCTGAGCCTTAGTTACTGATCGGGTTAGCGGTCGGTGACCCGTAGACGCACGGCTTTCCTCTTGTCCAGAAGCCATATAAACAGTATGCACCACCATGCCCCTAGACTTAAGGTGTTTGGGTTCAGTGCCCTTACGATTCCTCGCGGACACGGGGATTTTCTCCGGCCTTCTTCTTTTGTGGGCGGTCGACGTTGAGAGGGCCTTTGCAGCGGGCACCCAAGTAGATGACACCTTTTGTGGCTTGACAGGGTGGTCCTCTTCTTGCCGAACTTTCATCTTTTTCTATCGGCGGGGGTAGTCTTGATCAATCACGGAGTCTTGGACCCGTCGCCAGACCTTGTGAATTTTAAAGGACAGCCGCTGAGGGGTCTACTCCAGCTTTGCCTTTGTAGCGCTCTCCACAGGTGGACGAGATCTTTTTAATACAGCAGTTGGAGAGTTTTTGCGCACCCTCCTAAGTGGTTCAAAGTTGTTCCCAGTTGGAACAGCAGCATCGATTTCCACCATCGGCGCTGCTGGAGTCAGTCTAGAGGGGGAACTGCCCCCAGCTTTCCTTACTCGGCGCCAGTGGCGACGTCGAGCATGTCTTGCAGACGGTATCTGTTCAATTATGGGAGTGGCTTCATCATGCCCCTGTCTTGGTGAAGGGATGCTGTTGGTGCCAGCCTTTTGAAAACCGACGTCCGTTGAGTGGGGATGGCCAACCTGTCAAAGGTAGACTTCCGAGCAGGGGAAGCAGCCTTAGCGATTTTGCTTGGAGTGGGAATTGGAACGGCCAGTCTTGTGAAGACTGACCTCTTAACAGAAGAAGCCGCTTTGAAGACTTCAGGAGCAGGAATGGCTATCCGCTTCGGGATAACCCCTTCTAGTATTGCAGGCTTCTTCGTGAGCCTACATGAGCTTCGGCCCAATCTTTTAAAGACCGAAGCATTGGATTTGGGCGACCCGTTGATAGGGGCCACGGTAGTTGTGAACCGATCAAAGACCGACTTCTTCGGAGCTTCTTGCGACGGCAGTGGGGCGTTGAAGCTCATTGGTGGGAGCATGGTCCCAAAGAACAGCCCAGTGGTGGCTTGTGTCACGCCCCGCTTCCCAGAGTACGCAAGATTGGGCACGTGACATAGCCAACCATGCTACCTGTGGGTAGGAAGTATCCATCCACAGTCACATTACGGTTGTAAGGATATCAAGAACAAGATAATAAACTAATCTAATACATGTCCAAATCCATAATAACAAGAATCAATAAACAATAAGTGCGGAAGCTAATGATCCAATACAATGAATAAACAGTACGTCCCATAATGCGGGCTCACATCTGGAAATGAAATGAAATAAATAAACTAAATCCTAAGGAACTCACAGTTCAGCCTGCTGGCTGAAGTACTCCTGCTCGGTCGTCGACAATGGTACGGAATCTGGGCCATGCAAAACCCAGACGTCAGCGCGTCATGACATCAAGCATATAGTATAAACATGGTAATAAGCAATGCAAGTATGAACATGAAATAAGCAGTACTAAGAAATAACAGAGCAGGGTAATGTGCAATGGTGACTAAACTGTCCTATCAGGTTTCTACTCTATAGTCTTTGAAATCAATTGATGAATAGTCGATGTAACTCAATAGTATCCCGTGCGTGCCCGGGACCACGGTCAAAACCCTCGGGGCTGAATCTGAGACGTGCCGCTAAGCAGTAAAAGGTAGTAGGATGGACGAGTGATGTCAGCATCAACACTCCGGAGCTGGCCAAGCCCGTAAGACTGATCAGATCAATGTATCGAACTGTTGAGTTACAAGTCGGTTTCACCTTTGATTTCCCCATACCCCCAAGCTATGTATGTCAGGTCAGGTATTCAGTAGTCAAGGACTAATGCCAACACAAAATCCGGTAAGAGTAGGTCTGTCTGGATAGACAGCAGGGATGGTCGGGTTTGTCGGCATTAGGCAGGAGATCATGAAACAAGTAATGTCATGGTACAACAGGATGAGTCGGTATGTATGTATATGTCATGTGTAGCAGGGTCAGGCCAATATGTAGTGCAATCGGGTATGTGCTCACAACAGGTATACAATCAATAATGAACAGCAGCAGGAAACAGTAAATAACCATAATATTCCATGTAACCACAGTGATGTTTGTATTCTCTTATTAACAGGTTCACGCACCTTTAGGGTGCAATAGCCACAAGGTGAAGCAATATCCACAATCATGAAGTAATGAAGCTACAGGAATTTACACTAAGTATAATAATTGTCTCGTGAATGATTTAACAGTTAAAGCAGATATGATCCAGTCGTTTTATTTAGTTGAAATATGGATTGATGTTGGGTTGATTAATTACGAGAACTATTATAACGATTCCATGTTAAAGATAACCGCAACTGTCAATTCTAACTTATAACATTTTATCAATTACCATTATTAAGTTGTCTTATAGTATGAATTCAATTGCGTGGCAAGACTAGATCTCGCACGCTAGCATGTTAGAGTAAGTATTCAGATACTTGCCTCGACGGTTTTGCAAACCGGAACACGGATGCGATGTCGGCAGAAAACGCGATATGATAGCACGGGTCACGGATCGAGTCCCAACCGAGAACAACGGGATCACACGGACCAGGGGGCTTCGCTGGAGCGTCGGGTTCGCCAAGACGGCACGGTCGGATTCCGGCAACAACACGGCAACGAGTTAGCAACACACGATAAACTTAAAGCGATCAGCGGGGGAGGGGGGGTTTACTGCACAAAGGAAAGGCGAGGAAGGCTTACCGGGAGATACCAGGGGTTACCCCGGCGAGCTCGACGGCGTTGGGACGCCGGCGAGGCAACGACGGCGGCAGCAAAGGCCTGAACGGCCTCGGGGTTCGCGGGAGAGGGTGCTGCGACGAGTGGGGGAGAGGGTGGTCGGCTCTGGTGACGACGGCGAGGATCGTCGGCGCGTTCTCCGGCGAACAGCGGAGGGTAGGTGATGGGTTAAGGGCTCGGGTTGGTGGTCCGGCGAGGGGAGGAAGGAAGCGACGACGAGGTCGGGACGAGGATGGTGAGAGGGAGTCGCGGGAGTCGTCGGCGACGAGAGGCGGCGTCGACGTCGGCTCTGCAGTGGTTGGAGGCGTCGGGGTTGGTTGCAGGCACGGGAAGAGGAACGGAGGAAGGAGGTAGGAGGTGCGGCTGGGCTCGCGGTGGCGAGGGCGGCGACGGCGAGGTCGCGGGGAGATCGGCGGTGAGGTTGCGAGGAGCTAGGGTTAGGGTTTCGTGGGTTCGTGATGGGAGAAGATGAGTGGGGAGGCGGCTGCATGGGGTTAATAATATAGGAAGAGAGAGAGAGAGATTGGAGAGAGAGATTGAGGGAAGAGAGAGATAGAGAGAGGCGGTTTGAAGAGGGCCCCACGAGGGTACAGTCTTCGCTGTGATTGGCTGAGGCGAGATATAAGGAGGAATTTGGAAGGATTTTGGAAAGATTTGCTGTGAAAGAAATTATTTTCGTATATATATTAGTTTACGATATTAAATTAAAACGGGCCTTTTTGGCGCTAAATGAAACATTTCCAAATCGCGCCCGGGTTGCGCCCAAATGCTCCAAATTCAAATTATAGGATTTTAAGCGGGTTCCAAATTTTGAAAAGAGGTGTTTAATGATTAAAATGCATGCCCCCAAGTCGGACACTTGCACGCGCGCGTAGTCGTCCAAACTTGCCCGTTTAGCCGAACGGGACGAAATCTCGACACGCGGACGCTACCACGCGACTAGTGGTGACGAGTAGGCCAACATGGACATTTTAAATTTCATTTTAGGAGTTAAAATTTGTTATGTGCCAAAATGACTTAACCGGTTAAAATTTAGCAATAAATCCCAGAAAAACAGAATAATTGGAAATGAGTAATATATAACCCTCAACTAGTAATATAAATAGTATTATTGGGCTCGGGTGTTACATCATACCCAACTACAAAAGAATTTCGTCCTCGAAATTCCAAGGATACAAGATAGCTAACTACTGGAAAAGGTGAGGGAATTTCTGTCGGATCTCGTCTTCTCGCTCCCAAGTGGATTCTCCATGCGATCGATTACCCCAAGAAACTAGCACAAGAGGGATAACCTTGTTCTTAAGAACCTTTTCTCTCCGATCCTTGATTTCAACTGGTCGCTCTTCAAAAGTCAGGTCCTCCCGTACGGTCAACTCCGAATGATCCAAGACATGAGTCTCATCACGAACATACCTCCGTAGTTGAGACACATGAAACACATCGTGAACTCCTGCTAATGACTGTGGTAACGCCAACCGGTACGATACCTCTCCAACACGCTCCAAAATCTCGAAGGGTCCAACGAATCGAGGACTAAGCTTTCCCCGACTGCCAAAGCGAATCACCCCTCTAGTCGGTGATATCTTCAGGAATACCAAATCACCCACGGCGAACTCTAGAGGTCTTCTTGACGTGTAGGCCCAACTTTTCTGTCTGTCTTGAGCTGCCTTCATGTGCTTCCTGATGGTATTCACCTTCTCGACTGTCTGTACCACCAAATCTGGTCCTAGTAACCTTCGTTCACCAACATCATCCCAACAAACCGGCGAACGGCACTTACGACCATACAATGCTTCAAACGGAGCCATCTGAATTGTCGCTTGGAAGCTATTGTTGTACGAAAACTCCACCAGGTGTAGATGATCCTCCCAAGAACCTTTGAAGTCCAACATGCAAGCCCTTAGCATATCTTCAAGGGTCTGGATCGTTCTCTCCGATTGTCCATCAGTCTGAGGATGATAAGCTGTGCTAAACTTCAGTCGAGTCCCCAAACTTTCTTGTAAACTCCTCCAAAAGTGCGACAAGAATCGAGTGTCCCGATCGGACACGATGCTTACCGGCACTCCATGCAATCTGACAATCTCCTGCATGTATCGCTCTGCCAAAGTCTCCGTCGATTGACCAACCCGAAAAGGAATAAAGTGAGCTGCCTTGGTCAAACGATCGACAATCACCCATACGGCATTGTTGCCCTTTGGACTCCGCGGTAAAGCTGTCACGAAATCCATGGTTATATGTTCCCACTTCCACTGAGGAATCGGAAGTGGTTGCAACAAACCAGCAACCCTTTGGTGTTCGGCCTTGACTTGCTGACACACCAAGCACTTAGCCACGAAGCGAGCAATTTCCCGTTTCATACCTTCCCACCAGAAGTGCTGTCGAATATCTCGGTACATCTTTGTCCCTCCTGGATGTACAGAGTAAGCTGAACTGTGTGCCTCCCTCATAAGCTCTTCACGCACATCTCCTTTTGGCACACACACACGGCTACCATATCTCAACGAACCGTCTTCATGGATCAGTAAATCGGTTCGTAGTCCAGCTCCAACCTGCTCTCGAAACTTTTGCAGTCTAGGATCCTGCGATTGTGCCGCTTTAATCTTCTCAACTAAGGACGACTGTACTTGCAACTGCATCAACTGTCCTGTAGCATGTGGTAGCACAACCTCCAAGTCAAATCTCTGAAAATCCGCAATGATCTCCCTTTGTGCGGTCAAAACCTGAATTGCTGGTAACCGACTCAGTGCATCTGGCACGACGTTAACTTTTCCCGGATGGTACTTAAGATCAAGGTCGTAGTCGGCCATCAGCTCCAACCATCTGCGTTGCCTCATGTTCAATTCCTTCTGAGTGAACACATATTTCAAACTCTTGTGATCCGTAAAGACTTCAACTCTCTCGCCCAGAAGGTAGTGTCTCCAAATCTTCAGGGCGAAGATCACGGCTGCAAGCTCTAAGTCATGAGTCGGATAGTTCTTCTCATGAGTCTTCAGTTGTCTCGATGCGTAAGCGAAGACTTTCCCATTCTGCATCAAAACACATCCCAATCCCTTTCCGGATGCGTCGCTATGAATCACCAGTCCTCCTGAATTATCCGGTACGGTCAGGATAGGGGCGGTTATCAATTTCTGCTTCAACGTCTCAAAGGCCAATGCACATCCATCCGTCCAAACAAACGGTACCTCCTTACGCGTGAGCTTGGTTAACGGCTCAGCTAAACGAGCGAAGTTCTCCACAAATCTCCTGTAGTATCCGGCGAGTCCAAGGAAACTTCTTATCTCCGCAACATTCTTTGGAATAGGCCAATCTCGAACTGCTGCAATCTTTTCGGGATCGACGGAGATTCCATCGCCCGACACGACATGCCCCAGAAACTTCACTTCTTCCAGCCAGAATTCACACTTACTCATCTTCGCAAATAACTTCTCTTGTCTCAGCGTTTGCAGTGCGATCCTTAAGTGCTCAGCATGCTCCTCCGGACTCCTCGAGTACACCAGAATATCGTCAATGAATACCACAATAAACTGGTCCAAGAACGGTGAAAAGATCCTGTTCATCAAATCCATGAATATTGCCGGCGCATTAGTCACTCCGAAGGGCATCACTAAATACTCGAAATGCCCATACCGAGTTCGAAACGCCGTCTTGCAAATGTCTTCTGCTTTCACTCGGACTTGATGATATCCTGATCGCAGGTCCAGTTTCGAGAATACCCTCGTGCCACTAAGCTGCTCAAAAAGTTCTCCAATGCGAGGGATCGGGTACTTGTTCTTAATAGTCACCCGGTTCAATTCTCGATAATCAATGCACATCCTTCTCGTGCCATCCTTCTTCTTTACTAAAAGAACTGGAGCTCCCCAAGGTGAGTTGCTGCTTCGAATCCATCCCTTCTCGAGTAATTCACCAACTTGTTTCTTAACTTCTTCCAATTCCACCGGTGCCATCGGATAATAAGATTTTGATACTAGCGCTGCACCAGGAATAAGGTCAATCGCAAACTCCACATCTCGCTTCGGCGGTAAGCCCGAAATATCTTCAAACACATCCATAAAGTCGCGGACAACTGCCGGCTCTTCATTACTATCCACTACCATAGCCGCAAGAACACTGTTCGTCGGCCTAGCCCTAAACTCGATTGGCCCGACAGAACTGCTTCCTCCAATGAAAGTAAACGCAGGGTGTCCGGGAATCTGGAAAATTACTTTCCTTGCCCTACAATCAATGTGTGCGTGGAAAGTGCCAAGAAAATCCATTCCCAAGACTACTTCATAACTGCCCGTATCAATCACCAAGAAATCTGCAAAAAGCTCCCGTCCACAAACAACAACCGTACAATCTTTACATTCCTTACTAGCTATGATTTTCCCATTCCCAGTGTGTATGTCCCAGAAACTAGACAGGGTCGTGCAGGTGATCGAGTGTGTAGTTATAAATTTGGATGACATAAAACAATGGGATGCTCCGGAATCAAATAATGCCAATGCGGGAAAACCACGAATGAGTACAGTACCTGAAACCACTTCTCCTGATGCCTTGGCTTCCTCAGCTGTCAATGTGAAAGCTCGACCCTGGTTGGGTCCTTGTGTCAGCTGCTTCTGCCCTTGGAACGGTCTCTGCGGAGGCTTCCGTATATCATCTCTCGTGCGAAGCTTCGACGGACAAGCACCAACTGCGTGATCGGCTGCTCCACAAACCAGACAAAGTCCCAGTCTCCTTCGACACTCCTTCTGCACGTGCCCAGGTAATCGGCAGTAATCACAAGTCACGCTCTTCCTTCGATCAACGATCACAGGCTTCTTCATTGGCGCTACACCTCGACGGTCCACTGGAATACCTCTGCGCCCATGATCTCGGTTAGGCACAAATGCAGGCTTCCTGGCCGCAACTGCTGTCTGGTGAAGGTTCCCTTTCGATCCTGATAAACTCTGCTGCTCTCTGGCTGCCGTAAGAACCTGCGAGAAAGTAGTCAAACCCAGGGAGACAATCTGCCTCTGGATTTCCACATCCAAACTGCGCAAGAATCTTCGTGCCCTGTCTGCCTCCTTGGCGACTAAGGGTCCAGCGAAACGGCTGAGTCTTGTCCACTCCGCTGCATGTACATCCACAGCTGCTCCATTTTGTCTCAGCCCAATAAATTTCTCCTCCATTTCCTCCCGTGCAGTTCACGGGAAGAACTTTTCCAAGAAACTTTTGGAGAAATCCGCCCAACTGATTGGCTTGGACAAGCGGGTCTCCTCCACAAGCCACCACTCTCGGGCGTAATCCACCAGCTGAATGCGCACCACATCAACTCTCTTGTCGTCTGGGATCTGTGCCGCAATCAGTAAATTCTCCGTGTCCACTAGCCACTGCTCGGCTGGTAACGGCTCCTCCAGACCAGTGAAAGTAGTAGGACCCAAACGTCTGAAATCTGCCACGGTCCCTACTCGGTCGACTGGCTTCGCCACAGCGGTGTTTACAGACTGCTGAATAGCCTGCAAACTCTCCTGAAATGTATCCGCTTGCTGCTGGATCAGCTCAGTTTGCCTCTTCTGATTTTCCAACATCCCACGTATCACTCCTAACATGGCGACTTCATCCACACGCCTCTGATACGTCTTGAAATTCTTATCTGCCATGGTCCTGAAATCAAAACAACCAACATTAGCATGATGATAGATTCAATATATAAATCAAGGCTAGAACTCCAAGATACTTAAATAGAGTGCTGCATTGTAGCTATGCCGCGGTATCATAGCCGCAATTACTTAACTCCACCCAAGTCGCCTAAGTCCTAGAGATAACAAGAAGTTAGGTTTTCGAGTTAACAATGCAAAGTAAGTTTGCATGTCGACATGATCCGGAAGAATGATTCAAGGATGGTAAAACGGTCAAAGTGGCAGGACATGTTTCCTAATCACGGGTATCCTGATTCGTGTATCGGGTGCAATACCCAACTACAAAGAATCAACCCAATTAACCTATGGCTCTGATACCAAAAGAACCATGTCACGCCCCGCTTCCCAGAGTACGCAAGATTGGGCACGTGACATAGCCAACCATGCTACCTGTGGGTAGGAAGTATCCATCCACAGTCACATTACGGTTGTAAGGATATCAAGAACAAGATAATAAACTAATCTAATACATGTCCAAATCCATAATAACAAGAATCAATAAACAATAAGTGCGGAAGCTACTGATCCAATACAATGAATAAACAGTACGTCCCATAATGCGGGCTCACATCTGGAAATGAAATGAAATAAATAAACTAAATCCTAAGGAACTCACAGTTCAGCCTGCTGGCTGAAGTACTCCTGCTCGGTAGTCGACAATGGTACGGAATCTGGGCCATGCAAAACCCAGACGTCAGCGCGTCATGACATCAAGCATATAGTATAAACATGGTAATAAGCAATGCAAGTATGAACATGAAATAAGCAGTACTAAGAAATAACAGAGCAGGGTAATGTGCAATGGTGACTAAACTGTCCTATCAGGTTTCTACTCTATAGTCTTTGAAATCAATTGATGAATCGTCGATGTAACTCAATAGTATCCCGTGCGTGCCCGGGACCACGGTCAAAACCCTCGGGGCTGAATCTGAGACGTGCCGCTAAGCAGTAAAAGGTAGTAGGATGGACGAGTGATGTCAGCATCAACACTCCGGAGCTGGCCAAGCCCGTAAGACTGATCAGATCAATGTATCGAACTGTTGAGTTACAAGTCGATTTCACCTTTGATTTCCCCATACCCCCAAGCTATGTATGTCAGGTCAGGTATTCAGTAGTCAAGGACTAATGCCAACACAAAATCCGGTAAGAGTAGGTCTGTCTGGATAGACAGCAGGGATGGTCGGGTTTGTCGGCATTAGGCAGGAGATCATGAAACAAGTAATGTCATGGTACAACAGGATGAGTCGGTATGTATGTATATGTCATGTGTAGCAGGGTCAGGCCAATATGTAGTGCAATCGGGTATGTGCTCACAACAGGTATACAATCAATAATGAACAGCAGCAGGAAACAGTAAATAACCATAATATTCCATGTAACTACAGTGATGTTTGTATTCTCTTATTAACAGGTTCACGCACCTTTAGGGTGCAATAGCCACAAGGTGAAGCAATATCCACAATCATGAAGTAATGAAGCTACAGGAATTTACACTAAGTATAATAATTGTCTCGTGAATGATTTAACAGTTAAAGCAGATATGATCCAGTCATTTTATTTAGTTGAAATATGGATTGATGTTGGGTTGATTAATTACGAGAACTATTATAACGATTCCATGTTAAAGATAACCGCAACTGTCAATTCTAACTTATAACATTTTATCAATTACCATTATTAAGTTGTCTTATAGTATGAATTCAATTGCGTGGCAAGACTAGATCTCGCACGCTAGCATGTTAGAGCAAGTATTCAGATACTTGCCTCGACGGTTTTGCAAACCGGAACACGGATGCGATGTCGGCAGAAAACGCGATATGATAGCACGGGTCACGGATCGAGTCCCAACCGAGAACAACGGGATCACACGGACCAGGGGGCTTCGCTGGAGCGTCGGGTTCGCCAAGACGGCACGGTCGGATTCCGGCAACAATACGGCAACGAGTTAGCAACACACGATAAACTTAAAGCGATCAGCGGGGGGGGGGGGTTTACTGCACAAAGGAAAGGCGAGGAAGGCTTACCGGGAGATACCAGGGGTTACCCCGGCGAGCTCGACGGCGTTGGGACGCCGGCGAGGCAACGACGGCGGCAGCAAAGGCCTGAACGGCCTCGGGGTTCGCGGGAGAGGGTGCTGCGACGAGTGGGGGAGAGGGTGGTCGGCTCTGGTGACGACGGCGAGGATCGTCGGCGCGTTCTCCGGCGAACAGCGGAGGGTAGGTGATGGGTTAAGGGCTCGGGTTGGTGGTCCGGCGAGGGGAGGAAGGAAGCGACGACGAGGTCGGGACGAGGATGGTGAGAGGGAGTCGCGGGAGTCGTCGACGACGAGAGGCGGCGTCGACGTCAGCTCTGCAGTGGTTGGAGGCGTCGGGGTTGGTTGCAGGCACGGGAAGAGGAACGGAGGAAGGAGGTAGGAGGTGCGGCTGGGCTCGCGGTGGCGAGGGCGGCGACGGCGAGGTCGCGGGGAGATCGGCGGTGAGGTTGCGAGGAGCTAGGGTTAGGGTTTCGTGGGTTCGTGATGGGAGAAGATGAGTGGGGAGGCGGCTGCATGGGGTTAATAATATAGGAAGAGAGAGAGAGAGATTGGAGAGAGAGATTGAGGGAAGAGAGAGATAGAGAGAGGCGGTTTGAAGAGGGCCCCACGAGGGTACAGTCTTCGCTGTGATTGGCTGAGGCGAGATATAAGGAGGAATTTGGAAGGATTTTGGAAAGATTTGCTGTGAAAGAAATTATTTTCGTATATATATTAGTTTACGATATTAAATTAAAACGGGCCTTTTTGGCGCTAAATGAAACATTTCCAAATCGCGCCCGGGTTGCGCCCAAATGCTCCAAATTCAAATTATAGGATTTTAAGCGGGTTCCAAATTTTGAAAAGAGGTGTTTAATGATTAAAATGCATGCCTCCAAGTCGGACACTTGCACGCGCGCGTAGTCGTCCAAACTTGCCCGTTTAGCCGAACGGGACGAAATCTCGACACGCGGACGCTACCACGCGACTAGTGGCGACGAGTAGGCCAACATGGACATTTTAAATTTCATTTTAGGAGTTAAAATTTGTTATGTGCCAAAATGACTTAACCGGTTAAAATTTAGCAATAAATCCTAGAAAAACAGAATAATTGGAAATGAGTAATATATAACCCTCAACTAGTAATATAAATAGTATTATTGGGCTCGGGTGTTACAGCTTGCATCACCTGTTCCACTGGCATCGTGAAAACGGAGGCCGCTTGAGGCCCATAAGTCACTCCTCCAGCAAGGACGGAGTGGGGGTTGTTGCAGTTGGTGCAGTTGAAAGCCATTGATCTTCTGTTTTCTGCACGGAGCAAGACACCAAATCTTAGTACGTCGAATCCAGGGGCAACCATAGCAAACCGCGATTCGTCCACGAAACATGACACAAGAAGTGTGGAGTGGAAAGAGGAAAATGTCCCACCGGGTGTGCCAGAATCTGTTCATCGCCGGCAACCGGGAAGACATGAACGTCTTGCCTGAATCTGGGGGCAGATGCTATTTGGTTTTATCCGTCCACCTCTCAGAAGATGCCAAGTTGATTTATGGTACCATGTATCGAAGGTTTAGACGGATGCGGCCGATGTAGCAGACTTCGTCAGATTCCCCCTCATTGTGAGGGGTTTTTAATTGTGGGGACGGTCTTCCCTGCAGGCGCAAGCCCCTGCAGTTAATTATGCTACCGCATCGCGGTAACCACTTTCTTCTTCTCCAGATGGTCACTTCGTGTCGTGTGTGTTTGTTTTGTTTTTGGTTGCCCGTGGATTGTATACGACGACTAATTTATGTTGTCGCCCGTAGGGCGTGGATTAGTCCAAATCTGTATCTTCTTAGATTTGGGTTTTGGGTTTAAGGATCGTTAATCTCATTTTAGACTAAGATCAACTTAAACGTTTGTTGAAGATACGTTAGTCTAATTTTTAGACTAAGATCTACTCAACGGGATCATTTAGATCCAACAAAAGAGCATTTGGGCTCTATTGTTTAGTTTAGGGACACTGCGGTCCATAAGTTTAAGGACATCATAGTCCGTGGTAGTTTAGAGACATTATAGTCTGTAAAGTTTAAGGACATCATAGTCCATGAGTTTAAGGACCCCACGGTCCGTAAAGTTTAAGGACATCATAGTCCATGAGTTTAAGGACCCCACAGTCCATGAAGTTTAAGGACATCATAGTCCATGAGCTTAAGGACATCATAGTCCATGGGTTTAAGGACCCCACAGTCCATGAAGTTTAAGGACATCATAGTCCATGGGTTTAAGGACCCCACAGTCTATGGAAAATCTGGTTGTTGAGACCCGTCACCTCTCTGAAGACGTTGAAAAATTACAACGACATATATCAGAGGAGTGAAGAGATGTACCCTTGAACCAATATTGGTTGAGAGATCTGTAGTCCAGTTCAGGACTAAGATCAAAGATTTATGAGCATATGAGCTCAATTAATCTGAATTAGGGATTTATGTCCAACTTGGGCTCGACCCATTCAGTTAAAATGTTGAACATTTATTTGGGCTTAGTTCCTTTTTATTTAACAATGCTGAGCATTGATTTGGGTCCTGACACCCTTTTTTGTTTTTTATTGAGTGCTGAGCATTCATTATGGCTCTGGGCTTTATTTAAAGAACACTTTATGTTCTCCCAGCGCACACGTGAGGAGCACGTGGCGCACTTGGCGCTGAGCGCCAGATTTAAAGTGCTGAGGCGCTTCCTGTGGGATAGCGCACACGTGAGGAGCACATGGCGCGCTTGGCGATGAGCGCCAGACAATGAGCGCTAATGCGCTTCCTGTGAGGTAGCACACACGTGAGGAGCACGTGGCATGCTTGGTGCTGAGCGCCAGACCATGAGCGCTAAGGCGCTTTCTGTGAAATAGCGCACACGTGAGGAGCATGTGACACGCTTAGCGCTGAGCGCCAGACAGTGAGCGCTGAGGCGCTTCTTCTGAAGTAGCGCACACGTGAGGAGTACGTGGCGCGCTTGGCGCTAGTCATCAGATTTGGAGCGCTAAGGTGCTTCTTATGAAGTAGCGCACACGTGAGGAGCACGTGGAGCGCTTTGCGCTGAGCGCCAGTCAATGAGCGCAGAGCGCTCTTGATCAATTTTATGCTATGAGAATATAGTTCTCGTTCATAGGAGATGTCACGCCCCGCTTCCCAGTATACGGCGAAGGGGACGCGACTGGTCCGCTACGTATTTACTCAGAAGTAAATACGCTAAGCGTATCTAAGCAATATAAAAGTAAAATCACAAGAGACAAGATATAAGATAACAACAACTTTATTTATTCATATTCTTTTGTACAATGCATGAAAAGTAAATACAACTGAATAAAAAGCAATGCCTAAACAATGGCATAACAGAAATGGAAGTACTGAATGGAAAGTGTACAATGACTAGAGCTCGGGGTCTTCACTGAACTGGTCTAAGTCTTCAGTAGTGGGCTCGATCTCTGACGGGTCCAAATTACCTGACGACATTCAAAGAAGAAAGAAAGAGAATGTCATCAGCGAACAGATCGCTCGGTAAGTCCCAAAGAGAAGGGAGAAATAGAATAGACAGAATAATAAGGTAGCTTTTAAAGTTGTATTATATTGTTATGATTTGTGTTAATGCTGTTGTTTGTAGCTTGGTACAGAAGATGCCAGTGTATACGAGAGGAGTCCCACTTACACCGGAGACTTTGGTAACCTGTAGTATAAGGTTCCGTCGATAATACCGCGGAACAACGGCATGGATGTAATTACGTCTTAAGTGACCACCTCGTGCCACTTTTAACATATTCCGTACCAGTCTACCCCTTAAACCCCGAGATGTCTTGTTTGTATTGTATTGTATTATAACTTGCATAATTGATTGACTGCCCGAAACCATGATATCTGTAACGGATGTAACCGTAGAATCATGTAAATGGATGTAAACTGGAGATCATGTAAATGGAATGTATATCCATAGTTCGGTTCGGTCAAGCTGTATAGATTGATAATTGGATTCATGGATTCATGTTGAATTGTAATATTATAAATTGTAGATTGTAAGTTGTAGATTGTAGATTGTAGATTGTACTTGAATCATATTCAAGTCAGATTATAATGAGACTCAAACTGAGTCAGACAATTAGAAAAGTAAATTGAAGTCCTGATTGTTTTGATGTTATCGGTAACCGCTGCACATGGACGGCAGGATTTGTGTCTTTTTCAAAGACGATTACCGTGTTGATAACACCGTTTGTTGATTGTTTACCTTAGATAGGCAAGCACCCACTTCTCCGGCTCCCTGAGGCTCAAGAGATTGGTCCCGCTCAAACCTATGTTTACTAGGGTCCTTAGGGTAATTTATAGAACTTGAGGGGCGTTTATGTAAAGATACTTTTATATACTTTTCCAAATACACCCCAAGTATTTATTATTCGTCTTTAGAGTTGTAATGAATGTAGATTTTACATTGTGATATTTCTAGTGAAAATATCCTAATTTCATAAATAAAGGTATTTATTTGTAATGTTGGTTTTGTATGGAATTCATGGTATTTTAGTGTAAAATGATTCTTATGACATTTTTAGAAAAAGTGGAATATTTGTAATAATTCAAAATAGATATTTTTATATTACATATACATATATTTATATGAAAGTAATTTTAGTATATATATAATATTCTAGAAATCTCGTTTTCTTAAGATGTCGTATTTTAAATCTTTCGAGATCGAATGCTCCTTGCGGAGGTCTGCATCTCGCACTACTAAGTCTGAGGATATGCGATAATCCGCACCATCCCGAACGGGTTCCCCAAATGGGTTGTAGCGGCGCTTTGCAAAGATTTTAATAAATACTAATCATTAAGGAAAAAAGATTTTATTAATTATGGTATTTATTTGTAAATGTGTCGATTTCCCATATTCTATGTTCTAGGGTCTCCTAAGTTAACTATACTGCTCCTAACTGGTCCAAAGCGATGAGTTGTGAGATATCTCTCAAATCGTCTCTTCACCGCCAATTGTGGCCAGGTAAGTACAAGTGAAGAAAGGAGGGATCCGCTCACGAATCACCGTGAGACGGGCCTTAAAGTTACCTTTCTCACTTGTCTAGCCTAGACATCACAAAGTCAGGTTTAGATAAACGACTGAATGCCCACAACCTTCCTCTATCCTAATGAGTGCGGCAGTCCTTAATTGGCTGAGTCTAGATATTTTTTATTAGCTCAAAGGTTATTTATTTGTAAAGATGTATCAATACTAATTCTTTTAGAAATGGTTTTATTAAGTAAAGGGTATTTAAATGAAAATGTTTGTTTTTCCGTATTCTAAGTTCTCGAGGGTATCGTGTTATGTTGCATATGAGTGTGTAAGGAGGTAGGTCATTATCTCGTGGTCTACTTAAAGGTATAGCAAGTTTAATGAAGTTAAATATTTAATTGAAACAATGTGGTATTTAAATGAAAAACACGATAAAGTGAAATAGCCATCATTTTATGAAATGAAACTTGATCAATTTGGTTGATTAGTGTTTAATAGTCAACATGAGGAAGTTTAAACATAATTTTATTAACGAGAAGTGAAGTTTTATAAGAAAACCGAATCGGAAATCGGATTTGTTCCGATTCCGTCGGGTTTTGTAAATCCGTATTTTTAGGATGGAAAATAAAGTTAGAAATGGGACTTACGGGTTTAGGAAAACAAGAAGAGGGAGATTGATCGGAAGGAGTCGCCGGTGCGTCGCTTCGTCGCCGGGAGCTCCTAGAATGTTCGTCGGAAGTTCGCTGGGAAATTCGTCGTAGCTTCGCCTCGTGCTCGATTTCAATGTACACTAGGTTTCTTGGAATTTTTAGAGAGTTGGCTCAGAGTTTAGGGTGAGAGGGTAGAGGGTAGGGGTGGTATTTATAGGGTTAGGGTAGATGAAAAGTTTAAAATAAAATGTGATAAAATGCAATAAAAATGTATTAAAAGTGGAGTAATTGCGGTTTTAAAGGAGTTCTGGAAATGGTCCGAGGCTAAAATTTTTCAGGTGTGTAGGGAATGTGAAAAGACACAATTTTCATGTTGGGGTCGTCGCCGGAATCGGCCGACTCGGTCGTGACTCGGCCGTGACTCGGTCGGAGGACTGAGTCGGCCGAGTCGAGGCCGATTTGGATGATTCCTGGCCGAGTCAGGCGGCCGGGATCCCCCCCGACGGTTCATATAATCTCTGGCAATGTTACATTTTTGCGTGTAGTGGAGTTTTTGTGAGATATGCACGTGTAAACCCTTGGTATTCTAAAGGTTCTAAAAAAAATCAATATTAAAAATAATGTGGGGTATGAAATTTGAACTCTGGTGGCTTGGTTTAGCAGTGCAAGATCTTACCAATGAGCTACAAGCTCCTTCTTGTAATTATGGAGCTAATTAAGTAACACAATAATGTAAATACCCCAAATATACATTAATTTTATAGCAAATTTTTGTACACTAAAAATGGAGTTGTTACATTCTTTTAACTTGTAATTAAAAAGCAAAATAATTACTTATATCTTGTGCTCAGGCTAAAATACCCCTTTATGGATTTTGAAAAAAATATTTTGAAAAAATTTATATAGGAAATTTAGGGTTGTTACAGGAGACTTTGTCTCATAGATCTAAGAAGCTAGGTTCTTATTTTTATAGGAGATGTCATATTCTCTTATGTTTTCTTTTGTGAAAGACTTTGTCTTTGTAGATCTGTGATCTGAAGAGAATTGAATTCTTCTCCCCCCTTTTTATGATGAGATGCTATGATCTCTTTTTATTAGATAAAAGACTTCTGTCTTTATAGATCTATGATCTGAAGAAGAACTATGTTCTTCTTCCTTAATGAGATGTTTCTTATCTCTCTGTTTTTACCTTGAAGAAAGTTTCTTCTCAGAGCTTGCTCTTCTCTTTGAAATTTCTCAAAATTTGTGGGAGGTGGGGGGGGGGTTCCTCTCTGCGAGACTTAAAGTCTTGGGTCCTTTTTATAAGGGAGGCTGATTTGTTGAATTAGCTGAAGATATTTTTTCTCTAATTGATTTGGGGATATTTCCCACCGTTGGATCTTTGATCCTATGGCTTCTATTTTACAAAAGACAATCTTCTTGTTTTTTTAATAAGATTGGGAAATATCTTCCCATACAGAATTTATTCTGTATCTTGGTGATTTTTAATCACCATTGGATCATTGATCCAATGGTGCTCTGATTTACAGAGCTCAATCTTTCTTGTTTGGAACGATTCTGAGGAGTATTTCCTTAAAAGAATTTTATTCTGGTAATTTGATGATTTATCATCTTCGTTGGATCTTTGATCCAACGGTGGAGAACATTTAGTTCTAGCGCTTGGCGCTCTTGTGCTTTGCACGTGTGCGTTGTTTTAGAGTCTTTGACTCTTAGCGTTGGCGCACTTGGCGCTAGTGCTCTCGTGCTTTGCACGTGAGCGCTGCTTCAGAGCGCTGGCACTCGTGCTTTGCACGTAAGCGCTGCTTCAGAGCACTGGTGCTCCTAGCGCTAGCGCACTCGTGCTTTGCACGTGAGCGCTGCTTCAGAGCGCTGGCGCTCTTGGCGCTTTTATGAAGTGCTGCTTCATTTCAAATTTCAAAATTTGAACAGAGTTTTGCTCTGATTGGGGGAAACAGTATCCATTCGTCGAACCGGTGCTTCCATAGGTTTGCGTCGCATATGACCAAACCATCTTGGCCGGTTTTCCCGCATCTTCTCCTCCATAGGTGCTACACCAACTTTTGCACGAAAATCCTCATTTCGTACATTATCTTTTCTAGTGTTACCATACATCCAATGAAGTATGCGCATCCCCGCTACGTGCATCTTCTGTGTATGATGCTTTTTAGGAGCCCAGTATTCTGTACCATATAATAAGACAGGCCAAATAGCGCTCCGATAAAACTTCCCTTTCGACTTTAATGGAAAGTTATGATCGCACAAAATCCCTGTTGCACTCCTCCATTTCAACTAACCATGTTCCCCGCCGAAACACGCGCGAAGACACGATAAACGTCTTGCCTGAATTTCGAGGCAGATGCTAATTGGTGCTATCCGTCCACCTCTCTGAAGATGCCAAGTTGATTTATGGCAGCGTGTATCGAAGGTTTAAACGAATGTGGCCGATGTAGCAGACTTCGTCAGATTCCCCCTCGTTTGAGGGGTTTTTGATTGTGGGGACGCTCTTCCCTGCAGGTGCAAGCCCCTGCAGTTAATTACGCTACCGCATCGCGGTAACAACTTTCTCCTTCTCCAGATGGTCACTTCGTGTCGTGGGTGTTTGTTTTGTTTGTGGTTGCCCGTGGATTGAATACGGAGACTAATTTATGTTGTCATCCGTAGGGCGTGGATTAGTCCAAATCCGTATCTTCTTAGATTTGGGTTAGGGGGTTGGTTTTAAGGATACGTTAGCCTCATTTGAGACTAAAATCAACTTAAACATTAGTTAAGGATACGTTAGTCTAATTTCTAGACTAAGATCAACTTAACAGGATCGTTTAGATCCAACAAGAAAGCATTTGGCCTCTGTTGTTTAGTTTAGGGACATTGCGGTCGATTACCAGTTTAAGGACATGGTAGTCCAAGGTTAAGGACATCATGGTCCGTGGGTTTAAAGGGACCCCACAATCCAAGGTTAAGGACATCGTAGTCCATGAGTTTAAGGACCCCACAGTCCGTAGTTTAAAGACATCATAGTCTATGAAGTTTAAAGACATCGTAGTCCATAAGTTTAAGGACCCCACAGTCCAGGTTTAGGACATCGTAGTCCATGGGCTTAAGGACCCCACAGTCCGTGAAATGTGTGGTTGTCGGGACCCGTCACCTCTCTGAAGACGTTGAAGGATTACAACGACAAATATCAGAGGAGTAAAGAGATGTACCCTCGAACTGGTGTGAGTTGGTTGAAAGATCTGTAGTCCAATTTGGGACTGAGATCGGTTAAATATTCGTGAGCAGATGGGCTCAGTTCAATATAAGTTGAGGACTTATGGCCAATATTGGGCTAAGTCCAATAAGATTAAAATGTTTAACATTTTATTATTCTGGGCTGTTGAGCCTTTATTTGGGCTTGGCCCTTTTAATAATGCTGAGCATTAGATCCTGACATTTTTTGTCTTGTATTGAATGCATAGCATTCATCAGAACAATGTGTGTTCTGACAGCGCGCCACGTGGCGCGTCAGGCGCTTTGCGCCAATTAAAGAGCGCATTGTGCTTCTACCAAGTAGCGCACACGAAAAGGACATGTGTCGCGCTTGGCGCATTGCGCCAGATGATGGGCGCATTGCGCCAGTTTATGAGCGCATTGCGCTTTCAATTTATGAGCGCATTGCGCTAGTTTAGTGGCGCACAAGTGAGTGACACGGGGCGTGCTTGGCGCTGAGCGCCAGCCCATGAGCGCAGTGCGCTGTTTCAAAAGCGCAAAGCGCAAGTTGCATACGTGGTTGACACGTGGCACGTTTTGGCGCTGAGCGCCGGTCCAAGGAGCGTAGAAGCGCAGTTCAAGAGTGCAAGGCACTTTTCAATAGCGCAAAGCGCATTTGATCAAATTTATGATCTGTGAACAAATTTATGTTCTTTTTAAAGGAGGCTTTGCCTCAAGATTCAAGAACAACCGTTCTTATTTTTTTGGAAGGGCTTTGCCTTTGTAGATCAATGATCTGTGAATGAAGTAAATACTTCTTTTGTTTTTATGATGAGATCTTTTGATCTCTTTTTATAAAAGACCTTGATCTTTTGTAGATCTATGATCTTTTAAGAAGATAATTCTTCTGTTTTAATGAGATGATTTCATCTCTTTGTGCAAGAATCATTCTTTTTACCTTGAAGAAATGATCTTCTTTCAAGAGCTTGCTCTCTTTCTTTTGAGTTTTCTCAAAATTTGTAGGGGGGTTTCTCTTCTTTTTAGACTTGAAGTCTTAGTGCCTTTATATAGGGCAAATTGATTTGTTAAATCAGTTAAAGAGATCTTTCTCTGATTAATTTGGGGATGTTTCCCCACCGTTGGATCTTTGATCCTAGGGTTTTTATTCTACAGAAGGCAATCTTCTTGTTTTTAACAAAATTGGAAAAATCTTTCCATAACAGAATTTTAATTCTGGTTAATTAATGATTTATCATTATTATTAGATATTTTGATCTAACGGTAGGGAATTTTTAATTCCATCGCTGGTGCACCCGTGCTTTGCACGTGGTGCGCTGCTCAGAGCACAGCGCACTTTGCGCTAGCGCACCTACGTTTGACACGTGGCGCTAGCGCACCTACGTTTGACACGTGGCGCTAGCGCAGCCTGCGCTAGCGCACCCGTGTTTGACACGCGGCGCGCAGCGCGCCTAGCGCTGGATCTGAAGCGTTGCTTCAATTTTTGAATTTTGAATTTTAAAACAGAGCTTTGCTCTGATTGGGGGTGTGCTGCCTAGAGCGCAGCGCACCTGGCGCTAGCGCATCTCTGTTTGACACGTGGCGCGCAGCGCGCCTAGTGCTGAATCTGAAGCGTTGCTTCAATTTTTGAATTTTGAATTTTAAAACAGAGCTTTGCTCTGATTGGGGTAAACAAATGCCCCCCCCCACCGTTGCACTCACGTGGCGCACACGTGAGTGCAGCGGTGGCAGCATCTGAGCCCTTAGATCAACTCAGAAGTTGAAGAGGCGGTTCAATGCCTATAAATAGGACCTTTGGTCCCTTAGATGATTTTCATCTTCTTCTTGAGAATTTTTATTCAGAGCATTGCTCTTCTGTTTAAGAACTTTTCAAGAGTCAGAACTCTATCAAAACTTAGGTAAAGTTTAATTTTTTTTAATAAATTAGGGTTTCACCCATTAATCAGAGCCTTGCTCTTTATAGATCTTTGATCTAAAGTAAACCCATTTAGGGTTTCATTAACAGAGCTTTGCTCTCATGAACCCATAGATCTAAAGAAATCTTTTCTTGGGGTTTCTTGACCCATGAATCAAAGCTCTGCTCTTTTGATAACATGTAGATTTCTTAATCTTTGATGAAGAACTCTTAAGAGTTTTTTCATGGATCTTGAAGATCCTAGAATTTTTTAATTCATAAAAAATTAATTTTAATTAATTCTTTTCTGATAGATTTTTCCATCATCATTACAGAGCCAGGTTCTTAAGGAATTTTATTCCTTCATGATCAGTGTTTGACAAGTGTCACTCTGTCATAGAGCATTGCTCTCAAAGGGAGATTTTCTCCTTTTCCCGAGGGATCTCTCATTTAATGAGAATTTTCCTGAGGATTTCTTCATTTAATTAATAGTTTCATGCAATGATGAGGCTATTTTATTAATTGATGCATTGTCATTTAGATTTTGTGGGTCCCTCTTTGGTCCCCTTTCTATTGCATTGCAGTGTGGTACAAATTTTAAAGTACCGTGTGTGAAAATTTAAAATTAAATTATAGCACTGACAATTGACTTCTGTCCCCCTTTTTGCAGGCGATATGTCTTTCGATGCTATGTTTCCATTCGTCCGTTCAGTGGGAGGATTCCCTGAGGCACCTGTGGACCGGGAGGTTCTCGCGCTCATCAAAGACCGTGACCCGGAACACAAAAATCTTCACTTGTGGGGTAGATGGTATGACCAGATTATCAGAGGTCGTCAAAGCTTCTCTTGTGCGATGCCGTCGGAGCCTATCTTGGCGATCCCGTATGCGGATGCACCCCCGGTGAACTATGCCGTGGAGGTGGTTAATTAGACTTCGGAGGGTCTTCTTCAGCCTTCGATCGCCGCAGTACCCATGCAGCCGGCGGCGGCTTTGGATAACCTGGGGCGGAGCATATGCCAGGGCGAGTCATGCCCTTGGGGACAGCCCTACAACATCGGGCTAACTCCCCATCATCCGGCCGGGTACTTGCAGTGGGCCCGGTACATCTTGTCGGCGAAGAAATCGCAGCTGTTAAGGCTTGGGCTATACCCTGCGGTCTATGCTTCGTTGTTCCAATATTCTGCACCTCCCACGTGGTGGATTAAGGCGTTCTTGGATCAGTGGAACATCCCGACCCATACCTTCCTTCTACTGGACAGAGAGGTCTCCATTTCCTTGGAAGAATTCGTCGAGGTTTCTGGTCTACCGGTCATGGGGGAGCACTATGAGGAGCTGCTTCCTCCGAATGAATACGTTTTTGCCACCAAACCAGTGGTGATGGGCCTCATGCCAGAGAACGCCATTCAGCACCAGTTCCCCAGCCTGATAAAGGTGTTGAACCTGTACGAGAGCCTCTTCCTTGAATCCAGAGGCCGGGGGGTCAGTTTTGCGGACTTCATTGCCCGGTTTCTTCGCCCGGAGATTTTGTCGCGATGAGGCGAAAAGTTTGCTAAGCTCGATGATCCCTTTGGCTTGGCTTGGACCGTTAGCCGGTACTGGAGCTGATCAGAAGGGCTTCTTTCTTCCTGACGCTGCGATCATCCCTCTGTCAGAAATCGCCGCTCCGGGCATTGACGAGGATACGTTCTTTCTTGGGTTTCTTGGGCTATGGTTGAGTTGGTTCGCACTCCCTATGCATCCTCGTTATATGAAGCCTTCCGTCTTCTACCCCACGCATCGCATGGTTGGCGGAATACAAGTGGCCATCGGGATCGCCGGGTTAGCCTACTTATACCATGGTCTTAGCGTAGCGGCGGATACCACTAAACCGAGGGTGCATCCTGCCAACTTCCCGATGCATTACTTTGTTAGTTATATGTATGCCCTAGAGGCCATTACTGTACATAGGATGTATATTGTAGTGGATGCTGGGACATATATAGGGAGGACTTTCTTGCTCGACATGATAGTATGCTATCTGGTTACACTTTACCTTAACGAGTATGCTGATTGTCTCTCTGTTACATGTTGGTAAAGCCCTTAGGATCTGTACTTGACTACCTGGACTATGATGCGGATCATACTAGTGGGGACATGGTAGTCCATAAGTACATCCTTCAAAGTCCCTAGTCGTGGGTGTATCGAGACGGGGCATCGATATACCAGAGTAGACTAGCGTATACCTTCTCGACCCATACAGATGGGCGATAGATGATCCCATATCCATTGGTTTTTGACATCAGAGATGATATACGGGTGCTCAGTAGAGACTGGGTACACTGGACGGACTCGCCGAGAACTCCCAGATGGTATTATACCTCACGTCAGATGGCAGTTCTCTGGTGACACTGGTACAGAGTAGTCTGTTGACCCGAGATCGTCATAGAGTCTTGTGTGGTTCCCACTGTGCTTTGATTTCCATCTTACCACGTCCAAGAGGGCGTGCAAAACGGTGGTTTTTGGGTACAGTCCCGAGTCACATGGAGGCAATGAGCGATAGGAGGGGATTCGTCTCTCCCGGTATAGGGGGTTGATGTTGCGCTGTGTTCGATTGGCTATAACAGGAAATCCCTGGCCAGGGTTGCTGAGATTTACTGGTAAGTGTTACCAGTAGTTTCTCAAACAGTTATAGACCTCATATCGACACGACTTATCGAGCTATTGGGGTCTGACGTTTACCACCCCTAGGCGAGATATGCGACATATCAGACGATCAGACCGGACTGTACGGTAGTGTTACTGGTCGGATTCACTGGAGTGTGAGCGGGCTTGCTCGTCGATCTTCAGATCGCTCAATACCCGGGTGGCCGTTACGTTTAGCAGACCGCTTGCGGCTTGTGGGTGTTTGATATGATCATCATCTGCTGCCGGCGTATTGACGAGTCTTTAGAGTCCTACACAGAGGTTTCCTGGCTCAAGCGAAACGAAATAGGAGCGCATATGAGATATGTGCGGGACCGAGAATAATGCGTGTATGTGATACCGTATTCCATTCTCGCGATGAATGTATCGAATGGTTATATGCGATATAACCTAGTTATCGATTCAAGCGTTGATTCGATAAGCCGATACATTGTATACTAGTCGGTTGTGTGCGACATGACCGGATCATTGAATCAAGTGTTGATTTAATGATTTAATGTATAATTATATATTTGATATATTACTTTGCATTAACTAGTAATGGTTCACTTTAAATGGATTTTCTCACTTGGATTGTGCAAGTTGTATATGTGATATACTTTTATGCACATGTTTGTATCATGTTTGATGATGCATATTAACTTGGTTAAGTGTAAAGATTAAACCATGGTTTACTTAATGATTAGGGTTTTGATTATCTTATTCATTTATTTATATATTCATTTTGGAAATTATTTAAGGATGGTGGCTTATTTTGTTTTATGTTGAAGTTTCTTGAAACTTTGATCAAGTCAACCATTCTTATCTCTTCCTTAACCCTAACCATCATATCTAACCATGGTCCATTCTCTACACTAAACTAAGGTTAATATTATGATAAGAATGGTTTTTATTTTATATATAATATATTATTCTTATCATAACAATATTCATCTTCTTCATCTTCTTCTTCATTTGAAGAAGCTTGCTTCATCAATGGTGATTAATGAAAACAAGTGAGAAATCCAATTCTAAAGTCTACCCACTTCCTATTTCTTCATCCTCTACCTCTTGCCAAGTAGTAGAGTGTGTTTTCTTCACAAGTTTCTTGACTTGGTGAAGTCGGAGCTTGATTTAGCGATGCCTCGACGTAGATCATCTTCGGCATGGACATCGACGACCTAGCTCGCTTATTCTCCGATGAAGCCGACGCAAGAGCCCGGATTTCGGATTTGTACAGCGGAGATGACCTCTTCATGGAGCTATGGAGGTGGACAAACGGATCTACAAAGGTTGTATATCCGTATCCCTTAGTTAAGTGTTAACTAGTTAGCTTTTTCGCCTAAACTTCTAGCAAACAATCCGTAGTCGGGTCTCTCGGCACCCGTAAATTTTTATATTGGCATGTTCGATGCCTTGTGAGACCTCATTAGGGTGTCTAGGAACCCTACAGTGGTATCAGAGCCTAGCTAGAGCCTTAAGCGAAGTCTAGACGGATTTTGAACTCCGAACGAACTCGAAATCCTAACACACCCATGCTCTCTGTCCAATTTTTAAAAACAGGGATTTTTCAGTATTAAAAATATCCAGAAAATCAAGCAGGGTTTATTATGAAATACTGTGCAAAACGGAGCCGTAACTCCGTCATGACGGCGCGGAACCGCGGCCTAAGCCCACGTGGCGCGGCGGTTCCGCGGCGATACTGTAGGCAATTTGACTTTTCTTTGCACAGTAATTCCTATTTTCTGGAGTTGGATTTTCTGGGAATTTTTAATATTTATTCAAGAGTTGAATTTTTCTGAGTTGTTTTGGGGATTCGGTGTTTCGATCGGAGTATCAAATTTTGTCTATGTGGCGTTCCGGATAAATTTTAGAATATGTTAAAAAGTTCGACCGGATATAAATACCCAATTTTTCCCCTGTCGGGAAATTTCCTAGTGTTGGATTTTTCCGAAGTTTAACGACGTTCTAAGTAGTGCAAGTAACGCGATGGTCCTCTAGAAGACAACAAACCTTAACTCGATTATGTGATCGTCTTGAACTGCCCTTTGAACCTTCGGGTTTGGGGCAGTACGGCGTGCCACATGTGAGGCGTTGGCTTGACCCTTCTACGGCTGGACCGTTGGTACTGAGGCACGAACTGAATGTTGTTAGACTTATTTCATGAGTTGAGCTGTATCGGGAAAACTTGGGTGTTCGATTGTTCGATCGGAAAGTTTAACATTTTCTGTTTATCTGGAATGGGATACAATAATTGGAATTCACAAAAGTTATGTGATAACTGAATGAATATTATAAACGTAGCACTTTAGTCTCACTTGATCGGTTGCCACGGAATTTTGATGTGATCAAAAGTCCGTCGCAATCACGTAGCGTACGCGGATACTCGTCGGGTAAACTTAATAGACAGCCTCACTCCATAGCCCCGACCAAGTGACTGTAGGAGAACCCCGTCGCCGAAAGTATCCGTTTGGGTACTCGCGGTAGCGGTGTTCCGTCTTGGTGCACTTCGTCGACGGTATCGGGGGTGCGGCCGCCTACTGAAGTTTGCGACGAGTATTCGATCAGGATGTCGGGAATCTTGTTGAATTGCCCGACTTGATATTGAAAAGTTTTTTCGATTTTGAGACTAAAATGCGGGGTTTATAATTGTTAGGCATGTGATGTCTAAGGAATTCATTTGGTCAGGCATGCGATGTCTGAGGTGATTGCGGATTCTAACTGTTGTAGTTTTACACTTTCTTTTCTGTGACCGTAAGTGTAATATATGATATCGCCGGTTTCGTTGCTATACGTCAACGACAATTGGGATGCGCATATTTACTTACGTTGATGACATGTGATGTTATGTGTTGCTGGATATGTTATATTGGATCGTCGTATTTGAATAGCCGGGTTTTTTTATGTGAGATGAGTGTTTTTCATTTTCATTCATGTAAAAACTTGTATGTAATATTCTTTTATTGGGGCACTTCCAGGTTGCGGAAGTTGTCACCGTTTGTATATTATTTACTTTTCTGCACTAGGATAGACCCAAGGAGGGGAGCACAAGTAACCGGGTTCTGGAGTCCAGTGGGAGACCAACTCGAGGAGTCGAGTACGGGTTTCCTAACTCCAGAATTGGTAGGGTTGATTGCCGCTCTTGTAGGGGTCTAGGGGTGTGGGTTTGGCTATTCATCGCGACCGTGGAATCCGTGTTTTATACTGGCTCGTATTGAAAACACGGACGTCCTAGTATATCCAATATTTCATATGATTCTTCTGCTGCGATATCTGTGATGTGATCATGTGATGTTCTGTGATAGATACAGTATATAGTATATATGATATATTATATAGACGTTACTTATGTTTTACACCCGTGCTAGCCCTGCCCCGCTCTGTCGTTAGTTACCTAACCTAACGGTGCACGAGGGGATATCGAGGCGAATGCGGATGGCATAAGTGTACGTCGTATTTATCTGTGATGTTTAGGTACTTAAATGATGGGACTTCATTAATGTGATTAATGAAATAAAAGAAACCTAAGATGTTGTAGAATCGAATTTCAAAATAAAACAGGTAGCTACAGTTTTTGCTTTGCACAGCGGTATATGTGATATATCCTGCACCTTATTCGATGAGGAAAGGACCGAGATCCCTTCACCGGGAGTGACTCCTTTAGCAATAACTGGCAGATGCTACACACTCGGTTTGTCTTTTGATTGCTTTTAAGAGTTTTTGCTTTGCACAGTGATATATATGATATATCCCGCACCTCATTCGACGAGGAAAGGACCGACGATCCCTTCACCGGGAGTGACTCCTTTAGCAAAACTACAAAAGCCTCAAAAGCACTCCATTTTAAAATCATTTGATTCTACAACGATATAAAGTTCATTACGCAAAAGGTTTTCTTAAAAACCTGTCGTAGCCCTCCATCATTTCAGATAGGTAATAGTTAGTATTCGTGCTGCGTTTGTTGACTCAGTCAAGGCGTAGTGTGCGGTAGCTGATTATTGTTTATCTGCAAAGCATATGATGCGATTGGATTAGGGTAGTCGTGCGGCCTTGTTGACTCAGTCAAGGGTCATGCGGGTGGGTTTAATTCAATCGAGAAATGACGGGTTGAACTTTACTTGCGGTCTATGGTTTGTTGACTCAGTCAAGGTCATAGATCGCATGGGGCAAAATATTATCGGGAATTTCAAGTGTTGAAATTTGCAATGAGATTGCATACCTTCTATGAGATAGTTGGATCCCGATACCCGTTGCGAGTAAGAGTTACTCCTGGGAGAGTTTTATACATTACAATTAGCCGATCAAGTAGGTGTCTAGAAAGGTGTCAACGGGGTTACGCCTCTGGGAAAATGAGGTTTACATTAATTAGGTTCGTGCGAAAGCACGGGGGACCTCCCTCAAAGTACCGACACTGGCCTGGCTGAAAGATTGGCGAACTTGTAGTGTGTAATTAATCCCGGCTAGTCTTTCCTTTTAGGGTTTGAAGGAAGATTTGATAAAAAGCAGTGGGAGCCATCCTGATTAGATAAAATAATAACCAATCTATTCTTGACAGAGCGCACGCTGAGTGTTTTCTTCTCTCTCTCTCCAGGTAGCGACCATATCACGCCTTAATCAAAATAATAATACGGAATATTGACCGAACCCGCTTGTTATACTGAGCTGGGGAACGTTGGTCCCGCTCCAACTTATAATTGTTATAAGACAGAGCAGGAAATTGGGGATTACCAGAATTCCCGTACCGCCCAAACGAAGAGAGTGCATGCTGATGCATCATCTTCGGGTGTGTTCATTATACAGAACTGTTTCTCAGTATCCTTTACGTCCTGGGTATGTGATACCAGATCAGGATCCCAGATATGTAATCTGTTACATAGGGCTATAGAAAGGTAGAGGACCGAGAACGGGTGATAAGTTTCATGAGGCAGAAAACGGGGCAAGAGTTGCAGCCAGGTCTGTTGGTCACTGTCACCCTGTATTACCAATACATTGATTCTGAACGAATGTTATTAGATACCGAACCTGATATACAAAATCATATCTGTCTCTTTATTAGTAAAGAAACGATAAAATTTTGTATTGATGGATAATGTTTTGAACATTTCCTATATCAAAAGTTGATCGGTTCAGGCACGTTATCTAAAAGCATTGCTGTTCTAAATCAAACTACAGTTCTTAGTATACAGAACACACACAAGAGGAAGAGTTCAGAAATGAACGAATCCTTCTTGAGGTATTGTAGACTAGGTCAGATCAATGCGACCCGACTGGCTAGAGTTACATAAAGATGCATATTTAAATTAGTTTGAACTTACATCTTGTGAAACTCGCCAGTCATGTCACAAAGATAAGATGACCATAGCTCCGTTTAATGGAAACAGAGAAAGAGTTAGTAAACTCTTGGGACTGATACATGATGATGTATGTAAGGTCTCCTGTCTATACATGCCAGGACTAGTTCTTTATACTTCATTACATTCTCTGATGATCTTTCGAGATTCAGACCTATGTTCCTGTTGAAACACAAGTCCGAACCTTTTGAGATATTCATAGAATATAAGCTAGAAGTAGAGAACCAAAATACGGGTATAAGTATTATGTCCTATGATGAGATCAAGGAGGAGAATACTTGAGCACGGAATTCCTGGACTATTCTAAAGAAGAATGAGATTCTCTCTCAGCATTACTCCTCTGAATACACCATAGCACGATGGTATATCGGGGCGGAGCAGGTACACCCTATCCAATATGGTGTGCTCTATGATGAGTACTACTGAGTTACCTATTTCCTTTTGGGTGTTATGCGCTTGAGAAGCTGCATACCTATTGAATACGGTTCCAATCAAATCAAGTTGCCTACCACTTCATATGTGATATGGAAAGGGAAGAACCCATATCTTAAGTTAGTTAAGATTTGGGGTTGTCCGGCCTATGTCTAAAAGCAAAATCCGGACAAACTCGAGGCAAGGTCTGTTATGTAGAACTGGAAAGGTTCCAGCTATACAAACTACAGCTGATGATTTGATAGAACCAAAGGATTCAGTAGATTCCAACGAACCTCAGTCTCTCCGCCGATCTAGTAGGGTTCCTCACCCACCTGAGAGATACTTTGGTTTCTCTATGACAGTGGGAGCGAGGAATGCATCATGAGATGATGACCCAACTAGTTTCGAGCTGGCCATCAGGAGTGTGACTCTGTAAGAATGGCTGGATGCTTAGCGATCTGAGATGGAATCCTTATACACCAACAAAGTATGGACTTTGGTTGCTATATCTGAAGGGTTAAATCCCCATCAGGAGCAAGTATATCTTGAGAAGATTACTTGGTGTAGATCGAAAAGTTGAGACTTTCAAAGCTAGACTTGTTAAAAGTTTGCATCATTGACCAGCTGTGGATAATGATGAAACCTTTTCAAGTACCTATGCTTAAGTCCATCCAGATCCTACTTGCCACGGCTACATACCATGACTACGATATCTGGTGGTTGGGTGTCATGACAGCTTTTCTAAATGATGTTTTAGAAGAGGGAGTCTAGAAGTACACAGCCAGAGGGCCTCGTAGACAGTGGGAGCAGCGGAAACGTGTGCAAGATGCTTTATAGGATAAAGCAGGCATCGCGGAGTTGGAACGTCTGTTTTGATGAAGTAGTCAAAGAGTTTGACATCATCAAAATGGTAGATGAACCTTGTATAAACAAAAAGGTAGTAGGGAGTATGGTGACGATCCTCGTAGAGTGCGTGGATGACATACTCTTGATAGGGAAGGAGTTTCCTATGCTACGCTCGATCAATCTCCGCTTATCACTATGATTCTCCATATAGGATCAAAATGATACCTCCTAAATCCTGAGTTTTGGATCTATGAGATAGATTTAATTGGATGTTAGGATTCTCACTAGTTGTAGTGAGATGGTATCAACCGATCCTGGGGAGAATCACTGGAAGGATTCCAGGGTGATAAACATGACTGAGTGTCAGTCACAGGCATTGTCTTTACCCTCAGTAGAGGGACGGTATGTTGGAAGAAGTTCCAAGCTAGATACCGTGGCATACTAGACGATAATGGCAGGATACATCGCTACTTAAGATGCTACCAAAGAAGCAGTCTGGGTGTATATTAGTTCATAAGATGAACTTTGTTCCTCCCATTGTGAGACAATGGAGTTGTGGCTTATGCCAAGGAACGTCCGTCCCATCAGTGATCCAGACATATTCTAAGGCAGTATTACCTGATCATGGAGATGGTTGATCTCCAGGGAGATCGAGGTTAGGAGAGTAGACTCAGAGAAAAACACAGCGGATCCACTCACAAAGGCCTGTTCCCAGAGAGAGACTTTTATGGGATGGTTGAGTATGAGATACTGCAACCACTGCTACAGATGGACCTAGTGCAAGTGGGAGATTGTTAGTTATATGTATGCCCTAGAGGCCATTACTGTACATAGGATGTATATTGTAGTGGATGCTGGGACATATATAGGGAGGACTTTCTTGCTCGACATGATAGTATGCTATCTGGTTACACTTTACCTTAACGTGTATGCTGATTGTCTCTCTGTTACATGTTGGTAAAGCCCTTAGGATTTGTACTTGACTACCTGGACTATGATGCGGATCATACTAGTGGGGACATGGTAGTCCATAAGTACATCCTTCAAAGTCCCTAGTCGTGGGTGTATCGAGACGGGGCATCGATATACCAGAGTAGACTAGCGTATACCTTCTCGACCCATACAGATGGGCGATGGATAATCCCATATCCATTGGTGTTTGACATCAGAGATGATATACGGGTGCTCAGTAGAGACTGGGTACACTGGACGGACTCGCCGAGAACTCCCAGATGGTATTATACCTCACGTCAGATGGCAGTTCTCTGGTGACACTGGTACAGAGTAGTCTGTTGACCCGAGATCGTCATAGAGTCTTGTGTGGTTCCCACTGTGCTTTGATTTCCATCTTACCACGTCCAAGAGGGCGTGCAAAACGGTGGTTTTTGGGTACAGTCCCGAGTCACATGGAGGCAATGAGCCATAGGAGGGGATTCGTCTCTCCCGGTATAGGGGGTTGATGTTGCGCTGTGTTCGATTGGCTATAACAGGAAATCCCTGGCCAGGGTTGCTGAGATTTACTGGTAAGTGTTACCAGTAGTTTCTCAAACAGTTATAGACCTCATATCGACACGACTTATCGAGCTATTGGGGTCTGACGTTTACCACCCCTAGGCGAGATATGCGACATATCAGACGATCAGACCGGACTGTACGGTAGTGTTACTGGTCGGATTCACTGGAGTGTGAGCGGGCTTGCTCGTCGATCTTCAGATCGCTCAATACCCGGGTGGCCGTTACATTTAGCAGACCGCTTGCGGCTTGTGGGTGTTTGATATGATCATCATCTGCTGCCGGCGTATTGACGAGTCTTTAGAGTCCTACACAGAGGTTTCCTGGCTCAAGCGAAACGAAATAGGAGCGCATATGAGATATGTGCGGGACTGAGAATAATGCGTGTATGTGATACCGTATTCCATTCTCGCGATGAATGTATCGAATGGTTATATGCGATATAACCTAGTTATCGATTCAAGCGTTGATTCGATAAGCCGATACATTGTATACTAGTCGGTTGTGTGCGACATGACCGGATTATTGAATCAAGTGTTGATTTAATGATTTAATGTATAATTATATATTTGATATATTACTTTGCATTAACTAGTAATGGTTCACTTTAAATGGATTTTCTCACTTGGATTGTGCAAGTTGTATATGTGATATACTTTTATGCACATGTTTGTATCATGTTTGATGATGCATATTAACTTGGTTAAGTGTAAAGATTAAACCATGGTTTACTTAATGATTAGGGTTTTGATTATCTTATTCATTTATTTATATATTCATTTTGGAAATTATTTAAGGATGGTGGCTTATTTTGTTTTATGTTGAAGTTTCTTAAAACTTTGATCAAGTCAACCATTCTTATCTCTTCCTTAACCCTAACCATCATATCTAACCATGGTCCATTCTCTACACTAAACTAAGGTTAATATTATGATAAGAATGGTTTTTATTTTATATATAATATATTATTCTTATCATAACAATATTCATCTTCTTCATCTTCTTCTTCATTTGAAGAAGCTTGCTTCATCAATGGTGATTGATGAAAACAAGTGAGAAATCCAATTCTAAAGTCTACCCACTTCCTATTTCTTCATCCTCTACCTCTTGCCAAGTAGTAGAGTGTGTTTTCTTCACAAGTTTCTTGACTTGGTGAAGTCGGAGCTTGATTTAGCGATGCCTCGACGTAGATCATCTTCGGCATGGACATCGACGACCTAGCTCGCTTATTCTCCGATGAAGCCGACGCAAGAGCCCGGATTTCGGATTTGTACAGCGGAGATGACCTCTTCATGGAGATATGGAGGTGGACAAACGGATCTACAAAGGTTGTATATCCGTATCCCTTAGTTAAGTGTTAACTAGTTAGCTTTTTCGCCTAAACTTCTCGCAAACAATCCGTAGTCGGGTCTCTCGGCACCCGTAAATTTTTATATTGGCATGTTCGATGCCTTGTGAGACCTCATTAGGGCGCCTAGGAACCCTACATACTTCACTTCATGGATGGAGATGCATGTGCTCGGGGTTTTTGGCATTCACAGGAGACCTCCGTTTTACGAGAGATGCAAGTTTCCTTGGATTATGCGGCTGGTTGACGCCTCCATCGTGAGCCCGTCACAGCAGGAAGCTAGGGGCTTGCTCCTTCGTCCTCGCACGGTCGGAGATGGTATGTATTTCATGGACAAAGTCTTGACCATCGGCCAGGAAACTTCCAAGGCGTTGCTGTCACTGTAAGACATTTTTAAGGACGGGGCCTCCGTGTTGAAAGCCTGGGAGATTCTCCATTTGTACTCCATCAGGCCTGGTTTTCTTGTATTCAGGCAAAATGATGCAGCGCTATTCATGAGATACATCCCCCATCATTTTGCACAGCAACTGAGTTATAATCAAGGAGTCCCGCTGGAGGCTTTCTTGGTAGAACCCGTTGCCACTAAAGAGGGAATGCGGGGCGCGCTGCATCATTTCATGCACTTAAATACGGGATCTCACTTCTTTATCAGTGAACCGAGTTGCGTCCCGAGGGCCCTTAACGTACACGTGGCCTGGTATCAACATGCAACGGGAGCTGTTATCAGGGAGGAGATGCGGCTGCTACTTGACCGCAAGGATGCACCCCCTGCTAGTGACCGAAACCTTCCCTTGAAGCGACAGACCATTGTCATTCCTCCGCTAAGAGGAGCTGCCGTGATTGAACTCCCCGAGGACAGGCCTGAGCTACCGGTGCCCCGTGCTCCCGTGGAGACGGTGGATGTACCACCGGTGCCCCGTGTTCCCGTGGAGACGGTAAGTGTAGCTTCCCCCGAATCTGGCGTGGGCTTAGATATCTGGACTCGTCTCCCCAAAGTGCCCACTAAGCGTAAGCTTGTGCTTGCTGCGACTGGAGCTCGTGTGCAGAAGAGGAAGAAGAAGTCGGTCCTTTCTCTAGATGCTGTACTCGTCCTGGAGCTTCACGCTTCTTATAACGAGGGCCTGAGCGAATATGGGACCAACGAAGGTCTCTTCATAGCGCTGGAAGATACTGATCTCGAGGTTGCTATTGCAGCTTCTGTGCGATCCGTAAGCCGCCAAGCGGAAATGGCCACCCTCGTGCAATCAAGTAAACATCAGTCGCACCATGTTATTGCATCATATCTTTATTTTTATTATCATGTCTTGACTGACATTTTTCCTTCTGTAACAGGCTTTACCACTGAAGAGGCTCTGGCGGCTTCCCTTAGGACCTTTGAGGAGGAGGAGAGGAACCGCGCCTTGTTGGGCATTGGTATGTCTCGGCTCATTGCATCTTCATTCTCCTTTCTTATGGAAAATCTAACCCATTTTTTTTATCTTATCGCAGGGACCACAATGCCAATCCTGTAAGGTGATGCGGAGATTCTTCCCGGGCCAGCCACCGAAGTCCCGGCCTCTTCGGCACTGCCGAAAGAGGACTTACTCAAACGACCGATGACGGAAGCTATAACGGCTCCAGAGGTAACCCTTGGCGCGGATGACGGTGTCCAGAAGATCCGCTTTGACGGCCCGAGCGGAAAGGAAGCGCCGAATGCGGGCGTTAAGGGAGCGTAGTGCTGCCTTGGCCGTGGGTGCGGGTTCGAGCACCGCTACCCCTGCCCCTACTCCTTCGGAGGAATCCCCGGCTGCCTTGTCCACTGCCTATAGACGGGCAGCACGTGTGGCTCGGGAAGCGGTCGGAAGACCAACTCAAGGTACTATGACATGGGGTTCCGTTGTCAAAGTTTTAAATATCAGTTCTTATATATCTTATCTTGCAGGGCCGAGTCTTACCGAAAAAGTGGCGGCGACCGCTGAGCCTGGGGTAGCGGTAGAGGAGGTAGCCGTGATTGCCGAACCTGAGGCGGAGGTAGGCGAGATGGCTGCAATTGCCGAGCTCGAGGTAGCTGCTGGTAAGACAGTCACGATTGCCGAGCCTGAGATAGCTACCATTGCCGAGCCCGAGGTGGCGATGGGTAAGATGACTACAATTGCTGAGCCCGAGGTGGCTGCTCCCTCTCAAGAGTCGGGCACCGCTCCAATCATCGTTCTTTCCGCCTGTGGCTCTTTGCCATCTCCTGGCGTCGCAAGCATTACGACGGCTCTCGTAGAGTCAGGGGATGAGGCGACAGGAGGTGAGACCATTTCGATGGAGGAGAGTGAAGCAGTTGCTGTATCAAGTGACGCCCTCATCACGGTTTCGACTGGCGACTCACCAGGTAGATTTTAGGTCATTGCTTTTCTTTTTATTCGGCAATCCTTTTCAATCTTTCCTGACAGTATTTATCTCGTTTCTAATGCAGGTAAGGCGAGCATTGAGGTTGCACTACCCGAGGCAGCGCCATCAGTTACCTCTTTGACGGTGACCACTCCTCTACCCTCTCTCATACCATCTCAGATGTTGGAAGGTGCGGATTCGTGACCCATCAGTCTTATTTTTAAGTTGTATAACTTATGTACTGACGTTGCATTACCGCGTCCTTGCAGGAGTCCTTTTTGACCACCTGTATCAGGTGCTGCACCCACACTTCTCCTTCCTGTCAGAGATTAGTCCGCCTGCTGGTGTCGGTGAGTATCTTTTCTAAACGACGTCCTTTCTTTAATGGGCGATTACATTATTGCTAATCTCTCTTTGTATTGCTTGTAGCCTTACAAATCGAAGGCGGGGACGAGGCTAACGTTGCGCCACTAGTACTCCCAGCTCTGCCCCCTGTTGCAGCCTGTATAGTAGACTCTATTTTTCGTGTATTTTCTTTATTTCTTGAGCCGACATCTGACTATGATTTATTTTGCAGCAATCACATCGACTCCAGCACTGTTCGAGTCTCTTATTATAATGCCGGCAGGGCCCTTTTCCAGACGTCCATCCTCAAAAGGTGCTGTGACCAGTCTGCGTATGCTGAGCGAATACGTCGAGGAGCTTGACGCGGAGGCTCCTACATCTGCCGCAGATTTCGCTGCCGAGGTCAATCCAATGCTGGCGACGCTTGTGAACTTCCATAATGAAGGCATCGTCGAGTCTTGGGTTAATCATTGCAGGAAGATTGAGGCTTGCCTGCATGAGCTTGAGCATAGGCGTCCTGCTCTTGAGATTCTGGCTGTGATCACTTAACGGGCTGCGTGGATCGAGCAGAGTACTTCTTACTTCCGCCATCTTGAACAAGAAGTGGCTTTAAAGCAGAAGGAATGTAAAGAAACTTCAAGCGAATCTGCTCGAATGCATGCTCAGGTTGATGCGAATGCTGCCCAGTTGAAAGTCATCTTCGAAGGCCTTCTGCGATGCATTTCTGACGGGTTAACACTGAGGCAGAATCTCGACGTCGTCGAGCGGGATGCACAAGATCATGAAGCAGCTCAGCGGGCCGTCGAGGAACAACTTTCATCTTACTTGCAACAGCGAGCCCAGGTCGAAGCAGAGTTGGCCGCGGCAGCTGATCAAGAAGAGGGGCTGAGAGAAGTGCGCGAGCGGTTGATCGGACTATTGAGAGCGCTTCCCTCTCAATAATTGTTTTTATACCAATTACACACTTGTAATCTTTGAATAACATGTATCCATTTTTTATTCTTTTATATGATGTATCTTGTATTCAAATGAGTTCATGAATAAAGACACATTTTTCTTATCTCCCACTGTCGTTTTCTTTTCTTTACTGTGTTGTTGGTATGTTACTCTGGCAAGTATGGCCTGTAGATAATAAAGAACATTTCATCTTGAACTCCTCAAGAGGTAGTGATGGCTTAGGAAGCAGGTTCAGATCTTCTATCTAAGACTTTTCAACTTTATGAGCCGTGAGGGTTTTGTTTCCCCCAATCAGAGAAAAGCTCTGTTTGAATTTCAAAATTCAAAAATTGAAGCAACGCTTCAAATTCCTTGCGCTGCGCGCAGAGCGCCACGTGTCAACAGCAGACACGCCAGCGCCAGGAGCACTGCGCCCATGGCAGTACACCCCCAATCAGAGTAAAGCTCTGTTTTAAATTTCAAATTTTAAAAATGAAGCAACGTTTCAGATCACTTGCGCTCTGCGCTGCGCGCCACGTGTCAAACGCGGGCGGCTCAATACTGACCCTTGTATACAATCCACGGGCACGAATAAACATTTCCCTAACAAAGTCCCACCCGTGACTAGGGATATGTTCGCACGGTGAACAACCCTTGTGAGTCCTCTCGGCTTATAAGGAGAAAACACTCTTGTAAGATCCTTACGACTTATAAGAGACCATACACTTAGGAGTCCTCACGATTCCTAAGGAGAAAACGCACCTACGAGATCCTCACAACTCGCAGGGAGAAATACCTTTGTGAGACCCTTACGGCTCATGAAGTCAAAAGTCTTAGTCGACATGATCCTAACCCTGTTTATTATGCCACCTTTGTTCGACATCGACAGAGGCAAATGATGATTCGCTCCTGGCAATATTCCAGTTGTAGCGGTGCTGATGCCGAAATCGGTGTCTAATCCCAAGCTTATAGCGAAAAAACCCAGTAATCCACACATGCATACGAAATAGCCGAAATGATGGGGAAACTTGCAAACAAAATCAGCAAGTAAAAAAATGTATGCATGCAAAATAGCCGAAATGATTGGGCAACTCGCAATAAAAAGCAGCGAGTAAAAATAAAACAAAGAGCCGGAATGATTGGGCACCGCGAAAAATAGCCGAAATGATGGGGCAGTCGCGACCTTCGCGATATAAAAGATGAAATGATAGAGCATCGTGGAAAGGAATAAAATAAAAATGAAAATGAAATTTATGTCCTACAGGTGATATCACATCAGTCCCTGTATACAATTCAGGGGCACAAACAAAGAAGGAGTCACACACCTCCTCCCCCGGGTTTCATCAGAAGAAGAAGCCAAATCTCGATGAGTCACAGATAGCCTGGAAATCATCTCAACATTTGTCCCAGCAGACACAACATCAAGCAAAGCGGAACAGCGGCAACTCCCAGTTCCATGACTCGGCGGTATACAGATAACCGAGAGCCAAATCCCAACTCCGTGAAAGGCGGATATAATCAACAAAATTCCTGGTCACGTGGAACGCGGATAACGTCAATTCTGACCCCGTGGAAAACGTCCAGAGCGGATCCTGGTCCTCGCAGAGCACGGCAGTGAACCCATGTGAAGCATCCAGAGCGGAGCCTGGTTGTAACACCCGAGCCCTATAATACTATTTATATTACTGGTCGAGTGTCATATATTGCTCATTTCCAATTATTCTGATTTTCTGGTGTTTACTGCTAAATTTTAACCGGTTAAGTCATTTTGGCACATAACAAATTTTAACTCCTAAAATGAAATTAAAAGTGTCCATGTTGGCCTACTCGTCGCCACTAGTCGTGTGGTAGCGTCCGCGTGTCGAGATTCCGTCCCGTTCGGCTAAAACGTGCAAACTTGGACGACTACGCGCGCGTGCAAGTGACCGACTTGGGGGCATGCATTTTAATCATTAAACACCTCTTTTCAAAATTTGGAACCCGCTTAAAATCCTATAATTTGAATTTGGAGCATTTGGGCGCGACCCGGGCGCGATTTGGAAATGTTTCATTTTGCGCCAAAAAGGCCCATTTAGTTTAATATCTAAAACTATATATATACGAATATATAATTTCCTTAACTGCTAAATCTCTCAACTCCCTTCAAATTCCTTTTAAATCTTTGCCTCCTAGCTAATCACGAGCTCGTGATCACCTCGTGGGCCCCACCTTTTCCCACTCTCTCTCTGTCTCTCTCCTCATTCTCCTTCTCTCTCTATCTCTAATAATCTCATCAAATCTCTCCCTCTCTCTCTCCAATCTCTCTCTCTCTCTTCCTCTATAAATCTTTCCCATGCAGCCGCCTCCTGTGCCTTCCCCACCACGAGAAAACCCACGCGAACCCTAACCCTAGCCACCTCCGGACCTCGCCGTCGACCTCCCCGCGACCTCGCCGTCGCCGCCCTCGCCACCACGAGCCCAGCCGCACCCTCTTCCTCCTTCCTCCGCTCTCTTCCGCGCCTGCGCCCAACCCCCGACGCCATCACTCGGCCGCAGAGCCCGCCTCGACGCCGCCTCCCGTCGCCGACGACTCCCGCGACTCCCTCTCTCCCTCCTCGTCCCGACCTCGTCGACGCCTTCATCCTCCCCTCGCCGGACCACCAGTAGACCCGAGCCGACCCTGCACCATCCCCGGATCGCCGGAGAACGCGCCGTCGACCCTCGTCGACGTCACCCGCGCCACCTCCGACCACCTCCTTTCCCCCTCGATCACCAGAGCCGACCACCACCCTCCTCTACTCGTCGCATTACCCTCTCCAGCGAACCCGAGGCTGTTCAAGCCTTCGCAGCCGCCGTCGCTGCCTCGCCGGCGTTCCAGCGCCGTCGAGCCCGCCGGGGTTACCCCTGGTGTCTCCCGGTAAGCCTTCCTCATCGTTCCTTTGTGCTAGATCCCTTTCCCCGCTGATCCTTGTTATGGTTATCGCATTTGCTAACATTGTTACTTTCGACTTTGCCGGTTTCCGACCGCGCCGTCTTTTGAACCCGACGCTCCAGCGAAGTACCCTGGTCCGTGTGATCCCATTGTTCTCTGTTGGGACTCGATCCGTGGCCCGTGCACCCGTCTCGTGTTTTCTGCCGACATTGCATCCGTGCTTTCCGGTTTGCGAAACCGTCGAGGCAAGTATCCGAATACTTGCTTTAACATGCTAATACACAATATCAAGTCTTGCTTTACTCTTGATTATCATATTATTTTATAACTTAAAACTGACGGTCACAATAATCCTTAACATTAAATCAGTATGGTAGTTCTTGTAATTAATCAGTCTGCTATCAATCCTCGCTTTAAACTAATTAAACCAATTAGAACGTCCTTGCTTAACTTGCTAGATCACCCTTGTGACTATTATCCATGCTGTAGTTTTAATAGCTTCATTGCTTCGTGTTATTAATATCGTTTACCTTGTGACTATTGCACCCCAAAGGTGCGTGAACCTGTTAATAAGAGAATACAAAGCATCACTGTGTTTACATGGAGTAATATTGTTATTTACTGTTCCTGCTGTTGTTTCCTTAATCGTTACTATACCTGTTATCAGTATACAATTGATTGCATTACATATTGACCCGATTTTGATACACCTGACACATGTACTGATACACCGGACTAGACACCCTATACATACTGACCCAACCTATTGGACTACAACATGACTTGGGGTCCTTTTGGACCATTCCTGCTGTATATCCAGACAGACCTACTTTGATCATGTGTTGGCATTGATCCTTGACTACTGAATACCTGACCTGACATATATAACTTGGGGGTATGGGGAAATCAAAGATGAACCTGACTTGTAACTCGACAGTTCACTACCGTTCGAGTGTACACATTCCTATTCTGTGCCCAGCGGCATGTCTCGGTTTCGGCCGAGAATATTGTGGCCGTGATCCCGGGTATGTACGGGGTAATACCGAGTGTACACATTCCTATTCTGTGCCCAGCGGCATGTCTCGGTTTCGGCCGAGAATATTGTGGCCGTGATCCCGGGTATGTACGGGGTAATACCGAGTGTACACATTCCTATTCTGTGCCTAACGGCATGTCTCGGCTGCAGCCGAGAATATTGTGGCCGTGATCCCGGGTATGTACGGGGTAATACCGAGTGTACACATTCCTATTCTGTGCCTAACGGCATGTCTCGGCTGCATCCGAGAATATTGTGGCCGTGGTCCCGGGTATGTACGGGATACTATTGAGATACATCGACGATTCATCAAATTGATTTCAAAGACTATAGAGTAGAAACCTGATAGGACAGTTTAGTTACCACTGCACATTACCCTGCTCTGTTACCTCTTAGTACTGCTTTATTCATGTTCATACCTGCATTGTTCATTACCATGTTTATATTATATTATTTGGTTGACATGACGTGCTGACGTCTGGGTTTTGCATGGCCCAGATTCTTTACCACTGTCGCTGACCGAGCAGGAGTACTTCAGCCAGCAGGCTGATTTATGAGTTCTGCAGTGGTTAGTTCATTTATTGCATTTTATTTCCAGGTTCGATCCCGCATTATGGGACGTACCTTTCCATTATTGTATTGGATCATTGCTTCCGCATTTATTTTTCATTGACTCTTATCATTATGGATTTGGACATGTGTTAGATAGTTTATTTATCTTGTTCTTGATATCTCTACAACCGTAATGTGACTGTGGATGGATATTTCCTACCCACAGGTAGCATGGTTGGCTATGTCACGTGCCCAATCTTGCGTACTCTGGGAAGCGGGGCGTGACACTGGTCCTCGCCGAACACGGCAGTGAACCCGTGAGAAGCGTCCAGAGCAAAATTCCTGGCTACGTGGAACGCGGATAACGTCACTTCTGACCCCGTGGAAAACGTCCAGAGCGGATCCTGGTCCTCGCAGAGCACGGCAGTGAACCCGTGTGAAGCATCTAGAGCGGAGCCTGATCCTCGCTGAACACGGCAGTGAACCCGTAGGAAGCATCCAGAGCAAAATTTCCTGGCTACGTGGAACACAGATTATGTCACTTCTGACCCCGTGGAAAACGTCCAGAGCGGATCTTGGTCCTCGCAGAGCACGGCAGTGAACCTGTGTGAAGTATCCAGAGCGGAGCCTAGTCCTCGCCGAACACGGCAGTAAACCCGTGGGAAGCATCCAGAGCAAAATTCCAGGCTACGTGGAACGCGGATTATGTCACTTCTGACCCCGTGGAAAACGTCCAGAGCGGATCCTAGTCCTCGCAGAGCACGGCAGTGAACCCGTGTGAAGCATCCAGAGCGGAGCCTGGTCCTCGCTGAACACGGCAGTGAACCCGTGGGAAGCATCCAGAGCAAAAAATTTTGGCTACGTGGAACGCGGATTATGTCACTTCTGACCCTGTGGAAAATGTCCAGAGCGGATCCTGGTCCTCGCAAAGCACGGCAGTGAACCCGTGTGAAGCATCCAGAGCGGAGCCTAGTCCTCGCCGAACACGGCAGTGAACCCGTGGGAAGCATCTAGTGCAAATTCCTGGTTACATGGAAAACGGATAACGTCACTTCTGAACCCGTGGAAAACATCCAGAGCGGAGCCTGGTCCTCGCCGAACACGGCAGTGAACCCGTAGGAAGCATCCATAGCAAAATTCCTGGCTACGTGGAACGCGGATTATGTCACTTCTGACCCCGTGGAAAACGTCCAGAGCGGATCCTGGTCCTCGCAGAGCACTGCAGTGAACCCGTGTGAAGCATCCAGAGCGGAGTCTAGTCCTCGCCGAACACGGCAGTGAACCCGTGGAAATCATCTAGAGCAAAATTCCTGGTTACGTGGAACGCGGATTATGTCACTTCTGACCCTGTGGAAAACGTCCAGAGCGGATCCTGATCTTCGCAGAGCACGGCAGTGAACCCGTGTGAAGTATCCAGAGTGGAGCCTAGTCCTCGCCGAACACGGCAGTGAACCCGTGGGAAGCATCTAGAGCAAAATTCCTGGCTACGTGGGACGCGGATTATGTCACTTTTGACCCTATGGAAAACGTCCAGAGCGGATCCTGGTCCTCGCAGAGCACGGCAGTGAACCCATGTGAAGTGATTGTTATATATTCTTGTTGTGTAAATCAATTCAAATGATCCCTGGCAACGGCGCCATTTGATTGATCGTTTCTTTGTGTGTGTTAAGAAAATGAATAAAATTTCACAATCAAAGAATTATATTTGACCGCAATCAATTACGGTGTCGGTTGTAGATCGTAAGCGAGTGCGGATCGTCCACAGGGATTGTGCGATTCGTTTCTATTTTTGATTTGTTTGAATTGAAAAGTTAATCGAAAAGAAAAGAAAACATGATTCAAGATTTTATCGATTGATTCAAGTGTTACTAATCTAATCAAGAATCAAGAAAATGATAAACAATCGAGAATCGGGTTTCGATGATATTTCCAACCAAATGTCAAGAATCTAAATGAGGCTCGTAGGAATCGATCTGATCTATAGACGTGATGTAATCTTAAGATATCGTGTTCTTTTCCTTCGAAGAATTGATACTAGATCGATGATGATCGACGAGAGTTAGGGCTTTCTCATGAAACTAGGGTTTCATCATTTAACCCTTGTTCTTTCGTCGATATCATTCACATTCTAGCCTCTAGCAATTTCAAGAAACGATCGTAACTCCCCAATTTTGAGCGATATCAATCAAGAAAGCATCGCAATGAACTGGGTTGTCGGTTCTTGAACTTGCTAGGGTTTACAAAACTCGTAGGACTCAAGAATCGATTTAAGATATGTTACATCATCATTCTATTGATCGTCTCGACTCCTCGACGAGCGGAGTATTACTCAAACATCACAACAAGAACTACAACTAGAAATTGAGATCGAATCATGATGCAAGAATTTAAAGAAAACAAGATAAAAGAATATCACCTTTTATTTATATCAACAATTTGATTACAGTCGCTCAAGAACTACAAGAGGAAGAACTAAATTGTCGATTTGGCTTTGCTCGGCTCCGTGAGTCGCGGATCGGCTTGGACCACTTGCTCCGTTGAAGATCGGCTCTGCTCCTAAAAGGTTGAAGGGCTTCTTGCTTGATTTGGTACTCGGGAATCTTGGCTTTTGATTGGAATTAGGGTTAGGGTTTCACACAAGTCTTGTCACTAGACTTGTGGAAGAAGATGAAGAGAGTGAATGGATCTAGATTGATACTAGATTGGCTAAAGATGATTAGATTCAATCCCCTCTCCCCTAGGTCTAGGCTTCTATTTATAGACTTCCCAAACCCTAGGTCTAGGTTTGAAATTACAATTCCCTCCAAAAGTTTGTTGAGGAGTTTCTAGAAAGAGTTTGTTAGGAGCTAGCTTAGGCTTTAAGCTAGGATTAATTAAGCATAGAAAACCCTAGTTTGCTGATCTGGCAGAAGTCTCTGGAGTCTTCTGGACACCGACATGTCTTGCTGAAGTGTGGGCCCTGAGAGAAGAATTTTGCACCAAATTTGGGAAGCTAAATCCTTGGACGCACCGCGGATCCGCGGCGCAAGCAGGCTCCTGCCGCGGATCCGCGGCTCTTTGTGGGGCTTGGGCCTTGGGCTTTCTGGTGTGGTCTTAGGATGATATTTGGGACTTTCTTTGATATATTGATTTTTGTTTTGCCTTTTGGATTGCTACCAGAACTGAAATCATTGAGTTGGCGTAATGTTTGATCAGCGCCATGTAAATTTTTGGCTTTACTTCTGGGTTTTCCTGCATAGATCTTAAAACAAGTGTTGCGCAATATAGGGATGATGCGATGCCATGAAATGCAGTCAATTTCCTTAGAAATGCCGGTTTTAAGGTCTAACACATGTAATCTGATATTTTGCGACAGATTTGCTAATATGTGAAATATGAATGCCGAACACTTCTATAAGAATGCAAATGATGAGGAAATTGCCGGTTAAAAGATGCAATATTTTCGACTAATCAAATTCCCCCAAACTTAATTTCGATCGTCTCGCGCGAACTTTTTATTAAAAAGAGAAGGAGAAAATAAAGAAAGAGAAAAACTAACTAACACACTTTCATAGGCAACACGATTGCACTGAGCACGTGCAACAAGCCTTTAAACCTCTAGGTGTCCCTAATAGGAGGAGTGTTGTCTCCTGAGGGTTATCAGCGGATTGCACCCACAAAATCCAATAATAAAAGAAAGATCATGAATATTACATTTAAAGAAAAGAATTGTAAAAGAAAGACTTTGAAAATTAGGGTTTCCAACTAAGCTAGCTTTTCGGTTGTCATGAGCCCTATCTTAATGGTCATGAAAAGATGTTAGAAATCACGTCCTCCCTCGATAAAACATCATCTTATTCTTCATTCCTATCTTTCTTCCAAACATCGATCATATAACCCTGCGTGTGTGTAAAGGATATCCCTACACCCGGAGAATTCAATTCAAGCTATCATACTCTTGCCCATCAGCCTCGGTACTTTTTAATTAATGAATATTTAGATGAGATTGCTCACACACTTTCATGCAACCGTTAATACTTCTTGAGGTACTAACCGACCGATTACCCATGTGCTTGCTTACTTGGCGTATTTTCCTCATCTTGCACCATCTCAGGCATAGCAATGACTCCCAGACCAGTTGGCCTTAGGGCACTAGGTGAAGAGGCACCCTCGCTATATAATTTTTTATTGCCCTCGGTGATAAAAAAACCAGTGTCCATTTTTCTCACCATTTTATATTTTTTTCATTCACCTTTTCTTTTTATTTCCTTCATACATCGGCTTTAAGACAAGAGCATTTCAAGGTATCCTCTACTATCCCAGGCTTTAAGACGTGTGTAAGTGCGAATAGCAGGGTATCAACGTTCAAAATGTTTGGCTTCCAGAATAGAAACTATTTTTCAGACTTATTTTTATCCTCAGATTAGTGACGTCCTTCATCTTACTAACCCTTGGGACAACGGCTCATAACTACTTATTACTAGTTCGTATAAGAAAACTTCTAATTTTCTTGGTTTTCTTAAATTTTTCTAATCTCATGGATGTAATTTTTCACTATCTCATCTTTTATTATCTTATTTATGTACAAAAATGTGTAAATATTAAAATTATTTTTATACTTGAAAATTTTTAAATTTTTATGGGTTTTGAAAATTTTTAAATTTTTATAGATTTTTTTTTAAAAAAGAAATGTTTTGTGCTTATGCAAATGATATGCAAATGATGCAAAAATAAGCACAAACCTCCCCCAAACTTGTTTTCAACAGTGTCCTCACTGTTTCCAACTGCTATACCTACAAAACCTGTAAGTCTGGGAGGAATTATTAGTGAGGGCAAAATATATAAGTGAAGAACTTCCTCCAAACTTACTCTTTTTACTCACCTCCATTCAAAAGATGATGCAGTGATATACATGATATGAAGGTGAGATGGAGGAATTTTAGTCCAAATAAACTGGCTCTTGTAAGAACAAGAGCTCCTCCGTAGGGTCAGTGGAAAAATACGGCTTTAGTCTATGTCCATTTACTTTGAAAAATATGCCATTTTTAACATTTTCTACCTCTACTGTCCCGTGCGGATATACAGACCGCACAACAAAAGGTCCCTTCCACCGAGATCGGAGCTTACCCGCGTGAAGGTGTAATCGTGAATCATAAAGAAGGACTTATTGACCAGGTGAAAATGTTTTCCTCAAAATGTTTTTATCGTGAAAAACCTTGCTCCTATTCTTTATGATTACAGCGTTATCATAAGCTTCATCGCGGAGTTCGCTTAGCTCATTTATTTGCAGCTTCCGAAAGTTGCAAGCAAGGTTTAGATCAAAATTAATTTCCTTAATAGCCCACAATGCTTTATGCTCTATCTCGACGGGTAAATGACATGCTTTCCCAAACACTATCTTATATGGAGACATTCCTAGGTCGGTTTTATATGCAGTTCGGAATGCCCAAAGAGCATCCGTCAGTTTGGTCGACCAGTCTTTTCTATTCTTAGCAACAGTCTTCTCCAGGATAAGTTTGATTTGTCTGTTTGAGATTTCAGCCTGCCCGCTTGTTTGGGGATGATAGGGTGTAGAAAGTCGGTGGTTGATTGAGTATTTCCGCATCAGAGTCTCGAAAGACCTGTTGCAGAAATGTGTCCCATTATCGCTAATAATAGCGCGTGGGTGTCCAAATCGCGAGAAGTTATTCTCTTTTAAGAACTTAATGACAACTTTCTTGTCATTAGTGCGACATGGAATGGCTTCAACCCACTTTGAAACATAATCAACTGCCAGCAGTATGTACAAATTCCCAAAGGAGTTGGGAAAGGGACCCATAAAATCAATGTCCCAAACATCGAATATTTCAACAACCAGAATGGGTTGCTGAGGCATTTCATTCCTCTGGGAGATTCTACCCGTGTACTGACATTGTGTACAGGTTTTGCAAGGCTCAAATGCGTCCTTGAATAAGGTCGGCCAATAAAATCCACATTGCAAAACCTTCTCCGCTGTCTTTTTAGGACCGAAGTGACCCCCACAGGCCTGATCATGACAAAAAGAAAGAACACTCTTGAACTCTTCATTCGGGACACACCGGCGAATGATCTGATCAGGACAATATTTAAACAAATAGGGCTCGTCCCAGTAAAAGTGTTTTACTTGGGATGGAAAACGATATTTGTCCTGTTTTGACCAATCGCTCGGTATAAGTCCCGTGACAAGATAGTTCATTATATCCCTGAACCATGGTTCATTGGATATGCTCAAGAGTTGTTCGTCAGGAAACGAGTCATTGATTGGCAGGGTCACAGGGGAAGAAGAGATGCGTGAAAGATGGTCGGCTACTACGTTTTCACATCCTTTCTTATCTTTGATAACAAGATCGAATTCTTGTAACAGAAGGATCCAACGTATTAGTCGACCTTTTGCATCTTTCTTCGCCAGAAGATGTTTTAAGGCGAAATGGTCAGTATACACAACTATAGGTGAGCCAATTAAGTAAGGCCTGAATTTTTCTAATGCAAATACAACCGCTAAAAGTTCTTTTTCTGTGGTTGTATAATTAATTTGAGCATCATTCAGGGTCTTACTTGCATAGTATATCACGTGTGGCATCTTTTCGATGTGCTGTCCTAAGACTGCACCTACTGCAAAGTCAGATGTATCACACATCAGCTCAAAGGGGTAGTCCCAGTTTGGTGATGATAAAACGGGGGCTGAAGTGAGTGAGTGTTTAAGTGAGTCGAAAGCTGTCTCGCAGTCCGAGTCAAAATGGAAGGTCGTATCCTTGGCCAGGAGAAGAGTTAAAGGTCTAGCAATTTTGCTAAAGTCCTTAATGAATCTCCTATAAAAGCCCGCATGGCCAAGGAAAGATCGAATATCTTTGACACTTTTGGGATGAGGGAGGTTTTGAATGACATCTATCTTAGCTCTGTCAACCTCAATGCCTTTCTATGAAATGACATGTCCAAGTACAATTCCTTCTTGGACCATGAAATGGCATTTTTCCCAGTTCAAAGTTAAGTTCTTCTCTTTGCAACGAGTAAGAACAGCGTCCAGATTCGATAGGCAATCGGAAAAAGAGTCTCCAAAAATCGAGAAGTCGTCCATAAAGATCTCCAAAAAATTCTCTACCATATCAGAGAATATCCCCATCATACACCGCTGAAAGGTAGCGGGAGCATTGCATAACCCAAAGGGCATGCGACTGTAAGCAAAGGTACCAAAAGGACAAGTGGTTTTATCTTGATCCTTTTTGGCGATGGGGACCTGATTATAGCCTGAGTATCCGTCCATAAAACAATAATACTCTCGTCCCGCTAAGCGTTCCAGCATTTGATCAATGAATGGTAGAGGAAAGTGGTCTTTCCTCGTGGCAGCATTGAGTTTTCTATAATCGATACATACACGCCACCCAGTTTGGGCGCGTGTCTAAATCAACTCATTTTCCTCATTGGTTATAACAGTGATGCCGGATTTCTTAGGAACGACATGTATAGGACTCACCCATTGGCTATCGGAGATGGGGTATATAATACCATTATCTAGGCATTTGACGATCTCTTTCATGACCGCTTCCTTCATGACGGGATTCAACCGTCTCTGTGGTTCTCGGATTGGTCTGGCATCATCCATCACATGTATATGATGTTCAACTATCAAGGGACTAATCCCTTTGATGTCCGCCATACTCCAACCAAACGCCTCTTTGTTAGATCTCAATACCGATAAAAGTGCATTCTCTTGTTCTAATGCTAGAGAAGCGGATATTATAACCGGTGAAGACTCCTTCTCACCTAAATAAGCATATTTCAGATGAGACGGTAAAATTTTGAGATCTAATTCGGGCGGAGAAATGATAGAAGGAGGGATCATTGAGTGATTTTTGGATTTACAAAGAAGCTCATAGCCTGTGAAAGATACAGACTCGGGTGGAGAAAAGTCAGGAGTGCAGGACTCAAGTGTAGGTAAAGTGTTCTCACTAAGATCTTGTGTGAAATCAAACAGAGATGTGGTAATGTCATCGAGATCAGTAAAGCAAAGTTCCTCAGCTCCACAACTATCGGGAGCGATCTCATGGACAGAGCACACATCTAAAATATGAGCAGAGGGTTCTGATGGATGACTTCCAACTTTGTAGATATTTAGTTCAATGGTCATATTTCCAAATGATAAGTTCATTGAACCGTTTTTACAATTTATAATAACGTTGGAAGTGGTAAGGAAAGGACGACCCAGAATCACCGGAATTTGGCCCCGGGGGTTTGCTACAGGCTGTGTGTCGAGCACAATGAAGTCTACAGGGAAAACAAATTCCCCGACCTTTATCAACACATCCTCTAATTCACCCCTTGGTTTGGTGATTGAACGGCCTGCTATTTGGAGAGTGCAGTGAGCAGGTTTCAGCTATCCAATCCCTAATTGCTCATATACAGAATATGGAAGTAGGTTAACACTTGCGCCAAGGTCTAAAAGAGCACGATTTATGTTTTTACCCCCAATAGAAATCGATATTGTAGGACATCCTGGGTCCTTTCGTTTCTTTGGTAGCTGGGGGATAAAAGCAGTGCTGATATTATTAGCCATAAAGACCTTCTTAGGCACTTGGGTCTTCCTCTTCCTAGTGCACAAGTCCTTAAGAATTTTCGCATAAGCGGGGACTTATTGAATCGCATTTAGGAGAGGGATGTTGATGTTAACCTGTTTGAATATTTCCATAATTTTCTCCATATGAGGACTCGTTCTATTACCCCTTAACCGATTCGGGTAAGGAGCTTTCTCAATAAGCGCCGGGTCCATCATAGGAGAAGGAAGAAGGGGTAGACGAGATCCCAAAAGAGGTGTGGGGACCGTCTGTGGAAAACTGTAAGGGTTGGGTTCAGGTGTCGAGCCTAATGGGAAATGGAGAATAGGCTCACGAGAAGGTGGTATGGTAGAAGAAGAAGGATCAGAAGGAGAAGTGTGTGTGTGTGGAAAGGTCTCAGCCGGGGTGTTAATGATAGGATTTTCAATATCATCAATACCTTCCCCGACATGATTATTCAGCGCGCTTCCCGATCTCAACGTTGTGACGACATTTACATTGTAATGCCCAGGATTCTGTAGGGGTTGAGAGGGAAGTTTCCCTTTTTCTCTCGCACTCATTTCGGCTTTAAGGCGTGCGATTTCAACTTCCATCGATTTGATACTCTCAGCTTGGGACGCTGAGTTTTTCTTTATCTTACTGATGGAAGATCTAACCTCAGTCGAAACCTCTATGAAATTTGATAAAAGTGATTTCATGGTTTGAGTGAATTGAGAGAATTCGTCAGAACAGGACAACTGCATAGGATTAGACTGTGCAGGATTGTTGACCTGATTTTGGAAATTTTGTGACTGATAGGGGTGCTGAGTGAGTTGAAGGGGTTGCTGTTGTGATGGAGGAAGATCCCTTTGAAAATTATTTGTGTTTGGAACCGTGTTTTGAGATTGGTTTTGGTTCCAAGCGAAATTCGGGTGATTCCTCCAACCCTGATTGTACGTGGAAGAATATGGATCGTTTCTAGGTCGTTGAAATGCAGCATTTGTATGCTCGTGACCTTGAAACGCAGAGTTTAATGGACATTCTTCCGTTAAATGAGACGGATCAGAACAGCACCCACAAACAGTTTTGGGGAGCGACATTGGGTTTAGGGAGGCTGCTGCAAATTTGTGTTCCATAGCGTCGAACTTCTTTTGCATTGCTGCCATCTCAGCTCGAACACCTATGGACACATCTATTTGGTGTACGCCACCCCTATTCAATGGTTGGGTTCCACTCTCCCACTGTAGTGATTTTTCAGCGAACTCTTCTAAATACTTCCACGCTTCCCCATCATCCTTAGTCATAAAAGTACCTTGACACATGTTTTCAAGGCTCTGTTTAGTGTTTGGGTTAATGCCCTCATAAATGATTCGGCAAAGCTCCCATCTCGGGATGCCGTGATGAGGACACTGAACCAATAGATCCTTGAAACGTTCAAAGCATTTAGAGAATGGTTCAGTAGGGAGCTGGGCAAATTGATTCAGTTCGCTACGGATTCGAGCTGTCTTTTGTATTGGATAAAATTTCTTAAGGAATGTAGCGACAAATTCTTCCCAATTCGTAATAGAGTGTGCGGTAGTGTTATATAGCCACTTCTCGGCTATATCGCACAAAGTAAATGGAAGAAGTCGTAGACTCATCGCATCCACTGAAAGTTGTGACGTACCCATCATTGCGCATACGTTTTCAAATTTGGTAATGAAAACGTAAGCGTCCTCAGTCTCGAGTCCGTGGAATTTGGGTAAAAGGTTGATGTATTAGGGTTTAATCTCAAAGTTATCCCCATTAGCTGGTGGTGTGGATAAGCAGGTCGAAAGAGGACCTCGAAGTGGATAGCACCTCTCTTGGAGAGAGATGCGGGGTGGATTCTGCGCACCAACGGACAGCGGCAGATTAGGGTTAAAGAAGTTTGATGGAGGTGGATCCATCGGTGTGGGTGTGGTAGTGGGTAAAGAAGAAGTAAATGTAGAAATATCGACTTCGGAGTCGATAAAGGGTACGCGGACTAAACGGGCACTAGAATCCCGTGTCCAGCCTATCTTGTACTAAAAAGGGTTAGTACAAGTGGCAGCGTTGGCTTATAATTAGGGGTAATGAATGAATGCGGTGTTTGCTTTGAAAAAGGGACGGATTTTTGAAAAAATGATGCGACACAACAAATGCAGCACACAAACCCTAATTTCTAGTGGTCACCTAGGTCCGGCTCTAGACCGCTCCTAACTGCCAAAAGACAAGTCGCAGGATAGAATCCTCCACTGCCTCTTTGTCCCCCTGTGGCCAGGTAAGTGCCAGGTAAGTGGGAAGGTACTCCACTATGTAAGTAGTGGGCCTAATTAATAACCACTAGCCTTCGACACACTTGCTTAGACACCACAAGAAAACGCGGATAAGCAATGAATTACCCACGGCCTTCTCTTGTCCTAAGTGAGCGCGACGGTCCTTAGAGTCATCTCTAGATTTCTTTTAGTTAATGTGGGTCAATGCGGATGCAAGTTTTGCGATTTTCGGGGCCTAGGAAGGGTAATGAACTCCCCACCTAATTTGGATTTGGCCGTGCCCCTTAATATCCGTATTTAGAATGCAAACAACCAAGAAACAAAATCATGCACAAATTTACTTTTACAATTTGTGAGCTGCGATTATTTGCAAAGAATCCTGCAGAAAATTATTAGTTGGAGCTAAAAAGAGGAGAGAGGAGAAAGTAAGAAGTCACCTGAAGAAATTTGGGACAGAGATCCCTTGAAGAGGCCGCGGTTCCGCCGCAATTGGTGCTTATTGCCACCCTTCCGCGGTCCTATGTGCTGATCACTTCGCCAAAATTCAACAGAAGCTTCCTGTTGATAACTCCAGCTCTCTGGAATTTTCCAAAAATTTTCTTCAATTGCCAAACAGCTCCAGATTTCCTTGCAATGAACCACAACAAATCGTTTAGGGTTTGCATGAATTTTGATCTCAAAATAACAATGGAATAAATCTTTCAATTCAAACTTTAATATAAAACGAATTAGCGCGTAATCCCCGGCAACGGCGCCATTTGATTGTTATATATTCTTGTTGTGTAAATCAATTCAAATGATCCCCGGCAACGGCGCCATTTGATTGATCGTTTCTTTGTGTGTGTTAAGAAAATGAATAAAATTTCACAATCAAAGAATTATATTTGACCGCAATCAATTACGGTGTCGGTTGTAGATCGTAAGCGAGTGCGGATCGCCCACAGGGATTGTGCGATTCGTTTCTATGTTTAATTTGTTTGAATTGAAAAGTTAATCGAAAAGAAAAGAAAACATGATTCAAGATTTTATCGATTGATTCAAGTGTTACTAATCTAATCAAGAATCAAGAAAATGATAAACAATCGAGAATCGGGTTTCGATGATATTTCCAACCAAATGTCAAGAATCTAAATGAGGCTCGTAGGAATCGATTTGATCTATAGACGTGATGTAATCTCAAGATATCGTGTTCTTGTCCTTCGAAGAATTGATACTAGATCGATGATGATCGACGAGAGTTAGGGCTTTCTCATGAAACTAGGGTTTCATCATTTAACCCTTGTTCTTTCGTCGATATCATTCACATTCTAGCCTCTAGCAATTTCAAGAAACGATCGTAACTCCCCAATTTCGAGCGATATCAATCAAGAAAGCATCGCAATGAACTGGATTGTCGGTTCTTGAACTTGCTAGGGTTTACAAAACTCGTAGGACTCAAGAATCGATTTAAGATATGTTACATCATCATTCTATTGATCGTCTCGACTCCTCGACGAGCGGAGTATTACTCAAACATCACAACAAGAACTACAACTAGAAATTGAGATCGAATCATGATGCAAGAATTTAAAGAAAACAAGATAAAAGAATATCACCTTTTATTTATATCAACAATTTGATTACAGTCGCTCAAGAACTACAAGAGGAAGAACTAAATTGTCGATTTGGCTTTGCTCGGCTCCGTGAGTCGCGGATCGGCTTGGACCATTTGCTCTGTTGAAGATCGGCTCTGCTCCTAAAAGGTTGAAGGGCTTCTTGCTTGATTTGGTACTCGGGAATCTTGGCTTTTGATTGGAATTAGGGTTAGGGTTTCACACAAGTCTTGTCACTAGACTTGTGGAAGAAGATGAAGAGAGTGAATGGATCTAGATTGATACTAGATTGGCTAAAGATGATTAGATTCAATCCCCTCTCCCCTAGGTCTAGGCTTCTATTTATAGACTTCCCAAACCCTAGGTCTAGGTTTGAAATTACAATTCCCTCCAAAAGTTTGTTGAGGAGTTTCTAGAAAGAGTTTGTTAGGAGCTAGCTTAGGCTTTAAGCTAGGATTAATTAAGCATAGAAAACCCTAGTTTGTTGATCTGGCAGAAGTCTCTGGAGTCTTCTGGACACCGACATGTCTTGCTGAAGTGTGGGCCCTGAGAGAAGAATTTTGCACCAAATTTAGGAAGCTAAATCCTTGGACGCACTGCGGATCCGCGGCGCAAGCAGGCTCCTGCCGCGGATCCGCGGCTCTTTGTGGGGCTTGGGCCTTGGGCTTTCTGGTGTGGTCTTAGGATGATATTTGGGACTTTCTTTGATATATTGATTTTTGTTTTGCTTTTTGGATTGCTACCAGAACTGAAATCATTGAGTTGGCGTAATGTTTGATCAGCGCCATGTAAATTTTTGGCTTTACTTCTGGGTTTTCCTGCACAGATCTCAAAACAAGTGTTGCGCAATATAGGGATGATGCGATGCCATGAAATGCAGTCAATTTCCTTAGAAATGCCGGTCTTAAGGTCTAACACATGTAATCTGATATTTTGCGACAGATTTGCTAATATGTGAAATATGAATGCCGAACACTTCTATAAGAATGCAAATGATGAGGAAATTGCCGGTTAAAAGATGCAATATTTTCGACTAATCATGAAGCATCCAGAGCGGAGCCTGGTCCTCGCCGAACACGGCAGTGAACCCGTGGGAAGCATCCAGAGCAAAATTCCTGGCTACGTGGAACGCGGATTATGTCACTTCTGACCCCGTGGAAAACGTCCAGAGCGGATCATGGTCCTCGCAGAGCACGGCAGTGAACCCGTGTGAAGTATCCAGAGCGGAGCCTGGTCCTCACCGAACACGGCAGTGAACCCGTGGGAAGCATCCAGAGCAAAATTTCTGGCTACGTGGAACGCGGATTATGTCACTTCTGACCCCGTGGAAAACGTCCAGAGCGGATCCTGGTCCTCACAGAGCACGGCAGTGAACCCGTGTGAAGCATCCAGAGCGGAGGCTGGTCCTCGCCGAACACGGTTGTGAACCCGTGGGAAGCATCCAGAGCAAAATTCCTGGTTACGTGGAACACGGATTATGTCACTTCTGACCCCGTGGAAAACGTCCAGAGCGGATCCTGGTCCTCGCAGAGCACGGCAGTGAACCCGTGTGAAGCATCCAGAGCGGAGCTTGGTCCTTGCCGAACACGGTAGTGAACCCGTGGGAAGCATCCAGGGCAAAATTCCTGGCTACGTGGAACACGGATTATGTCACTTTTGACCCCGTGGAAAACGTCCAGAGCGGATCCTGGTCCTCACAGAGCACGGCAGTGAACTCGTATGAAGCATCCAGAGTGGAGCCTGGTCCTCGCTGAACACGGCAGTGAACCCGTGGGAAGCATCCAGAGCAAAATTCCTGGCTACGTGGAATGCGGATTATGTCACTTCTGACCCCGTGGAAAACGTCCAGAGCGGATCCTGGTCCTCGCACAGCACGGCAATGACCCCATGTGAAGCATCCAGAGCAGAGCCTGGTCCTCGCCGAACACGGCAGTGAACCCGTGAGAAGCATCCAGAGCAAATATCGGACTGTGAAGTCCCTAAACCCATGGACTATGATGTCCTTAACCTCGATCGTGATGCCTTAAAACTAACAATGGACCGTAATGTCCTTAAACTAATTTTACCTTGGTTCAAGGGTATATCTATTCACTCCTTTGATATTTGTCGTTGTAATTCCTCAATATCTTCAAAGAGGTGACGGGTCTTGACAACCACACATTTCACGGACTGTGGGGTCCTTAAACCCATAGACTATGACGTCCTTAACCTCGACCGTAATGTCTTAAAACTAACAACGGACTGTGGAGTTCTTAAATCTACGGACTATGGCGTCCTTAACCTCGACCATGATGTCTTAAAACTAACATTGAACTGTGAGGTCCTTAAACTCATGGACTATGACGTCCTTAACCTCGACCGTGATGTCTTAAAACTAACATTGGGCTGTGGAGTCCTTAAATCCATGGACTATGATGTCCTTAACCTCGACCGTGATGTCTTAAAACTAACATTGGACTGTGAGGTCCTTAAACTCATGGACTATGATGTCCTTAACCTCGACCGTAATGTCTTAAAACTAACAACGGACTGTGAAGTCCTTAAATCCATGTACTATGATGTCCTTAACCTCGACCGTGATGTCTTTAAACTACGGTATCCTGAAAAACGTCCAGAGCGAAGCCTGGTCCTCGCCAAACACGGCAGTGAACCCGTGGGAAGCATCCAGAGCAGCCCCTGACTCCGCGAAATGCGGATAAGGGCAACTTCACCCATCACTTGCGGGTCTTCACGACTCGTAAGGGAGTAAATTCTCCTGTGAGATCATCACGACTCTCAAAAGAAAACATACTTAGGAATCCTCACGATTCTTAAGGAGAAAATTACACCTACGGGACCCTCTCGGCCGGTAGGGAGAAAATTCTTTATGAGACCCTCACGGCTCATAAAGTTGAAAAGTCTTAGGTGACAGATCCTAACCCTGCTTTCTAAGTCATCGCCACTCTACAAAGAGCCTAAGACTGACAGCTATACGCTATCTACAGACCACACTGGCTAAAGTCACATGGCAAACAACACAGTGTTGGCGTAAAAATTTACACCCCGGTTGACCAAGTCAAAATCAAAGTCAACCCCAAGCCAGGTGGGCCCAAGCTCAGGTCAAGCGGGCCCATGCCCAAGTCGAGCCCGCAGCCAGCCTCCCCATGCCAACAACAAAATCATGTAATAAATAATTTTTATGTAATTGTTTATGCATGAATGTAAACAAAATGGGCATAAAGCCAATATTTTGTAAGCCCATGGCTTATGTGCAAAAATGAAATGGCACATGAGCCATGGAATGGCTAAAATGCCATTTTTGTAATGCCCAAGGGGCTATATGTAAATATGTAAGCCTATAAAAGGCAACATGATGAATAAAAAAGCATACACTTTTTCCATTCTCTCAAAAAAACCTAGAGTTTGTATCTCTTTCCCTTTTCTGAAGGTCTCAAACCTTCTTCTTTCTTTTGAATTAAATCAAGAGTTTTACTCTTCCTTTTCAAAAACAAAATAGTTTTTCACCACGAAACCCACAGAGGGGAACTTGGATCTGTCGTCAGATCTCAAAAAGGAGAGATTTTTAGATCTCACATCTCTTGATCATCAAGATCCAGCCAACCGAGGAGGAAGAAGAAGAACCCCTTCCATTAACCCCAAAAACACACTCAGGAGTCTAACTCCTCTCTGATTTCTCTTTCGAGAAATCCCTTTTTAGGCTAAAAGCCTCTTTTTCTCGCCGGCGCTCAAGCGCAGAGCGCCCGCGTGCCGACACGTGGCGCACTTGCGCTCAAGCGCTCAGCGCTCGAGCGCAAAGCGCCCACGTGCCGACACATGGCGCGCTTGCGCTCAAGTGCAAGCGCTTGAGCGCAAGTCGCCCCGGTGCCGACACGTGGCGCACTTGCGCTCGAGCGCAAGTCGACCCCGTGTCGACATATGGCGCGCTTGCGCTCAAGCGCAAATCGCCCCCGTGCCGACACGTGGCGCACTTGCGCTCAAGCGCTGAGCGCCTACGTGCCGACACGTGGCACTCTAGCGCCTGATCGCACAGCACCTAGGCGCACAGCGCCCAAGGTGCTGCCTCACGCATCCTTTGGATGTCTTTTCCCCCTCTTTCTTTTATATATATATATATACATGTATACATACATATATATATGTACATATGCATGCATATTTACACACATACATACTCCACGACACTGTCCCCTGTAAAAAAACTCTGCGTGGCTCCCGATATATCCAAAACCCCTTTTCAAAACACAACACACGCACACCGCACATTGAGTTCGCATGACAAGTTTAACCCGTTAATCGGAGGTTCCCTCGCCCCAAAGGCGAGGGTAATTAACGGCAGCTTAGTCTGCGGCTGCCGGAGATTCGGATCCCCACAATCAATAAACTCTGGCCTACCCTAGGCAGGGGGAATCTGTAGTATACGTCTGACCAGCGCGCGCGTATTCCCATCTCAATGGGGTGACGAAAGACACCCTACACACAGCAAGAGAGAAGAAAGCAGAGAAATGACACAAGACATTACAAAGAACGTGTATCTTTTATTCATGAATTCGATTGAGTACAAAATACATCGTATTAAAGGACAAAAGAACAAGTACATTTTATTCACAATTACAAATGATACAAAATTTTCATTGAGAGGAAAGCGCTTTTAATAATCCAATCAACCGCTCGCACACTTCCCTCGGCCCCTCTTCCTGACCAGCTACTGTGGCCAACTCTGCTTCGACCTGAGCCCGATGCTGCAAGTAGGATGAGAGTTGTTACTCGACGGCTCGCTGAGCTGCTTCGCGATCTTGTGCATCACGCTCAACGACATCGAGCTTCTGCTTCAATGATAACCCATCAGAGATACATTGCAGAAGGCTTCGAAGATAACTTTCACCTGGGCAGCGTTCGCGTCGACCTCAGCATGCAGTCGAGCAGACTTGCTTGAAGTTTCTTTGCATTCCCTTCGCTTTAAATCCACTTCTTGTTCGAGATGGCGGAAATAAGAAGCGATCTGCTCGATCCATGCAGCCCGTTGAGTGTTCATAGCCAGAATCTCAGGCGCGGAACGCTTAAGCTCGAACTCATACAAGCAAGCCTCGACTTCCCGGCAGCGATTAACCCAAGACTCAACGACGCCCTCTCCATGAAAGTTCACGAGCGTCGCCAGCATAAGGTTAACCTCTGCGGAAAAATCCGTGGAAGATGTTGGAGCCTCTACGTCGAACTCCTCGATATACTCGCTTATCATACGTAGGCTGGTCACAGCACCTTTGGATGATGGACGCCTGGAGAAGGGCCCGGCCGGCATTATAATACGAGACTCGAATGGGTCCGGAGTCGATGTGATTGCTGCAAACTAGATCATAATCAGATGTCGGCCTAAGAAATAAAGAAAACAAGCAAAAAGTAGAGTCTACTATACCGGCTGCAGCAGGGGGCAGAGCTAGGAGTACTGGCGGCACAACAACAACCTCATCCCCTCCTTCGATTCGTAAGATTACAAGCAATATAAAAAAGAGATTAGCAATAATGCGACTACCCGTTAAAGGAGAGGACATCATTTAGAGAAAACACTCACCGACACCAGCAGGCGGACTCATCTCGGACAAGAAGAGGAAGTGCGGGTTCAACACCTGATACAGGTGGTCAAGAAGAACTCCTGCAAAATCGCGATGACTCGACGTCAGTACATGAATTATACGCCTGAGGGATAAGACTAATGGGTTACAAATCCATACCTTCCAGTATTTGCGACGGTGCGAAAGAAGGCAGAGAGGTGGTCACCGTCAGGGCGGTAACTGACGGCATTGTCTCGAACAGCTCGATTTCAGCACTAGCCACACCTGCATTAGAAGCAAGATAAACTTTATTAGGAAAGATTGCAGAATAAAAGAAGGGCGGTGACCCAAGATTTACCTGAAGAGTCATCGGCCAGAGCCCTAACGAGGGCGTTACTTGATGCAACGGTGGCGTCTTCCTCCTCCATTGGGACGGTCTCACCTCCCGTTGCCTCATCGCCCGACTCTACAGGAGCCGTCATCACGCTCGCAACGCCGGAAGACAACAAGGAACCGTAAGCAGGGAGAGCGATGATCGGAGCGGCGCCCGACTCTTGAGAAAGAGCGGCCATCTCTTTCTCAGCGACCATAGCAGCCGTCTCACCCGCTACCACCTCGGGCTCAGCGGTCGCAGCCGTCTCGTCCATCGCTGCCATAGGCTCGTCCGTAGCAGCCATTTCATCCATTGCTGCCTCAGGCTCGGCCGTAGCAGCCGTCTCATCCACCGCCACCTCGGGCTCGGCATTGGTAGCCATCTCGGGCATAGCAGTCGTGACTGTCTCGTCAGCCACTAGCTCGGGCCCGGCAACTACGGCTACATCGCCTATCGTCGCCTCAGGTTCAGCAACTACCTTCCCCACCGTCCCCTCAGGCTCGACGGTCGCCGCCACTCCTCCAGTAAGACTCGGCCCTACAGGACAAGATATATAAGAACTGATAGTTTAAAACTCTGACAACAAAGTCTTAAAAACACATTACCTGAGACGGATTTACCGTTGGCTTCCCGAGCTGCACGTGTCACCCGTCTATGAGCAGTAGACAAGGTGACCGGGAGCTCCTCTGAAGGAGTAGCAGCGGGAGTAACGGCGCTTGAACCTGCTCCCGCAGCCAAAGCAGCGCTACGCTCCCTTGCCGCGCGCCTCAGGCGTTTCCTCTCCTCCCAGGCCGTCACGACAGACCTTTTGGAAGCTTCCCTCAGCAAGGCATCGTCATCTGCATTCAGGGTTGCCTCCAGAGCCGTCAAGGCTTCCATCGTCGGCTTTTTAAGTTGGGACTCTCGCGGCAATCCCGAAGAGGCCGGGACTTCGGTAGCTGGCCCAGGGAGAATCTCCACGTCAGCTTGTGGGATAAGCCTTGTGGTACCTGCGACAAAATAAAGAGAGAGTCAGATTACTCATAAGAGATGAAAGCAGAGACGTAGTAAACAAAAATGTACCAAGTCCTAAGGATGCTCTGAGTCGTTTCTCCTCCTCGAAAGTTTTGAGAGAAGCAGCGATGGCTTCTTCGGTAGAAATGCCTGTTAAAGAAGGAAAAGCGTTAGTCCAAAAACAATGACAGAGGTATGATGCAATAATGAAAAATACAACTAGTGATTACCTGATTGCGCGATTTTAGCCAACCACGCGTCGCGCCTTGCCAATCGCTCAGAAGCTGCGATGGCGGCCGCCAGATCAGTGTCATCTGGCGGCATAAATAAGCCCTCGTTGGTCCCGTACTCACCCAAGCCCTTACTATAAGGAGCATGAGGTTCCTGACCAAATGCAACGTCAGTAGAGAGGATCGACTTCTTCTTCCTCTTCTGCGCGCGAACCCCGGTCGCACCCAAAATCAGCTTACGCTTCGTGGGCACCTTAGGACGGCGGGTCCCGATGTCCGAGCCCACACCGGATTCGGGCGAAACCACGTTCACCGTCCGCGGGAGCACGGGGCGCTGATGGCATGTCCACAGGATCGAGGGGCAATCCACGCGTGGTGTTTAGCATACGTGGAGGCTCATCTCCAGCATCTCCTCTTAATGGAGGAGGGACAGGAGTCATTCGCTTTAGGGGGACGTTGCGATCGCTGGCGGGGGGCACACCCTTGCGATCAAGCAGCACCCGCTTCTCTTCCCTGATGACGGCGCCCATCGCGTGCTGATACCAAGCCCCGTTTACATTGAGGGCCCTTGGAATGCAAGTCGGCTCGCTAATAAAGAAGTGGGAGCCCGTATTTAGCCGCATAAAATGATGTAGTGCACTCCGTATCCCCTCCCTGGTGGCCGAAGGCTCTTCCAAAAACGCTTCCAATGGGACCCCTTGATTATAACTTAACTGCTGGACGAAGCGATGGGGGTTGTATCTCATAAAAAGCGCCCCCTCGTTCTGCTTGAACACGAGGAAGCCTGGCCGAATGGAGTATAGATATAGAATCTCCCGGGCTTTCAATACGGAGGCCCCATCCTTGAAATTATTGCGCAACGCTAACACCGCCTTGGAGGTCTCCGGGCCGATTGTCAGGACCTTGTATGTGAAAGAAATACCTGCTCCGACCATGCGCGGACGAAGAAGCAACCCCCTAGCCTCCCGCGGAGGCAGATTCAGGATAGAAGCGCCGATCAGCCGCATAACTCTCGGGAATCTGTACTTCTCGTAAAACGAGGGTCTTTTATGAATAACAAATACCCCGAACATGTGCATTTCCATCCACGAAGTGAAGTAGTGCATCGGGAAATTAGCGGGTTTCACCCCCGGTTCAGTTGCGTCCGCCGCCACGCTGAGACCATGGTACAGGTGGGCCAACCCGGCAATTCCAATGGACAATTGTATGCCAGCCACCATTTGATGTGCTGGGTTGAAGAAGGACGGCCTCATGTAGTGAGGGTGCATGGGGAGCGCGAACCAGCACAACCATAGCCCCAGAAAACCGAGAAAGAAAGTCTCCTCGTCGATGCCCGGAGCAGCGATTTCCGATAAAGGGATGATTGAGGCATCGGGGAGATAAAAACCTTTTTGATTGGCTTCCAGTGCTGGTTGACGATCTAAGCCAAGGCCGAAGGGGTCATCGTGCTTGGCTAATTTTTCATCCCGTTGCGATAGAAGCTCCGGTCGAAGAAAGCGGGCGATGAAGTCTGCAAAACTAACTCCCCGGCCTCCCGATTCCAAGTAAAGACTTTCATACATATTCAGCACCTTTACCAGACTCGAAAACTGGTGCTGAATAGCATTCTCCAGCGTTAGGTCCATCACCAACGGCTTGGTGGCAAAAACGTATTTGTCCGGAGGAAGTAGCTCCTCATAGTGCTCCCCCCTCACCGGCAGACCGAAAATCTCAGCAAATTCTTCTAGGGGGATAGAAACTTCCCTGTCCATCAGAAGAAAGGTATGGGTGGGGATGTTCCATTGTTCCACGACTTGTCGGAGGAGCAGAGTACTCGAACAGCGAGGCGTAAACTGCGGGGTACAGACCGATCTTCAGCAAATGCGCCTTCTACGTTGACAAAATGTACCTGGCCCACTGCAAATACCCGGCAGAATGTCGAGGGGTCAATCCAATGTTATAGGGTTGTCCCCAAGGGTGCGACTCACCCTGACATATGCGCCGCCCCAAAATATTTACGGCTGTCGGCAATTGCACGGGTATGGCAGCAATCGAAGGTTGAAGCAGACCCTCCGAAGTCCAATTTACAACCTCCACGGCATAGTCCACCGGGGGTATATCCGCGTAAGAGATCGACGAGATCGGATCCGACAACGTCGCACAAGAGAAGCTTCGGCGACCTTTGATAATTTCATTGTACCACCTACCCCACAGGTGAAGGTTCTTGTACTCCGGGTCGTAGTCCTTAATGAGAGCAAGAACCTCGCGGTCTACCGGTGCCTCAGGGAATCCTCCCTCTGAACGGAAAAACGGGAACGAGAGGTCAGACGACATATTGCCTGCAAGAAAAAGAGAAATTCAATTATCAGTATCATAATTTAATTTTAAAATCCCGACGCTTGGTACTTTAAAATTTGTACCACACTGCAATGCAGTGGAGAGGGGACCAAAGGGGGACCCACAAAATCCAGATGACAATGCATCAATTAATAAGACAGCCTCATCATTGGATGAGACTGTCAATTAATGAGGAAATCCTCAAAGAATATTCTTATTAAATGAGAAATCTCTCGAGACAAGGAGAAAATCTCCCTCTCAGAGCAAAGCTCTGTAACAGAGTGACACTTGTCAAACTCTGATCACGAGGGAATAAAATTCCTTAAAGAGCCTAGCTCTGTAATAATAATGGAAAAAAAATCCATCAGAGATTAATGAAAATTAATTCCTAAGAATTAAAATTCTGGGATCTTAAAGATCCATGAAAAAACTCTTAAGAGTTCTTCATCAAAAGATCAAAAGATCTATATATTGTCAATGAGCAAAGCTCTGTTCATGGGTTAAGAAACCCTGAGACAAGATATCTTTAAATCTATGGATTCTTGAGAGCAAAGCTCTGTTTACGAAACCCCAAATGGGTTTTCTTTAGATCAAAAGATCTATGAGAGTAAGGCTCTGTTAATTAAAATTAATTTAATTTAATTTAATTTTTACCTAAAATTTTCTAGAGTTTTAACTCTTGAAGTTCTTGGAAATGAGAGCAAGGCTCTGAAAATAAAATTCTTGACAAGATGATAATCATCTGAGGACCAAGGGTCCTATTTATAGGCGCTGAAGTGCCTCCTCAACTTCTGAGTCGATTCAATGGCTCAGATGTTGCCACCGCTGCACTCACGTGTGCGCCATATGAGCGCAACGGTAGGGGAGCATTTGTTTCCCCAAATCAGAGCAAAGCTCTGTTTGAATTTCAAAATTCAAAAATTGAAGCAACGCTTCAAATTTCTTGCGCTGCGGGCAGAGCGCCACGTGTCAACAGCAGACACGCCAGCGCCAGGAGCGCTGCGTCCAAGGCAGCGCACCCCCAATCAGAGCAAAGCTCTGTTTCAAAATTCAAATTTTAAAAATGAAGCAACGCTTCAGATCACTTGCGCTCTGCGCTGCGCGCCACGTGTCAAACACAGGCGCGCTAGCGCAGTTGCGCTGCGCGCCACGTGTCAAACGCAGGCGCGCTAGCGCCAATTGCGCCAGCACTGGAATTTAAATAATAAATTATTAATTAATCAAAATTAAAATTCTAGAAAGATCCTTCTAATCTTATTAAAATAAGAAGACTGTCTTCTGTAAAACAGAGGTCTTAAGATCAAAGATCCAACGGTGGGGAAATATCCCCAGATCAATCAGAGAAAGATCTCTGTAACTAACTTAACAAACCAATTGGCCCTATATAAAGGCCCCTAGACTTCTAGCCTGAGACACAGACAGAAGAGAGAGAAACCTCTGCAAACTTTGAGAGAAAACCTCAAAGAAAAAGAAAGGCAAGCCTTTGAATAAAGAAGATCATCTTCTTCATCTTTGAAGGTAAAGAATTTAATTCTTGAAGCACAGAGATGAAATCATCTCATTAAAAAAGAAGAATCCTCTTCTAAAAAGATCAAAGATCTAAGAACAAGATCAAGATCTTTAATAAAAAAAAGGATAAAAAAGATCTAAAAAATTAAAAAGAAGTAATTTACTTCATTCCTAGATCTTTTAATCTATAAAGGCACGGCCTTTTGATGAGAACAAGAACTTTGGTTCTTGGATCTTGAGGCAAGGCCTCCCTTAAAGAACAAAAAAACTTGTTCTTTGATCTTAAATTGATCAAGATGTGCTCTGTGCTATTGGACAGTGCCCTGCACTTTTGAAATGCGCCTTTGCGCTTATTGGACTGGCGCACATCACTAGAACGCGCCACGTGTCAACCACAAAACGGTTTGCGCTTTGCGCTTCTGAAAATAGCACATTGCGCTCTTGGACTGGCGCATAGCGCCAGAGCGCGCCACGTGTCATTCACTGGAGCAGCGCACTCAGAAAGCGCAGTGCGCTAACAGACTTGTGCTTAGCGCAGAGCGTGACACGTGTCACCTTCGCATGCGCTAGCGCATTGCGCTCTTTGATTGGCGCAAAGCGCATGACAAGCCACGTGGCGCACTATCGGACCATTATAAATGCTATGCATTATTAAAAAGGGCAGAGCCCAAATAAAAGTCTAACATGCCAAATAGAAATGCTATGCACTTAATTACAGAGCCCAATACTATGCATTATAGAAGGGCAGAGCCCTAGTAAAAGCCTAATAGGCAGAACATGAATAAAATGTTAAACATTTTCAACTGGACTTAGCCCAATTCTGTCCATAAGTCCTCAATATAAATTGAGCTGAGCACAACTGCTCTTCCAATCAATTTACATCCGGTTCGAGGGTATATCTCTTTACTCCTCTGACATCTGTCGTTGTAATCCTTCAACGTCGTCAGAGAGGTGACGGGTCCCGACAACCACACATTGCTACGGACTGTGGGGTCCTTAAACTCATGGATTATGACGTCCTTAACCTCGACCGTGATGTCTTAAAACTAATACCGGACTATGATGTCCTTAATCTCGACCGTGATGTCTTAAAACTAACATCGGACTGTGAGGTCCTTAAGCTCACGGACTATGATGTCCTTAACCTTAACCGTGATGTCTTAAAACTAATATTGGACCGCAATGTCCTTAAACTACTTATCGACCGCAATGTCACTAAACTAAACAATAGAGCCCCCCAATTTCTCTCTTGTCGGATCTGAACGATCCCGTTAAGTCGATCTTAGTCTAAAATTAGACTAACGTGTCCTTAACAAACATTTAAGTTGATCTTAGTCTCAAATGAGGCTAATATATCCTTAAACACAACCCCTCCAAACCCAAATCTAAGAAAAATACGGATTTGGATTAATCCACGTCCTACGGGCGACAATATAACTTAGTCTCCGTATACAATCCACGGGCAACCGAACACAAAACAAACACCCACGACACGGAGTGACCATATGGAGAAGGAGAAAGTTGTTACCGCGATGCGGTAGCGTAATTAACTGCAGGGGCTTACGCCTGCAGGGAAGAGCGTCCCCACAATCAAAAACCCCTCAAACGAGGGGGATCTGACGAAGTCTGCTACATCGGACGCATCCGTTTAAACCTTTGATACATGGTGCCATAAATCAACTTGGCATCTTCGGAGAGGTGGACGGATAGCACCAATTAGCATCTGCCCCGAATTTCAGGCAAGACGGACCTGTGCGGTCGCGTCTCCGTTGTTCGGAGGGGAACAGGTCACATAAAGACTTTTCTCCCTACGAGTCGTGAGGATATCGTAAGTGTCTTGTCTCCTAAGGAGTCGTGAGGATTCCTAAGTGTGTTTTTCCTTATAAGTCGTAAGGATCTTATAAGAGAGTTTTCTTTCTTACGAATCGAGAGGACCCGTAAGTGTTTAATGAAATTGACATATAGATGACGTATTTCCGTGACGTGGTTATGTGGATGACGTGTTCCCGCGACGGGTTCATGTGGATGACGTGTTTCTGCGACGGGGTAATGTAGATGACGTATTTCCGAGACGGGGTCATGTAGATGACGTATTTCCGCGACGGGGTCATGTGGATGACGTATTTCCGAGACGGGGTCATGTGGATGACGTATTTCCACGACGGGGTCATGTGGATGACGTATTTCCGAGACGGGGTCATCTGGATGATGTATTTCCGCGACGGGGTCATTTAGATTACGTGTTTCCGATACGGGATTACATAGATAACGTATTTCCGCGACGAGGTCATGGGGATGACGTATTTCCGAGACGGAGTCATGTGGATGACGCATTTCCGAGACGGGGTCATGTAGATGACGTATTTCCGAGACGGGGTCATTTGGATGACGTATTTCCGAGACGGGGTCATTTGGATGACGTGTTTCCGAGACGGGGTCATGTGGATGACGTATTTCCGATACGGGGTCATGTAGATGACGTATTTCCGAGACGGGGTCATTTGGATGACGTGTTTCCGAGACGGGGTCATGTAGATGACGTATTTCCGAGACGGGGTCATGTAGATGACGTGTCTCGGTCATGTAGATGACTTATTTCCGAGACGGGGTCATGTAGATGACGTATTTCCGAGACGGGATCATTTGGATGATGTATTTCCGAGACGGGGTCATTTGGATGATGTGTTTCCGAGACGGGGTCATATAAATGACGTATTTCCGCTACGGGGTCATGGGGATGACGTATTTCTGAGACGGGGTCATGTTGATGACGTATTTCCGAGACGGGGTCATGTAGATGACGTATTTCCGAGACGGGGTCATTTGGATGACGTCTTTCCGAGACGGGGTCATTTGGATGACGTGTTTTTGAGACGAGGTCATATGGATGACGTATTTCTGAGACGGGGTCATGGGGATGACGTATTTCCGAGACGGGGTCATGGGGATGACGTATTTCCGAGACGGGGTCATGTAGATGGCGTATTTCCGAGACGGGGTCATTTGGATGACGTATTTCCGAGACGGGGTCATTTGTATGATGTGTTTCCGAAACGGGGTCATGTGGATGACGTTGCGTCTGTTGTAATGAGACGAATATCGAAGTGGTCTCTAGGTTGTCTGTGAACCGTTGAGATTTGGCTTTTTCTTCTGATAGAGCCTGGGGATGGAAGGTGTGTTTCCTTCTTTGTTTGCGCCCCTGGATTGTATACAGGGATTGATATGATATCACCTGTAGGGCATAAATTTTTATTATTATTTTTTTTATTTCTTTCCGCGATGCTGTATCATTTCAGCTTTTATATCGCGAAGGTCGCAATTGCCCAATCATTTCGGCTATTTTTCGCGGCGCCCAATCAGTTCGGCTATTTATTTTATTTTTACTCGCTGCTTTTTATTGCGAATTGCCCAATCATTTCGGCTATTTTGCATGCATACATTTTTTACTTTCCGATTTTGTTGCAAGTTGCCCCATCATTTCGGCTATTTCGTATGCATGTGTGGCTTGCTAGCTTCTTACTGCAAGCTTGGAGTTAGACACCGCTTTCGGTATCAGCATCGTTACAACTGGAATATTTCCAGGAGCGAATCATCATTTGCCTCTGTCGATGTCGAACAAGGGTGGCTTAGCGAACATGGTTAGGATCCTGTCAACTAAGGTTTTCGACTTTATGAGCTGTAAGGGTCTCATAAAGGTTTTTCTCCCTACGAGTCGTAAGGATCACGTAGGTGCGTTTTCTCCTCAAGAATCGTGAGGTTTCCTAAGTGCATGTTCTCTTATAAGTCGTAAGGATCTTACAAGAGTGTTTTATCCTTATAAGTCGAGAGGGCTTACAAGGGCTGTTCACCGTGTAGACATATCCCTAGTCACGGATGGGACTTTGTTAGGGAAATGTTTATTCGCGCCCGTGGATTGTATACAAGGGTCAACATTGAGCCGTTTGTAGGGCAGTATTGGAGGTTGTGGTGGCTGCTTAAGAACAGGTTCAGATCCCTGTAGCTTAAGACTTTTGAATGTTATGAGCCGTGAGGGTCTCATAAGAGAGTTCTCCTTACGAGTCATGAGGATCTCGCAAGTGTAATTTCTCCTTAGGAATCGTGGTGATCCCTAAGTGTGCTGCTCCCTTGTGAGTCGTAGGGATCTCACGCGGGTTGTTTCTCCTCACAAGGTCGAGAGGACCCTGCAAGTGTCTTTTAACGAGATTGCGCCCTTTCGGGTTTTCACAAAACTCGCCGGTAGCCCTGCTGTTTTTACTCACAGAGCCCTTTCGGGTTTTCATCCGTGCCCTCTTCGCTTATGGACATACCGTTTTTTTATTCTAACGAGATTGCGCCCTTTCGAATTTTCACAAAACTCGCCGGTAGCCCTGCTGTTTTTACTCACGGAGCCCTTTCGGGTTTTCATCCGTGCCCATTTTGCTTATAGACATACCGTTTTCTTTCTTCTTCTTTTTTTTTCTTTTTTTTTTTGTATCAGCTTTGGGATGCTGCAATCCGCCGTAGTTTATCGATATCTCGGTTAACAGCTAGTTTTAGGACATAATGGTCCATTGTTAGTTTAAGGACGTTTCGGTCCGCTGTTAATTTAAGGACGTTTCGGTCCGCTGTTAGTTTAAGGACGTTTCGGTCCATTGCCGGTTACTACTTATAGAGTTTGGGCTTAGGAAGATAGCGAGCGGACATAGTCGTCGTCATCTATCATTGACCTAAACCGTGACTCATCAGGCGTAGTACTTTAGGAAGCGACCGTTTATTGGCCTGAAAGGTCTTTCACCATGTATGTCCATGAGTAAATAGACCCCACCCTGGTAGACCTTGTCTATGATATATGTGCCTTCATAGTTCGGCTCGAATTTCCCCCGTTTGGCACGATTGGGGATCATAGGTCTTTTGACCACTAGCACGAGTTCGCCTTGGCAGAATGTTCTCGGCCTAGTCAGTCTTTTGTATGAGCGCGTCATCTTTGCTTTATAAGCCTCCAGATTTTGTTGCGCTATGAGCCGGGTTTCATCAAAGGCATCGAGCTCTTCAAGACGAAGGTGGGCATTCTCTTCATCCGTTAGCTCGTAATGAATTGCCACTCGTAGAGAGGGTAGCTCTATCTCGACGAGGAGTACTGCCTCTGTACCGAATACCAATGCGTACGGAGTTGTGTTCGTGGCCGTTTTGAACGTAGTTCGATACACCCAGAGAGCTTCATGCAGTCTCTCATGCCGGTCCTTCTTATTTCGAGACACCATCTTTTTCATGATCTTCGTCAAGGTCTTGTTAAAAACCTCAGCTAGACCGTTAGCTCGGGGATTATAGATTGAGGAGTATCTCCAGTCTATGTTATGATGTTGTGCGAAGCGGCTGATCTTGTCGCTTCTATAGGCTGGCCCGTTATCGAAGATGATCCGTCGTGGAGTCCCAAACCGATAAATGACGTGTGTCTTGAAGAAATGGAAGATATTCTCCGTCTTCACTTCCCTCAGCGGTACTGCTTCTGCCCATTTGGAGAAGTAATCAGTTGTCGCCAAAATGAATCGATGTCCTCTGGACGATGCTGGTTTGATGGGGCCGATTATGTCGGTCCCCCACATTTCAAACGGCCAGCTAGCCACTGTTGGATGTAGTGGGTTTGGATGCTGATGGATAAAATCCCCATGAATCTGGCACGAATGGCACTGCTTCGCGTATTCGAGGCAGTCTTGGATCATCGTGGGTGTAATACCCAGCCCTTTTTGTACGTCTATATCCGTATTTCCTTTTTATCTATAAAATTTTATTCACAACTATTTATTATTTTAAAACTTCCCAATCTATTTTAGTTCTCCACTCTCTTATTTTATTTTCCCAGCCGGACTCTTCATTTTGTCTTACTTATTATTTCTGTTCGGCCCAACCTACTCTTTCCTCAGCCCATTTCTTTTAGTGAGCCTTTCCTCACTTATTAGATTTAAGTTTCCCTATTATTCTTAAAACCCAAACCCTATTCTTTTATCCTATATTTTTTTTACCCCAGACTATCCCTTTATTTAATTAATTCATTCAAATTCCCAAGCCCATTCCTTTATCATTTCATAAACTAAAATCTCTTTTTGATTTTCCCTCAGCCCACTCACTTATTTCCATAAACCAAATCTATTTTTTATAAATCCCAGCTTAAGCCCAACCACCTCACTCTTTTTCATTCAAATTTCCTTTTAACCCAGACCAAGCCCAAACTTTTCCTCAGCCGTTCCATTATTAATTAAAACCCATTTTTGTTTCAATAAAAGATCCCAAGCCATTTTCCCCATTCTTGCCATTCATTTTAACCTTTTAACCCTTTATAAATTTCTTTCAGCCGGCCCATGCTATTTCTCTTATCCAATTTAAATTCTTTTCTTTTTACCTTTGGCCCGGCCTGCTCCGTTTCTCCCCCTCAATTAATTCTTTTCTTTTATTTTTCCTTGGCCCGGCCCGTTCTACCACAACCCAGCCCGCCTCCTCAGCGACCCGACCCGCTCCTATTCATCATCCCCTCCAACGGCTCTCTTCCTAATCTCGCGCGCGCGATCCACGATCTCCGCCGCTTCCCACGCCCACGCGCTGCCGTTCTCCCCACGACTCGAGCGCGCGTTACTCATCACGACGCTTCCCCCTCGTCTCCCCATCTTTTCCCCCTCACTTCCAGCAGTCCTCCCCCACCTCTATTTTCTTCCTCCTCTCTCTCACCGCCCCTGCTACTGCTCCTCCATCGAGCCCCGCCGCTACCACCTTGCACCACCTCCATCAACGACGCAGCTATCTCCTTCTCCTCCTCACACAACTCCACCTTCCTCCACCAACCTAGAATCCCGAGTCCCTCCTTCCCCACCATCACCCTACACCCGAGCTCGGCCACCCCTGCGCCGACGACCGGTGAGTTCCTCGTCTCGTCGTCGACATCCATCACATCATCGTCGCCCTCATTTCTCTCTCCCTCTGTAATTCTCTCTCTCACTCGACCCCTCTCCTTCACTCTCTATCTCTCTGTCTTTACCTCACCCTCTCTCTCCCTCTGTGTTCTCTCTCTCAATTCTCTCTCTCTCACTCTGTTTCTCTCTCCCCCTCTCTCAATTCTCTCTCTCTCTCACTCTGTTCCTCTCTCTCTCTCTCTCTCTCACTCTCTCTCTCTCTCAATCCTCTTTCTCTCTCTACACACTCTCTCCCTCTGCAAATCCCTCACCCTCGGCCTCGACAACATCAGCGATCCCTAGCCCCGACACCGCCTGAGCTCGCAACAACCCCCTCTAGTTCGAACCAAGCCCGTGCCAACCAGTTCAAGCCGAGGCCAAATCTTGACGTTGCCGCTCGCGCGTGTGTCACTGCCGTGCCATGCGTATGTCGTGATCGTGCCGTTGCCGCTGCCGTACCTTCGTCGACACGTGTCCAGCCAAGTTCTTTACTTGCTTACATGCTATTTTACCTAAGTTACAATCGCTAAGTATATAGATTAAAGGTTACAGTTTAAACTAATTATATGCCATAACCTGCTCGACGCGAGTTCCCAAAGAAAATACTTTTCTAAATTGACGGAACTGGATTAATTACTTGGGCCCTTGCTGTGATGAACACCGTGTGCAAGTTTCGCTGGAAAATATGACCGTTAACGATTAAAACAACTACCCCCAAGTCTAATCGTAAAACTGTAATTTTATTGTACCTGAAAACCGTTAAATTCACCATAAATTATATATATACTAGAATGGTGCGTACGAGGGCTCAAATCGAAGCCGACTCGATGGACTTTAACCCTATATTGGTTTCCTGACATTCCTGTACTTAAACCGTGACGATAATTGGATCGGAGTGCGACTCTGGACTGCAGTCCAGAGCGACTCCAGTTGTTGCTTGCTGTTCCGTAATGGGTACCACAGGATTCCCTTAACTCGTAAGTTGCGGAACTCCGCTGTTTACTGTAGGTGAACCTGTTAGCTAGATAACACAATTGGTTTCATTCTGTTTCGTTACATTTTGTTATTTATTCTATAATTTAAAAGATCGGGACACATAACAATTCCAGCAGAATCAGAACAGACATATTAGCATTGAATAGTGTATATCTCCTTACGTACAGACGCAACCGAAGATCCGTCTATTGCGTTGAAAACCTTACTGAAAACCCTAGAATTTATCCAGCTGTAGCATCACTAAAATCCGATCCCAACTGGGATCAAAATGCGTTGCGAAACGGACTTCTGATTCTGAAATTGGATTTCCAGCCGCGAGCGCTTAAAATGAAGTGGTTATAATTAATGATCCTGAAACCCGATTGGCTCGAAACCAAATTCGATGGATGGACAACTGAACATACTAATTACTACCTGTTTATCGTTTCGCTAAATCATATATGTATGTTTCGTGATAAATCGTGCAAGTGATAAAATACTATTTTTATGACACCTTAATCGTGCTTATATACTGTTCACGCATCATATCATAACCATATCATTGTAGTGATAACCTAGTGATATCGTGCATTTACCCAGTGTTAGATTTTAGTGATGATTGTGGCAAGTACGTCAGTGTTCGTGTATCCGTGATTAAGTGAAAGTGATACGTACTTGTACACAATCAGTGACCCTATTATTCTATTGCATTGTCGACGTCTGTGGGATGCGTGTACGTGTGACTATAAATGGTATGGGACACTTATGGAAGCGCTTGCACGGGTGTCACAGATAAAGCATCCGACACTGCCATTTATCTTAGATATTAGTCGGGACGTGCTTGATGGAGGTCCTGCCTCCAGTTCTCGCGCAGACTTGTCACGGATCGATTAGTATTTAGGGTTATGGTTAGCGTTTGATGTAGGCCACGTGGTGTGGGGTAGTTTAAGTGTGAATTCAACAGAATCTCGGGAGTCCCATGCCGGCTTATATATTTAGGGAGATATATGGAGATTTACAGGGTATGTGATATACACCGTGATATACACGTTACATGTTGGGCCCGTGGTCCCTTGCCCTTGGGTTCTACCCTTGGTTGAAGGACACTCGCGAGTGGTTGACTCTCACACTTGGACTGACGATAGGCTTAGTGACCCGTGCAGTGAGACTTAGAGACTGATAGGGATACTGGCATTTATATTCCTTATATACTGTGTTGACATACGTGACATATCATTCTACTGCCTTACTGTTCCGCTGCATTGATTACTGCACATTCATATTCATGATGTCATTGATTTACTGCTTCACATATCTATTATTACTGTTAGAACTGTCACTTGATTTTATACATATTATATTTTTATTGTGTCGCTCTGATGACCTGAGTATGCATGCTCAGTGTGAGGAGAAGATTTAGCCTGGACCAGAACTAGACGTGCATCACAGACATCTTGACTTGCCATTCTGAGTTACCTTCGTTTGTTCCACTTCAGGTCAGTTTATATTATTGTTTCTTTCAGTTACTGCATTTCTCATTACCTGCGCATCATTTACTGTTTACCATGAAAAACTAGAAGCCGAAGTGTGACTACGGCATGAAATTTCCTTGACCGTAGGAGCATGGCTGGCCTTGTCTACCCCTCGTATTCCGTATTTTGGGAAGCGGGGCGTGACATGGTTTGGTTGGTATCAAAGCCAGGTTTTGCATCGATTGGGATTGCAGTTTTCCGTGTATAGTTTGACAATCTAAGACATCCCTCGGTCTAGGTTGTAAACTTGTCATTCTTGATCTATACTCACATCGTGTGTCCAGCCATCCATTCGCTATGGTTTACTTAAAATCATACAGTTGATTCTTCACTTGTAATAAATTCATCACCTCTAATATTCTTGAATCTTTGTCCTATCCATATTACGTTTTGACTCGTATATCTTGTGACTTATATCACCCTTAAAATCATTGTTTCAGGATCATGTCTTCCAACGACTCTTCCTCTATCTCCACTCCTCAGAATCAGACTGTTGAGATCCTTAGTGTACTGCAAGGTTTAAAGGAAGCCCAGGAGCGAACGAACAACTTATTAGCTGAAGGGCTGGGAAGACAGGTGAGTCAGACCCCAGCGGGAGTCTCCTATCATAAAGGGATCCCTATTGGACGAGGAAAGGAGAAGAAGATGAAGCGTCAACAGAAGCATCAGAAGAACCCTTGCTGTGGATATTGTAAGAGGCCAGGACACCTTCAGAGGGATTGTCGCCGCGCCCAAGGGAAATGTCTGATATGCGGTTCCAACAAACACTTCATCAACGGCTGCCCAGAAAGGAAAGAACTACAAGGAGGAAACTCGTCCACACTCCCCACTTCTGCCACATGAGGATTATCGCGTAGTTCGAACTTTGACGATATGGCGGATCAAACGCAGGATTCAACTCACGCGACGAGAATGCAACGTCATAGTAGTCGAAGAAGGATTTTTCATGTTATCTACTTTCAGTAATAATGTTGTCACCTTTTTAGAATATTTCTTTTGTTTGAAATCTTGTATCCGTAGAACTTTTGGTTGAATGCAATAAAATTTGAATCATAATATATGTATCATTCTCATGCTTCCTCTATATCAAATTCTATTCATTATCACAGTATTTTAATTCTGACCTTTCAGTTCCTGCAACCGCATATTTTCCTATACTTCGTACCCTGAGCTTTTTCCTTGATGTATTCCACTGTCTAATCATGACTTTTCTTTTCAGACCATGGCCCACCCTGAAGCAGCGCTGTATCTAGACGAGGATGCACAGTCATGCGTTTCCTTAGACCGCACGCTGAAGAGTTCTGACGATGAGATCAACGGTCCCCAGGTCAACTTCGGAAACAACGATTCAGAGGACGAAGAAGTAGACGCCCCAGAGTTTAACATGATAGCTGATTCCGACGAAGAAGAAGGAGATCCTGAAGAGAACCCTATAGAGGAAGACCCGATAGAAGGAAATCCCGTCGAGGAAAATCCCGTGGAAGAAAATCCAGAAGAGGAGAATCACATGGAATCGGACCTCGATGAAGAAGCTCCATCCGAGGGAGAAGAACCAGAAGATCAAGACCCGGCTGTGGAAGAACTTCCAGTGGCGTTGCCCGCGAGGCGATATGGAAATGGACGCCCCTACCCGAGTGCGCGAGCCTACCGCAACCTGCTGAATCTCCACAACCGCGACTGACGGAATTTCTTTTGATGTTGTCTTTCTGGCCAATTAAATCTGTGTATAGTTTAGGGCCACATTTCGTTTTTGGATGATACTTTGTTTAAAATTTTCTAGAGTGGAATAAATTTTTGAATTCGCTAATCCATCGATCTTCTTAGTTCCCTTGACGTTTGATACTTCTTCTATACAATTAATCTTCTTACCGAGATCTGCCTACCTCTACTCCTTACATTGCCTTAACCCTCATTCCGAACAACCGGTACTACACCCGATCTTCTGGAGATTCACTCTTCATCCTCTGTATGTGCCTCGTTTGAGATCCTTCTGGGGGGAGAAAATTCTAGGGAAATTTCCAAGTTCGCTAACCCTTCAAATCTTGATTAGAGTGATGCACCGACTGTTGTTTTTCCTTCACACTCTTCCTTCTGTATTCCTTTGTTGCTCATCCTTACTTCATGTGCTGACCCGATCCCAGTCTCCTTGATCTTCAGCCTAAAGCCGACACGCTTCAACCTTCTGATTGAGCCACTCTCCCTCATAATCATTACCCTATCTAGCTCTATACCTATTTGTGTTCTTCCTATTACCCTAATTATATTTAGGGACACTGTTATTCAAAAATTTAGTTTTCAGTATTTTGAATTTATCAAAGAGAGGGTGTTATTGATTACTCCATTTCATATATTTTAAGTACGCTATTATTAATCTCGTTTTCAGTAGCGCAAACTTACACTGTGCATATATTGTTCCATGTTCCCCGTTTTCGTCATGTGAGTTTTCTAAGTTGATTTAAAACTATTCGATCGATAAATTACCTTAAAATGTTTTAACCTATCGACTAAGCTTTCACTACCTCATTGTCGTTACTATATTTTCGGGTGTTGTGCCTATGTTAACTATTATAAATGATTGTGTCTTATACTTATTATTTCTACCTTGCTACTTTTGATATGCTTATATGTACACATATTTGGGTTCGATTCTATCGAACAAGCCTTGAATATTATTATTCGCTATTGTTACCTAAATTCTCGAATACATGTATTTACCCTTATAGTTGTTCCTGCCTTATATCTATTAGACCTACCCTTCCGTATGTTGTTCTTACTTATATATATATTTTCAAATTTCTTCGTCCACGTACTCCTAATAAATCTTTTGTGTTAGTGTGCAATCTAATAGCTTTCGCTTATGTTTATATAACCTATCCTTTATTTTAAATTTCGAGGACGAAATTTTTGTAAGGGTGGTATGATGTAATACCCAGCCCTTTTTGTACGTCTATATCCGTATTTCCTTTTTATCTATAAAATTTTATTCACAACTATTTATTATTTTAAAACTTCCCAATCTATTTTAGTTCTCCACTCTCTTATTTTATTTTCCCAACCGGACTCTTCATTTTGTCTTACTTATTATTTCTGTTCGGCCCAACCTACTCTTTCCTCAGCCCATTTCTTTTAGTGAGCCTTTCCTCACTTATTAGATTTAAGTTTCCCTATTATTCTTAAAACCCAAACCCTATTCTTTTATCCTATATTTTCTTTACCCCAGACCATCCCTTTATTTAATTAATTCATTCAAATTCCCAAGCCCATTCCTTTATCATTTCATAAACTAAAATCTCTTTTTGATTTTCCCTCAGCCCACTCACTTATTTCCATAAACCAAATCTATTTTTTATAAATCCCAGCTTAAGCCCAACCACCTCACTCTTTTTCATTCAAATTTCCTTTTAACCCAGACCAAGCCCAAACTTTTCCTCAGCCGTTCCATTATTAATTAAAACCCATTTTTGTTTCAATAAAAGATCCCAAGCCATTTTCCCCATTCTTGCCATTCATTTTAACCTTTTAACCCTTTATAAATTTCTTTCAGCCGGCCCATGCTATTTCTCTTATCCAATTTAAATTCTTTTCTTTTTACCTTTGGCCCGGCCTGCTCCGTTTCTCCCCCTCAATTAATTCTTTTCTTTTATTTTTCCTTGGCCCGGCCCGTTCTACCACAACCCAGCCCGCCTCCTCAGCGACCCGACCTGCTCCTATTCATCATCCCCTCCAACGGCTCTCTTCCTAATCTCGTGCGCGCGATCCACGATCTCCGCCGCTTCCCACGCCCACGCGCTGCCGTTCTCCCCACGACTCGAGCGCGCGTTACTCATCACGACGCTTCCCCCTCGTCTCCCCATCTTTTCCCCCTCACTTCCAGCAGTCCTCCCCCACCTTTATTTTCTTCCTCCTCTCTCTCACCGCCCCTGCTACTGCTCCTCCATCGAGCCCCGCCGCTACCACCTTGCACCACCTCCATCAACGACGCAGCCATCTCCTTCTCCTCCTCACACAACTCCACCTTCCTCCACCAACCTAGAATCCCGAGTCCCTCCTTCCCCACCATCACCCTACACCCGAGCTCGGCCACCCCTGCGACGACGACCGGTGAGTTCCTCGTCTCGTCGTCGACATCCATCACATCATCGTCGCCCTCATTTCTCTCTCCCTCTGTAATTCTCTCTCTCACTCGACCCCTCTCCTTCACTCTCTATCTCTCTGTCTTTACCTCACCCTCTCTCTCCCTCTGTGTTCTCTCTCTCTCACTCTGTTTCTCTCTCCCTCTCTCTCAATTCTCTCTCTCTCTCACTCTGTTCCTCTCTCTCTCTCTCAATTCTCTCTCTCTCTCACTCTCTCTCTCTCTCTCAATCCTCTTTCTCTCTCCACACACTCTCTCCCTCTGCAAATCCCTCACCCTCGGCCTCGACAACATCAGCGATCCCTAGCCCCGACACCGCCTGAGCTCGCAACAACCCCCTCTAGTTCGAACCAAGCCCGTGCCAACCAGTTCGAGCCGAGGCCAAATCTTGACGTTGCCGCTCGCGCGCGTGTCACTGCCGTGCCGCGCGTGTGTCGCGATCGTGCCGTTGCCACTGCCGTACCTTCGTCGACACGTGTCCAGCCAAGTTCTTTACTTGCTTACATGCTATTTTACCTAAGTTACAATCGCTAAGTATATAGATTAAAGGTTACAGTTTAAACTAATTATATGCCATAACCTGCTCGACGCGAGTTCCCAAAGAAAATACTTTTCTAAATTGACGGAACTGGATTAATTACTTGGGCCCTTGCTGTGATGAACACCGTGTGCAAGTTTCGCTGGAAAATATGACCGTTAACGATTAAAACAACTACCCCCAAGTCTAATCGTAAAACTGTAATTTTATTGTACCTGAAAACCGTTAAATTCACCATAAATTATATATATACTAGAATGGTGCGTACGAGGGCTCAAATCGAAGCCGACTCGATGGAATTTAACCCTATATTGGTTTCCTGACATTCCTGTACTTAAACCGTGACGATAATTGGATCGGAGTGCGACTCTGGACTGCAGTCCAGAGCGACTCCAGTTGTTGCTTGCTGTTCCGTAATGGGTACCACAGGATTCCCTTAACTCGTAAGTTGCGGAACTCCGCTGTTTACTGTAGGTGAACCTGTTATCTAGATAACACAATTGGTTTCATTCTGTTTCATTACTGTTTGTTATTTATTCTATAATTTAAAAGATCGGGACACATAACAATTCCAGCAGAATCAGAACAGACATATTAGCATTGAATAGTGTATATCTCCTTACGTACAGACGCAACCGAAGATCCGTCTGTTGCGTTGAAAACCTTACTGAAAACCCTAGAATTTATCCAGCTGTAGCATCACTAAAATCCGATCCCAACTGGGATCAAAATGCGTTGCGAAACGGACTTCTGATTCTGAAATTGGATTTCCAGCCGCGAGCGCTTAAAATGAAGTGGTTATAATTAATGATCCTGAAACCCGATTGGCTCGAAACCAAATTCGATGGATGGACAACTGAACATACTAATTACTACCTGTTTATCGTTTCGCTAAATCATATATGTATGTTTCATGATAAATCGTGCAAGTGATAAAATACCATTTTTATGACACCTTAATCGTGCTTATATACTGTTCACGCATCATATCATAACCATATCATTGTAGTGATAACCTAGTGATATCGTGCATTTACCCAGTGTTAGATTTTAGTGATGATTGTGGCAAGTACGTCAGTGTTCGTGTATCCGTGATTAAGTGAAAGTGATACGTACTTATACACAATCAGTGACCCTATTATTCTATTGCATTGTCGACGTCTGTGGGATGCGTGTACGTGTGACTATAAGTGGTATGGGACACTTATGGAAGCGCTTGCACGGGTGTCACAGATAAGGCATCCGACACTGCCATTTATCTTAGATATTAGTCGGGACGTGCTTGATGGAGGTCCTGCCTCCAGTTCTCACGCAGACTTGTCACGGATCGATTAGTATTTAGGGTTATGGTTAGCGTTTGATGTAGGCCACGGGGTGTGGGGTAGTTTAAGTATGAATTCAACAGAATCTCGGGAGTCCCATGCCGGCTTATATATTTAGGGAGATATATGGAGATTTACAGGGTATGTGATATACACCGTGATATACACGTTACATGTTGGGCCCGTGGTCCCTTGCCATTGGGTTCTACCCTTGGGTGGAGGACACTCGCGAGTGGTTGACTCTCACACTTGGACTGACGATAGGCTTAGTGACCCGTGCAGTGAGACTTAGAGACTGATAGGGATACTGGCATTTATATTCCTTATATACTGTGTTGACATACGTGACATATCATTCTACTGCCTTACTGTTCCGCTGCATTGATTACTGCACATTCATATTCATGATGTCATTGATTTACTGCTTCACATATCTATTATTACTGTTAGAACTGTCACTTGATTTTATACATATTATATTTTTATTATGTCGCTCTGACGACCTGAGTATGCATGCTCAGTGTGAGGAGAAGATTTAGCCTGGACCAGAACTAGACGTGCATCACAGACATCTTGACTTGCCATTCCGAGTTACCTTCGTTTGTTCCACTTCAGGTCAGTTTATATTATTGTTTCTTTCAGTTACTGCATTTCTCATTACCTGCGCATCATTTACTGTTTACCATGAAAAACTAGAAGCCGAAGTGTGACTACGGGAGGACATTTCCTTGACCGTAGGAGCATGACTGGCCTTGTCTACCCCTCGTATTCCGTATTTTGGGAAGCGGGGCGTGACAGTGGGCCAATAATATCCCATCCGTTTGATCTTCAGCTTCATCTTTGGCCCGGCTTGATGAGAACCGCAGAGTCCGTCGTGAGTTTCTTGGGCGACTTTTCTTGCCTCTTCAGGTCCCAAGCATCTTAGCAACAGAGAATCAAATGACCTTTTATACAGAGTATCATTGACGAAGGCGAAAGACAGAGCTCGTTTCATAAGCTGATGTCTTGAGGACGCATCTTCAGGTGTTCGACAGGATTTGAAGTAGTCTATAAAGACTTCTCTCCAATCCGTAACCTTCTCTCCAATTCGCGCTCACCGCCGTCGCTGCCTCCAACCTCGCCTCAGCCCCTTGCTGCCAACACTCTCATCCCCGCGACCTCACCACCTCCTCACTTTCTCTTTCCCCAAGATCCCGACCCAAGGAAACCCATGTCACCGTGCTCCTCCTCGCTCGCCCTCATTGCCGCCGATCACCCCCGCAACCATCCTTATTCTCTCTCGATCACTTTTCTCTCTCTCTTCCTTCCTCTCGTTCTTTTCCCGTGACCGCCTCGCCTCCTCAACTTTCATCGTTGTCACTTTCGCTGCCACCTCCTTCCTTACCTTGTCACCCCTGTGACCACTACCATCGAAGCCGTCATCTCCCTCATCTCCCTTCAACCCATCTCCTCAACCCCGACTTCGAACCCATCGCCGCAACTATCTTCTTCACCGAGCATCCTCATCATCAGCTAACCCGAGAACCCATCCTGTCTCCATTGCTGCCGTTATCTTCTTCTTCTTCCACTTCGTGCTCTTCCCGAGATCATCATCGACACCACTACCAACAACCCCTTTAACTCAATCTCCTTCCTCAACTCAATAGACCCATCTCATCCTCACCGTCGACCAAGACATCCTTGCCAAGACTCCATCGCCACTTCCTTCTCCTTCAACATCCGAGCAACCCATCAACACCGTCGCATCACCTTGCCTCTACCACCGGCATCGTAAACATCTCCAGCATGCCGTCGATTTCAACCCAACACCACCGAACCCTAGCAACCACTAGTACCACGGTAGCACCCTCGTCGAGATCCCCTCACCGTCACTGACTTCGTCTTCTTCTTTCTCGAGCACCTCAACTCTAGACCCAAGCTGACGTATCGCCGTTGCCTTCTTCCTCTAACACTGTAGCCGACACCCTTGCTACTTGAGCCGAGACCTAATCAAGCCATCAACCTTGGGTCTTGCTTCGTGTTTCTGTCATCTCCGTGGGCATATTTTTCTTCGTGATCATGTTCGAGATCTTTGATCTTAGCACAGGAGGATCATGAGTTTCTTGACAGGATTGCTGATCGTTCGCCGAAAAACCGGACGTGACGTCGACAATCCCGACGAGCCAACGAACGTACCTAACTTGTGTGATCACTTTTGTGCGTTATTTGGATCTATTCCGTGTACCGTGCGCGCGTCGCGACATTTCGCCAACGCGAGACGTTCCGTACACACCCGTTTCTTGATCCGTCGAGGCAAGTTAATCTTGCTACATGCTATTTAAATTATTTTATACCTATTTAAATACATATTAAACCTGTTGTTTAACTCTAGTGCCCCATATTTTATTTTAACATTTCGATGTTCCGTTTATATCATTTTAGATCTAGAACATGAAAATATATTTTGTTGCATATTAGATTACAATACACTGTACCCATATCCATATTTATATCATATAGTGCTTATTTGTACATTCCATAGTACCTTTTATAGTTTATAACCTTTCGGATACCTATTTGCATCCATCTCGTCTAGTATATATACAATTGCATCCATAGATCATATAATACATAATAATGTGATATTAACATTTCATGTTTGATAAAGTATATCCTAATTAGTGTTGGAACTATAGCTTTAACCCTAATCGATAACTGTGCATCCACATGTTTGAATCTATACCTATTTTGCATAATACATCACATTAATCCTTTTTATTGTTACATTGGTATCCCATACTTGTTTTTGTGTACCCATGCTTATTATGGTTTGATTTTGAGCACCCACGTGACATTTGTGCACCCCCTGACATGGTTTGATACACTACTACTTGACACGACTTAATACTGTGCACTTCTTGACATGACATGATACCTATACACTACCTAACTTGACCTGATGTACCATAGCTTGACCTGTTACCTGATCCTGTTACTAATGCCAACAAACTTGATCTGTTGTCCCTACGGACATTTCCTGTTGCCTATTCAGACAAACATGTACCTGCTTGATCCTGTGTTGGCATTAACTCCAAATTTATCAATACCTGACTTAAACACATAACTTGGGGGTATAGGGAAATCAATGATGAAACCTGACTTGAAACTCAACAGTTCGATACCTTTACTGATCAGTTTACGGGCTAGGCCAGCCCCGGGATGATGCCGCTGACATCATTCGTCGTTACCTACAACCTTTTACTGCCTTGCGGTACGTCTCGGATTCAGTCTGAGAGTCTTAGATCGTGGTTTTGGGCACGCACGGGATACTATTGAGTTACATCGATGATTCATCAAATTGATTTCAAAAGACTTGAGAGTAGTTAACCCAATAGATCAGTCTAAATTACTCACTACACATTACCTCACTGTCCTCATTTATATTACCGTTATACCTGTTTTACCGTTCATACTCGTACCTGCATGCCTTGCTATCCCTTGATTATATTATTGCTTGATATTATGACGCACCGATGTCTGGGTTTTGCATGCCCCAGATTCTCTACCTTTGTCGCAGGCTGAGCAGGAGTACTTCCGCCGTTTGGCCGAGTAGTGAGAATCCAGTTGGTATCCAGTTTTACTTTCCAGGTGTTTATTTATTGGATCTTTTGCTTCCGCATACTATATTATTTTTTGACTTATTTTATTCTGGCTCATGGACATGTACTAGATAGTTTAGTTTACTTTCCTGTTTTTGATATCTCTACAGCCGTAATGTGACTGTGGAGGAATTTTTCCTATCCAAAAGTAGTATAGTTGGCTCTGTCATGTGCCTATCTTAGGCACTCTGGGAAGCGGGGCGTGACACACCCCTTCTAGATCAGAAGAGACTTGCCCTTTCTTAATCTATATCTTAACTTGTCTTCTAATGCATCTCTTTAAAGTGGTCTGATTAAGGCCCCCTGCAATTATATTTATTTATAGATGGAATTATGTTTGTTGATTCACCATGCAGGACTGAAACTCAATAAGTAACGTGCAAACAACTTATTGTGATTATTGGGATTCGGAGACTTCCTAGACATGGTTTCCCCTGTTTCCCAAAATGATGAGGCAAGAAGTTCACATATTTCAGGGCATCAGAATTGTGAGCTAAATTCTGAAACTATAGACGATAGATCAGAAAACGCTATGTTTCTTACTCCTGAAAATGTTGATTCTGAAAATGTATCCATACCCAAGGAGCTTGATGAAAATGTTTCGCTAAATTCGGAAGAGGTAGATGTGAATGAGGAGGGCGCCGAAAGTGTCAGTAGATCACGAAATAAGCGGAAGAAATATTCTTCCCCGATGAAAGGCATGAGATATCCCTTAAGGTCTTCAGTGGGTGGTAGCCGAGTTCTTCGATCAATGTCGAATACGAAATCTAAGACCCAGCAGGAGCCAGCGAGTACTCAAGCCAATCTGGTGACTAAAGGAAGGGGGAAGAGAAGAAAAGTAAAGAGAACTTTAAATGATGAATTTTCAGCGACCAGGAAACGTTTGAGATACTTGTTGACACGAATCAGCTATGAGCAGAATTTGATTGATGCATATTCTTGTGAAGGTTGGAAAGGCCAAAAGTTTGTGCTAAAGGATTCCATTTAATTTAATATATTTGGTTTTCATTCTTTCCCGACATATTAATCTGATTAGTATCTACTATATTAATGAATTTGATTAGAATGCTTGAACTTTTGGATCACTATTTCTTTGGATCCTATAATTCATAGATTATAGTAGTACTTTAATGGATATTGGACTCCTTTATCACATTTTAAATCTTCTGTTGAACTGAATTTAATCTTTCCAAGTTAGTTACTTTAAGCTGCACGCCAACTGGATGGAAGTCATTTAGAGAGATGTCGTCTCAAGACTCGTAACTGATTATAGATCATCTTTTAGATGTATTATACTTTGTGAAGAATCGTATTGTGAACCTACCTTTTTAATATCATATCTAGAGTTGATGTTCAAAATTGAGTCAGGATTAACCAAATTTGTTGCAATCTCTCTGTCAGAATGTGAGCCTGCTGATCTAGCTTTCAGTAATTTTGGAACACTAGTTTCACTGAAACCACCATGCAAAATATTGCATGATGGTTGAATGAAAAAGTAGTTAGTTGAGCTGGCAGTCCATCACATAAATGTCTATAAACAGTGTTATAGGTATTACAGAGAGAGGGCAAAAGGTAGAGTTACAGGCTTAGAGCAGGCTAAGAATCCTTTATGGGGCTGTTTTGTAGCTAGGAAATGGAGATTCACGCAACATTTTGTTGAAAAAAAACTCCATTTCCTATCTTTGGTTAGCAACAAACTTCTCAAGTTCATTCTTGTTTGCTATAGTGATGGATGAGCTTACTAGAACTATCCAGGATGAGGTGTCTTGGTGTATGTTATTCGCTGATGATATTATTCTGGTAAATGAGACGAAAGCATGGGTTAATGCCAAATTGGAGTTATGGAGGTAAATGTTGGAATCTCGGGGTTTAAATTGAGTAGGTCCAAAACAACATATATGCAATGCAAATTCAGTAAACAGAGAAGTCGAGATCACAGTAGTATAAAATTGGATGGGTAAGAGATATCACCGAGCGACCAATTTAGATATCTAGGTTCCATCATCTAAAAGATTAGGAAGATCGATAGCGATGTCAACCAGAGGATTCAGGTTGGTTAGTTGAAATGAAGGAGTGCGACGGAGATTTTGTGCGATCATAACTTTCCGTTAAGATTGAAAGGGATGTTTTATCGAAGTGCTATTCGACCTGCCTTATTGTATGGTACAAAATGCTGAGCTCCGAAGAAACATCATGCACAGAAGATGCATGTAGCGGAGATGCGCATGTTTCGTTGGATGTGTGGTAACACTAGAAAAAAATGAGGGTATTCATGCAAAGATTGGTGTAGTACCCGTGGAGGAAAAGATGCGTGAAAACCGTCTAAGATGGTTTGATCATGTACGACGCAGACCTATAGAAGTATCGGTTCGACTAATGTATATTATCGATTTAGGCCAAGTCAAAAGAGCGAAAAGGAGACCGAAGAAAACATAGATGGAGGCGATACAAAAAGATATGGATGCCAAAGGTCTTAATGAAAGTATATTGTTCTAAAGGAGTGAGTGGAGGCGGAGGATTCATGGGCTCAATCCGGCATGATTCTCATGTTGGTTCATGTAGCCTACCCCATATGCTTGGGATAAAAGGATCGGTTGTAGTTGGTTAGCAACAAACTTGAGTTGGAAATGGAAATAGAGATGCAAAAAGCATCAAATTATTGAAACATTTGTTACACTCATCTTGGTTGTAACAAAAGTTGCAGCTTTGGGAATGGTAAGCATAGTAATTATTATGGGATGCCACGTAAGCTTTGTATATGCGACATGTGCAAATTTGCAACAAATGTTGCATTTCTTTTAGTTTTTTGTTAACCAAACGCAAAAAATGATTTGGATTTGGAAATCCAATTACAAAACTTGGAGATAACCAAACAATGGATTTGGGCCATTTTTTTTGCAACAAATGCCGCATGCTACATTTGTTGCAATACTTTTGACCACCATACTGGTTTCCAAGTTAGAGGATTCACCTCACAAGTTGGAACGTTTTGGGCTTTTCAAAATCTTTTCCTTGCCATCCAACTATTTAAGCTTTTTGTGCTCGTTATGCAGCACAGTTAATACATATTCTCATCAGCAAGTTCTGGATAATCATTTCCTAATAAACGTGATCTCTTCTTACCAACTCAAGTTTTTCTTATTCCTTTGGAAATAATTCACAAGAAAATTTGTGTGAATGTTTTGCAGTTTACTAAAATTAGACTGCGCGGCACCATTAATGTTTGAATGTTATCAGCTGATGTCAGTAAAAAGATGTTCCATGTATTCATATTAGTATTTTCAATTACTGTGGGGTTTCCTTTTAATGATTATCGATCAATGAATGTCCTTGGTTCGCATATGTTCCCCAGTTAAGAAGTAATTCTTGGAGTTGGTACTAGTGTTTGCTTATTTTATTTATAAATATTAATCTTTTCAATCCTTCAGTGCAGAAAATATCAGACCAGAGAAGGAGCTTGAACGAGCCAAGTCTGAAATTTTGCGTTGTAAATGCAAAATACGGGAACTGTTTCAGCAACTAGATTCTTCATTTTCTGAGGGAAGGTTTGAGGATTCCTTATTTGATTCCGAGGGACAGATTGATAGCGAAGATGTATGTAACCTCTCATGACACCATCAGAAGTATAGTGAAATTCAAAGAACCCTATTACCTCCATCAGCTCATTGCATCGTCATTTTGTCCTGTTGAGATTTTTTTAAAAATGCCAACTATAAACTGAACTGCAAATTATGTGTTACGCCAGATATTTTGTGCGAAATGTGGTTCAAAGGACTCTTCTATTAATAATGATATCATACTCTGTGATGGGCTTTGTGATCGTGGCTTTCACCAGAAGTGTTTGAATCCTCCTCTGTTGAGTGAAGATGGTAAAACCAAACCCCTAATTTTATTTTGGTTTAATTTTAGATAATAGATGTTAAACTAATTTATTAATTGCCTTTTCCAGTTCCTGGAGATGAAGGTTGGTTGTGCCCTGCCTGTGATTGCAAGGTAGACTGCATTGATCTACTAAATGAAATTGGAAGTAAACTCCCTATTAAGGACCCGTGGGAGGTAAGTAATAACTGTTTAGATGTTATATTTCTGCCATGGATTTCCTTGAGCAGAATGGCATTATAGGTATCAAGAAGTTTTCAGCTGAAAGCTCGTTATTTATGTGCAGAAAGTGTTTCCAGAGGCAGTTGCTATCACAAATGGAGATGATCAGTCTGATGACTTGCCATCAGATGATTCAGAGGATCATGACTATAATCCTTGTGGTCCAGCAATCAATGAGGAACCAAATAGTACTCCTGCGCCTGACGATTCTAACAGTGATAAGCAAAATGAAAATTTTGGATTTCCTTCAGATGATTCAGAAGACGACGAGTTCGACCCTGATGCTCAAGATCCCGTTGAAAGCATTCTGAAAGAGGGATCTAGCTCAGATGAATCGGACTTTACATCAGATTCTGATGAGTTTTGTGCTGAGCTTAGTAAAACTAATGGCATTAATGAAGATTCTGCATCCTCTGTTCAGAATCAGAAGCCTATTCCCCAATCTGGTGAAGATAGGTGTGATGGAGACCTAGATCATTCTGAGCTTTCTTTTATGTTGGATCCAGGCTTGAACCAAGAGAATGTGCTAGTGTCAACAAAGAGGCAACTTGAAAAATTGGATTACAAGCGGCTGTATAATGTTAGTTTTCCTTCTGTAGCATTCTTCTAATTGTGTATTATAATCCTCCATATAACTCATCAACATATATATCCAAACATGTGTAGTAAGAATGTACACTTTAGGTGATGCAGATATATAACAAGCAATCAAACACAACGGAAATACATGTATCTACCCTAAAGGTTTACAATATACCTGATCGGATTGGTTGGGTCGTTTCTCGTCCACGTTACGTAGAAAATCTAATCTTTATCGCCTCCAAGCAACGGACGGAGGGAAACCACACTTTGGTAGAAAGCGAGAATCCCCCATTTGATCATCCTGCAAGCCAACCCAAAGTAGAAGAGAATGAATGAGACGACGACACTCTAGTTTTTCTCACATGTCTCGTATATCTTATATGTAACCCTAACTTACCCTATATGTATATATAGGTCACCCACTCTTATGGGCGGATATTGGGTTGTATCCGGTCCAATGGCTAACATACTCTTACTCGCACATTCGAGTGGGTGCCGTCCATACCTCCCTGAGCTGGTTTCCTGAAATATTGATTCCCTGAATCAATTGTCTCCGCGAGAATCTCCTCTTTATCTTTCTCATTCATACACATACACACGCACATATATATATTGGTGCGGCGTGGGCCGTTGAGAACCTACAAGTGAGTAGCCTTGCAGCCAGATCCGATAGGACCGACACAAGGATCTCCCTAAAAGTAAACAACATAAACCAAAATATGTTAAGCTTGCAAAATCTCATACCCCAGATCTGATCAGATATGTCTGCTCAAATACCTTTGATCCCTCTCAAAAGCGTACTTACACACCAAAGTGTACATATTGATTCATCGCACTCTTAAACCGCGCCACCGTGGCGTCAATAAGAGTTGGTCATGCAATGCGATCATGATACATTCCAATTGATCTTCCTCCGACTCTGAATAATTAGGTATGCTATTCATCCGCTTTCCTGACACTGCTCCGTATGTGCGGTATATTGTCATCGCAGCAGGAAACAACAGCTAAAGTAGCATACGCTTATAACATGCCTACCCAGATAGCTCAGTGTCGTTAAGGGTATAGACTGCTCATCCTTCCATGAAGGAGGTCGTCATAAGGGTTCACATACTAAGGGAGACGGGATCCATCTGTCACGCCCCGCTTCCCAGAGTACGCTAAGATGGGCACGTGACATAGCCAACCATGCTACCTGTGGATAGGAAAAATCCCTCCACAGTCACATTACGGCTGTAGAGATATCAAGAACAAGAAAGTAAACTAAATTATCTAGTACATGTCCATGAGCCAGAATGAATGAGTCAAGAAATAATGATATGCGGAAGCAAAAGATATAATAATGAAACACCTGGAAAGTAAAACTACATACCGACAGGAACTTCACCGCTCGGTCTAACAGCGGCAATACTCCTGATCAGTCTGCAACAAAGGTAGAAGGACCTGGGCCATGCAAAACCCAGACGTCAGCGCGTCATAACATCAAGCAACAATATGTAAACAGGGTAGCAAGACATGCAAGTATAATCATAAATGGTAAAGCAGGTGTAAAGCAATCTAAATCAGGGCAGTGAAAGGTAGCGTGCAGTGAGTAAACTAAACTGGTCAATTGGTTATCTACTCTCAAGTCTTTGAAATCAATTTGATGAATCGTCGATGTAACTCAATAGTATCCCGTGCATGCCCGAGACCACGGTCTACAGACTCTCGGGCTGAAACCGAGACGTGCCGCTAGGCAGTAAAAGGTAGCAGGTACAGACGAGTGATGTCAGCATCATCACTCCGGGGCTGGCCTAGCCCGTAAGACTGATCAGAACAGGTATCGAACTGTTGAGTTACAAGTCAGGTTTCACCATTGATTTCCCCATACCGCCAAGTTATGTATGTCAAGTCAGGTATTCAGTAATCAAGACCTAATGCCAACACATGATCAGGTAAAAGCAGGTTTGTCTGGAGAGACAACAGGAATGGTCCGTAAGGACTACATGTTAGGTTTGTTGGCATTAGACACAAGATCAAGTAACAGGTCAAGCCATGGTACATCAGGTCAAGTCAAGTAGTGTATTTAGGTGTCATGTCATGTCAAGAGTGTACGGTACCATGTCCTATCAGGTAGGAAGTGCAACAAGTCATGTCAGGAAGCACAAAATGTTATGTGGATGCTCATAATCAACTAGCATAAGCATGGGTATACAAAACAAGTATGAGTACTAATAGCACAATAAAATGGAATATTGTAATGTGATATGCAATCAGGTACAGATTAATGCATACAAATGCACAGTTATCGATTAGGGTTACATTTATAGTTTCAATATTAATTAGGATGCAATTTATTAAATATGGAGTGTTAATATCACAGTATTATATAGTAATGTGATCTATGGATGCAATTATATGTATCTTAAATGCGATGGATGCAAACGGGTATCCGAAAAATTATAAAACTATAAAATGGTAATATGGGATGTACAACTAAGCAATATTTGATATAAATATTGATATAATAATATTAATATGGATAGCATATTCAAAGCGATTAATAACTATAAAAGTGGTATTGATTAACCATGCACAAGAAAGTTCCGTTCAGAAATTCAGCGTCAACCTGATTTGTAAAATAGCTTAAAAATAACAAACATTCTCCAAAAGAGACGTGTCTTATACCAAAAAAGATAATTCAATAAGGTTTTCATTTTATAAGTATAAGTATCTCAGGTTGTCCCTACAAAAAGTTATGAACATTCAAAATTGAAAGTTTGCTGCTGGAATTTTCCTGGACAGCAGTTCAGAAACATATTTTCATTTGCATTTTACGTTATTTAAACAATTTATTTTGCAAGTAAATATTTCATAGAGTTATAGTATTATGAGTCAGCTTCGTAACGAACTAAAGAACGTATACTAATGATTTTTCTATGATTTATAATGAATTTTATAAGGTAAGGTGTACAGTAAACTTCAGATTTGTCGTATCCGCTTTGCGATGACGTTTCATGCGTAAACTATAATATTTTCAAATGTATAATATTATAAAATACAGATTATACACTAATTAAAGATACTAATAAGAAATATTACGACGATATATAGTTTAAATGATATGGATGCAGGATAATGTAATCTGGTATGTCACAAGATAAGTTTTCATGATCTAGATTTAAAATGATATAAACGAATGCAAACGGAATATCGAAACGTTATAAAATAAAACATGGGGTACTAGATTTAAACTATAGGTATGGTATTTATTTAAATAGGTATAAAATGAATTATATAGCATGTAGCAAGATTAACTTGCCTAGACGGAACAAGAACGGATGTGTACGGAACGTGCTTCGTCGGCGAAATGTCGCGACGCGCGCATGGTACACGGAACGGTTCCAAACAACGCACGATGGTGATCACGCAAGTTAGGTACGTTCAGTGGATCACTCGAATCATCAGCGACGAGCACGGCTCCGGCGGTGATCACCGGAATCAAGAAACAAGATCAAGAAAAAGAAAGAAGAAAGAAGAAAGAAGAAGAAGAAGAGGCTATGTATTAAATAAAGAAAGAAAAATTAAATAAATAATATATATATATATATGCAGAGGAGAGAGAGAGAGAAATGAGTTGTTAGTTTGTTAGGAAATTAGATTTAAAATTTTAAAAGATTTTTAGATTTAAAATTTTAGATAAGAGGTTTCAGTTTGTTAAAGAAATCGTATGAAAATATTTAAACTAAATTTTAAAATTAAATAAATTGAATTTTGGCGGGATACCAAAATATTTCAAAACGCGCCCGAGTCGGGTCTAAAACTTCAGATTTAAAAATACGAAAAATATGTGCGGCTTTCAAAATTCAAAATGAATGCTCAGATAACGAAAATGCATACCCCTAAGAACGGATGCACGTACATGCGCGTAGCCATCCAAACACGTCTGTTTCACTGAACGGGACGAGAACAAGATGCGCGGATATTACCACGGGGTCAGGGGTATCATGCAGGCTGTGAAATGCAATTTTAAATTATTGTACATGACCTAAAATGTTATATGGTAAAATGCCAGTATGCAGTATACATGAGATGCACGTGTCTATGTAACAAGTCAGGGTAATCTATAAATATGAATCAAACAGGTTCAAGCAAGCGGGTCGGGTCGAATGCAATGTAAAATGTAAAATACTATTCGCACCCAAAACACGATAAATCAGGAAAATACCACAATTAAGGAAATACGAAAACTGGAATTGGTATAAATGAACTAGGATGTTACATTATACCCAACTACAAAAGAATTTCGTCCTCGAAATTCCAAGAATAAGAAAGAATAAACAATCAACAAACTACAAGAATAGATGTGGAAACTTCTGTCGGATTTCATCTTCTCGTTCCCAAGTGGGTTCTCCATGCAAGCGATTACTCCAAGAAACAAGCTCAAGAGGGATAACTTTGTTCATAAGAACATTTTCTCTTCGATCCACAATTTACATCGGTCGCTCCTCAAAGGTTAAATCTTCTCGTACAGTCTGCTCCGAAAGATCCAATACATGTATTTCATCTCGAGCATACCTACGGGGTTGAGATACAAGAAACACGTCATGAACATTATCCAAAGATTGCGGTAACACTTAACGATACACCACTTCTCCAATACACTCCAAAATCTTAAAAGGTCCAACGAATCGAGGACTAAACTTTCCTCGACTTCCGTAACGGATCCCTCTCTAGTCGGTGACATCTTCAAGAATACTAAATCACCCACAGCGAACTCTAGAGGTTCTCTCGACGTATCAGCCCAACTCTTCTGTCGGTCTTGTGCTGCCTCACATGATTCCGGATAGTGTTAACCTTCTCAACTGTTTGCACGACCAAATCCGGTCCCAACAATCTTCGTTCTCCAACATCGTCCCAACAAACAGGTGAACGATACTTGCGACCATATAATGCTTCGAATGGAGCCATCTGAATAGTCGCTTGAAAGCTGTTGTTGTACGAAACTCCACCAAGTATAGATGATCCTCCCATGAACCCTTGAAGTCTAACATGCGATCTCTCAACATGTCTTCCAGAGTTTGGACCGTTCTCTCCGACTGGCCATCTGTTTGAGGATGATAAGCCGTGCTAAACTTCCATCGAGTTCCCAAACTTTTCTGTAAGCTCCTCCAGAAGTGTGATAAGAATCGGGTGTCATGGTCGGACACGATGCTCACAGGCACTCCATGCAATCTCACAATCTCATGTATGTACCGCTCTGCTGACGCTTCCGTTGACTAACCAACTCGAAACGGTATGAAGTGAGCTGCCCTGGTCAATCGATCAACAATCATCCAAACTGCATTGTTGCCTTTTGGACCCACGGTAGAGCTGTCACGAAATCCATGGTCATATGTTCCCACTTCCACTGAGGAATCGGAAGTGGTTGCAATAAACCAGCAACCCTTGATGTTCAGCTTTAACTTGCCGACACACCAAGCACTTTGCCACAAAGCGGGCAATCTCCCGTTTCACGCCTTCCCACCAGAAATGCTATCGTATATCTCGGTACATCTTCGTGCCTCCTGGATGTACGGATTATGCTGAACTGTGTGCCTTCTTCATAAGTTTTTCACGAATATCTCCTTTTGGCACACACAAGCGGCTACCATATCGCAACGAACCATCTTCATGGATCAATAAGTCTGTTCGAAGTCCAGCTTCAACCTGTTCTCGAAACTTTTGCAATCTAAGGTCCTGCAATTGCGCTGCTTTAATATTCTCGATCAACGACGACTGTACTTGCAGCTGCAACAACTGTCCCGAAGAATGCGGTAGCATAACTTCCAAATCGAATCTCCGAAAGTCTTCAATAGGTTTCTTCTGTGCAGTCAACATCTGAATTGGTGGCCACCGACTAAGTGCATCCGGCACAACATTAACTTTCCCCGGATGGTATTCAAGATCAAGGTCATTGTCAGCCATCAGCTCCAACCACCTACGCTGCCTCTTATTAAGCTTCTTCTGTGTGAACACATACTCCAGGATTTTGTGATCGGTGAATACTTCGACCCCTTTCGCCCAATAAGTAGTGTCTCCAAATCTTCAAAACAAACATCACAGCTGATAGCTCCAAGTCAGGAGTTGGGTAGCCCTTCTCATGGGTCTTCAACTGTCTCGATGCGTAAGCTATAACCTTCCCATATTGCATCAAAACACATCCCAAAGCTTTCCCAGATGCGTTGATGTGAATCACCAATCCTCCGGAACTGTCTGGCACGGTTAAATAAGATCGGTTATCAACCTTTGCTTCAACACCTCAAAAGCTGACGCACACTTATCCGTCCGTACAAACGGTACCTCCTTACGCGTAAGCTTGGTCAAGGCTCAGCCAAACGAGCAACATTCCCCACGAACCTTCTGTAGTATCCTGCAAGTCCAAGAAACTTTTGATCTTTACAACGTTCTTCGGAATCGGCCAGTCTTGAACTGCTGCAATCTTCCCTGGGTAAATGGTGATTCCATCTCCAGCTACGACATGTCCCAAAACTTTACTTCTTCAAGCCAAAACTTGCACTTGCTCATCTTAGCATATAATCTTTCTTGCCTCAGTGTCTGCAGTGTGATCTTCAAGTGTTCTGCATGCTCTTCAATGCTCCTCGAGTAGACCAGAATATCCTCAGTGAACACCACTATAAACTGGTCCAAGAACGGTGAAGGATTCGGTTCATCAAGTCCATAAATATCGCCGGTGCATTCGTGACTCCAAATGGCATAACTAAATACTTGTAATGTCCATACCAAGTTCGGAACGCAGTCTTACAAATATCTTCTGATTTAACTCGGACCTGATGATATCCGGACCGCAAATCCAGCTTCGAGAATACCCTCGCGCCACTAAGCTGCTCGAACAATTCGCCAATGCGAGGGATCGGGTACTTGTTCTTAATAGTCACCCGGTTTAATTGTCTATAATCGATGCACATCCTCCTTGTGCCATCTTTCTTCTTGACTAGAAGAACTGGAGCTTCCCAAGGTGAATTGCGCGAATTCAACCCTTCTCTAGCAATTCGGTAACCTGCTTCTTTACTTCTTCCAACTCCACTGATGCCATTGGATAATACGCCTTTGAGATTGGCGCTGCACCAGGAACAAGATCAATCGCAAACTCCACATCTCGTTTGCGGTAACCCGAGATGTCTTCGAACACGTCCATGAAATTTCGTAATATAGCCGGCGCTTCTTCCTTAATAACTTCCATCGACGAAAGAACACTGTTTGTCGGCCTAGCCCTAAATTCGATTGGCCCGACCGAACTACTTCCTCCATCAAAACAAACTCCGGATGTCTGGGAATCTGGAAGTTCGCTTTCCTTGCTCTACAATCACTGTGAGCGTAGAAGGTGCCAAGAAAAATCCATTCCCAAGACCACAACAAACAAGGAGTGCACCAGAATTGAATAATTCTAATGCGGAAGATAAGAACAAGTAGGATACCAAGATGACTTCATCCGAAATCAAGATACTGAAGAGGATTAAGCACGGTAAATAGGGTTCAAGCTGGTAATAAAACAATAACTGGTAAGCAATGAAACCGAGAGAAGCAAGGTAGTATAACGATCATGGAATAAAGAAGTGAATCAAGACCAGGACTCCAGGTTACTTAAATAGAGTACTGCATTGTAACCATGCTGCAGTTCATGGGTACAATTACATAACTCCACTCAAGTCGCCCAAATCCTAGTATCAGAATCAAGAATAAGGAGAGACAATAGAAAACCAAAAGGGTTTCAAGTCGAGATGCAAAGTGGTTTGCATATCGTCAAGGCGAAAGATAAAAGAAGGATATGATTCAAGAATCACAATAATCAAGATGGCAGGACATGTTCCTAATCACGAGTATTCTGATTCGAGTATTGGGTCCAATACCCAACTACAAAAGAATCAAACCCGATCAACCTATATCCCATGGCTCTGATACCAAAAGAACCATGTCACGCCCCGCTTCCCAGAGTACGCTAAGATGGGCACGTGACATAGCCAACCATGCTACCTGTGGATAGGAAAAATCCCTCCACAGTCACATTACGGCTGTAGAGATATCAAGAATAGGAAAATAAACTAAACTATCTAGTACATGTCCATGAGCCAGAATGAATGAGTCAAGAAATAATGATATGCGGAAGCAAAAGATACAATAATGAAACACCTGGAAAGTAAAACTACATACCGACAGGAACTTCACCGCTCGGTCTAACAGCGGCAATACTCCTGATTAGTCTGCAACAAAGGTAGAAGGATCTGTGCCATGCAAAACCCAGACGTCAGCGCGTCATAACATCAAGCAACAATATGTAAACAGGGTAGCAAGACATGCAAGTATAATCATAAATGGTAAAGCAGGTGTAAAGCAATCTAAATCAGGGCAGTGAAAGGTAGCGTGCAGTGAGTAAACTAAACTGGTCAATTGGTTATCTACTCTCAAGTCTTTGAAATCAATTTGATGAATCGTCGATGTAACTCAATAGTATCCCGTGCATGCCCGAGACCACGGTCTACAGACTCTCGGGCTGAAACCGAGACGTGCCGCTAGGCAGTAAAAGGTAGCAGGTACAAACGAGTGATGTCAGCATCATCACTCCGGGGCTGGCCTAGCCCGTAAGACTGATCAGAACAGGTATCGAACTGTTGAGTTACAAGTCAGGTTTCACCATTGATTTCCCCATACCGCCAAGTTATGTATGTCAAGTCAGGTATTCAGTAATCAAGACCTAATGCCAACACAGGATCAGGTAAAAGCAGGTTTGTCTGGATAGACAACAGGAACGGTCCGTAAGGACTACATGTTAGGTTTGTTGGCATTAGACACAAGATCAAGTAACAGGTCAAACCATGGTATATCAGGTCAAGTCAAGTAGTGTATTTAGGTGTCAGGTCATGTCAAGAGTGTACGGTACCATGTCCTATCAGGTAGGAAGTGCAACAAGTCATGTTAGGAAGCACAAAATGTTATGTGGATGCTCATAATCAACTAGCATAAGCATGGGTATACAAAACAAGTATGGGTACTAATAGCACAATAAAATGGAACATTGTAATGTGATATGCAATCAGGTACAGATTAAGGCATACAGATGCACAGTTATCGATTAGGGTTACATTTATAGTTTCAATATTAATTAGGATGCAATTTATTAAATATGGAGTGTTAATATCACAGTATTATATAGTAATGTGATCTATGGATGCAATTATATGTATCTTAAATGTGATGGATACAAACGGGTATCCGAAAAGTTATAAAACTATAAAATGGTAATGTGGGATGTACAACTAAGCAATATTTGATATAAATATTGATATAATAATATTAATATGGATAGCATATTCAAAGCGATTAATAACTATAAAAGTGGTATTGATTAACCATGCACAAGAAAGTTCCGTTCAGAAATTCAGCGTCAACCTGATTTGTAAAATAGCTTAAAAATAACAAACGTTCTCCAAAAGGGACGTGTCTTATACCAAAACAAAGATAATTCAATAAGGTTTTCATTTTATAAGTATAAATATCTCAGGTTGTCCCTACAAAAAGCTATGAACATTCGAAATTGAAAGTTTGCTGCTGGAATTTCCCTGGACAGCAGTTTAGAGATATATTTTCATTTGCATTTTACGTTATTTAAACAATTTATTTTGCAAGCAAATATTTTATAGAGTTATAGTATTATGAGTCAGATTCGTAACGAACTAAAGAACGTATACTAATGATTTTTCTATGATTTATAATGAATTTTATAAGGTAAGGTGTACAGTAAACTTCAGATTTGTCGTATCCGCTTTGCGATGACGTTTCATGCGTAAATTATAATATTTTCAAATGTATAATATTATAAAATGCAGATTATACACTAATTAAAGATACTAATAAGAAATATTACGACGATATATAGTTTAAATGATATGGATGCAGGATAATGTAATCTAGTATGTCACAAGATAAGTTTTCATGATCTAGATTTAAAATGATATAAACGAATGCAAACGGAATATCGAAACATTATAAAATTAAACATGGGGTACTAGATTTAAAATATAGGCATGGTATTTATTTAAATAGGTATAAAATGAATTATATAGCATGTAGCAAGATTAACTTGCCTAGACGGAACAAGAACGGATGTGTACGGAACGTCCTTCGTCGGCGAAATGTCACGACGCGCGCATGGTACACGGAACGGTTCCAAACAACGCACGAGGGTGATCACGCAAGTTAGGTACGTTCAGTGAATCACTCGAATCGTCAGCGACGAGCACGGCTCCGGCGGTGATCACCGGAATCAAGAAACAAGATCAAGAAAAAGAAAGAAGAAAGAAGAAAGAAGAAGAAGAAGAAGAGGCTATGTATTAAATAAGGAAAGAAAAATTAAATAAATAAAATATATATATATATATATATATATATATATGCAGAGGAGAGAGAGAGAGAGAGAGAAAGGAGTTGTATGCAGAGGAGAGAGAGAGAGAGAGAGAAAGGAGTTGTTAGTTTGTTAGGAAATTAGATTTAAAATTTTAAAAGATTTTTAGATTTAAAATTTTAGATAAGATGTTTCAGTTTGTTAAAGAAATCATATGAAAATATTTAAACTAAATTTTAAAATTAAATAAATTGAATTTTGGTGGGATACCAAAATATTTCAAAACGCGCCCGGGTCGGGTCTAAAACTTCAGATTTAAAAATACGAAAAATATGTGCGACTTTCAAAATTCAAAATGAATGCTCAGGTAACGAAAATGTATACCCTTAAGAACGGATACACGTACATGCGCGTAGCCATCTAAACACGTCCGTTTCACTGAACGGGACGAGAACAAGATGCACGGATGTTACCACGGGGTCAGGGTATCATGCATGCTATGAAATGCAATTTTAAATTATTGTACATGACCTAAAATGTTATATGGTAAAATGCCAGTATGCGGTATACATGAGATGCACGTGTCTATGTAACAAGTCAGGGTAATCTATAAATATGAATCAAACAGGTTCAAGCAAGCGGGTTGGGTCGAATGCAATGTAAAATGTAAAATACTATTCGCACCCAAAACACGATAAATCAGGAAAATACCACAATTAAGGAAATACGAAAACTGGAATTGGTATAAATGAACTAGGGTGTTACACCATCCCTCGTCCTCCTTATATACACGATCCAAGCGCACATCGTATGACAACGTGCTACGGTATAAAATTCTCTCCTGAGAGTACGCTATTAAGGTTATATCATACAGACCCAAGTACAATCATCCTGTGATTGACTTATCTGGTCATATCGCCCTACGGTATGCCTGAGATCTCCCGACAAGCTCGCACCTTGTGCGACGAGCCAAACCCCTAGTCTGGCTATATGTAAATAGGTAAAAGTGGCCATGGGATAACCATTTCGATCGCTTGGCCTACTGCACATGGTAACCTCATTCTGACCCGATCAAGACGACTCTATTAAGTGTTCCCACTGTCGCCATACTCAATTTTCAACACCACAATCATTGCTCTGAGCAGCGACATCTAGCACTTAGTCTCACCTTCGTATGCTTAACATAAAGAGCATCTTTCGTGTAAGGGAGAGTTCCTACCTGCTGACATATCCTTGTTAAATGTGTGTCGTGCACACATCGTGTATCTTGTACACTTGTATTCCATGCCTGAAATAGTCAAATAAAATATAGAAATATCCATCCCAGATAATAAACAAAAGAAAGCTATACACCATCAATCTTAAATATGCATCTATAAAGTCGCCATACATAATAATAGTATCAAAAATAAGAGAAAGGTCTATCAAGTTATCTGAAATGCAGTACGTCATCCAGGACGAAGCCCAAACGCACATAGTGTTACTCAGCTATTTCCTTCGTCATCGGATCCCTGATTGTTTGGCCTGAAGGAAAACCTTATAGTTTAGACCACCTTTTCATGCCACTTATTTCTTGATGAGGTGTCGTTAGATCTATAAGTGCCTTAACTTTCCATATATATGGGATCGTTTGAGTATGCTATCGTTGACCTGATGTCATGATAAAGAGAAACCATGTTTCCTTCCATGCGAAATCACGCGCAAGCTCCCGAGGAATCACCTTAGCCTAGCAGCCCTTTTGGCGCTACTGAGGTAGCCGCATATTCCACCCCATGATGAAAAAGCTACACCTCATGTTTCTTGCTATTTCGAGTGATGGCCCTTCCATTATGCAAGAAAGCACGTGCAGATGTGCATGTACTCATACCTATATTGTCGGCTCAGTCAGCATTTGTATGTCCACATGACTACAAACCTGATTCCTCATAGCACTATGTATTGTGGGCCGTCCCACATAAATACCTGAAAATTCTCGTCACTTCATCCCAACAAGCATACCCTACTACTTAGTCCAATCGGTAAGGGTTATATGTCTGGTAAAGTACACATTATGCATACATTAGACTACTGACTATGCAAAACGGAACCCACAAAATCTGTCTCTGTGTCAAGAGTCTTATAGCAAAGATCAAAACTAAAAACATACCCATTAGCGACTGTAGTAATAAACTGGTGAGTGACTATGCGGGTTGAACCGTTTCAAGACATACCTCATGTGAGTCTCCAAAGACAAACATAGAAAGCTCTTGAAATGATTCATGTTGGATCCAATTCCCAAACATAAACTCAACATCTCGTGTATCCTCTATAGCCAGACCAATCACTCCAAATGGCACTTATTGTCTCCAACTCACTTTTGGTCATCACAACATCGTTCACAACAAGATCTCTGAACCTACAGTCGTCATATTCAATTATCGTTGGTCTATATCCAATATAGATTGATCACATCGAACTAACAACTGCTTGGATAAGTGTTTCAAGTTATAAATGGACTCTCTGAGTCGACTCGAGCCTTAGCTTTGAAACCGATAGGCAGATCTTCTAGATCTTTTTATCCAAATCTCCATCGACAATACGTTCTAAGTCTCCAGGACTAGCTCAAGATCTTTATATGCAACGATGCGTAAAGAAAGACAAAATAGATGTAATCATCACCTCGGGTGAAAAGTGTCTATTCATTGTCCACCTAGGCTAGGTGAATCCCTACGCCAATAAGCGTGCCTTATATTTTTCTACAATATCCTTCTCCTTTCGTAAGACTTCGAAAAACCCAGTTTTTATCAATAGTCATACGTCTGGTAAGATAATTTGACCAAATTCCAGACTTGATCCTCTAACGTTGACTTGCACCTCTTCCATTGTCATTATTCACTCCCTCGCAATAGGCCCATAAATAACGTCTTCATATTACTTGGGCTCAGTAACCAATACCGAGTTACCATAGATATCCCCCTTTCGATATCGAAACATCGTCGGGGTGTCAATCCACAACACTATCTACAAGTCTCTTGAGAATTCATGACTGGCTTCGAGCCATCAACGGAAATAGCGCTTCCATTGTTGCCAGCCGCTAAAGGAACCAATTTCTTCTATTCCGCTGACTGACTAGGAGTCCCTCCAATCTCGTAGAATCCCAAATCCTAATCTACTTCTGTCTTTTGCGAAAAAATCATCCCGAGGAAATTGCTCGATGTTTCCTCCTCTAGGAAATCACTCGTTATTTCTTCCCTAAAGAAATCATCCGTTTCTTGTATGAGGAAATCAATGTCACACGATCAAATGTCAATCACAGTCCTATCACATACTCATAGACACAAGTGACCTCCCAGATCTCTCGCTCGTCCACTACTCATAAGGTGTTGACTATCCTGTTTTTGAAAAACACATGATCAAGAACATAAGCCGCTGCCAACAGCGCATCTCTCAAACAACATGTAAGATTGCCCCCTGCTATCATGTTCTTTATCATATCTAGGGTTACCTAATTCTCCTCTCCACAACACCATTTTGTTGCAAAGTTTACGGTATCATGAGCTATCTGACGATTCTTTTTCCTTTATTCAGTTCCCTGAACTGCTAAAATAAATACTCATGGCTTGCTTACAGTTTCCAGAACTGCTTAGTGAAACACGCACAATCCCGTTTGCATGAACTGGCTCTTCACTTCACTAATACCACGTTTGATACAAATCAAACGCTTTAGTTTCATATGAGATCAATAGCCATACCGAGTAGTTATTAATGAAGGTGTTGAATTAGAAAACTCCACTACGTGTCTTCATGTTTATTGGTCCGTATCTATCGGAGTGAATTATCTATAATGGATATCTAAATAGTTTTACTCTAATAGTTTTGCCTCTAAGACAAATTCTCACAAGTAGATGCTTTGAGTTTGGCTCAAATGTTAACTCATCCACCCCAGGTGGTTAAGTCATCCCATCTATTTGTTGACCTAATCTTTCATGCCACTCATGACATTTATAGAAGGGTCAATTCTCAAAACCATAAGAAACTCATAAGACATATTGTCCCATTAAGCTGAAATTGAAACTGCAATCGACGGGAAGATGATTTGTAGATAGCTATCAGTATTTTCGATGCAGAATTGACTCATATGTCCTCGATACATGATTTTCTTCCACAAACTTTTCTGCCCCCAGCAGAAAGCCTTCTTCCACTCAGGATTTTGACAGGAAGATTATTTATGGATAGCCATCTGCATTCCCGATGTAGAATAGATTCATATGTTCTCGACACATGATTTGCTTTTACAAACTTTTCTGCTCTAAGCAGAAGGCAAATTTTCACTTAGTATTCTGACGAGTGGAGCGGTTCAAATTCCCACAGTCAAACGTTGGAGTTATTATGTCCATTATTACCAGCACATTTCTCCATGTCAGATCACTTAAGTTAACGCGTTATTCCTGTTTTCGTAGCTCGATTTAACCCTTCTTGCGCTAGGACACCTGCTCTTGCATACTGTTGACCTCGTCAACATATCAACAGCGCTCTTGGTTCTATCGTCCTTGGCGATTAAACTTTAAGCCTCAATTAGTCGAAACGTACTAGCAAATCCAACACATTCGCTTCCGCATAACTGATTCATATATCGAGTAGAAAAATATATAACCGCATGTTACTATCGCTCAACAGTCTAACTGGAGCAGCACTCTTCAGATCCCGGATCGATGAAGATATAACTCTTATGCGTATCCACATAACTTGGTTTGGCTAATTATATGAAAATAAGATCAAAAAACGAGAAATAACATGACATTGCCACGTCGCATGTATTACCCCGTAATCACCACACACCTTATCTCTTGTCACATAGATACCCTGTAACTACCGCTCAGCATAAACTGCAGGTGCTCGGCAATTAAACATATGATCACTAATGACATTGCTTTTCATCACGTTTAACGCGTAGAGCGATTCTAGATGCGTCAATCCTCTAAAGATTGCTGCATCGTGTAGCCCCGCTACATCGCTGCTATCTCGATAGTGTTGCATCGTGTAGTCCCGCTACATCGTCGCCATCTTGTCACTGGCGTCTAAGCCTTTCGGCTTGTTCATATAATATTAAACTAATGTTTCAATTTTATTATGTTATCATCATCTATCATCTCACCACTGGTGAGACTGACGATATCTTGACTTTATTATGGATGCGTTAAGACTATGACATATAATGGAGTACCGTTCTTTCCTAAAAAATGATTCGTTTTCAACTTATCTTAACAAAAATAATAAACTTACTACCCGGAAGAAAGAAAGAAAGTTTATGGTTCCAACCACATTCTTCAAAACTATTAAATTTAAAATATTGTTAAAATGATTGAACAACGGAACACAAATCTTTTAGAAATGGGGTGATTGGGTAGTCGAATCTATACTCCCGTCTCCTATCAAAATCTCCCACTTGAAATTTTTCAGATTAATACAGTATGCGTCTTTATATATATAATATGCCATGCACAACACAAAATACAACAATTAATCTAACAAATATCATTTTTGTTTAAACTACCCTATCTAATCTTGTCCGTTTTATTAGGGTTTTCGTTTTATTCGTGAAATTAATACGCGTCCCAGACGCTCCCACTGGAACAATCACCCATCAAATCTTCAAAATTTTATGTGAGAATAAAAATTTACAACTTTTGGCGAGCAAACAAAATTTTCGAAAAAAAATAGAACTCATAGTTAACTGCAAAACACTTAACTAACCCAGAACTTGAGTGGAAAACTCCCCAAATATAAGAAAACTCATAAAATATTTTTCTGGAATTTTTTAATTTTAATTTTATTTTATTTTTTTTAATTATATAACCGAGCCGGCTCGGCCAGCTTAGGCCTCTGGCCTGGGCTAAGGCCCGAGCCCAGCTCGGGCCTGGGGCTGGCCCCCTCCCCATAATTTTTTTTTAAAAACTATTTTCTTATTAAAAAAAGTCCCAAAATATAAAATTTCTAAAGACTTTTCTCCCTACGAGTCGTGAGGATCTCGTAAGTGTCTTTTCTCCTTAGGAGTCGTGAGGATTCCTAAGTGTGTTTTTTCTTATAAGTCGTAAGGATCTTATAAGAGAGTTTTCTTCCTTACGAATCGAGAGGACCCGTAAGTGTTTAATGAGATTGACATGTAGATGACGTATTTCCGTAACGTGGTCATGTGGATGACGTGTTTCCGCGACGGGTTCATGTGGATGACGTGTTTCCGCAACGGGGTCATGTAGATGACGTATTTCCGAGACGGGGTCATGTAGATGACGTATTTCCGCGACGGGGTCATGTGGATGACGTATTTCCGAGACGGGGTCATGTGGATGACGTATTTCCGCGACGGGGTCATATGGATGACGTATTTCCGAGACGGGGTCATGTGGATGATGTATTTCCGCGACGGGGTCATTTAGATGACGTGTTTCCGAGACGGGATCATATAGATGACGTATTTCCGCGATGGGGTCATATGGATGACGTATTTCCGAGACGGGGTCATGTGGATGACGTATTTCCGAGATGGGGTCATGTAGATGACGTATTTCCGAGACAGGGTCATTTAGATGACGTATTTCCGAGACGGGGTCATTTGGATGACGTGTTTCCGAGACGGGGTCATATGGATGACGTATTTCCGATACGGGGTCATGTAGATGACGTATTTCCGAGACGGGGTCATTTAGATGACGTATTTCCGAGACGGGGTCATGTAGATGACGTATTTCCGAGACGGGGTCATTTGGATGACGTATTTCCGATACGGGGTCATTTGGATGATATGTTTCCGAGACGGGGTCATATAGATGACGTATTTCCGCGACGGGGTCATGGGGATGACGTATTTCCGAGACGGGGTCATGTGGATGACGTATTTCCGAGACGGGGTCATGTAGATGACGTATTTCCGAGACGGGGTCATTTGGATGACGTCTTTCCGAGACGGGGTCATTTGGATGTCGTGTTTCCGAGACGGGGTCATATGGATGACGTATTTCCGAGACGGGGTCATGGGGATGACGTATTTCCGAGACGGGGTCATGTAGATGACGTATTTCCGAGAAGGGGTCATTTGGATGACGTATTTCCGAGACGGGGTCATTTGTATGACGTGTTTCCGAGACGGGGTCATGTGGATGACGTTGCGTCTGTTGTAATGAGACGAATATCGAAGTGGTCTCTAGGTTGTTTGTGAACCGTTGAGATTTGGATTTTTCTTCTGATAGAGCCTGGGGAGGGAAGGTGTGTTTCCTTCTTTGTTTGCGCCCCTGGATTGTATTCATGGATTGATGTGATATCACCTGTAGGGCATAAATTTTTATTATTATTATTTTTATTTCTTTCCACGATGCTCTATCATTTCAGCTTTTATATCGCGAAGGTCGCAATTGCCCAATCATTTCGGCTATTTTTCGCGGCGCCCAATCAGTTCGGCTATTTATTTTATTTTTACTCGCTGCTTTTTATTGCGAGTTGCTCAATCATTTCGGCTTTTTTGCATGCATACATTTTTTTACTTGCCGATTTTGTTGCAAGTTGCCCCATCATTTCGGCTATTTCGTATGCATGTGTGGCTTGCTAGCTTCTTACTGCAAGCTTGGAGTTAGACACCGCTTTCGGCATCAGCACCGTTACAACTGGAATATTGCCACGAGCGAATCATCATTTGCCTCTGTCGATGTCGAACAAGGGTGGCTTAGAGAACAGGGTTAGGATCCTGTCGACTAAGGTTTTCGACTTTATGAGCTGTAAGGGTCTCATAAAGGTTTTTCTCCTACGAGTCGTAAAGATCACGTAGGTGCGTTATCTCCTCAAGAATCGTGAGGATTCCTAAGTGCATGTTCTCTTATAAGTCGTAAGGATCTTACAAGAGTGTTTTATCCTTATAAGTCGAGAGGGCTTACAAGGGCTGTTCACCGTGTAGACATATCCCTAGTCACGGAGGGGACTTTGTTGGGGAAATGTTTATTCGCGCCCGTGGATTGTATACAAGGGTCAACGTTGAGCCGCTTGTAGGGCAGTATTGGAGGTTGTGGTGGCTGCTTAAGAACAGGTTCAGATCCCTGTAGCTTAAGACTTTTGAATCTTATGAGCCGTGAGGGTCTCATAAGAGAGTTCTCCTTACGAGTCGTGAGGATCTCGCAAGTGTAATTTCTCCTTAGGAATCGTGGGGATCCCTAAGTGTGCTGCTCCCTTGTGAGTCGTAAGGATCTCACGCGGGTGGTTTCTCCTCACAAGGTCGAGAGGACCCTGCAAGTGTCTTTTAACGAGATTGCGCCCTTTCGGGTTTTCACGAAACTCGCCGGTAGCCCTGCTGTTTTTACTCACGGAGCCCTTTCGGGTTTTCATCCGTGCCCTCTTCGCTTATGGACATACCTTTTTTTTTATTCTAACGAGATTGCGCCCTTTCGAATTTTCATAAAACTCGCCGGTAGCCCTGCTGTTTTTACTCACGGAGCCCTTTCGGGTTTTCATCCGTGCCCATTTTGCTTATGGACATACCGTTTTCTTTCTTCTTCTTTTTTTTCTTTTTTTTTGTATCAGCTTTGGGATGCTGCAATCCGCCGTAGTTTATCGATATCTCGGTTAACAGCTAGTTTTAGGACATAATGGTCCATTGTTAGTTTAAGGACGTTTTGGTCCGCTGTTAGTTTAAGGACGTTTCGTTCCGTTGCCGGTTACTACTTATAGAGTTTGGGCTTAGGAAGATAGCAAGCGGACATAGTCGTCGTCATCTATCATTGACCTAAGCCGTGACTCGTCAGGCGTAGTACTTCAGGAAGCGACCGTTTATTGGCCTGAAAGGTCTTTCACCATGTATGTCCATGAGTAAATAGGCCCCACCCTGGTAGACCTTGTCTATGATATACGTGCCTTCATAGTTCGGCTCGAATTTCCCCCGTTTGGCACGATTGGGGATCATAGGTCTTTTGACCACTAGCACGAGTTCGCCTTGGCAGAATGTTCTCGGTCTAGTCAATCTTTCGTATGAGCGCGTCATCTTTGCTTTATAAGCCTCCACATTTTGTTGCGCTATGAGCCGGGTTTCATCAAGGGCATCGAGCTCCTCAAGCCGAAGGTGGGCATTCTCTTCATCCGTTAGCTCATAATGAATTGCCACTCGTAGAGAGGGTAGCTCTATCTTGAGGAGGAGTACTGCCTCTGTACCGAATACCAATGCGTACGGAGTTGTGTTCGTGGCCGTTTTGAACGTAGTTCGATACGCCCAGAGAGCTTCATGCAGTCTCTCATGCCAGTCCTTCTTATTTCGAGACACCATCTTTTTCACGATCTTCGTCAAGGTCTTGTTAAAAACCTCAGCTAGACCGTTAGCTCGGGGATTATAGATTGAGGAGTATCTCCAGTCTATGTTATGCTGTTGTGTGAAGCGTCTGATCTTGTGGCTTCTATAGGCTGGCCCGTTATCGGAGATGATCCGTCGTGGAGTCCCAAACCGATAAATGACGTGTGTCTTGAAGAAATGGAGGATATTCTCCGTCTTCACTTCCCTCAGCGGTACTGCATCTGCCCATTTGGAGAAGTAATCAGTTGTCGCCAAAATGAATCGATGTCCTCTGAACGATGCTGGTTTGATGGGGTCGATTATGTCGGTCCCCCACATTTCAAACGGCCAGCTAGCCACTGTTGGATGTAGTGGGTTTGGATGCTGATGGATAAAGTCCCCGTGAATCTGGCACGAATGGCACTGCTTCGCGTATTCGAGGCAGTCTTGGATCATCGTGGGCCAATAATATCCCATCCGTTTGATCTTCAGCTTCATCTTTGGCCCGGCTTGATGAGAACCGCAGAGTCCGTCGTGAGTTTCTTGGACGACTCTTCTTGCCTCTTCAGGTCCCAAGCATCTTAGCAACAGAGAATCAAATGACCTTTTATACAGAGTATCATTGACGAAGGCGTAAGACAGAGCTCGTTTCATAAGCTGATGTTTTGAGGACGCATCTTCAGGTGTTCGACGGGATTTGAAGTAGTCTATAAAGACTTCTCTCCAATCCATAACCTTTTCCTGGTCTTTTATTTGCAGAGTCATTTTCTCGGTCGCTCCCTTTTCTTCGGATGACTCCGGAGATACTTCTGCTGGAGCCAGAACCCGACGGCTTTGCATAATGATCCTCGCGTCATCGAGGTTTTCGTCGGCCAGTTCTTTAGCGAGCTTGGCTAATGCATCCGCCTTGCTATTTTCCGCACGCGGTATACTTTCCAAGGTACAGGAAGGAATTTGAATTAGCAGTCGCTGTACTCTCCTGCCGTACTTTACCAGCTCTGGTTTGCACGTCTGATAGTCGCCGTTTACTTGACTAACGACCAGTTGGGAGTCTCCGTATATGAGGTGGTTTTCAATTCCCATGTCGATAGCGATCTCGAGACCTGCTATCAAAGCTTCATACTCGGCTTCATTGTTTTTCCTCGGCTCTGTTAAGGAGAAGGCAAAGCACATTATCCCTCCTTGTGGAGTTACGAAGATGAGGCCTACCCCTGATTTGATTATGGGCGTGCTTTGTTTGCGCTTCTTCATGGAAGACGCCCCATCAAAACAGAGTTCCCACCAGGTATCACCACCGTCGATCGTGTCAAACGCATGCTCGTCTGGCAGTTCGCAATTCAAAAGAGAATCGGCAGGTATCGGATGCTCAGCGAGGAAGTCGGCGATGGCCTGGCCTTTCACTGCTTTAAGAGGCCGATAAGTTATCGAGAATTCCATCAAGAGCAGGGCCCATTTAGCGAGTCGTCCTGTTAATATGGCCTTCGACATCAAGTATTTGAGAGGATCCACTTTTGGTATGAAATGGACCTCATGTGCCAACGCATAATGTCTGAGCTTCGTTATTGCGAAGATCAACGTCAGGCAGTGTTTTTCAATGGGAGAGTAATTGCCTTCTGCCTCCAGGAGAACTCGACTCAGATAGTAGATGTCTCTTTCTTTCCCTTGGTCATTCTCTTGTGCCTATAGCGTGCCTAAAGAACCTTCGAGGGCTGTTGTATACAGAATAAGAGGCTTTTCCCTGACCGGAGCGGCCAGCACTAGCGGATTCTGCAGGTACTGCTTGATTTCGTCCAGCGCGCTTTGGCATTTGCGATCCCAGATGAACGGGGTTCCCTTCTTCATCAGGTGACTGTAAGGACGACACTTGCCTGAGAGATTGGCTATAAATCGCCGGATATATGCGAGCTTTCCTTGGAGAGACCGTAGCTGTTTGAGAGTCCTTGGCGAAGGCATTTCCATGATCGCCTTGATCTTCGACGGGTCTATCTCGATTCCTTGGTGTCGGACGATGAATCCTAGGAATTTGCCCGAGGAAACTCCGAACGCGCATTTGAGAGGGTTCATCTTCAAGTTGTATTGCCGAAGGCGCTAAAACACGATCTTCAGATGCTCTAAATGTTCCTCGTATGATTTGCTTTTAACTACGAGGTCGTCGATGTAGCATTCAACGATTTCATGTATGAGATCGTCGAAAATCTTCGTCATGGCCCTCTGATAGGTGGCGCCGGCGTTCTTTAGACCGAATGGCATCACCTTGTAGCAGAATATGCCCAAAGGGGTCCGCAAATCGGTGTGCTTCTGGTCCTCGGGATGCATCTTTATCTGATTGTATCCTGACGATCCGTCCATGAAGGAGAAGACTTCGTGAGTGGACATGCTATCTATCATCAGCTCGGTGACCGGTACCGGAAAGTCGTCCTTTGGGCAGGCTTTATTGAGATCCCGAAAGTCCACACATATGCGCACCGTCCCATTCTTCTTCATCACCGGGACAATGTTGGCGATCCAGTCAGGGTACTGAACCTCTTGGATAAAACCGGAGTCGATTAGTTTCTTGACCTCGGCATTGATGCTCATCTCAATCTCGAGCCGCATCCTTCTCGGCGCTTGTTTGATCGGCTTGACGTCCGGGGATATCGCCAATTTGTGCACAGCAATCTCTGGATCTAATCCTGGCATTTCGGAATAGTTCCATGCGAAACAATCTTTTTGCTGCATGAGCACGTCCTTTAGCGTAGCCATCCTTTCTTCAGACAACAGCTCACTGACGAACGTCGGTCGCGGGTCACTTGCCGTCCCCAAATCAATTTTCTTGAGGTTATCTGCAGTAGTATGTATTCCATCTTCCAGCTCTTTTGGTGCTGGTGGGAATTCTGAGATTACCTCGTCATCATCGTTTTCGAAGCACCAGGGGAGGTCATCCATATTCTCGGGTTCTTCTTCCGACAGCGTTATCACGTGACAGGTACGAGATCGCTTCCAAGACCGATGTTGATCCGGGTCTACTCTCGCGGCCTTGGGTTCATGCTTCTGCGGTGGGGTTATCTTCCAGCTGCTGGATAGAGCGAACCTGCCCTGTTGATATTGGTCTTCGATCCAGTTCTTGAAAATGAAGCAGTCTTCTAGAGGATGTCCTATTGCCCTATGATAGGGGCAATAGTTCGGGTGAGAGACTTCACCTGCTTGCTCGGGGTGCTTGGACTCCGGGAGTGTCATCATCTGATATTTTATGATAAGATCGAATATCTTCCTTGTCTTGTCTTGGGGAAAAGAATATGCTAGACCCATCTTTTTTATAAGAGACGAATCTGGAATGCTCGATTGCTGATCGTGTGGCTTCTTGGACCCGCTTTGTCGCTGACGAACGCCTTTCCCGTTCTTTGGTTTATTTCTGCCTCTGCGTCGGGCCTTTTGTACAACGGGTTGACAAGGAGGAGCATTTTCATTTTTCACAGCCTGTTGAAGGAGGCGTTGCGTCCTGGCTTTCTCGTAGATGGCCATTTTGTTGGATATATGTATGCCCTAGAGGCCATTATATGATAGTGGATGTATCTATACATGTATATATATTCAGTATGCATTCTTGCTCGACATGATAGTATGATATTTGGTTCTTCTTTATCTGACATGTTGATTTGATCATGCTTTTATTCATTCATACATGCTGATAAAGCCCTGAGGATATCGGCTTGACTACTCTGATTATGATGGAGATCATACTAGTGGGACATCTGTAGTCCATAAGCATATCCTGGAAAGTCCCTAGTCGTAGGTATATCGAGACGGGGCATTGATATACCAGAGTAGACTAGCGTACATGATACTAGACCCATACGATGGGCGATGGATGTTCCCACATTCATCGATGTTTGACATCAAGATCATATACGGGTGCTCAGTGGTGACTGGGTACACTGGACGGACTCGTCGAGAACTCCTATATGGAATTATATCTATCGTCGGATAGCAGTTCTCAGGTGACACTGGTACAGGTTAGTCTGTAGACCCGAGATCGTCATAGAGTCTTGTGTGTTCTCCCACTGTACTTTGATTGCCATCCTACCACGGCTCTACTGAGTCGTGCAAACAGGTGGCCGTTGGGTACAGTCCCGAGACACACGAAGGCAATGAGCGATAGGAGGGGTTTCGTCTCTCCCGATATTGGGAGTTGATGCTGTGCTGTGCCCGACTGGTTATATCAGTAAGTCGCTGGCCAGGGCTGCTGAGATTTGCTGATAAGTGTTATCAGTAGTTTCTCGATCTGTTATAGACCATTCACCGGCATGACTTATTGAGTTATTGGGGTCGACGTGACCATCCCTAGGCTCGATATGCAGCATATCTGACGAAGAGACCGGACTGTACGGTAGTGTTGCCGGTTGGCTCGACGGGAGTTGTAGCAGGTTCGCTTGTTTTCTTCTGATCGCTCAATACCCGGGTGGCCGTTACGTTTAGCTGACCGCTTGCGGCTTAGAGGTGCTTGATATGATCATCACCCACTGCCGGCGTATTGACGAGTCTTATAGTCCTAAAAAGGAGTTACCTAGTCCAGGCGAAACGTTGTGGTGCGCGTATGCGATATGCGCATGGACCCGATTAAAATGCGCGTATATGATACCGTATATTGATCGGGCGGCTTGCTTTTGGTAGGGTCATATGTGATATGGCCGGATTGATAAATCAAGTGTTGATTTATCATTTAACCATTAGTTTTCTCACTTAAAACCTTTTCTAGTAGATGATGTATGCATGCATGTATGTTTTTCTTTCTTTCTAGTTTCATGCACATATGGATGTGCATACATACATACATACATACATACATACACCATCTATCATGGTTGTTTACACATGGAAATGGTGGCAATATAAGACTCACACCATGGATATATATATGGATTATTATTTGATTTTTTGTTTAACACAAAACGGTAAAGAAAAGGATAATTCTTGCTTAGCTTCTACACTCTTCTTTAAACCTAACCATGCTCACCTACTTTTAACTATGAGTTATCCTTCTCTTTGTGTTTTAAACTCAAGTTAAATAATGTCTCCATCATCTAACCATGGTTTGAGATGAGGATTAGAAAATATATATTCATATATTTTATTTTTCCTTTACAAGGGTTATCATTTTTACTCTTGTTAAAAAAAGCCACCATCGTCTTCCTCCTTCACCATTTGCTCTCTAGTTTCTTCTAGTGAGTAAAACACACATAAAGAAAGGTTTTTGAAGTGAGAATCATAACCACAACATCATTCTACACAAGTTTAGCCAACTTGTTTAGAGTGTTCTCTTCATTTCTCATCTTGAAAAGTGAAGTTGCGAGCTTGGACGAGGAACTTCGGGTGGATCGTCGTGGACGCGAGAAGACTTCAAGATTGCTGATTGATGCAGACAGGGGTAACCTCGTCCCAGGAGTTCGGGTTCTTCCTCTTCCACTTCACAGTCGAGTGACCTTCTTCCAACACCCAAGAGGCCAAAGAGTCTAGCAAAGGGAGCTACAAAGGTTGTAGTCTCGAAACCCTAGTCTTTATTGCCTTTATCTTTTGAAACCCTAATTTTCTAGGATCGATTCCTTTGTATGCTTGCTTAGTACCATAAAAATTTAAACTTTGTGACATGTGATGCTTCCAAACTCTACATAGGGTGCTAGGCAAACTTAACATTGGTATCAGAGCCGACCTAGAACATTAGGTGACACTTTTACGAAGTAAAAATCCCGATCGGACAAAATTACGACTTTTTTAGACCCTCTCTGGACAAATTTTAAAATCTGACATTTTTCAGAATTAAAAATACTTAAAAAATAGAGCAGGAAATTATATAAAATACTGTGAAAAACGAACCAATGATCCGTACATATGGCCGCGGAACCGCGGCAATTACTTGCTTAGGCCGCGATTCCGCGGCCGTACAGAGAGTTCATTTCTTCATTTTTCCACAGTAATTCATAATACTGCTTGTACAGTGTTTTAGGTATGTTTAATCTGAATATAGTATTGTATTTTCTGGAGATGGTTTTGGACGCGTAGATTCGATCGGAATTTTCATTTCATTGCTTTTTCGGGTAAATTAGAAAATATTGAAGTGTTTAAACGAGTATCATTTGCTCACTATTCACGGGGTTTAAATACTTTGGAGATACGTGCAAGTCTTTTTGTGGTGGACCCTCTAGAAGACAACAAACCTTAACTCGATTATGTGACCGTCTTGAACTGCCCTTTGAACCTTAGGGTTTGGGGCAGTACGGCGTGCCACATGTGAGGCGTTGGCTTGACCCTTCTACGGCTGGACCGCTACTACTGTGTCACACTCCGGATTTTTGAACCCTGCTCAAGTGTTGAGCTTTAGTGAATCTTGGGTACTTGATCGTTCGTTCAAAAACTTTAATACTTTCTGTTTATCTGGAATGTGATACAATATGTGTAATTCATATAGTTTAGGCATGAAATACGAAATATGTGATATTTCGCATTTATGATGTCTAAAGAGAATGTGGATTCCAAATATTGTAATTTTACACTTTCTTTTCTGTGACCGTAAGTGTAGTATGTTCGATATCGCCGGTTTCGTTGCTATACATCAACGACAATTGGGGTATGCATACTTACTTACGTTGATATGAGATGTTATGTGTTGCCGAGATATGATGTGCAGGATTGTCGCGATTGAATAGCCGGGGGGTTTTTATGTGAGATGAGAGTTTTATATTTTCATTCATGTAAATTCAAATGTAATGTAATATTCTTTTATTTGGGGCACTTCCGGGTTGAGGTTGTGTCACCAGTGTTGTATATTATTTACTTTTCCGCATTAGGATGGACCCAAGGAGGGGAGCACAGGTGACCGGGTTCTGGGGTTCAGTGGGAGGCCATCTCGAGGAGTCGAGACCGGGTCTCCTAAACTCCAGAATTGGTAGTGTCGCTTGCCGCTCTCGTAGGGGTCCAGGGTGTGGGCTTGGCTATTCATCGCGACTGTGGAATCCGTATTTTCTATTCTGGCTAAAATACTAAATACGGACGTCCTAGTATATCCCACATTATATCTATGTTTCTGCTGCCTGTGTTCTGTGATATCTGAGACGAATGACATATTATATATATGATATATAGTAGACGTTGCTTATGTTTTACACCCGCGCTAGTCCCGTCCCGGTATGCCGTTAGTTAAGTAACCTAACGGTGCATAACAGAACATTGCGGCGAATGCGGATGGCATAAGCGTACGTGTTATTTTCGTTTCTTTTCTGTGATTGGCTTAAGGACTTAAATGATGGGATTACATTAATGTGATTAATGTAAAGAAAATAAACCTAAAAAGATGTTGTAGAATCGGTTTTGAAAACCACTCGGCTATTTATGAAAAAGCTATGTTTCAAAACTGCGGAGCTTAAGCTACTCCTTTTGAAAACCATTTGATTCTACAACGATATCAAGTTCAAAGCGTTAAAGATTTTCTTAAAAATCATCCGCAACCCTCCGTCATTTTAGGAAGTAGAGTACTTAGTATTCGTGCTACGTTTGTTGGCTATAGTTAAGGCGTAGTGTACGGTAGCTAAGTGATGTCTTCCTACATTGCATATGATGCAGATTAATTAGGACATTCTTATGACTTTGTTGACCATAGTTAAGGGTCATATGAGTGGGTCTAATTAATCAAGAAATGACGGGTAGAACTTGACGGGTACTTATGATTTGTTGACCTTAGTTAAGGTCATAAGTACTAGGGGTAAAAACAACATCGGGAATTTCAATAGTTGAAATTTTCAATGAGATTGCATACCTTCCATGTGATGGTTGGATCCCGATCCCACTGTGGGCAATAGTTGCTCCTAGGAGAGTTTTACAGTTTACAATTAGCTGACTCATTAGGTGTCTAGAAAGGTGTTAACGGGGTTCCGCCTATGGGAAAACGAGGTTTACTCTAATTAGGTCCGTGCGAAAGCACGGGAAACCTCCCTCAAGTACCGACACTGGCCTGGCTGAACGGTTAGCGAAGTTGTAGACTGTAATTAATCCTGGCTAGTTTTTCTTTTTAAGGTTTGAAAGAAAAACTCGATAAAAGCAGTGGGAAATATCGATTAGACAAGATAATAACCAATCTGATCTATACAAGAGCTTTCGCTGAGTGTATTCTTTTCTCTCTCTTATTGGCAGATACCCATGAATGGACTCAAGCTTCTACTAGATAAAAACAAACTGAATGGGACCAACTATAAAGACTGGCTAAGGAATCTGAAAATCGCCTTGACTTATGATAAAGTATCATATGTCCTCACGGCTTCAGCCCCGCCCGTCCCAGGTCCAAAATCCTCAGTTGCGGACATTGAAGTCCGCAAGACATGGGACGCTGACTGTGCCACGGCAAAATGCCTCGCGCTTGCATCGATGGATAACACACATCAAAAGCAGCATGAGGATATGGACATTCACGGTATATTGCTCCATACAAAGGAGTTGTATGGAGAGCAATCCCGCGTATTACGATACGAAACATCAAAGAAATTGTTTCAGATGCGAATGGCCCCTGGCACATCAGTAGGAGACCATGTTTTGAAGATGATAGCTCTTATAGAAGAGCTTAAGGACCTTGGATGGACGATGGACAATGAACAATATATAGATATTATTCTGCAGTCCCTCCCCTCCACCTTTGCTCAATTCATAGTGAACTTCAATATGCACGGCATGGAAAAGGAACTCCCTGAACTCCTTAACATGTTAAGGAGTGCAGAGAGCACTATGAAGTCAGCAAAAACTCCCGTTATGACTATTGGGCAATCTTCTTCTTCTCGCCCAAAAGCTAAGGCCAAAGGAAAGAAAAAGAAGAAGCACACCAATCCTAAGGGTGGAGTTAAAAAGGTGAAGGGAAAGGAAAAGTCCAAAGCTGGAGACTCAGGGAAAGGCGAATGTTTTCATTGCCACAAGACAGGACATTGGAAGCGCAATTGCACAGAGTACTTAAGTCTCAAGAAGAAGCATGGGGATGCTTCTGCTTCAGGTGCGTTTGTGACAGAAAACTGTTTTTCAATAAACTCTGCTTCCTGGGTATTGGATACCGGTTCAGGTTCTCACATTTGTAATTCTATGCAGGGGCTGAGAAATAGCAAAGTTTTGAAGACAGGTGACCATACTCTCCGCGTTGGAAATGGTTCCAATGTACATACAGTCGCAGTGGGAGAGTATCACTTGGGGTTGCCATCTGGATGTATTTTGGTTTTGAATCCATGTTATTTTGTACCAAGTATGCTATGTAATATAATATCCGTTTCTTTGTTGGACAATGAAGGATATAATTTTGTATTGCAGAACAATGTTATGAACATTCACCTGAATCAAATGTTGGTTGGGTATGGTACGCTTAATAACGGAATATATGTCCTAAATCAACACACAGTTTTCAGTATACAACACACTAATAAAAGAAAACTTTCAGAATTAAATGAAGCTTTTCTTTGGCACTGTAGACTTGGTCATATTAACGAAACAAGACTAAACAAGTTACACAAAGATGGATATTTAAACTCTTTTGAATATAAATCTTATGCGACTTGCCAGTCTTGTATCAAGGGTAAAATGATCAAAACTTCGTTTACTGGACACGGAGAAAGAGCTACTGAGCTCCTAGGCCTCATACATAGTGATGTATGTGGGCCAATGTCTACACAGGCTAGAGGCGGTTTTTCATACTTTATTACATTCACTGATGATTTCTCAAGATTCGGTCATGTATTTTTATTAAAGCACAAGTCCGAAGCTTTCGAGAAATTCATTGAATATAAACAAGAAGTAGAAAAACAAACCGGTTTGAGTATCAAGATGCTTCGATCAGATCGAGGTGGTGAGTATCTCAGTACAGAATTTGCAAACTTCCTAAAAGAGAATGGGATTCTCTCTCAGCTCACTCCTCCTTACACACTACAGCACAACGGTGTGTCAGACCGACGGAATAGGACCCTATTACATATGGTCCGGTCCATGATGAGTGACGCTGAGTTACCAGTCTCGTTTTGGGGGCATGCATTGGAGACTGCAGCGTTTCTGCTAAACAGGATTCCAACCAAAACCGTGTCTACCACGCCATATGAGATATGGCATGGGAAGAGACTATCTCTTAAGAGAATTAAGATTTAGGGTTGCCCGGCCTATGTTAAAAAGCAGAATCCGGACAAACTCGAGACACGGTCAGTCATGTGTTACTTTGTGGGATATCCAAAGAATTCTTATGGATATCTATTCTACCACAAAGAGAAACAAAAAGTTTTTGTTTCTCAGTATGCCACATTCTTAGAAAAAGAGTTTTTCACAGATAAAAATGATGGCAAGGTGGTGGATCTAGAAGAGGTTCTAGAAACACAAACTACAAATGACGATTTGGTTGAACCGGCTGTTACAACAGAAACTAAAAAACCTCGGCCACTCCGTAGGTCTGGTAGGACTTCTCGCCACACGGAGAGGTACTACGGTTTCCTCATTGATGGTGACAGAGAAGACTGTATCATGGATGATGATGATCCTACCAGTTTTCAGCAAGCTATCACGAGTAGAGACTCTGTGAAGTGGCTGGATGCCATGAGATCCGAAATGGAGTCTATGTACACCAACAAAGTATGGACTTTGGATGTTGTACCCCCTGGGGTAAAACCTGTGGGGTGCAAATGGATCTTTAAAAGAAAGATTGGTGCAGATGGGCAGGTGGAGACCTATAAGGCAAGACTTGTGGCGAAGGGTTTTCGTCAAAGACCAGATTTGGACTATGACGAGACTTTTTCTCCCGTAGCCATGCTTAAATCCATTCGGATCCTACTTGCTATTGCTGCTCACTACGACTATGAAATCTGGCAGATGGACGTTAAAACTGCATTTCTAAATGGAAATTTAGAAGAATGCGTTTATATGGATCAGCCAGAGGGCTTCATTGACAGTGGGAGCAGCGGGAAAGCATGTAAATTGCTTAAATCCATATATGGGTTAAAGCAGGCATCACGGAGTTGGAACATCTGTTTCGATGATGTCATCAAAGAGTTTGATTTCATCAAAAATTCAGATGAACCTTGTGTTTATAAGAAGGCTGTAGGGAGAGCTGTCACATTCCTCGTATTGTATGTGGACGATATTCTTCTGATAGGAAATGATATTCCTATGCTGCAGTCGGTCAAATCTTTCTTATCACTAAGGTTCTCCATGAAGGACCTGGGTGATGCCACATACATTCTGGGCATAAGGATCTATAGGGATAGATCCAAAAGGTTATTGAGATTGTCCCAAACCAGGTACATTGACACCATCCTAAAAAGGTTGAGTATGGAAGACTCCAAGCGGGGTGCCTTACCCGCTTGCCATGGGGTCACTCTCTCCAAGGACTCTTGTCCAAAGACCGATGAAGAGAGAGCTCGCATGAGTGTTATACCCTATGCTTCGGCAGTAGGATCTATAATGTATGCGATGTTATGTACACGCCCAGATGTAGCTTACGCACTTAGTGTTGTAAGCAGGTATCAATCTAACCCAGGGGAGAATCACTGGACAGCTGTGAAGAACATTCTTAAGTACTTACGAAGGACTAAAGAATTGTTCTTGGTGTATGGTAATGGAAATCTCCAAATGGAGGCCTTTACCGATTCGAGCTTCCAGAGCGATAAGGACGACAGCAAATCTATCTCTGGGTTTGTATTTACCCTCAATAGAGGGGCGGTGAGTTGGAAGAGTTCCAAACAAGATACCGTTGTAGACTCTACGATGGAAGCTGAGTACATTGCTGCAAATGATGCTGCCAAGGAAGCCGTCTGGATGAAGAAGTTCGTCTCGGAGCTAGGAGTAGTTCCAACAATTATTGATCCAATACCTTTGTATTGTGATAATAATGGGGCTATGGCGTTAGCCAAGGAGCCTAGATCCCATCAGCGGTCCAGACACATCCTGAGGCGTTTTCATTTGATCCGGGAGATTGTAGATCGCCGCAAAATCTTGATTAGGAGAGTAGACACAAAGAATAACGCCGCGGATCCATTAACCAAGGCCCTCCCTCAGCCGCAGCATGAGCGACTTTTTGAGATGTTGGGTATGAGATACGCCAATAACTGGCCTTAGTGCAAGTGGGAGATTGTTGGATATATGTATGCCCTAGAGGCCATTATATGATAGTGGATGTATCTATACATATATATATATATTAAGTATGCATTCTTGCTCGACATGATAGTATGCTATCTAGTTCTTCTTTATCTGACATGTTGATTTGATCATGCTTTTATTCATTCATACATGCTGATAAATCCCTAAGGATATCGGCTTGACTACTCTGATTATGATGGAGATCATACTAGTGGGACATCTGTAGTCCATAAGCATATCCTGGAAAGTCCCTAGTCGTAGGTATATCGAGACGGGGCATTGATATACCAGAGTAGACTAGCGTAGATGATACTAGACCCATATGATGGGCGATGGATGTTCCCACATTCATCGATGTTTGACATCAAGATCATATACGGGTGCTCAATGGTGACTGGGTACACTGGACGGACTCATCGAGAACTCCTATATGGAATTATATCTATCGTCGGATAGCAGTTCTCAGGTGACACTGGTACAGGTTAGTCTGTAGACCCGAGATCGTCATAGAGTCTTGTGTGTTCTCCCACTGTACTTTGATTGCCATCCTACCACGGCTCTACTGAGTCGTGCAAACAGGTGGCCGTTGGGTACAGTCCCGAGACACACGAAGGCAATGAGCGATAGAAGGGGTTTCGTCTCTCCCGATATTAGTTGTTGATGCTGTGCTATGCCCGACTGGTTATATCAGTAAGTCTCTGGCCAGGGCTGCTGAGATTTGCTGATAAGTGTTATCAGTAGTTTCTCGATCTGTTATAGACCATTCACCGGCACTACTTATTGAGTTATTGGGGTCGACGTGACCATCCCTAGGCTCGATATGCAGCATATCTGATGAAGAGACCGGACTGTACGGTAGTGTTGCCGGTTGGCTCGACGGGAGTTGTAGCAGGTTCGCTTGTTTTCTTCTGATCGCTCAATACCCGGGTGGCCGTTACGTTTAGTTGACCGCTTGCGGCTTGGGGGTGCTTGATATGATCATCACCCACTGCCGGTGTATTGACGAGTCTTAAAGTCCCACAAAGGAGTTACCTAGTCCAGGCGAAACGTTGTGGTGCGCGTATGCGATATGCGCATGGACCCGATTAAAATGCGCGTATATGATACCGTATATTGATCGGGCGTCTTGCTTTTGGTAGGGTCATATGTGATATGGCCGGATTGATAAATCAAGTGTTGATTTATCATTTAACCATTAGTTTTCTCACTTAAAACCTTTTCTAGTAGATGATGTATGCATGCATGTATGTTTTTCTTTCTTTCTTTCTAGTTTCATGCATATATGGATGTGCATACATACATACATACATACATACATACATACACCATCTATCATGGTTGTTTACACATGGAAATGGTGGCAATATAAGACTCACACCATAGATATATATATGGATTATTATTTGATTTTTTGTTTAAAACAAAATGGTAAAGAAAAGGATAATTCTTGCTTAGCTTCTACACTCTTCTTTAAACCTAACCATGCTCACCTACTTTTAACCATGAGTTATCCTTCTCTTTGTGTTTTAAACTCAAGTTAAATAATGTCTCCATCATCTAACCATGGTTTGAGATGAGGATTAGAAAATATATATTCATATATTTTCTTTTTCCTTTACAAGGGTTATCATTTTTACTCTTGTTAAAAAAAGCCACCATCTTCTTCCTCCTTCACCATTTGCTCTCTAGTTTCTTCTAGTAAGTAAAACACACATAAAGAAAGGTTTTTGAAGTGAGAATCATAACCACAACATCATTCTACACAAGTTTAGCCAACTTGTTTAGAGTGTTCTCTTCATTTCTCATCTTGAAAAGTGAAGTTGCGAGCTTGGACGAGGAACTTCGGGTGGAACGTCGTGGACGCGAGAAGACTTCAAGAGGACCTTCTTCCAACACCCAAGAGGCCAAAGAGACTAGCAAAGGGAGCTACAAAGGTTGTAGTGTCACGCCCCGCTTCCCAAAATACGGAATACGAGGGGTAACAAGGCCAGCCATACTCCTACGGTCAAGGAAATGTCCTGCCGTAGTCACACTTCGGCTTCTAGTTTATCATGGTAAACAGTAAATGATGCGCAGGTAATGAGAAATGCAGTAACTGAAAGATACAATAATATAAACTGACCTGAAGTGGAACAAACGAAAATAACTCGGAGTAGCAAGTCAGAAAGTCTGCGATGCACGTCTAGTTCTGATCCAAGCTAGATCTTCACCTCACACTGAGCATGCATACTCAGGTCGTCAGAGCGACACAATAGCAATATAATATGTATAAAATCAAGTGACAGTTCTAACAGTGATAATAGGTATGTGAAGCAGTAAATAAATGACATCATGAATATGCATGTGCAGTAATCAATGCAGCGGAATAGTAAAGCAGTATAACAACATGTCACGTATGCCAACACAGTACAAAAGGAATATAAATGCCAGTATCCCTATCAGTCTCTAAGTCTCACTATACAGGTCACTAAGGCTATCGTCAGTCCAAGTGTGAGAGTCAACCAATCGCGAGTGTCCTCCACCCAAGGGTAGAACCCAAGGGCAAGGGACCACGGGCCCAACATGTAACGAGAATATCACGGTGTATATATCACATACCCTGTAAAACTCCATATAACTCCCTAAATATATAAGCCGGCATGGGACTCCCGAGATTCTGTTGAACTCACACTTAAACTACCCCACACCCCGTGGTCTACATCAAACGCTAACCATCAACCTAAATACTAATCGATCCGTGACAAGTCTGCGCGAGAACTGGAGGCAGGACCTCCATCAAGCACGTCCCGACTAATACCTAATATAAACGGCAGTGTCTGGTGTCTTATCTGTGACACCCGTGCAACACTTCCATAAATGTCCCATTCCACTTATAGTCACACGTGCACGCATCTCACAGACGTCGACAATGCAATGAAATAATAGGATCGCTGATTGTGTACCAGTACGTATCACTTTCACTTAATCACGGATACACGAACACTGACGTACTTGCCACAATCACCACTAAAATCTAACACTGGGTAAATGCACGATGTCACTAGGTTATCACTACAATGATATGGGTATGATGTGATGCATGAACAGTATAAGAAGCGCAATTAAGGTTTCATAAAAACAACAGTCTATCACTTGCACGATTTATCATGAAACATATATATATAATTTAGCGAAACGATAAACAGGTAGTAATTAATATATTTGGTTATCCATCCATAGAATTTTGTTTCAAGCCAATCGGGTTCCAGGATCATTAGTTATAACTATTTCATTTTAAGCGCACGCGGCTGAAAATCCGGTTTCAGAATCAGAAATCCATTTTGCAACGCATTTTAACCCCAGTTAGGATCATAATTTAGTGACGCTACAGTTGAATGAATTCTAGGGTTTTCAGTAAGGTTTTCAACGCAATAGACGGATCGTCAACCGCAGCTGTACGTTAGGAGTTATAATCTGTTTAACCCTAATATGTCAGTTCTGATTCTGTCGGGACTGTTATGCATCCCGATCTTCTAAATTACAGATTAAATATCAAACGGTAACGAAACAGGATGAAATCAATTGTGTTGTCTACCTAACAGATTTATATATAATAAACAGTGGAGTTCCGCAACTTACGAGTTAAGGAACACCTGTGGTATCCAATACGGAACAGCAAGCAATGACTGGAGTCGCTCTGGACTGCAGTCCAGAGTCGCACTCCGATCCGAATATCATCACAGTTTAAATACAGACATGTCTGGAAACTAGCATAGGGTTAAAGTTCGTCAAGTTGGCTTCGATTTGAGCCCTCGAACGCACCATTCTAATATGTGTATGATTTATGGTGAATTTAACGATTTTCAGATACAACAGGATTACGATTTTACGATTAAACTTGGGGGTAGTTGTTTTAGTCATAATCGATTACAACATCCAACAAAATTCACACACTATGTTCACAGCCCTACGGGCCAACCTACACCATTGAGTTCCGTCAAATTAGATAATGTTTTCCTAAGGGAACAAACATCGAACAGTTACGGCACATAATAGTTTTAAACTTGTAATAATATAATCCATGTATTTAACGATTGTAACTTAGGTAAATAGCATGCAAGCAAGTAGAATACTTGCCTGAAAGAAGTCTCGGGGTCGCAGGGCAGCAACGTCGTCACGAACGCGTGATATACGCCGTGGAACCGATTCGCGCGAGCTTGGGTCGAGATGCGGATCTCGCGTCGTTCTGTCCGGAGTCGTCTTGTGCTTGCCGGGAGTATAGGGTGGTGCTCAGTGGGTCTCCCGGGATGTGTTGGGGTCGGCGTCGGTGCTCCGGCAATTGACAGCAGCAGGGGTCGAAGCTTTTAGGGATCAATGGTGTGGGTTATGGAAAGAGAGAGGGGGCAGTGTAGAGAGAGAGGGGAGGCCGGGGATGAGGGGGAGAGAGAGTGACTGTGATGAGGGGAGAGAGAGAGATGGAGAGTGAGGGAGAGAGGGTGAGAGAGAGTGACTGTGATGAGGAGAGAGAGAGAGATGGAGAGTGAGGGAGAGAGGGTGAGAGACAGGTTTAGAGAGAGAGAGAGAGACAGTGGGAGAAAGAGGGTTAGAGAGAGAGATAGTGAGAGAGAGAGATATGCAGTGAGTGAGGGATCGAGAGAAAGAGTGAGAAGTGTAGAGAGAGAGAGAAGAGCGGCTGTGAGAGAGATAGAGAGATCAGGGAGCAGAGGAAAAGTGCTCGGGATTGAGCGAGGGGCCGGAGGTGAAGGTTGGGAGAATGAGAGGTGGTTGCGACGGGAAGACGGGGCGCCGGTGGTGATGGTGCTCGGCAGGGGCTCGAGTCGACGAAGGTGGAGTCGTAGAGGAGCCGACGTTGTGGGTGGTGTTGGGAAATTAGAGGGTAGTGAGGTTGATGAAGCGGGGAAAAGTGATGAAGTTGGGTTGGGGCGGCGACGACGATGATGATGACGACGACAACGATGGTGCGGGGGTTCGGCTCGGGTGTTCGGGGGTGCAGGCGAGAAGAGGAGGAAGAAGAAGAAAGTGATGGGAGTGAGAGAGAAGAGAAAGAGGCGACGAGAGTTAGAGAGGGGGTGCGCGACGTGGGGGTAACGGTGAGCGAGCGTGGGCGTGGGGAGCGGCGACGAGGGCGCAACGGGAGGATTTCGCGCGGGAAATCCGGGGTAGCCGTTGGAGAAGAGGGCACTGTTGGGAGCGGGTCGGGTCGGGTCGGCACGCGAGCGGGTCGGGTTGTCGAGAAGGCGCAGTGCTGAGGAGAGGAAGGTGGGCCGGGCCAGAAGAAAAACAGGAAAAAAGAATTTATTTGGAGAAGGAAGTGGGCTGGGCTGCTGGGCTCGAAATAAAATAAAAAAATTAATAGGAAAATGGGAACGAGCTTAGGAAAAATATTTTAAAAAGGAAATATGGTTTATAAATGAATGGGCTGAGGCTGTTTTTAAAAAGAGATTTACTTAGAAAAATCAAGTGGGCTGGGAAAATATTTGATAAAATTGGATTGGGTTTAATAAAGGGGTGAAGGGAAAAAGAATATGTTTATAAAAATAAATATAATGGGCTGCTGGGCTAAGGAAATATGGGAAAAATAATTGGTGTAATTAGATGTGAGTTGTGCCGAGGTTGAGGAATAAGTCAGAGAAAAATAATGGAGTTCTGGGCTCGGGAAAAATAAGAATTTTTAAGGGGAAAGAGGGAGTAAGCTTGGGGATAAGGAAAAGTGTATACTAGGGTTTAGGTTTTATTGATGAAGGAAAATGGGATTTAGAAGAAATAAATTTATAAATAAAATTACAAATAAGAATAAATAGAATTCTAGAGTAATAATTTACAGATTATAGTATAAAAGGGACTGGGTATTATATCATACCACCCTTACAAAAATTTCGTCCTCGAAATTTAAGACTAAACGATAAGTTGTAAAATCAAAAACGAAAGCCACCATATCATAAACTAATTCATAATGGTTTACTTAAAACAGGTGGATGAAATTTGTGAAGATATATATATATATATATATATATATATATATATATATATATGCAAGAACAACATACAACAGAAAGGATTTAAATAAGTATATGGTAGGAACAACTATAAGGACGAACTATAAGTACACGAGAATATAGATAACAATAACGAACGGAAATAAGCAATGCATGTTCAATAAAATCGAAACCCGAATGTGTGCACATCTAAGTATATCAAAAATTGCAAACAGAGATAATAAATATAAGGTTCAACTACTCATAATAGTAAGCATAGGCACGACACTCGAAAATAAAACAACGACAATAAGATAATGAAAAATTTGTCGGTAGGTCAAAACAACTTAGGAAATTGCATCGGTCAATTAACATAGGAAACTCATATAGTGAAAATAAGTAATATGGAACAAGAATATGCGCGGCGTAAGGTCGCGCTACTAAAAATGAGAATAATAATAATATACTTAAAATACATAAAACGGAGTAATCACTAACACACACTCTTTGATAAATTTAAAATAGTGAAAACTAAATATTGAATAACAATGTCTCTAAATATATTTGGGGTAATAGGTGGAACACAAATAGGTATAGGACTAGATAGGGTAATGATTATAAGGAAATGTGGCTCAATCAGAAGGTCGGAGTGTGGCGGTTTTAAGCTGAAGATCAAAGATGCTGGGATCGGGTCAGCACAGAAAGTAATGGTAAGCAACAAAAGGACTACAAGGTAACAATATGGGGGAGACTAACGATCGGTGAATCCTTTGAATCAAGAATTTGAAAAGTTAATGAACTCGGTAAATCATAAGGAGGGTCCTCCTCCCAGAAGGATCTCAAACAGGGTACCGACGAAGGATGAAGGGTGGCTCAATCCAAGGATCAGGGTGCGTCATTTTCAAATCGAAACGGGATGAAAACTATACAATGAGTAGGGGTGGACAGTCAGGGAACTCAGCAGAAAGAATAAATGGATATGGGCAGTAGACAATTATCAAACGAACCAATAATCAAAAGGTTTACGAATTCAGAAGATTTATTTTATTGAAGGAAATTTGAAACAAGACATTCTCAAGGACGATAAGTGGCCCTAAACTATACACATTTTATTTGGCCAGAAAGACAACATCCCAAAGGAATTCCGTCAGTCGCGGTTGTGGAGATTCAGTAGGTTGCGGTAGGCTCGCGCACTCAGGTAGGGGCGTCCATTTCCATAGCGCTTCGTAGGTACCTCTATTTGAAGTCCTCCCACCACAGGATCTTGATCTTCTGGTCCTTCTTTCTCGGATAGAGCTTCTTCATCGAGATCCGATTCCATGTGATTTTCTTCTTCTGGATCTTCCTCCACGGGGTTTTCCTCCGCTGGATTTTCTTCTATCGGTTCTTCCTCGGGGCCTTCCTCTATCGGGTTCTCTTCAGGATCTCCTTCTTCTTCGTCAGGATCAGCTATCATGTCAAACTCTGGGGCGGCTGCTCCTTCGTCCTCTGAATCGTTGTTTCCGAAATTGACTTGGGGACCGTTGATCTTATCGTCAGAACTCATCAGCGTGTGGTCTAAGGAAACGCATGACCGTGCATCATCATCTACATGCGGCGCTGCTTCGGGGTGTGCCATGGCCTGAAAAGAAAGAGTTATGATTAGGCAATGGGACACATCAAGGAAATAGCTCAGGGTACGAAGTATAGATAAATATGCGGTGGCAGGAATTTTAAAAGCAACAAGATCAAAATGTTGTGATAATGAATAATATGGATAAGGGGAATGACAAGAGAATGATACATACATCACGATTCAAATTTTATTTCATTCAACTAAAGTTCGACGGATACAAAGGTTCAAATGGAAGGAAATATTCATAAAAGATGACAACATTATTATTGAAATTGGAAAACATAGAATTCTTCTTCGATTGCCAGAACGCTGCATCATCGTTACGCGAGTTGAATCCTGCGTTAGATCCGCCTTATCGTTGAAGTCCGAACTACGCGGTAATCCTCACTTGGTAGAAGTGGAGAGTGTGGACGAGTTTCCTCCTTGTAGTTCTTTCCTTTCTGGGCAACCGTTGATGAGATGTTTGTCGGAACCGCATATCAGACATTTCCCTTGGGCGCGGCGACAATCCCTCTGAAGGTGCCCTGGCCTCTTACAATATCCACAGCAAAGGTTCTTCTGATGCTTCTGTTGACGCTTCATCTTCTTCTCTTTTCCTCGTCCAATAGGGATCCCTTTATGACAGGAGACTCCCGCTGGTGCCTGATTCACCTGTCTTCTCAATCCTTCAGCTAATAAGTCGTTTGTCCGCTCCTGGGCTTCCTTCAAACCTTGTAGTACACTAAGGATCTCAACATTCTGATTCTGGGGAGCGGATAAAGATGAAAAGTCGTTGGAAGACATGATCCTGAAACAACAATTTCGAGAATGATATGAGTCACACGCTAAATGAATCAAAATATGATATGGATAGAACAAGGATTCAAGAATATCAGAGATGATGAATATCATTACAAGTGGAGAATCAACTGTATCACTTTAAGTCACTTGAATAGAGTACGGTAGTGCAATTTGCCACCACGTACCCTTGTCAAGTCACCCGAAACCATAGTGAATGGATAGCTGAACGCACGATGTGAATATGAATCAAGAATGACAGTTTACAACCTAGACCGAATGATGTCTTAGATTGCCAAACTGTACACGGAAAACTGCAATCCCAATCGACGTAAAACCTGGCTCTGATACCAACTAAACCATGTCACGCCCCGCTTCCCAAAATACGGAATACGAGGGGTAACAAGGCCAGCCATGCTCCTACGGTCAAGGAAATGTCCTGCCGTAGTCACACTTCGGCTTCTAGTTTATCATGGTAAACAGTAAATGATGCGCAGGTAATGAGAAATGCAGTAACTGAAAGATACAATAATATAAACTGACCTGAAGTGGAACAAACGAAAATAACTCGGAGTAGCAAGTCAGAAAGTCTGCGATGCACGTCTAGTTCTGATCCAAGCTAGATCTTCACCTCACACTGAGCATGCATACTCAGGTCGTCAGAGCGACACAATAGCAATATAATATGTATAAAATCAAGTGACAGTTCTAACAGTGATAATAGGTATGTGAAGCAGTAAATAAATGACATCATGAATACGCATGTGCAGTAATCAATGCAGCGGAATAGTAAAGCAGTATAACAACATGTCACGTATGCCAACACAGTACAAAAGGAATATAAATGCCAGTATCCCTATCAGTCTCTAAGTCTCACTATACAGGTCACTCAGTCCAAGTGTGAGAGTCAACCACTCGCGAGTGTCCTCCACCCAAGGGTAGAACCCAAGGGCAAGGGACCACGGGCCCAACATGTAACGAGAATATCACGGTGTATATATCACATACCCTGTAAAACTCCATATAACTCCCTAAATATATAAGCCGGCATGGGACTCCCGAGATTCTGTTGAACTCACACTTAAACTACCCCACACCCCGTGGTCTACATCAAACGCTAACCATCAACCTAAATACTAATCGATCCGTGACAAGTCTGCGCGAGAACTGGAGGCAGGACCTCCATCAAGCACGTCCCGACTAATACCTAAGATAAACGGCAGTGTCTGGTGTCTTATCTGTGACACCCGTGCAACGCTTCCATAAATGTCCCATTCCACTTATAGTCACACGTGCACGCATCTCACAGACGTTGACAATGCAATGAAATAATAGGATCGCTGATTGTGTACCAGTACGTATCACTTTCACTTAATCACGGATACACGAACACTGACGTACTTGCCACAATCACTACTAAAATCTAACACTGGGTAAATGCACGATGTCACTAGATTATCACTACAATGATATGGGTATGATGTGATGCATGAACAGTATAAGAAGCGCAATTAAGGTTTCATAAAAACAACAGTCTATCACTTGCACGATTTATAATGAAACATATATATATAATTTAGCGAAACGATAAACAGGTAGTAATTAATATATTTGGTTATCCATCCATAGAATTTTGTTTCAAGCCAATCGGGTTCCAGGATCATTAGTTATAACTATTTCATTTTAAGCGCACGCGGCTGAAAATCCGGTTTCAGAATCAGAAATCCATTTCGCAACGCATTTTAACCCCAGTTAGGATCATAATTTAGTGACGCTACAGTTGAATGAATTCTAGGGTTTTCAGTAAGATTTTCAACGCAATAGACGGATCGTCAACCGCAGCTGTACGTTAGGAGTTATAATCTGTTTAACCCTAATATGTCAGTTCTGATTCTGTCGGGACTGTTATGCGTCCCGATCTTCTAAATTACAGATTAAATATCAAACGGTAACGAAAAAGGATAAAATCAATTGTGTTGTCTAGCTAACAGATTTATATATAATAAACAGCAGAGTTCCGCAACTTACGAGTTAAGGAACACCTGTGGTATCCAATACGGAACAGCAAGCAATGACTGGAGTCGCTCTGGACTGCAGTCCAGAGTCGCACTCCGATCCGAATATCATCACAGTTTAAATACAGACATGTCTGAAAACTAGCGTAGGGTTAAAGTTCGTCGAGTTGGCTTCGATTTGAGCCCTCGAACGTACCATTCTAATATGTGTATGATTTATGGTGAATTTAACGATTTTCAGATACAACAGGATTACGGTTTTACGATTAAACTTGGGGGTAGTTGTTTTAGTCATAATCGATTACAACATCCAACAAAATTCACACACTATGTTCACAGCCCTACGGGCCAACCTACACCATTGAGTTCCGTCAAATTAGATAATGTTTTCCTAAGGGAACAAACATCGAACAGTTACGGCACATAATAGTTTTAAACTTGTAACAATATAATCCATGTATTTAACGATTGTAACTTAGGTAAATAGCATGCAAGCAAGTAGAATACTTGCCTGGAAGAAGTCTCGGGGTCACAGGGCAGCAACGTCGTCACGAACGCGTGATATACGCCGTGGAACCGATTCACACGAGCTTGGGTCGAGATGCGGATCTCGGGTCGTTCTGTCCGGAGTCGTCTTGTGCTTGCCGGGAGTATAGGGTGGTGCTCAGTGGGTCTCCCGGGGTGTGTTGGGGTCGGCGTCGGTGCTCCGACAATTGACAGCAGCGGGGGTCGAAGCTTTTTGGGATCAATGGTGTGGGTTATGGAAAGAGAGAGGGGGCAGTATAGAGAGAGGGGAGGCCGGGAGTGAGGGAGAGAGAGAGTGACTGTGATGAGGAGAGAGAGAGAGATGGAGAGTGAGGGAGAGAGGGTGAGAGAGAGTGACTGTGATGAGGAGAGAGAGAGAGATGGAGAGTGAGGGAGAGAGGGTGAGAGAGAGGTTTAGAGAGAGAGAGAGAGAGAGACAGTGGGAGAAAGAGGGTTAGAGAGAGAGACAGTGAGAGAGAGAGATATGCAGTGAGTGAGGGATCGAGAGAAAGAGTGAGAAGTGTAGAGAGAGAGAGAAGAGCGGCTGTGAGAGAGAGATAGAGATCAGGGAGCAGAGGAAAAGTGCTCGGGATTGAGCGAGGGGCCGGAGGTGAAGGTTGGGAGAATGAGAGGTGGTTGCGACGGGAAGACGGGGCGCCAGCGGTGATGGTGCTCGGCAGGGGCTCGAGTCGACGAAGGTGGAGTCGTAGAGGAGCCGACGTTGTGGGTGGTGTTGGGAAATTAGAGGGTAGTGAGGTTGATGAAGCGGGGAAAATTGATGAAGTTGGGTTGGGGCGGCGACGACGATGATGATGACGACGACAACGATGGTGCGGGGGTTCGGCTCGGGTGTTCGGGGGTGCAGGCGAGAAGAGGAGGAAGAAGAAGAAAGTGATGGGAGTGAGAGAGAAGAGAAAGAGGCGACGAGAGTTAGAGAGGGGGTGCACGACGTGGGGGTAACGGTGAGCGAGCGTGGGCGTGGGGAGCGGCGACGAGGGCGCAACGGGAGGATTTCGCGCGGGAAATCCGGGGTAGCCGTTGGAGAAGAGGGCACTGTTGGGAGCGGGTCGGGTCGGGTCGGCACGCGAGCGGGTCGGGTTGTCGAGAAGGCGCAGTGCTGAGGAGAGGAAGGTGGGCCGGGCCAGAAGAAAAACAGGAAAAAAGAATTTATTTGGAGAAGGAAGTGGGCTGGGCTGCTGGGCTCGAAATAAAATAAAAAAATTAATAGGAAAATGGGAACGGGCTTAGGAAAAATATTTTAAAAGGGAAATATGGTTTATAAATGAATGGGCCGAGGCTGTTTTTAAAAAGAGATTTACTTAGAAAAATCAAGTGGGCTGGGAAAATATTTGATAAAATTGGATTGGGTTTAATAAAGGGGTGAAGGGAAAAAGAATATGTTTATAAAAATAAATATAATGGGCTGCTGGGCGAAGGAAATAGGGGAAAAATAATTGGTGTAATTAGATGTGAGTTGTGCCGAGGTTGAGGAATAAGTCAGAGAAAAATAATGGAGTTCTGGGCTCGGGAAAAATAAGAATTTTTAAGGGGAAAGAGGGAGTGAGCTTGGGGATAAGGAAAAGTGTATACTAGGGTTTAGGTTTTATTGATGAAGGAAAATGGGATTTAGAAGAAATAAATTTATAAATAAAATAAATAAAATTACAAATAAGAATAAATAGAATTCTAGAGTAATAATTTACAGATTATAGTATAAAAGGGACTGGGTATTACATGTAGTCTCGAAACCCTAGTCTTTATTGCCTTTATCTTTTGAAACCCTAATTTTCTTGGATCGACTCCTTTGTATGCTTGCTTAGCACCATAAAAATTTAAACTTTGTGACATGTGATGCTTCCAAACTCTACATAGGGTGCTAGGCAAACCTAACACATTTCACGATTATGATCATCTCGAACCTTTTGACCCGCTTCCCTTATAAGCTTGTCCATTTGTTCTTCGAATGACGGACTGGGCATTTTCACGGCGGGAGCTCTTTCTGGTTCAGGTTTAGCATCTCCCCACAGAGCATCTCCTTCTTCATCAAATTCATGTATGACGTAGCAGTCGCGGCGTAGCTCCCGTTTCTTGGACTGAACATACCCAAGCCCGGTCATTTCCATTCTTCCGTTGGGCAACTTTCGTTGAGTTCCGGGAACGTTCCAGATCCTGTTATAAAACCGTGCTTGTCGCGCAGTTTGCTTAAGGGGCACACCTTGGCATCTCAAGAGTCTCTTTAGTCCGTCTGTGTAATATCTGGGCAAACGGATGGGTTGGAGCCTGTCAAGTGTAGAATCTGCACCATGCCAGATTTCTTTCTCCACTTTGGTTTCCCCGGATCGGTAGAATAGGATCGCCTTTTCGCCTTCTCGCCTGGGAGGGATATAGAATGTCTGCAGTTCTTCTACACTGTAGGTATCAAGCGCGTCTAGCTCTTTATGATGCTTGGGCGGAACCATGGCAACTTGCAAACTTTGATCTTCATCAGCGAAGCTTTGTATTGATGGCCGAGTGGAGAATATGGCATTGACCTCATCTTCCGAGTCGCTGCCGAAGATCAACATAGGAGCGGACGGTCCCGGCTTGCTGCACTGGGGGGGACCTGAATAAACTATTTCTTCCTCCTCCTCAGTATCACTCCCGAAGACTGGAATAGTGGTGATAGCTTTGTTCTTGTCCTTCGATTTGTGACATCTTTCTGTGTCTTCGAAATCTGGTAAGAAGTATTTTGCATCTTCGTACTTTCGGACTTCGTTCACGGAGAATGGGTTCAGCTCTTTTGTTACGGTATACTCGAGACCATGCTTGAAATACTTCATACACTGATGTTGTGTAGAAGGGATGATATTGTACTCGTGTAACCAGGGCCGGCCGAGCAAAGCATTGTAGCATGTCTTGGCATCAATGACATGAAACTTAATGTCCGTGATAAGCAGCCTAAAGCGCAGTGTCAATATCACAGACCCAAGGGTCCGTGATGACTGAGAGTCGAACCCGGATATGGTGATTTTGTCGCGAGCGAGGTGTTGAACGCTCATGCAGATTTCCTTTAGCACCCTTACGTTAAGGAGGTTGACGGAGGACCCATTGTCGACCAAGATTTTTCCTATCTTGATGTCATGACAGTATCCGGAGACATATAGGGACGGTTGTGCTCGCATGTCCCAAGGAGGAGATTTTCATCGCCGAAGGTGATATCGGCTGTGTGTACTTCTTCCAGCTCGTCCTTCATCTTTTCTTCGGCGAGGAAAGCTTGGAATTGCTTGGGCTCTTGTAATTCCTTGATCAACGAATCTCTCGCCTCTTTGGATAACAGAAGGGCGTCGAGAATGCTTAATTGCGAAGGTAGATTTTTTAAGTGTGCCAGAACGTTGTAGTCCACCTTACTTTTCTTTGGCGGGTTCTTGGCTGTCAGCTTGTCGACGGCTTGGTCATCAAGGATGATATCCTTAGGGACATTTTCTTTTCCCTTATCTTTTCTATTTTACTCAATGTTCGAGGGCCCAAAATTCTTTTCAGGCAGCGTGTGATTGCGTAGCTGAATATTTTCGCAGGTCTTCGGTTCTTCCTCTTTTCCCAAAGTGGACTCTTTAAAGAGAGGGCCAAGAGTCATTTCTTCGTCAAAGTCGCTGATTGTTAGGATACGAGCGTGTTCAAGTTCTAGTTTAAAATACCGCAATCAAGACGGTTTCGCACGTAGCTAGCCGGTTGAGTACGGGTCGTCCGCAGGGAGATGGGAATCTTTTTCTATGTGTTTTTCGACGAGTTAAGTCCGGTTGTTCAGATTTTGTTTGTAGTTATCTAAGTGTTGAGTTGATATTTAAAGAGAGCTTGTTAGGGTTAGGATTAGGTTAGTTTGAGTTAGGAGTCTCCACATCTTTCGTTGCCCCACTTAATATCGGTGTTACGGTAATCGGCAACAACGGGGATTAGCACGACTAGGAAGGAACTTGCGAGTATAAGCTAGGCTTTCCAACGCATAGTCCTTCCTTTTGGTGCTTGTCCGTCCGTTCTTGGCTCTTATCCATAACCTCCGGGTAATTCAACCACAACCGGTCTCACTACGGAATCACCGCTATCATGTAGGATAGGGTGCCGTAAGGAGCGGATTGTGGTTGGGTTAACGGGAGTTGATTTAAGTTGTTGGGCAAGGAAAGAGTGAGAGAGATTTCCTTCTCTCAAACTTTCCTTATCCTACCCTAACAAGTATAGAACTACTCACACTTCATAATACGGAAAAATAAAACAACACAAAAGAGGAAGATAGAAAGAAAGAGAAGAATACGACTAACTGTTTGCGACCTCACCTTGGCGAGGATCAAGCGTAAGTATCATTGTCGTATGAAAGGATAAAGAAAAAGAGAGAAGAAACAAACAACAAGGAAATAACAACAACTACTTAACAATTAAAATTACAACAATTATAACAAGTAAAGAAAGAGACAAGCATGATAATAAAAATGGTCTTCTTTATTCATCACTCTTCACTCAAAAGCTCACTTACAAGTTTAATGGAGAAGAGGTGAGAAGAGGAAGAAGAACATGCACTAAAACCTAGCAAAGAAAAATACAAGATTATTGACCCTTTCCTTCACAAACTTCTGGGGTATTTATAGGCTGAAAGATGAGAAACTAGGGCAACAATACGGGCCCTCATGAAAAGACCAACCTACCCCCCAAAACCCTGCACTCTTGGCGCCAGAACGGCCGCGCAAGCGCGGCCAATACCCCTCTTTGGCCGCGCTTCCGCGGCCGTATAGATGACTTGGGCTTGGGTATTTTTGGTGGGACCCTGGTTTGATGTGAGCTTCCTTCTGGTATATGTATTTTCCCATAATTGCTTCACGAATTTTCCAGAATTTCTGTTGAGGGAAAGGTGGACTTTTTGTCAAGATTTTGTCATGATTGCCTCGAGCTCCGCGTAGATCTCTTGGATCTTGTGCTACCATTGAGCCTTGTGCCTGAAAACGACATTGATTTGACATTTTGTCTCCCTAAACTGGTATCTGGCAGCACACGGATGAAGAGCGGAGACCGTGTTTTATCTGTGGTTGGCAGGAACCGGATTTTTGTCGTGTTTTCCATGAATTTCTCCGTTTGAGCACCGGGAACCTGTATCCTGCAATTGACTAGCAAACACGGCTCAAGAGTATCTACCGACATGCAATGTGATAAAAATTGGGCGGTATGAAAATGCAAAAATCTGATATGAACAGTCGCTTCCGAAGGTGAGAACCTGCGGTCCTCCGGCGTTGACCATGCGACAGTTGCCGGCAGTTCTTTTGTGCTCCTCGGTCGTATTTCTTTGCTCCCGACGAGCTTTGCGTTTCATCCGCTTGAAATGTTGTCGGTGGGCAACATATCCCTGCCACCATCTTTTAAAAGCGTTGCACTCTTCGGTGGGGTGCACAATCATTCGATGATATAAGCAGTAGTTAGGATATGTTTCTGATTCACCAAGAATATTTTCTTCGGAGGGTGGTAGCTTAATTCCCATCGATATGGTTTTGGCGAACCTTTTCCTCGTCTTGAGCCTGCTTTTATTTACAGCGGATGTACTTTGATCTGGTGAAAATGTTTCGACCCTTTCATCTGTAAGTCCATGCTACCTCTCCCGGTACTTTCGGGAATGCGGAATTTGGTAAAAAACGATTTTTACGGAGGTGGTAACATGGACCTAAAACCCGGATCTTGGTTAAACATCTATCTAACAACCTAACTATGAGTTTCTAGCTACTCGGTTAGGGGGTTATACCTTGCTTGTCTTGAACTCCTTCGTCTTCCAGCTCCGATGGTGGTCCGGATTGGCTTCTTCCCGTCGTCTCCGTACGCCGAAGATAGATCCACCTGAAAGCTCCAACCTTTAGCTCCTTCTTCGTTCTTTGAAGAAACTAGTTCACTTGGTTTGCTAAACCTAGTGAACTAGAATGAGTAGAGAAGAGTTTGTATGGGATTTTATCTATGGTTCTTGATTCTCAACTCATGAGACAAGAGAACCATAGAATCAAGAGAGGGAGGAAGAGGTTGAGGGTGAGAGCAAAGCAAGAGAGCTCAAGAACAAGAGAGAGAGTGTGTAAGTGAGAATGTGGCTCTCTTTTGTCTTTCACCCTCTCATAATCCAAAGCAATGATAACTCATCATGCTAAAAAAGTCTTATGTGATGGTTGAAGCAACCATAACCATATCATTTCATGCACTCATTTTGCACAAATGAGCAAGCAAACAAAAGTCTTTGCCATGAAATGATAGCTATGGTTATCATGATGGTCAACTAGTCAAGCCTAGTCAACCGGTCAACAAAGTGAACAAGTCAACAAAGTCAACAAGTCAACAACCATGTCACCATAATACTTAATTAATATAATAGTTAATCACATATCATATTCTCATTAGGGTTGAACAAAAAGTCAAATAGTCAACGATCAACTGTCAACAACTCTAATGAGAATCCGCTGCCTCTGTCTCCCTGTCAACTGTGCATACGCACCCGCATCCGCGTTCCGAGGAACACGAATGCACACTGGATAAATCCAATCCCAAAAGGTACACTAGGATCTGGCTTAAACCAAAGCCCGCTAGTGTAAACTGTCCGGACACTGTACGTGCACAAGTGCACGGATGTGACCGAACCCTGTCGCAAAACCATGCGACCTGTCGCAATACCATGCGACCTCTACTCTTTTGCCTAAAGGCGAAAAGCTTTCTGTGTGGGACTCTAAAGACTCGACACTACGCTGGCAGTGGGTTTAACCACAGACCGCAAGCGGCACTAGCTGTGCGTAACGGTCCCCAGGTAGTGCCGACAAGAAGACCGACGAGGCGAAACCCATCTGAACTCCTACTGAGCCTGAGTGTGACCTTCTCCGTACAGTCCGGTCTGTTCGTCTGATACATCGCATGGCGGGCCTAGGGGGCGGTAAACGTCAGTCCCCCAATAGCGGTACAAGTCGTGCCGGAGCGAAGCCCAAAATACCCTGAGATAACACTGGAAACCTACCAGTATATCTCATTTGCCCTGGCCAGGGACTATTCGTGTAATGGCTCTCCTAAACACAGCGCGATGTCAACCCCCAATACCGGGAGAGACGAATCCTGTCTAACCGTCACTGCCTCCAAGTGCTTCGGGACTGCACCCAACCACTACCTGTTTGCACGACTCCTTTGAGCCGTGGTAGGGTAGTGATCAAAGTACAGTGGGAACACACTCGAGGCGAAGTGACAGTGTCAAGTCAGCGGACTAAGCTGTACTCATGTCATCTGGGAACTGATAACTGACGATAGGCATAATACCAACTAGTCAGTTCCCGACGAGTCCTGTCCAGTGTACCCGTAACCTAACGAGCACCCGCATACTATCTCAAGTACGACGTACTGACGGCTGTGGGACAGACCGTCTCCCACACTGGGATGAGAAGCGCATGCGCTGGTCTACTCCGGAGTATCGATGCCCTGTCTCAATAGTCCTGCGACCAGGGACCTGTATAAGGATGTGCTTATAGATTACCCAGCCCCACTAGTGTGACGGCCATCACATCGCTGGTAATCAAGCAAAGATCCTAAGGGCTCCACTAATGTGTATAGGCGATATACAAAAATAAACACATGTACACATTGAAGTAGAAACAAACCAAGTAGCATACTACTATTTTGAGCAAGATTGTATATACAAGGTGAATATCCCAAGCTTCCATTAAGTAATATACAAACTAGTATGATACAGTAATGGCCTCTAGGGCATATACACTAACAATCTCCCACTTGCACTAAGGCCATGTACTGGCGTATCGAAGACCTATCATCTCGATCAGCCGCTCGATCTGAGTCTGGGGCAGGGCCTTGGTGAATGGATCTGCAATGTTATCTTCTGAAGCGACTCTCCGAACCTCGATCTCCTGGCGATCCACGATCTCCCTGATCAGGTGATACCGCCTCAAGATGTGCCTAGATCTCTGATGGGACCTGGGTTCCTTCGCTAAAGCTATAGCCCCGTTGTTGTCGCAATACAAAGGTATTGGATCAACAATGGACGGAACCACCTGAAGTTCTTTCAAGAACTTCCTCATCCAGACAGCTTCTTTTGCGGCATCAGATGCAGCGATGTATTCCGCTTCCATCGTCGAGTCAGCAACGGTTTCTTGTTTGGAACTCTTCCAACACACCGCCCCTCCATTGAGGGTAAAGACAAAACCCGACATGGACTTGGAATCATCCTTGTCACTCTGGAAGCTGGAGTCAGCAAAGGCCTCGATCTGGAGGTTTTTTCCGCCATACACCAAGAACATCTCCTTAGTCCTTCTCAGGTACTTGAGAATGTTCTTTACCGCTATCCAGTGTTTCTCCCCAGGGTTTGACTGATACCGGCTTACCACACTCAGTGCATAAGCTACATCCGGTCTGGTACACAACATCGCATACATTATAGAGCCTACCGCAGAAGCGTAGGGTATTATAGACATGCGATCCCTCTCCAAATCAGTCTTGGGAGACATCTCTTTAGAGAGGGTGATCCCGTGACAAGCCGGTAGGTTACCGCGCTTGGAATCTTCCATACTGAATCTCTTCAGTATAGTGTCGATATACCTGGACTGTGAAAGTCCTAATATCCTCTTGGATCTGTCACGGTAGATCCGGATACCCAGAATGTATGAGGCATCACCCAGGTCTTTCATGGAGAACCTGTGTGACAAGAACCCCTTGACAGATTGTAGCATAGGAAGGTCATTTCCTATTAAGAGAATGTCATCCACGTATAAAACGAGGAATACTACAGTTCTCGCTACAAATCTACTATAGATGCATGGTTCATCTGGATTTTTGATAAAGCCAAATTGTTTGACCGTCTCATCAAAGCAGATGTTCCAACTCCGCGATGCCTGCTTTAGTCCATAGATGGAGTTAAGCAACTTGCACACCTTTCCGCTGCTCCCACTCTGAATGAAACCCTCTGGCTGGTCCATATAGACACACTCCTCTAAATTTCCATTTAGAAAAGCTGTCTTTATGTCCATTTGCCAGATCTCATAATCGTGGAAGGCAGCAATGGCAAGAAGGATCCGAATGGATTTTAGCATGGCTACTGGAGAAAAGGTTTCGTCATAGTCCAAGCCAGGTCTTTGACGAAAACCCTTTGCTACCAGCCTAGCTTTATAGGTCTCAACCTGTCCATCTACACCAATCTTCCTTTTGAAGATCCACTTGCATCTTACGGGTTTTACCCCGTCTGGAGCAATGTCCAACGTCCATACCTTGTTGGTGTACATGGACTCCATTTCGGTCCGCATTGCATCCAGCCATTTCACTGAGTCAACGCTCTGAACGGCCTGCTGGAAGCTAGTAGGCTCATCATATTCTATGATGCAATCCTCTCTATCCCCGTCTATGAGAAAACCGTAGTATCTCTCGGGCGGATGAGACTGCCTACTGCTCCTGCGGAGCGGCGTAGGAATGTCCTGTTCTGTTGAACCCTCTGGTTCTACTAACCTTTCAGTAATAGTCTGTGGTTCTGGAATTTCTTCCAGTTCTACTGCGCTCCCACTAATTTCCTTTTCCAAGAACTGGTGTTCTAGAAAGTGGGCATTACGAGAAACAAGGACTTTTTGTTCCTCTGCGTAGTAGAAAAGATACCCCCTGGTGTTCTTTGGGTATCCCACAAACTTGCACAGTACTGAGCGTGCCTCGAGTTTGTCCGTATGCTGCTTTTTGACAAAAGCCGGACATCCCCAGATCTTCAGATATTGAAGATAGGGTTTCTTCCCACTCCACATTTCATATGGTGTGGTAGGCACAGTCTTAGTTGGAACTCGGTTCAAAAGATATGCGGCTGATTCTAGCGCATATCCCCAGAATGATCGCGGTAACTCAGCGTTACTCATCATGGACCGCACCATATCCAATAGGGTGCGGTTCCGTCTCTCCGATACACCGTTATGTTGCGGGGTGTATGGAGGAGTAAGCTGAGAGAGAATTCCGTTCTCTTTTAAATAGTCCAGGAACTCGGCACTTAAGTATTCTCCACCTCGATCCGATCTTAGAATCTTAATACTTTTGCCGGTCTGTTTTTCTACTTCACTCTTATATTCCTGGAACTTTCCAAAGGCTTCGGACTTATGTTTCATTAAGAAGACATAACCGTACCTTGAGAAGTCATCCGTAAAAGTGATGAAGTAAGAAAAACCGCTTCGCGCATGTGTAGACATTGGACCGCACACGTCACTGTGTACGAGTCCCAAGAGCTCACTCGCTCTTACTCCATGTCCAGTAAACGGAGTCTTTGTCATCTTTCCTTTGAGACAGGATTGACAAGTGGCATACGACTGATATTCGAACGCATTCAAATACCCTTCTGTATGTAACTTCGTCAACCTTCTCTCATTGATGTGACCCAGTCTACAATGCCACAAGAAAGTCTGATTTATTTCTGGAGACTTTCTTTTGTGTGTATTCTGGACATTGAAAATCTGTGGTTGGTTCAATACGTATATACCATTACTCAGCGTACCTGACCTAATCAGAACTTGATTAAGGTGAATGTTTACAACATTACTTACAAACGCAAATTCATAACCTTCTTTAGAAACTAAAGATACAGAAATGATATTACAAGTTGCGTTGGGTACAAAAAAGCAATTACGCAAAACCAAAACATGTCCATCTGACATTCCCAGGTGATAGTCCCCCATGGCTTTAGCATCCATGCTAGCTCCGTTCGCAACTCTGAGGGTCATGTCACCTGCCTTCAAAACCCTACGGTTTCTCAACGCCTGCAAAGAATTACAGATATGAGATCCTGATCCGGTATCCAATACCCAGGAAGTAGAGTTTATTGAAAGACAGTTTTCAATAATATACACACCTGAAGCTGAAGCTGCAACCTGCTTCAATTCCTGTGTTCTGGCCTTCCAGGCCCTGCAATCATTCTTCCAGTGTCCTTTCTTATGACAATAGAAGCATTCTTCCTTATCCACAAGCTTCCCCGCTATCTTTGTTGCTTTAGCTTTTCCCTTCTTATCCACTTTACTAACACCGCCCCTTGGTTTGGCGGGGGCTTTCTTCTTCTTTCCCTTGGCTTTCGCCTTGGACCTAGAAGAAGATGATCCTCCTACAAACAAAGTGGATGTTTCCCTACCTTTCTGTAGGGTGCCCTCTGCGCTCCTCAGCATGTTGAGGAGCTCTGAAAGTTCAACCTCCTTTTCTTGTAAGTTGAAGTTCTGTATAAACTGGGCGTAAGTGGAAGGAAGGGACTGGAGAACTATATCCGTATATAGTTCACTCTCCAATGTGATCCCTAGGTCCGCGAGCTCCTCAATGTAGCCGATCATCTTTAGCACGTGCTCGGCTACTGATGATCCGACGGCTATTCTTGTCGAAAATAACTTTTTCGACGCTTCGTATCTTGCGATACGAGATTGCTCTCCATACAGTTCTTTTGTATGAAGCAATATGGATTCTAAGTCCATATTCTCGTGCCTCCTCTGATATTCGTTGTCCATCGAGGCAAGCACGAGGCACTTGGCCTTCGCGCTATCAATCTCCCAAGTCTTGCGGATTTCCTTATCCGCGACGCTGGAAGTTGGACCAGGGATAGGGGGAGCTTTGGTGGTAAGAAGATACCCCAGCTTGTCGTAAGTGATTGCTATCTTGACATTCCTGAGCCAATCTTTGTAGTTTGGCCCTGTCAGTTTGTTTTTATCTAGGAGTAACTTAAGTCCAGTCATGTCGATTTGGTCGCTGCAATTAGGAGAGAGAAGAAGAAACACTCAGCATGATGCTCTTGCAAGATTAGAGTGGTTTTTAGTTTGTCTAAACAGGATGGCTCCCACTGTTTCTCGAATCCCTCCTCAAACCATAAAGGAAGAATTAGTCGGGATCAATCCCACCGCACAATACTTGCTTAACCGTTCAGCCAGGCCGGTGTCGGTACTTCGAGGGAGGTTTTCCAACGCTTTCGCGAAGTTCCTTAATTAAAGAGCCTCTTTTCCCTGGGGGCGTAGCCCCGCTAACACCTTTCTAGGCACCTACTAGGTTTATAGCATTGATCGTTTAGTGAGAAATTTCCCGAGGAGTAGCATATACTCACAGTAGGATCGGGATCCAAATATCATCGCGTGACGAAACTGAAGGAATCCTACCAGAATCATCACACTCCAAATGGTATGCAAATCTAGCAAGTTTCAGTACTTATGAAACTCCCGATGTGGATTTTTGCCCCATGCTCTTATGACCTTGGCGTGAGGTCAAAATGTCATAAGTCACATGTCAAGTTCTTCCCATCATTATCCAGGTTAATTTGAATCCACCCGTACCTACCCTTGACGTAGGCCAAAATGGTAGTACGACTGTCCCAAACCAACGCATTCTATCTATGCAACAGATAAATATCCGGCAGCTACCAATCACTATGCCTTGGCGTGAGGTCAAAATACATAGCTTGAATACTACCGAATATTTAACTGAAATGATGGAGGGCTACGAATGGTTTTGGCAAAACCGTGAACGTAGTGAACTTGATTTGGTCGATGGAACGAGATAGCTTTTAAAAGGAGTGGCTCAAGCTCCGCATTTAAAAGTTGGTTTTGAAAAGAACCGAGTGGTTTTTCGAAAGTGTTCCAACGACTTTAACTTGGTTTATTATCTTGCATTAGTTCTTTTAATGCGTGATATTCTTCCATTAGTTCTTTTAATGCGTCCCATCATTTAATCCTACCATTGCAGAAAACAACCAAAATATGACGTACGCTTATGCCATTCGCATTCGCCACGGGGCCCCGTCATTACCCGTTAGGTTACTTAACTAACGACAGAGCGGGGGCTGGGCTAGCGCGTCTGTAAAACATAAGCAACGCCTAAATAATATCATATATAGATATACTGCAATGATAAACATTTCAGATCACAGATGAATACATTGGATATACTAGGAATCTGTAATTCGCACGAGCCTGTAACGAAAAACAGATTACACGGTCGCGGTGAATAGCCAATACCCCACCCAAGACCCCTACGGGTGCGGCAAACTACCCGCCAAGTACCCGAAGCGTAGCAACCTCCTTCATCTCCATGAGTAGGCCACTCGACACTTCGGCATACCCGGTAGATTGTGCACCCCCTCCATGGGTCTATCCTAGGAGCAAAAACAGTAAAAAGAAATTATACAATGACGGCTACAACCCCGACCCGGTTGTGCGACCATACAAATAATTATTACATCAATTTACAAATTTACATGAATTGAAAGAAAAGAAAACTCTCGTCTCACAACCCCCGGTTATTCACCCGCGACAATCCAACATATTCATATCCATATTCCAGCAACATTACAGATCACAGATTTGTATAACCCCCACTAATCGACATATAGCGATTAGTAGACGTTCAATACAAATATCACATTACAGAAAAACCCGTTAGCTTAAGTCTTTTAGAAGTTCGATCAAAAATACGGATTTTCGGGACCCCAAAATAAAATTTTTCGTTCTGGAAAATCTGGGTTGAAAATATATATTCCAAAAATCCCAAAATACCCCCAGAATAACACTGCACCAAAGATTGACCTCGGCCGAGTCAACTCGGCCGCGGATCCGCGGCGGGAGCGTGCTCCCGCCGCGTTTCCGCGGCGCTTTGACTCGATCGTGGGTCCATCTTTCGTGGTTATTCACACAAAAGCCTGAGCCGATTTTAGGTGTTAAAATAATCAACTTTTGAACAGTAAAAAAATCGACAGAAACTGCAAATTTTTTGGGTTCGTTTTCGGGACTTTTTCTTTGATCGATCTTCTAGTTACTTGCTAACATGTTAGATAGAGTTTAACCTAGCTCTGATACCACTGTAAGTCCATGCTACCTCTCCCGGTACTTTCGGGAATGCGGAATTTGGTAAAAAATGATTTTTACGGACGTGGTAACATGGACCTAAAACCCGGATCTTGGTTAAACATCTATCTAACAACCTAACTATGAGTTTCTAGCTACTCGGTTAGGGGGTTATACCTTGCTTGTCTTGAACTCCTTCGTCTTCAAGCTCCGATGGTGGTCCGGATTGGCTTCTTCCCGTCGTCTCCGTACGCCGAAGATAGATCCACCTGAAAGCTCTAACCTTTAGCTCCTTCTTTGTTCTTTGAAGAAACTAGTTCACTTGGTTTGCTAAACCTAGTGAACTAGAATGAGTAGAGAAGAGTTTGTATGGGATTTTATCTATGGTTCTTGATTCTCAACTCATGAGACAAGAGAACCATAGAATCAAGAGAGGGAGGAAGAGGTTGAGGGTGAGAGCAAAGCAAGAGAGCTCAAGAACAAGAGAGAGAGTGTGTAAGTGAGAATGAGGCTCTCTTTTGTCTTTCACCCTCTCATAATCCAAAGCAATGATAACTCATCATGCTAAAAAAGTCTTATGTGATGGTTGAAGCAACCATAACCATATCATTTCATGCACTCATTTTGCACAAATGAGCAAGCAAACAAAAGTCTTTGCCATGAAATGATGGTTATGGTTATCATGATGGTCAACTAGTCAAGCCTAGTCAACCGGTCAACAAAGTCAACAAGTCAACAAAAGTCAACAAGTCAACAAAGTCAACAAGTCAACAACCATGTCACCATAATACTTAATTAATAATAGTTAATCACATATCATATTCTCATTAGGGTTGAACAAAAAGTCAAATAGTCAACGGTCAACTGTCAACAACCCTAATGAGAATCCGCTGCCTCTGTCTCCCTGTCAACTGTGCATACGCACCCGCATCCGCGTTCCGAGGAACACGAATGCACACTGGATAAATCCAATCCCAAAAGGTACACTAGGATCTGGCTTAAACCAAAGCCCGCTAGTGTAAACTGTCCGGACACTGTACGTGCACAAGTGCACGGATGTGACCGAACCCTGTCGCAAAACCATGCGACCTGTCGCAATACCATGCGACCTCTACTCTTTTGCCTAAAGGCGAAAAGCTTTCTGTGTGGGACTCTAAAGACTCGACACTACGCTGGCAGTGGGTTTAACCACAGACCGCAAGCGGCACTAGCTGTGCGTAACGGTCCCCAGGTAGTGCCGACAAGAAGACCGACGAGGCGAAACCCATCTGAACTCCTACTGAGCCTGAGTGTGACATTCTCGGTACAGTCCGGTCTGTTCGTCTGATACATCGCATGGCGGGCCTAGGGGGCGGTAAACGTCAGTCCCCCAATAGAGGTACAAGTCGTGCCGGAGCGAAGCCCAAAATACCCTGAGATAACACTGGAAACCTACCAGTATATCTCGTTTGCCCTGGCCAGGGACTACTCGTGTAATGGCTCTCCTAGACACAGCGCGATGTCAACCCCCAATACCGGGAGAGACGAATCCTGTCTAACCGTCACTGCCTCCAAGTGCTTCGGGACTGCACCCAACCACTACCTGTTTGCACGACTCCTTTGAGCCGTGGTAGGGTGTGATCAAAGTACAGTGGGAACACACTCGAGGCGAAGTGACAGTGTCAAGTCAGCGGACTAAGCTGTACTCATGTCACCTGGGAACTGATAACTGACGATAGGCATAATACCAACTAGTCAGTTCCCGACGAGTCCTGTCCAGTGTACCCGTAACCTAACGAGCACCCGCATACTATCTCAAGTACGACGTACTGACGGCTGTGGGACAGACCGTCTCCCACACTAGGATGAGAAGCGCATGCGCTGGTCTACTCCGGAGTATCGATGCCCTGTCTCGATAGTCCTGCGACCAGGGACCTGCATAAGGATGTGCTTATAGATTACCCAGCCCCACTAGTGTGACGGCCATCACATCGCTGGTAATCAAGCAAAGATCCTAAGGGCTCCACTAATGTGTATAGGCGATATACAAAAATAAACACATGTACACATTGAAGTAGAAACAAACCAAGTAGCATACTACTATTTTGAGCAAGATTGTATATACAAGGTGAATATCCCAAGCTTCCATTAAGTAATATACAAACTAGTATGATACAGTAATGGCCTCTAGGGCATATACACTAACATCATCCAGTCGCCGGCGTTTGGCCTTCTCAAATATGGCCATCTCCCGCTCCCGATCAGCTTTGCTTTTTGAAAGAGCTTCGTTGAGGAATGCGTCGATCATTTCGTCAGATGGCCCCGGAAGTTCTGGCTCAGGATCTGCCCCCAGTTTCTCGGTGCAAGGAGCTTTTTCATAGTCTATCGACGAGTGAGAGATCACATGGCAACTTGCCACGTAATCTTCTGATTCATCCAACGAGTCTTCTCCATCATTTCCGTCCTCAAGGACGTGGCTGAGGAACTCTTGGAGCATGATTGGAGTCCGCACCTTCTGGTTATACTCTTCTAGAGCGTCAATCTGTTTTTGCAGGTCCGTGCGCTTTTCGCCAGGCTTCACGGGCTTTTTGGTCTTCTTCTTCTTTTTCGAAGACTTTGACGGCTGGATGTGAGCGCTTTGGCTATCACCACCAATCTTTGGAGTTGGGCGCGGCTTCAGCATCCCCTCGATGATCTCAGGTTCCAGTGGATTCTTCCACCTAATTGCCGGACACGTGTGTAGATCTTTCAACATTCTTTTCGTCTTGGCTAAAAGAGCAACCTCCTATGGAGCTTCTTCTACGAAAGAGTATGATGCCCCCGGTGTATCCGTCTTCTTGGGAGTGTGTGGCCGAGACGGGTTCACCTTCCAATTCTCAGATAATACGAATTTGCCCTGCTGGTACTGATCTTCTATCCAGCTTTTGAAGATATAACAATCCTCGATCGGATGGCCCAACATTCGGTGATAAGGGCAGTAGTTAGGATTGCTAATGTCGCCTGGTTGCGCTGGGCGTCTTGGCTCCGGCAGAGTGATGAGCCTGTTGCGCAGTGCAAGCTCGAATAACCTCTTCGTCCTGTCTTGAGGGAACGAGTAAGGGAGTCTTATTTTATCTTCGAGAGATCGAGTTCTGTTATTTTGGCGATCAACTAGTCTCGGGCCACTGGGCTGCTGTTGAGTATTGGCGACGATGATCGCTTTCCCCTTTCCCTTCTCATTTCGAGAGTCCGGCTTTGGAGGAGACGGTCTATGACCCATCTGGTCCATTTGGGCCAGCTTGTCAATCAGGGCTTGGAACGTAGTTGGCTTGAAGAACATCATGAATTGGGAAATAGTTGCAGAATGCCCACGAACATGCCCACCGCCGGCGCTTCTTCGATGCTTTGTTCGCATTTCGACCATAGATTCCGCCATCTTATTGCGTATTGAACCCATGTCTCTCCATGTTTCACCCTAGCGTTAATTAATGCTGTAATCGGGGTGCGTTTACTAGCACTCACGAATCGCTGGGTGAATAATAGCTCCATTTCCGCAAAAGTCTTGACGGAGTCATTTGGAAGTTCAGAGTACTATTCAAACGCTGTCTCCGACAAGCTGCCAACAAACTGACGGAGCAAAAGTTTATCATCACCCTCGGTGTTGTCGCAAAGAGTCCTGACTGAGCGACATGTTGGTGGGGATTGCCTGTCCCATTGTACACATAGAATTTGGGGATCGTGTATCCCGGCGGGTACTTTATTTGGTCATACCAGCCTGGATACAGTCGCCCGGTTTTAACAACTTGACCGGCCGCTTTATTCACCTGGTGAGCTCGTATTTGCTGAGCTATGTAGTCATCCAGAGCGGCCTTGAAAATGGTTTCCTCTTTGGCTGCTGAAAGAGCCGGAGGAGGGTTCGATGTCTCCCCTCTGTCGTCTTCAATAATGATCGGAGGGTCTTCGGCTGCAGAATCCGGCTGTAACATCATCCCGACCATGTCTTAGAAGAGAAGTGTCATTCGTTTTATGTTGGCAGCTTGTTCTGCTGCTTCTCTGTCCTTCTTTTCGAGGACTCTGCGTAGGAAGTCAGCATCGGTTTCTTGTTCGTGACGCTGCTCTGATGACGCCTCCGGGCTTTCTTTTGGCCCGGTGAGTGCGGCCATTTGCGTCAGCTTTTCCTGAAGCTTCTGTTACTGCTCCTGGGCTTTTGTCACGGATCGGGTGAGCGGTCAGTGACCCGTCGAAGCGCGGCTTTCCTCTTTTCCGGAAGCCATGTAAACAGTATGCACCTTTATGCCCCCAGACTTGGGGCGTTTGGGCTCAGCGTTTTTGTGGTCTGCCGTAGTTACAGGAGCTTTCTTTGGCCTCCTTCTATTTTGAGCAGTTGACGTTGAGGGGGCCGTTGCAGCGGGCACCCAGGTAGTTGTCGTCCTTTGTGGTTTGACAGGACGGTTCTCTTCCTGTTGAACCTTCAGCTTTTTCTGTCGGCGAGGATAGTCTTGATCAATCACCGACTCCTGGACCCGTCACCAGACTTTGTAAACTTTGGAGGACAGCCGCTGAGGGGGCTGCTCCGGCTTTGTTTCTGTAACATTCTCCACGGATGGAGGAGATCTTTTCAGTACGGCGGTAGGAGAGTTCCTGCGTACCTTGTTCAGCAATTCAAACCTGTTCCCGGTTGGAACAGCAGCATTGACTTCCACCGTTGGGGCTGGTGGAGTTAGCCCAGAGGGGGAGTTACCCCCAGCTTTCCTTACTCGGCGCCAGTGGCGACGTCGAGCGTGCCGAGCTGCTGGGATTGATTCAGCGATAGGGATGGTTTCGTCGTGCCCCCTGTTTTGGAGAAGGGCTGTTGCCGGCGTCAGCCTCTTGAAGACTGATGTCCGTTGAGTAGCAGTATCTAATCTGTCAAAGACAGACTTTTGAGCAGGGACGGGAGCCGGAGTGGGAGCCAGAACAGTTAGTCTTGTAAAGACCGACCCTTTGGCAGGAGAAGCCACCTTGACGACTTCGGGAGCAGGGATGGCTATCCTTTTCGGAATAACCTTTTCTGGAACTGCAGGCTTCATCATGGTTCCGCATGAACTTTGGCCCAATCTGGCGAAGACTGAGGCACTGGAGCTGGACGATCCGTTGAGGGGGGCCGCTGTTGTTGCAAGCCGATCGAAGACCGACTTCTTGGGAGCTTCTTGTGATGGTACAGGGGTGCTGAAGCTCATCGGTGGGAGTATGGTCCCGAAAAACAATCCAGTGGTGGCCTGAGTCACCTGGTCCACCGGCATTGTGAACAGGGAGGCCGCTTGAGGCCCGTAAGCTATGCCTCCAGATGAGGCGGAGCGTGAGTTGCAATTGCAGTTGGAACACTTCGCGCAAGTAGACGTCATTGATCTTTTGTTTTCTGCTCCAAGCAAGAAACCAAATCTTAGTACCTCGAACCCAAGGGCAACCATATCAAACCACGATTCGTTCGCGACACACGAAGTATGGAGTGGAAAGAGGAAAAGATCCCACCGGGCGTGCCAGAATCTGTTCCCCGCCGAAACACGCGCGAAGACGCGATAAACGTCTTGCCTGAATTTCGGGGAAGATGCTAATTGGTGCTATCCGTCCACCTCTCCGAAGATGCCAAGTTGATTTATTGCATCATGTATCGAAGGTTTAAACGGATGCCGCCGATGTAACAGACTTCGTCAGATTCCCCATCGTTTGAGGGGTTTTCAATTGTGGGGACGCTCTTCTCTGCAGGCGCAAGCCCCTGCAGTTAATTACGCTACCGCATCGCGGTAACAACTTTCTCCTTCTCCAGATGGTCAATTCGTGTCGTGGGTGTTTGTTTTGTTTGTGGTTGCCCGTGGATTGTATACGGAGACTAATTTATGTTGTCGTCCGTAGGGCGTGGATTAGTCCAAATCTGTATCTTCTTAGATTTGGGTTTGGGGGTTGGTTTTAAGGATACTTTAGCCTCATTTGAGACTAAGATCAACTTAAACGTTAGTTAAGGATACGTTAGTTTAATTTCTAGACTAAGATCAACTTAACAGGATCGTTTAGATCCAACAAGAAAGCATTTGGCCTCTGTTGTTTAGTTTAGGGACATTGCGGTCGATTACCAGTTTAATGACATGGTGGTCCAAGGTTAAGGACATCATAGTCCGTGGGTTTAAAGGGACCCTACAGTCCAAGGTTAAGGACATCATAGTCCATGAGTTTAAGGACCCCACAATCCGTAGTTTAAAGACATCGTAGTCTATGAAGTTTAAGGACATCATAGTCCATGAGTTTAAGGACCCCACAGTCCAGGTTAAGGATATCGTAGTCCATGGGCTTAAGAACCCCGCAGTCCATGAAATGTGTGGTTGTCGGGACCCGTCACCTCTTTGAAGACGTTGAAGGATTACAACGACAAATATCAGAGGAGTAAAGAGATGTACCCTCGAACTGGTGTGAGTTGGTTGAAAGATCTGTAGTCCAATTTGGGACTGAGATCTGTTAAATATTCGTGAGCAGATGGGCTCAGTTCAATATAAGTTGAGAAGTTATGGCCAATATTGGGCTAAGTCCAATAAGATTAAAATGTTTAACATTTTATTGTTCTGGGCTGTTGAGCCTTTATTTGGGCTTGGCCCTTTTAATAATGCTGAGCATTAGATCCTGACATTTTTTGTCTTGTATTGAATGCATAACATTCATCAGAACAATGTGTGTTCTAACAGCGCGCCACGTGGCGCGTCAGGCGCTTTGCACCAATTAAAGAGCGCATTGCACTTCTACCAAGTAGCGCACACGAAAAGGACACGTGTCGCGCTTGGCGCTAAGCGCCAGATGATGGGCGCATTGCGCCAGTTTATGAGCGCATTGCGCTTTCAATTTATGAGCGCATTACGCTAGTTTAGTGGCGCACAAGTGAGTGACACGTGGCGTGCTTAGCGCTGAGCGCCAGCCCATGAGCGCAGTGCGCTATTTCAGAAGCGCAAAGCACAAGTTGCATACGTGGTTGACACGTGGCACATTTTGGCGCTGAGCGTCGGTCTAAGGAACGCAGAAGCACAGTTCAAGAGTGCAAGGCACTTTTCAATAGCGCAAAGCGCATTTGATCAAATTTATGATCTGTGAACAAATTTATGTTCTTTTTAAAGGAGGCTTTGCCTCAAGATTCAAGAACAACAGTTCTTATTTTTGTGGAAGGGCTTTGCCTTTGTAGATCAATGATCTGTGAATGAAGTAAATACTTCTTTTGTTTTTATGATGAGATATTTTGATCTCTTTTTATAAAAGATCTTGGTCTTTTGTAGATCTATGATCTTTTAAGAAGATAATTCTTCTTTTTTAATGAGATGATTTCATCTCTTTGTGCAAGAATCATTCTTTTTACCTTGAAGAAATGATCTTCTTTCAAGAGCTTGCTCTTTTTCTTTTGAGTTTTCTCAAAATTTGTAGGGGGGTTTCTCTTCTTTTTAGACTTGAAGTCTTGGGGCCTTTATATAGGGCAAATTGATATGTTAAATCAGTTAAAGAGATCTTTCTCTGATTGATTTGGGGATGTTTTCCCACCGTTGGATCTTTGATCCTAGGGTTTCTGTTTTACAGAAGGCAATCTTCTTATTTTTAACAAGATTGGAAAAATCTTTCCATAACAGAATTTTAATTCTGATTAATTAATGATTTATCATTATTATTAGATCTTTTGATCTAACGGTAGGGAATTTTTAATTCCAGCGCTGGCGCACCCGTGCTTTGCACGTGGTGCGCTGCTGAGAGCGCAGCGCACTTTGCGCCAGCGCACCTACGTTTGACATGTGGCGCGCAGTGCAGCCTGTGCTAGCGCACCCGTGTTTGACACGTGGCGCGCAGCGCGCCTAGCACTGGATATGAAGCGTTGCTTCAATTTTTGAATTTTAAAACAGAGCTTTGCTCTGATTGGGGGTGCGCTGCCTAGGGCGCAGCGCATCTGTGTTTAACACGTAGCGCGCAGCGCACCTAGTGCTGAATCTGAAGCGTTGCTTCAATTTTTGAATTTTGAATTTTAAAATAGTGCTTTGCTCTGATTGGGGGAAACAAACCAATTTGGATCTTTTGATTAATATCGCTATCGATCTTCCCATCCTTTTGGATGATGGAACTTAGATAACTAAACTGATTACTCGGTGATACCTCTTACCCTTCCGGTGTTATACCAATATGGTTTCGACTTCTCTATTTGCTAAATTTGCAATGCATATATGCTGTCTTGGACCTGCACAATCTAAACATCCAAGATTCCAACGTTTGCCTTCAAAACTTCAATTTGGTATTAATCCCTGCTTTTGTCTTATTTACTAGAACAATATCATCAACGAATAGCATACACCAAGGTACCTCATTTTAGATAGTTCTAATAAGCTCATCCATCACGATGGTAACCAGGAATGGACTTAATGCAGATCTTTGAAGTAAACCAATTGTAATCGGAAAATCATTCGTTAGGCCGCCGCAAGTCCTGATGTTTGGCACTACTCCATCATACATGCTCTTGATTATGTCAATGTACTTGACAAGAACCCCTTTCTTGTAACGACTCTGAATTTTCTGTAGAAAATTTTTCTTCTTAAAGTACAGAAAAGAGTTTGCAAACCTGAGCACAATTTAAAAGTTATTTTTGTTTAAGAACGGCAAGAAAGCACTTGTAGCTCATTAGTAAAGCCTTGCACTGCTGTGACATAGCCCATGTGTTGGAGTCCTATTAGCCGCATATTATTTTCTTTTAAACTTTTTGGAAGTCCAAAAGTTTACACGTGCACTGCACACAAAATGAAAAGTCATGGAAAACAAATATGTGCAAAATGTTATTAACAGTGACATAGACACGTTGCAAGCATCCGACGGCTCCCCTCTACCACTTGGATGGCGAGATTCGCCCATAGGCCGGCGCCGATGGTCGTCCGTAGGGAAAAGTCCCCGTGTTTTGCCCACAAAACCTCTGGCCTGCCCCCATTACGCCTGCACTGTTTGATTTCTCTGAATTTGAACAGAGACATCAATTTCATCTTTAAATCCAATTTTTTTTATGTATTTTAATTCATTCTAGTTGGGTTACGGCTGCGCCCCGGCCATCAAACCGTGGCCAAATGCGGAACAAAAATTTACTAAACTGGCGCTACCACAACCCGATACCCGGATCTACCCTAAAACCTATACTAGCAATATGTAAAACTAGGAGTTAGATGGTTATACTGAGTTGATCCGTGTCTTTCGGTCTTGAACCATCATACCAAGCTCCTAGAGGCTCCTTGATCGAATTTGGTTGCCGGTCTTCCTCTATCTACGATGATCCACCTGAGGGAAATGGCGCAAGCTCCAGCCTCGCCAAGCGAGGCAACCGACGCTCCGAGGTTGCTAGCAATGGAGAGTGGAGGTGTAGAAATGTCTCACTTTCTTTTTCTCTCATGTGACATGCTCAAATGAGCAATCCAAGAAGAAGGAGAATGGAGGTGAGGATACAAGTGACATGAGCAACCATGGAAGAAAAATGGCTAAGTCTTTTTTGAGAATGAGAATGAGGCTAGTAATGAAGCAAGTGAGGAAAATGAAAATAAGCAAGCGATTCAAGAATGTGGTTGCCCCTCTCTCTCTCTCTCTCAATCATGCACACACACACACACACACACAAAATATCTCATTTTATTTTTCAATAAACAAATGCAAACCATACCTCTCTACATGCCATCACCCATGCTCATGCCAACTCACCTTCCGCCTCATTTCCATAATTGATTTTATAAAATGAAAATCAATTAATGAGGTGGCCATCTTCTAGAAGCTAATCTGTATAAATACGGAATGCAACCAGGTACACGTATCGAAATACATATACGCGTATTCGTACTAAAATACGAATAGCTAAGAGAGAAAATAAATTATGAACAATAATACTAGAATACATATATATAAATACATATATAAATTATTAAATCAAAACTTGATCTAATAATCCGGCTTAATTCTAAGCCGCTAGTATTATCAACCGTCCGATTAAAATCTGTTGTAATACCCAGTTCCTTTTGTACACTAATATCCGTATTTATATAAAGTGTTGTTTACAAATTTTGTGTATTTATATTTATATTTATTTTATTTAAAAGCCCTAACCTGTACTTTTACCCAAATGGTTTTCACTAAACAAACCCAACACAAAGCCCAAGTTCATCCTAAACCTCACTCATGCCCAGCCCGGCCCAATCTCTCTCTTTTCCACCTTCTCACTCTTTTCTTACCCAGGCCCACATGGCCCAAACTCTATAACCTAAATCCCACACACACATGGCTGGTTCCCCCTTTTCTCTTCACCCAACAATTACTTTTCTTTTTCAAATTCCTTCACAATCAAACCATATATCCCATCAAAACAATATTAACTTCCCTTTAATATTCTTTAACCCCAAAATTAAACTCTCATCATTCCTCCCTTAACAGCCACTTTCTTTTTGAATTCCAAAAATCAAAACCGACATCTCCCAATTTAAACCAAATCAAATCTCTACATTAAACCCCATTTAATTCCCTTCAATTCTAATTAATCCTCATTTAATATTCTCTCTCTCTTCCTCTTCACGGTCTCTCTCTCTCTCTCCCCCTCTGTTCACTCTCCCTCCCCTTTTCTCAATCTCTTACTCTTTCTTTCTCTCCCTCACTCACCAATCCCCTCTCGACTCCACCTCCACCATCACCATCACCAAGAGCTACCTGCAACGAGCCGCGCCCACCTCCATGCCTTCCACCGTCGCTGCCCCCTCATCATGCTTCACAACTCCGTAGCCGACCTTCCCCCTCTCCAACCTCCATTGCCGACCCCCCATCACCCACCAGGCTTGCCACCGTCGGCCACTGCTCTAAGCATCCAGCGCCCAAAGCCTTCACCGAGCCTCCAACCTCAACCGCACCTCCTTCTCCTCGAGCTAGCCTCGGCTGCAGCCCAAGCCGACTCCAACCACCTCATGAAAACACTGCCTTCCTCTAAGCCTCGAGCTCCACCTCGCCGATGACCACCATCGACCCACCTTAAGCGATCACCAAGCCCACCCCGAGCTCCTCAACAGCCCGCACCCGAGCCTCCTTGCCACCATCTCCATAACTCCAACCACCTCGTCATCACCGAACCCAACTTCCAGCACCCTCGACTCGAGCAGCCACCTTCACCATCGCCGGTGATCAACTCTTTTCATCGTTGCCTTCTTCTCCCCGATCACCATTGCCATCGCTTCATCTCCACCGAGCATCACCACCACCATCAACTCCAAACCATTCAACTGAGCACTCAATGAGACCCTTTCGGCCACCTTTTCGCCATCGACGACTTCGTCTCCCTCGTTGATGACCCAAACATCGCCTTCCCTCCGACGTGGATTCCGAGCCAACCAACCTTGCCAACTGTGTCGCTGCCGTCGTTATTGCTCATGCTGGTGCTCACGTCGTTGCTGTCTCTATCGTGTCGACATAGCTGCGCCGTCGCCAGGCAAGTTTCTGAACTTACTATCATGCTACATATACCCAAATATACTTATGCATGTGTATGTGATAAATCAATATAAAACTTCTTAGTTATGATTACTAAAACCCGATAATCACCTATTGATATGTATACATCTGTTACGGCCAATTAAAACTCCTGTTTCATGATATATAGATTGTGTACTGATAATTAACTGCATGTTGGAATCTAAAAGTTAGTGTTTCAATATTGAAACAATATCCCCGAGAACCGACACTGAATCTGGAAATCCCCGTACATATCACGTTGTAAAATTAATAGTAAATTAAAAAAAATCGTAATGTGATGTTCTATGGCTCGTATCGAAGCCAACAGATAAACCAACAGCACTCCATAGTTTATCTTTGCATTTTGATAAGTTGTAACGATGAATCTTGAGGCGAATCACGGCCCTGAACTGCAGTCCGGGGAAGTGTTTCATTTTGGATACCGGGCTTTGTAACACCTGCATACCACTTCTTTAAACTGCAAATGCGCGGAACCCCATATGATCACATATATAATTTAATTATATAACCCATGAATTGGTCCCGTGTCGTTTCACCGTCGTTTGATATTTAATTCATATTTTAGAATACCGTGGTGTTCTGCAGTTTCTGCAGTGACCTCTCTTACACCATTACCTTGTACATAACCTAACTTCTAATAAAGAAATCCTATCGATAATCCGTTTGATGCGTTGGAAACATAACACAAAAATATACATATTATTAAACTGTAGCGTCGACTAATTATGATCCCAACAGGGAGTAAAACGTGTTACGAAACGGACTTTCAGTTCTGAAACTGGATTTCCGGCAGTGAACACTTAAAATGAAATGACCATAACTAGCAAATCTGGAATCCGATTAACGCGAAACTAATTTCTATGAACATATAATTAATCATACTGCTTACCCATTTTATATTGTTTTGCTTAATTCTGCACGTACGATTTATAGTAAATTTTGCGAGTGGTATGATACTGGCTGCTGATATTTTATTCATATCGTAATTATTGCATTCTCATCATATCATGTAGAGGTCATATGCATTGATAACCTAGTGATCATGTATATTACCCAGTGATAGATATTAGTGTTTTGATTGTGGCAAGTACGTTAGTGTTAGAGCGTGAAGGAATAAGTGAAGTGATACGTACTTGTACACAATCAGCGGACCCAGTTAATTTATTGCATTGTCGACATCTATGAGACATATATAAGTGTAACTATAACTGAAATGGGACGGTTATGGAGCACTGATATTAGTGTCATAGGTAAGACATCGAGTACTGTCCATTTATCTTGGATACCTGTCGGGACATGCTTGATGGAGATCCTGTCTCCAGCTCTTGCGTAGACATGTCATGGACCGACTAGTATTTGGGTTTATGGTCGATATTTGATGTAGACCATGGGTGTGGGGTAGTTCGAGTGCGAGTTCAACGGAATCTCGGGAGCCCCATTACCGGCATATACAGCGATTCTGGGAGTCATATGGGTGATATTACTGATTATTAGCGAGCGTGTTTCGGGCCCGTGTTCCCTTGCTCCTGAGGCCCTACCCTTGGGTTGGGGATACTCCTGCGTGATTGACGCTCACACTTGGACTGACGATAGGTTTAGCGACCTGGACAATGAGACTTAGAGACTGATAGGTTTAGTGATATGGACATGCATTGATTACTGATTAGGTATACATGCTTTACTGTTTACCTGTACCAGTTACTTCATGCTCATATTATCACTCCATGCTTACTGTTTCATATTCATCATTATTGCACATGTTACATATGTATTACTATTTATTTCTATTGTGTCGCTCTGACGACCTGAGTATGCATGCTCAGAGCGAGAAGTGGACTTAGCTCGGATCAGGATCTGTCGTACCTTGAGGATATTACGGATATCTAGATCAGCGACGCCAGCGCTATCCTTTCTCTTGATCTCTATCTGATATATCTTATATCCTTTTGATAGATTAGTGACTGCATTTCTCATTACCTGTACATTGATTACTGATTACCACGTAATACTAGAAGCCGAAGTGTGACTACGGCAGGATATTTTCTCGACAGTAGGAGCATGGCTGGCCTTGTCAAACCCTCGTATTCCTTATTTTGGGAAGCAGGGCATGACATGGTTTTGTTGGTATCAGAGCCAAGTTTGGTTTGGAATGGGATCACAGTTTCCGACTAGAGCTTGACAATTTAAGCCACCCTTTCGGCTTAGATTGTAAACTTGTTATCCTTGATCTCGATTCATATATTGTGTTCTGCTACATATTTTGATCCATCCGCTAGAGTTTTGGGTAACTTAGTAGAGTTATGCGATTGTAATTATGAACTATAGCATAGTTACAAGACAGCATTCTGTTTGAGTGACTTGGAGTTCTACATTTGATTTCCGTTCGTTTGAGTTTCACCTCACCCGATATTCTTGTTTAGTTGTCCATTCTATATCTTATTCTGATTCTTATTCCTTGTACCTTATATCGTCCTCAAATTTGTTGTTTCAGGACCATGGCTTCCAATGACTCTTCTTCCAACTCTACTCCCCAGAATCAGACCGTCGAGATTTTGAGTGTACTGCTAGGCTTGAAGGAAGCCCAGGAGCGAACGAACGATCTCTTAGCTGAAGGACTAAGAAGGAAAATGGCTCAAGCATCTGCAGGAGGATCCAATCGTAGTGAAATCGCTAATAAATGAAAAGGCGGCGTGCAGATGAAGCGCTCATTTGTTACTAAGCAACCGAAGCAGCGGAGAGCCCAACGTTGTGGTTATTGCAAGAGGCCAGGACACTTTCAGAGGGACTGTCACCAGGCCAAAGGGCAGTGCTTGATTTGTGGATCCGACGAACATCTGGTCAGTGGTTGCCCTAGAAGGAAGGAGCTGCAAGGTGGAGATTCGACAACGCCCTCCAAATCTGATTGAGCGACTTGATTGTTTTCGTACTTAAATTTCGAGGACGGCACGGACCCAGTACAAGATTCAGACTTGCCTTACGAGACTGCAGAGATTAAATACTGACGCGGAGTTATCACCTTCCCTGTTTTAAAAAAAAGGATATTGTTACTCTATTTAGTAGCCCTTTTCTTTCGTTTAAAATCTTGTATCCGTTGAACTTCTTAGTTTGAATGCGATAAAGTTGTGAATTGTGACTACTTACTTTTGTTTGATTCACTATATTTAGACCCTAAGCTTAGTCGACATCATGGTTCACCACCACACCCCTGACTCTCTTTTCGATTAAGTTGTATCTTGCCGCTGCCCCCGTCTAAAATTGTCAAACTCACACTCTTTCTAAATTATATCTCTCCCTGATTTTGAATCCGATTTCAACCTTTATCTTTATATCATTCCGGACAGCCCAATTCCTCCTTACTTTTCTCCCATTCGGGTGCTTGCTCACGGAGTCGATCTTCAATATATATACCGCAATCCATTCTCCGACTAGTTTATTTCACCTTTCCAGTGTTATTTTTCCGTTGATATAATTATAATCAGTACGTTTACTCTTTTAAAATTTTAGAGTTTTGCCTATTTATAATAAGATAAATTTCTATTATGTGTTAATAGGTATTTTTAGTTACTTTCCCGAATTTCTTTACTATTTCTAAGTGTTAGAATCGTTTTGATTTACATTATATATTTTATTGTCTAGTGAATTTTCCATACTGATGCTTTTGTTGTTTTCGTTACTATCTCGCTTATTCTTCGTTTTATTTTTTGACACTTTTACCTCATACGTATTCTGAAGTTATTTTGTACTTGTTTGAATTGTAATCTGACCAAAGTAGTTTTGATTCTTAAGGCCTATCAGCCGATCCCTCACTATTGTTTATTATTGTTTTTCCGTGTGTTGTATATATGTAGTTTATTATTATAAATGGTTATGCTCTGTGCTTACTTATGATTATTATTTTAGCAGCGCTATTTCTTATGTATATATATATAAAATTACGATTTGTATCTAGCTGCTTTTACGTAAATCACTATATAGTAGTATTTGATTTTGTGGTTTTTCACATATTATTTTATAGCTTATCGTTTATTTTAAATTTTGAGGATGAAATTTTTGTAAGGGTGGTATGATGTAATACTCAGTTCCTTTTGTACACCAATATCCGTATTTATATAAATTGTTGTTTACAAAAATTGTTTATTTATATTTATATTTATTTTATTTAAAAACCCTAACATATACTTTTACCCAAATGGTTTTCACTAAACAAACCCAACCCAAAGCCCAAGTTCATCCTAAACCTCACTCATGTCCAGCCCAGCCCAATCTCTCTCTTTTCCACCATCTCACTCTTTTCTTACCCAGGCCCACATGGCCCAAACTCTATAACCCAAATCCCACACACACATGACTGGTTCCCCCTTTTCTCTTCTCCCAATAATTACTTTTCTTTTTCAAATTCCTTCACAATCAAACCATATATCCCATCAAAACAATATTAACTTCCCTTTAATATTCTTTAACCCCAAAATTAAACTCTCATCATCCCTCTCTTAACAGCCACTTTCTTTTTGAATTCCAAAAATCAAAACCGACATCTCCCCATTTAAACCAAATCAAATCTCTACATTAAACCCCCTTTAATTCCCTTCAATTCTAATTAATCCTCATTTAATATTCTCTCTCTCTTCCTCTTCACAATCTCTCTCTCTCTCTCCCCCTCTCCCTCTGTTCACTCTCTCTCCCATTTTCTCAATCTCTTACCCTCTCTTTCTCTCCCTCACTCACCAATTCCCTCTCGACTCTACCTCCACCATCACCATCACGATCACCAAGAGCTACCTCCAACGAGCCATGCCCGCCTCTACGCCTTCCACCATCGCCGCCACCTCATCATGCCTCACAACTCTGTAGCCGACCTTCCCCCTCTCCAACCTCCATTGCCGACCCCCATCACCCACCGGGCTTGCCGCCGTCGGCCACTGCTCCAAGCATCCAGCGCCCAAAGACTTCACTGAGCCTCCAACCTCGACCACACCTCCTTCTCCTCGAGCTAGCCTCGGTTGCAGCCCAAGCCAACTCCAACCACCTCATGAAACCACTGCCTTCCTTTAAGCTCGAGCTCCACCTCGCCGATGACCACCGTCGACCCACCTTAAGCGATCACCAAGCCCACCCCGAGCTCCTCAACAGCCCGCACCCGAGCCTCCTTGCCACCACCTCTATAACTCCAACCACCTCGTTATCACCGAACCCAACTTCCAGCACCCTTGACTCAAGCAGCCACCTTCACCATCGCCGGTGATCAACTCTTTTCAGCGTCGCCTTCTTCTCCCCGATCACCATTGCTATCGCTTCGTCTCCACCAAGCATCACTACCACCATCGACTCCAAACCCTTCAACCGAGCACTCAATGAGACCCTTTCGGCCGCCTTTTCGCCATCGACGACTTCGTCTCCCTCGTTGATGCCCCAAACATCGCCTTCCCTCCGACGTGGACTCCGAGCCAACCAAGCTTGCCGCCTTGCTGTTGCCGTGCCGGTGCCTGTGTCGCTGTCGTCGTCATTGCCCGTGATGGTGCTCACGTCGTTGTCGTCTCTACTGTGCCGCCGTAGCTGCGCCGTCGCCAGGCAAGTTTCTGAACTTGCTATCATGCTACATATACCCATGCATGTGTATGTGATAAATCAATATAAAACCTCTTAGTTATGATTACTAAAACCCGATAATCACCTTTTGATATGTATTCATCTGTTACGGCCAATTAAAACTCCGATTTCGTGATATATAGATTGTGTACTGATAAGTAACTGCATGTTGGAATCTAAAAGTTAGTGTTTCTATATTGAAACAATATCCCCGAGAACCGACGCTGAATCTGGAAATCTCGTACATATCACGTTGTAAAATTAATAGTAAATTAAATACAAATCGTAATGCGATGTTCTATAGCTCGTATCGAAGAAAACAGATAAACCTATAGCACCCCATAGTTTATCTTTGCATTTTCATAAGTTGTAATGATGAATCCTGAGGCGATTCACGGCCCTGAACTACAGTCCGGGCAGCGTTTCGTTTTGGATACCGGGATTTGGAACACCTGTATACCACTTCTTTAAACTGAAAATGCGCAGAACCCCATATGATCACGTATATAATTTAATTAGATAACCCATGAATCTGGTCCCGTGTCGTTTCACCGTCGTTTGATATTTAATTCGTATTTTAGAATACCGTGGTGTTCTGCAGTTTCTGCAGTGACCTCTCTTACACCATCACCTTGTACATAACCTAACTTATAATACAAGAATCCTATCGATAATCCGTTTGATGCGTTGGAAACATAACACAAAAATATACATATTATTAAACCGTAGTATCACCTAATTATGATCCCAACAAGGAGTAAAACATGTTACGAAACGGACTTCCAGTTCTGAAACTGGATTTCCAACAGTGAGCACTTAACATGAAATGACCATAACTAGCAAACCTGGAATCCGAATGATGCGAAACCAATTTCTATGAACATATAATTAATCATACTGCTTATCCCTTTTATATTGTTTTGCTTAATTCTGCACGTACGATTTATAGTAAATTTTGCGAGTGGTATGATACTGGCTGCTGATATTTTATTCATATCGTAATTATTGCATTCTCATCATATTATGTAGAGGTCATATGCATTGATAACCTAGTGATCATGTACATTACCCAGTGATAGATATTAGTGTTTTGGTTGTGGCAAGCAAGTTAGTGTTAAAGCGTGAAGGAATAAGTGAAGTGATACATACTTGTACACAATCAGCGGACCCAGTTAATTTATTGCATTGTCGACATCTATGGGACATATATAAGTGTAACTATAACTGAAATGGGACGGTTATGGAGCACTGATATTAGTGTCATAGGTAAGACATCGAGTACTATCCGTTTATCTTGGATACCTGTCGGGACATGCTTGACGGAGATCCTGTCTCTAGCTCTCGCATAGACATGTCATGGACCGACTAGTATTTGGGTTTATGGTCGATGTTTGATGTAGACCGTGGGTGTGGGGTAGTTTGAGTGCGAGTTCAACGGAATCTCGGGAGTCCCATTGCCGGCATATACAACGATTCTGGGAGTCATATGGGTGATATTATTGATTATTAGCGAGCGTGTTTCGGTCCCGTGTTCTCTTGCCCCTGGAGCCCTATCCTTGGGTTGGGGATACTCCTGCGTGGTTGACGCTCACACTTGGACTGACGATAGATTTAGCGACCTGGACAGTGAGACTTAGAGACTGATAGGTTTAGTAACATGGACATGCATTGATTACTGATTAGGTATACCCGCTTTACTGTTTACCTGTACCGGTTACTTCATGCTCATATTATCACTCCATGCTTACTGTTTCATATTCATCATTATTGCACATGTTACATATGTATTTCTATTTATTGCTATTGTATCGCTATGACGACCTGAGTATGCATGCTCAGAGCGAGAAGTGGACTTAGCTCGGATCAGGATCTGTCGTACCTTGAGGATATTACAGACATCTAGATCAGTGATGCCAGCGCTATCCTTTCGCTTGATCTCTATCTGGTATATCTTATATCCTTTTGATAGATTAGTAACTGCATTTCTCATTACCTGTGCATTGATTACTGATTATCACGTAATGTTAGAAGCCGAAGTGTGACTATGGCAGGATATTTTCTCGACCATAGGAGCAAGGCTGGCCTTGTCAAACCCTCGTATTCCGTATTTTGGGAAGCGGGGCGTGACATCTGTGCACATATTTAATCGGAAACTTGTACGTACCAACATACATCATCTACACCATATCTCATGAACCGTGAAAACCCTTTGTGTGGGACTCTAAAGACTCGACAATACGCTGGCAGTGGGTTTAACCACAAGCACGTCAGCGGCACTAGCTGTACGTAACGGCTACCCAGGTATTGAGCAAAAGAGAGGCCGACGAGAAAACTCATCCTGAACCCTTACTGAGCCTGACAGTGACAATATCCGTACAGTCCGGTCCGTTCGTCTATGAGTATCGCATATCGAGTGTAGGGGGTGGATAAATTCAGACCCTTAATAACGCGATAATTAGTGTCGGTATGCAACCCATCACCACCTGAGAAACTATCGATCCTGGATCGGTAATTCTCGTCTATCCCGGCCGAGGATTTCTGGTGATGGCCACCCGCGCACGACGCGATATCAACCCCCAATACCGGGAGAGGCGAATCCCCGACGATCCGCTCACTTCCTCCATGTGGCTTGAGACTGTACCCAACTAAAACCTGTTTGCACGACTCCTTTGAGCCGTGGTAGGATGGTAATCAAAGTACAGTGGGAACTCACACGAGACAAATGACGATCTCAGGTCGACAGACTAACCTGTACACATGTCACCTGGGAACAGCTATCTGACAATAGGTTTAATACCAACTAGCAGGTTCCCAGCGAGTCCGTCCAGTGTACTCATGTCCCAATGAGCACCTGTATACTATCTTAGGTGAACAACTGACACCAATGGCTTATGAGACCGGCCACCGCCCCTCGTCAGGGTCTGGATAAGTATACACTAGTCTACTCTGGAGTATCGATGCCCAGTCTCGAAACTCCTACGACTAGGGACATTTAAGGATGTGCTTATAGACCCCCAGCTCCCACGTATATGATCGCCATCATAATACTGGTAGCCAAGCAAGAATCCTATGGGCTCTATCAACATATACATGATGATAAAGACAAACCAAATAGCATACTATCATCTCGAGTAAGACTGTTATACCGGTATAGGTCCACTCTCAATCATCATAATCACTTGCCTGCGACTATGATAATTGCCTTGAGGGCACTATAGCCAACAATTCTTTCAATTCCAAAACTCTAATTTCACACTTTAAATACAACCCCATACCCTAGCCTTTCTTCATTCAAATATCCCTAACCAAAATTATCAAATTTTCTCAAGTACAAGTGGAGTAGAAGTGGAGTTAGCCCAAGACCAACTTCCGGCGAGGAAACGAATCAATTCCGACGACCTCACGACGCCACGAAAGCAACCACATCTTCTTCTACCTCCTTCCTACCCTTCTACCAAGTAAGTCCCACCTCATTCTTCTCTTTCAACATAAAAATTCTCTTTTTCAAAACATGTCGGTAAGTGGAGTTAATTCCGACTTTTGATTCTAAAACCTTGAAATCACACTTTTTCTTAATCATTACTCATCCATATTCTTAACATATGTTTATAACCATAAAACTAATAATTAAAAACAACTTTCACCCTAAATCATCATGTTAAATAACTTTAAATTGACTTTTATATTTAAATACCATGAACTTTGTATCTACCGTATTTTATTACTTTGCTCTAGAAAACTTCACGGGGTAGTGACTTACCCCTCACATACACACATGTTTATATAGCACAATACTATTTGAAACATATTTTTTGTAGTAAATACACTATTTTATTAAAATACCATGAACTATAAAAAAAACCGGTTTTCTTTGAATAGTATTATTAAACACTTTACAATTATACCTCTACAACCCATTTGGGCAAACTTTTTCTTCCTTCATTTGCAAAGGATTGAAGAAGAGTCAAAATTGTAAACTTTATTGATTTAATCATTTAATGCATGAAAGGGGAAATTGTGATAAACATGAATATGTATGAAAGTGACATGGCAAGAGTTGCGAGGTTTAATCATTTTCCAAAGTTAACTGTCAGGTATATCGTCCAGTTTTATCGGATGGCTCTGCAGAGATAGATTAACTACCATGCAATAAAGTTTTGATATAATAAAGAGGAGCCACGATGATTTTAGATTTTACTTATCTCAACCACATAAAATCTTTTCATGTTTTCACTCCAAATATGCAAATAATACATCTATTTGCAAAAGCCCCCAAAAGACTAAGCACAAATGATTATCTTTTGACCACTTACCTTATACTAATACTTATCTTTCACTGATCATCAAATGAAATTATCAGTAGTTCCAACTTGGCAATATTTATCTACCTGCTATGCAATGACCTTAGATGCGTTGGCAAATAAGATAAAATTAGAGATAGGATATTGGAAAATTAACTATGTAATTAAAATTACAAGCATTTCTGAAAATGCTCAATATTGGCGATCTCCAAGATCAGGACACGTGGCAGATGACATGTCCCAGAATTCGGAAGGAAGGGCCCACAGGGGCTGGCCAGGCCAACCATGTACCCGACCTGCAAGCACAAGCTGGCCCTCCTCAAGGCCCCCTGCAAATCGGCCTCCTCGGCCCCATAGCTCGCCCCGAGCTGCCACAAGACCAAGACTCCTCGGCCTCCTCGCTCGTCCCTGAGCTCCCGGCCGAGGCCGTCTTCCTCGGTCCTCCGAATAACTCTACCGCTCACAGGCGTAACCGCCGCTCCGCGAATCTCTCCATGCGCAGATTCTATGCCAGCAACACCCCACGTTCCACGCCATCACGACCCCCATTAGTGGGCGATCCATACTTTACGCGGGCGTGATGTCGGGAGCGTAACTGCCGGCGAGATTCTCGCGCCTGCTGCTGCGTGCTACCGCCACTATATAAACCCCCATCACAGAGGGGTCAAGTAAGCCATAATTTATTCCACTTAGCTGTTACTCTGCTCAGATCTAGCACTAACTTGATCGTCGGAGGGTCCTCGGTGGTACCAAACCATCCCGGGACTTCTTTGCAGGTACTCGACGCTAAACTCCTCAAATCGCCAATCTCCTCAAACCCATTAAGACCCACACGCAACAGGAGATCACCTCCAAAATCCACCGGGAGATCGACGGAAGACAACATCTGAAGGAAGCCTGAAAATGACCTCCATCAGTTGGCGTCGTCTGTGAGAAACGCAAACTCCACAAAAACAAAGTTGGCCTTCCGATCTCCGTCCCTATAGCCAGCAACCATCCTGAAGATCCAGGTACCAGCCGCCGCCTTCCCCTCACCGGAGGCACGGATGAACCTCCCCCGGCGACCATCATCAACGCCCTGGCCAGCCGGATAGATCGGCTACAGTCCCTTGTAGAGGCGCTCGTCCGCGTCCAAGCCGCCGGGCCCGGGCCCCAGATCGCCGCTCCACCGCCCCCAGAAGCTCTACCCCAGTCGGGACGGCAGACCACCAGCAGGCTATGACTCCTGGCCACAGATCTCTCAAGCCGATACTCCCTGAGGCCTGCTGGGCGTCCCACGGCTCCACGCCGAGGTCCGCCGCCAGAACGCCTCACCTCGAGCCTCCTTACAACCCTTACCCCCCTGAGGAGATGTCGGTCACCTCGCCTGTCCACAGGCATGGTTGGCACCCCTTCCCTCGGTGGGGTCGCACATAAGGGGCTCGCCGCGACGACTCGAGAGCCACCTCGCCCGGGGATCTGAGGAATCTCATCGAGAGGAACCGGGGCCGCTCCCAGACGCAGGTCTCCCGTAGCAGAGGCCAGGGATCCTAAGGGGCTGAATCCTCGGGATACCACGGTCGACTCGACGCCCTCGAGAAGAAGATCGAGGGCATACACCGGGAGGGTCACCTCTCGAGCGACGGGGCTAAGTACACCTCCGACTCGCTCACAAAGCCGTTCACCGAAGAACTGCTCGCTGTCCACGTCTCCTCCCACAACAAACCCCCGAAGGTCTCTCTGTTCGACAGGAAAACCGACCCGAAAGACCATTTGGATGCTTTCACCGCGGGGATGAGCTTCCAGGACCACTCCGACGCCGCCCAGTGCAGGGCCTTCCCGGCCACCCTCATCCGCGCAGGTCGGGACTGGTTCCAAGGGCTCGAACCGTGCTCAATCTCGACCTTCGACGAGCTGGCTACTCAGTTCCTCGGCCACTTCGTTGGGAATCGTCGGCAGAAGCGTACGGTCGACTACCTCTTCACGATTAAGAGTGGGGACAAAGAGACGTTCAAGGCCTACATCACCCGCTTCTACAATGCCCTCCTCGAGGTCCCCGAGCACCGGGACGAGACCATCATCACGGCGCTCAGATCTGGTCTGAGGTACAAGGAGTGGTTGCGCTCCTTTCCGTTGGCACGGCCTAAAACCATGGCTGAGGTCAAGGCGTGGACCAAGCGCGAGGTTCAGCTGGAATCCGAGGTGAACGCAAATCTCCCCCAAGCGGAGCGATCCGACCAGAAGAAGAGGGCTCAGGAGGACAGACCGGAGCGTCAGCAGCCCTATCACCCGAAGTTCCAGGAGTACACCCCACTCAACTTCTCCCTCTCAGTGTTGCTAGAGGAGGCCCAGGGCGAGGGGTTCTTCAAGTTCCCTCCGATCCCGCGCCAGGCCTCGAAGCGAACCCGAGGCCCTTACTGCGCCTTCCACCGGACGTTGGGCCACGCAACGGAGGATTGTAAGCAGCTCCAGGACTATATCAAGGAGCTCATCTGATCGGGTCACCTTGCCTCCTACCTGAGGGACAAACGGCAGGCCGACCGCGAGCAGGAACAGCGTCCCCCTCCCGCCGAGCTGACCATCGGTCAGATCATGCTCATTTCGGCGGACGACCAGTCCAGCGCTCAGGGAGCCCCGCACCCGGTGACGAGCACGGAGACTAACAAGCCTTCGGGGAGCTCGGGCCGCGCTAATAAGGTTATCTATTAGCATATACTTTTCTTTCTGGGCGATGTAAACTCTTCCTAGGGTCTGTTGTTAATTTAATAAAGATCAATGGAACATTGCCAAAAGGAAGGAAAAATCTCATTTATTCAAAAGGTATTGTAGGCTCCCCAGCCATACATGCAAAAAAAAATTACAACAGCGGGGGGAGGGGGTGTAGAGAGCACTGCTCATGGTACTCGGTGAAGGTCTCCGCCAGCCGAGGCCTCGCGAGATCCAGCCTCTGCCCTCGATTCCCACCGCGCGTGTCGACCCCGAGACTCAGTTCATAGCACTCACAGACGAGTGCCTCTGAGCGAGCCAGCCGGTTCGTGGAGATCAGGCCGAAGCGCCTCAGAGACCGCAGCTTACCCACGGCCTCATCATAGAGCTGCTCGGACAAGGGGTTGTAAAGCCCCGGCGACGCCCTCCAGATGGAGTACATCAATAGCTGCAATAGGGAGGAGCGCCGAGGAAACAACCGGCCGAAGTGGTCTTCGATGCTCCCATAGACCAACTGCACCGTGTCCTCGGTGTAATTCTGGTCATAAAGGTACACGTCTTCGAAGTGAATGATTTCGGGGATGGTGAAGGGGAAGTCCTGCATTTTCAACGATCTATATACAAAAGAAGGAAGAACCAACGCTCCTTCAGCCTTATATAGCCCACTGCGCCCCAATGGAGCTCAACAGTCGCCCGCTTCCGCCCAAAAAATTGCCGCCACGCGGCAATCATCGAGCCTTCTTTGGCGGAATCGAAACGACGCGACCCTAGCGCTTCATCTCCCCCGGCATTCAATGCGCATGCTGCACGCACGGTCGCCGCGACCGTTCTTGTTCCCCATACTCGCAACGGGATGGACGGGTGAAACGTCACGGAAATTTGCCGAGCGGCTACCCTGCTCGGCTATCCCTGGCCAGTGGCTTCCCCACTCGCAATGCTAGGGATCAAAAGCCTTCCTTAGAGGCAGCCCGGCAGCTTCCCTGCTCGACTATCCCTGGCGGGTAGCTTCCCTACTACAACGCCAGGGATCAGAAAGCCCTCCCAAAGGCAGCTCAACAGCTTCCCTGCTCGGATATCCCTGGCGGATAGCTTCCCTACCGCAACGCCAGGGATCAGAAAGCCCTTCCAGAGGCAGTCGAGCCTGAGGATCCCTCGCTCGGCTATCCTTCAGGACAAAAGCCCTCGCCAAGAGGCACTGGGCAGTAACCCTGCTTGGCCAAAGGTCCTTGGTAGGCTTCTACAGCCCCTCCCACACCAAGGACCAAAGTCCTCCCAGAGGGAGTCGAGTCCTTGCTCGGCTATCCCTAGCTGGTAGCATCCTACCACAACCGACAGGGATCAAAGTCCTCGCCAAGAGGTACTGGGCAGTAACCCTACTCGGTCCGCGTCCTGAAGGATCAAAGCCCTCGCAAGAGGCAACCAGGCAGCTACCCTGCTCGGTCATCTGCGACTGGTAGCTCCCTACCCGTGACGCCAGGGATCGAAGCCTCGCAAGAGGCATCCGAGCGGTTACCCCACTCGGTCATCCCAGGCTGATAGTTGCCTACCTGCAACGCCAGGGACCAGAAAGCCCTCCTTAGAAGCAGCTCAGCAGCTTCCCTGATCGGCTATCCCTGGCGGGTAACTTCCCTACCACAACGCCAGGGATCAGAAAGCCCTCCCAGAGGCAGTCAAGCCTGAGGATCCCTCGCTTGGCTATCCCTGGCGGGTAGCTTCCTTGCCGCAACGCCAGGGATCAGAAAGCCCTCCTAGAGGCAGTCAAGTCCTTGCTCGGCTATCCCCGGCTGGTAGCTTCCTACCACAACCGACAGGGGTCAAAGTCATCACCAAGAGACAACCGCGCAGCTTCACTGCCCGGTCCTCCTTAGTGGTCTTTTCACAGCCCTTCTATCGCTAAGGATCAAAGCCCTCGCAAGAGGCAACCGAGCATCTACCCCGCTCGGTCATCCCCGGCCGGTAGTTCCCTGCGTATGACGCCAGGGATCGAAGCCCTCATAAGAGGCATCTGATCGGCTTCCCCGGTCGGTCATCCCAGGCTGGTGGTTTCCTACCCACAACGCCGGAGATCAAAGCCCTCGCCAAGAGGTGACCGCGCAGCTTCACTGCCCGGTCATCTTTAGCGGACTTTTACAGTCCATCCAACGCTAAGGACCCAAAGTCCACCGTGGGGCCACCGAGCAGCTTCCCATTCATGCTGGGCATAGGTACGGCGAATAGCCCTCTGTCCGTTGCATGTAAAGGAACCGAGGCCCCCACAAGGGGCATCTAAGTCTAAACGATCCCCCTCGACTTCGGGGCCCATGAGGATGCCTCCTCGCCAGCGCTTGGCACGCTCGGCAAGTTATTGAAATCAACTCGATGAACGATCGCTAGACAGATGGCCAACCTGACATGGAAACACAACGGTGCAAGCAGAGATATTTTACAAAGCATCCTTCGCAAACGAAAGATGAAGTGCGAACCGATGAAACCAAAGCAAAAAGTTTCATTACTGCCAAAGGCAAAACTTTACAAAGGGTATTTTTGGGCCCCCCGGCCTTACAAAATGCCCGGAGGCTTACAAATTCCAGAAGTAAAAAATAAAAAGAGGAAGATGGCGGCTTTAGGCCCCGGGGTCAGGTGCGACCTCGGGGTCCTCGACGACCACCACATGACGTGCAGGATCCTCGGCTGCTTCCTCGTCAGGAATCTCTTTCCCCAGCTCGTCGGCGTCCACGAGGGGGTATTCGGCCCGGAGGTCTGTATCGGCGAACCCGGGCATCCGGTGTAAGTCTACGGTAGCGCCCCTGCCGTCTACAGACGCCAAATGCGGAACAAAAACTTTTTAACTGGCGCTATCGTATACTTTAACCCGGATCTGCCATTATTGTTAGTTTAGCAATAATGGTAGATCCGGGTTAAAGTATACGATAGCGCCAATTAAAAAGTTTTTGTTCCGCATTTGGCGTCTGTAGACGGCAGGGGCGCTACCGTAGACTTACAGTGGTATCAGAGCCTCACCATTTTGCTTTACTAACTTGTGCTAAAGCATTTAAAACATCGATCGAACCGAATATCAAAAACCGCAAAATTTCTATTTCACAGTTTCTGTAGATTTTTAAAGGGTTCTAAAAATTATTTTACATATCACAGAATTCTGTGCAGGGTTTTCTATGAACACCGTACAAATTTGGGCACGTGATTCGATAAGACCGCCGCGGAATCGCGGTCAAACCTATGGTTTGACCGCGCTTCCGCGGCCATTCAGTGAGATCGTGGCTCCATATTTGCACAGTGGGTTCTTGTCTGGAATTTGGGGTTTTTGGTATATATCTTTTGGGCCCAGATTTTGTTACTGTTCAACAGATGTTCGTGGGGCCCACTTCGTGATATTTAGTTGATCGAAATTTAAACATGTTAGTTTACAGTGCTTACATTATATCTCCGACCGGGAATGTCATTTGATCGGTAAACCGCGTCTGATTGCTATAGTTCTTTTAGACGGGTTTGCGAACGTGACATTCGCATTGATGTTCTGTGTTGTGCTGTGATGTTGCGGATTTGTCGTGGTGGATAGCAGTGTGCAATGATAGTGCAGTTTGGATTTATTTGTACATTTGATATTGCGGGGCGAGCGTCTAACTTGTGGACTGCCGTCACTGCCTGTTGTATAATATTCTTTTGGGGCACGACCAGGTTGCGGTCGATGTACCTGTTGTACTATTTTTCTATTTCTGTACTAGGTTTTACCCCGCGACGGAGTGCACGGATAGCCGGGTTCTGAAGGGCAACGGGTCCGCATCTCATGGCTTTGAGAGGCAGAGGGGCCTCACTCTAGAATTGGCAGACTATTCGCCGCACTCGTAGGGGGTACAGGTTGACCCAAGGAGGGGTTCCCAAGATTACCGGATTCCGTGAAGTGCTGGGTGATCCATTCACTTTGCTGTAGGGGGCTGCCTCGCTTCAGGTTTTGGCGGGTAACTTGCCGCACCCGTAGGGGTCTAGGTTTCATTGTACAGGCTATCCACACGACAGGGGAACGTCGGGTTTCAGCAGCGGCTCTGTGAAACTCGGGGATCCCAGATTATCTGTATTGTTCTATGATGCTTATTACTTTTCTGTAATGTTGCATATTATCACGCCTGGAACGATTATTGTATATTGGTTTATATACTATTAGATGTTGTATATGTTTTACACCCACGCTAGTCCAATCCCCACTCTGTCGTTAGTTAAGTAACCTAACGAGTGATGACGGGACCCAGTGACGAATGCGGATGGTATATACGTACATTTTATTTTCGTTCTTTTCTGGTGTGATTGATTGATGGGACTGCGTTGATTTTGATCAATGCAAAGTAAAACAAACCTGTTTGCAGTTGTTGGAACAAATTTAAAAAGTGTTATTGCAAAGACGTTTCCTTTTGTTTTGCATAGCGGTATTCAGTGGAATATCCTGCACCTCATTCGACGGGGCAAGGGCCGATATCCCTTCACCGGGACTGACCCCTTGGGCAGAAGTTTGCGTCAGGGTAATAACTTCACTATAGTCGATTACAAGTTGCTTTGCATCGTGGTATTCAGTGGAATATCCTGCACCTCATTCCACGAGAAAAGAGCCAAGATCCCTTCATCGGGAGTGACCTCTTTAGCAAAAGGTTTTCGCCACTATATTTTAAAAAGCTATCAGGTTCCTTCAGCGATATCAAGTTCGTTACGTTAAAGTTTTTTCGCCAAAAACCAGCCGTAGCCCTCCGTCATTTCTTTTGGGTATTCAGTAGTATTCAAGCTATGCATTTTAGCCAAAGTTAAGGCATAGTGTTTGGTAGCTGCTGGGTATTCATTTGTTGCATAGATAGATGAGTTGGTTTGGGATAGTCGTTCTGCCATTTGGCCAAAGCCAGGGGCATGTGCGGGTGGGTTCAAATTGACAAGATAGTGACGGGTAGAACTTGTCATGTGACTTATGACATTTTGACCAAAGCCAAGGTTATAAGAGCATGGGGCAAAAATCATATCGGGAGTTTCTAAAGAAACTGAAACTTGCCAAGTATGCGCATACCTTCTGGAGTATGAGTAACGTGGATGCATTCCATCACGTTATCATGCGATGAGAGTTGGATCCCGATTCCCACTGATGAGTTGGTTTACTCTTCGGGTGATCCCGATTGATTCTTCTTTCAGGTTTGGAGGAGAATTTGACAGGACAGTGGGAGGTTTCCGGATTAGATAAAGTGATAACCATTCTGATCTAGGTTAGAGTGCACGCAGAGTGTTTCTTTTCTCTCTCTCTTTGGCAGCGACCTTTGACCGACCCTAGATTATGACTCAGTGACCAAGTTGACCCAACCTTCTTAAAATACTGGCTTTTGGATTGTCTGAGTTGCATAAGTCATTGCCACTCTTTCTTTTACCCTTTGAATTTCTCAGAACACCCGTATTACTACGGACATCCACTTCCATTGGATAGATCCATCATATGGTTATATACGAACTCGAAGGGACTTCTTCGAGGATGGATCAAGGTTCAGGAGAAATAGAATTGGTTTATTCAGTTGTCTTTTATTATCACCTTCTCTCAGGTTGCGAGGGCTCCTTGGTTTAGGAGAGTACACCTATTACGCTTATTGGATAGTCTTATTCCAAACCATAGGCAGGTGCCGAAAGGTAGGGAATGAAGAAAACCAATTAGCCTAAGTAGGGTGTGCAGAAGGTAATATGTAAAGACAAAATAAAGGGATTAGAAAGAGGGCAAAGTAAATTGCGACTGATATCATTCACGACCAAACCGCGTACATCGTCGCCACTCCTATTTCACCTTTAAAAGAATAAGGTATTATTCAGTTGTCTTTTATCATCACCTTCTCTCAAAGATATGAGTACTCCTTGGTTTAGGAGGGTACACCTATTATGCTTACTGTGTTAGTGTTTATGCCCTAGAAGACCATTACTGTATCATACTAGCTTGTATATTACTTAATGGAAGCTTGGGATATTCACATGTATATAACAGTCTTGCTAAACATGGTAGTATGCTACTTGGTTTTTCTATCTTAATATGTGAGTGTACGTATTGATAGAGCTCTTAGGATCTTGCTTGTCTACCAGCGTTGTGATGGCAGTCACACTAGTGGGGGCTGGGTAGTCTACAAGCACATCCTTATTCAGGTCCCTGGTCGTTGGATTATCGAGACAGAGTATCGATACTCCGGAGTAGACTGGTGTGTACGCTTCTCATCCCAGTTGGGGAGATGGTCTGTCCCACAGCCGTCAGTACGTCGTACTGGAGATAGTATGCAGGTGCTCGTTAGGTTACGGGTACACCGGACAGGACTCACAGGGAACTGTTGGTTGGTTTTATACCAGTCGTCAGTGAACAGTTCCCAGGTGACATGAGTACAGCATAGTCCGCAGACTTGACACTGCTACTTCGCCTCGAGTGTGTCCCACTGTTCTTAGATTGCTACCCTACCACGGCTCAAAGGAGTCATGCAAACAGGTAGCAGTTGGGTGCAGTCCCGAGCACTTGGAGGCAGTGGCGGTTAGACAGGATTCGTCCCTCCCGGTATTGGGAGTAGATATCGCGCTGTGTCAGAGAGCCATTACGCAAAGTCCCTGGCCAGGACAAGCGAGATTTGCTGGTAGGTTCCAGTAGTTTCTCAGGGTGTAATGGGCTTCACTCCGACACGACTTATACCGCTATTAGGGGACTGACGCTTGCCGCCCCCTAGGCCCGATATGCGATAGTCTTGGACGAACGGACCGGACTGTATGGAGATTGTCACATCAGACTCAGTAGGAGTTCGGATGGGTTTCCTCATCGGCCTTCTTATCGACAACTACCTGGGGACCGTTACGTACAGCTAGTGCCGCTTGCGGTCTGTGGTTAAACCCACTTCCAGCGTAGTAGTCGAGTCTCTAAAGTCCCACACAGAGAGTTTCCTATTCCAGGCGAAACGATATAGAGGTCGTATGGTTTTACGACATGGGTTCGGACGCATACGTGTGTTTACGCGCGTACGACTTTCGGACAGTTTTTACCAGTCGGCTTTGGTTTAAGCCAGTTACTGGTATCCGGTTATTGGATTTTTACAGTCTAAAGTTTTTCCGTATTTTTGCGGATTGGAGGGGCGTTCTCGTAATTGTGCGAGAAGCTTCTAGAAGTGGTGACTAAGGAGGTTTAGGTGTCATATGCAATGAATGAGATTAGTGAGTCATAAGGGTGATTCATTCATGTCATTAAAGCATCATAAATGCTTAATGACTCATGACAATGAATCACCATTAGATATTTGTGAAGCATGCTTATTCATCATGTATTATTCTTTTCTTCAAAAATGAGAATGCTTCATATTTATTATGATACTCAATAATCTCATCTCATTATTATCTACACATTCTCTCTCCTCAAGCTCTCTCTCTTCAAAAGACTAATCCTCCCCTCTCATGAGTTGAGTACAAGGGTTAGTAAGACTAAACAATCCATAACCATCACTCTATCTCAATCTATCTTCTTTGATTAGCAATCCAAGAAGGTTAGTTGCCTCAAGTTTAGAGGCTAAGCTTGGAGTTTTGCTCTCGGGTGGATCGTCTACTACAAAGAGAAGGCCGAGGAGAACAAGGAGATCGTAAAGACGAAGGAGTTGGTTCATTAGGTATAATCCCTAAACACAGTAGTTTAGAAACACTTTGTGTTTGGTTATTTATAGTTTAGCTTCGATTCAAGCGGTTAGTCGATGTTCGTTCACTAAACAAGTTCGTTTTTGAAAATTCCGCCTCCCCACAGGTATTGGGGTGTAGTACATTGACTTACAGTGGTATCAGAGCCTCGCTAAACAATAAATAACCTTTTTGCAAATTTGTATGAATTTCGAACGGAAAAAACGAAACCGGAAAAGCCCGAAAAATCATGTTTCTGTCGATTTTTAAATGAAGTCAAAAAAATTTTCAGTGATGTTCAGAAAGCTTAAAATGATAGTAGTAGAACACACAAAAAATTTGGGCCCCTAATTCGTCTACGGCGCCGCAGAAACCGCGGCGGCTAGCACAGATAGCGCCGCGCTTCCGCCGCCGAGTTGACGAATCAGGGAGCCATTTTTCTTGTGGTGGTTCTCTGTGATATTTGGGATTCTCTGGTATTTTTTAATTTTGCTCAGGTTTCAAGTTTACAGAGCAGTATTGGAGCAATGTTAAATCCGTTTAATCGATCGAAATTGTACAGTATTTGCATATTGGATTATATCTGTGATTGTTTAATGTGTTCGTAAACCTCCCCTAACTGCTAGTATGTCGGTTGGCAGGGGGTTGCACATTTCTGTAATGGTTTTATCTGTTTGTGCATATGAACTGTATTGGACTGTTGTGGTGTATAGCCGGGGTTTAGCAATGGGTTATTATTTAATTCATTTGTGTAAATGTAATTTGTTGTAATATTATTTTTGCGGGGCACATCCAGGTTGCGGTTGTAGCCACCGTTGTATTATTTCATTTTACTGTTTCTGCTCCTAGGACTGACCCAAGGTGGGGTACACAAACTGCCGGGCGGGTAGTTTGCCGTACCCGTAGGGGTCGAGGGTGGGGTAATGGCTATTCATCACAACTGTGTTATCCGTCTTTTCTTGCAGGCTCAAAAGAAATACGGATTGCTTGCAAATCCAATTAAGTTCATCTGTGTTCTGGAATGTATATCATTGCGTCAGACGAATGTAAAATATCTATATATATGATAGCTATTTAGACGTCACTTATGTTTTACACCCGCGCTAGCCCAGCCCCCGCTCTGTCGTTAGTTAAGTAACCTAACGGGTGATGACGGGACCCCGTGGCGAATGCGGATGGCATAAGAGGACGTTGTATTTTCGTTGTTTTCTGCAATGATAGGTTAATGATGGGACGCATTATCTATAATGCAAAGAAAAACAAACCAAAGTTTAAATCGTTGGAACAATTTAAAAGAAACCACTCGGTTAATTTTAAAAAACAGATATTTTTAAATGCGGAGCTTTAACTACTCCTTTTAAAAGCTATCAGGTTCCTTCGGTTATATCAAGTTCACTACGTTCACGGTTTCGCCAAAACCAGTCGTAGCCCTCCGTCATTTCTTATGGATGGTCAGTAGTATTCAAGCTATGCTTGTTGGCATACATCAAGGCATAGTGTTTGGTAGCTGCTGGGGTATTCATTTGTTGCATAGATAGATGTGTTGGTTTGGGACAGTCGCATTACCTTGTTGGCATACGTCAAGGGTATATACGGGTGGGTTCAAATTAACAAGATAATGATGGGCAGAACTTGACATGTGACTTATGATTTGTTGGCATACGTCAAGGTTATAAGAGCATGGGGCAAAAACTTATATCGGGAATTTCTAAAGAAACTGAAATTTGCAAAGAGATGCATACCATTTGGAGTTTGATGAATGTTGGTAGGATTCCTTCAACATTATCATACGATGATATTTGGATCCCGATCCTACTGTGAGTATATGCTACTTATCAGGATATTCGTCACTTAACGATCAATGTTATAAACCAAGTAGGTGTCCAGAAAAGTGTCGGCGGGGTTACGCCCCCAGAGAAAAGAGGTTATTTAATTAAGGAACTTCGCGAAAGCGTCGGAAAACCTCCCTCGAAGTATCGACACTGGCCTGGCTGAACGGTTAAGCAAGTATTGTACGGTGAGAATAGTCCTGGTTAATTCTTCTTTTATGGTTTGAGGAAGGATTCGAGAAACAGTGGGAGCCATCCAGTTTAGATAAACTAAAAACCACTCTAAACTTGCAAGAGCATCATGCTAAAGAGTTTTCTTCTCTCTCTCCTAATTGCAGCGACCCTGAAAATGACTGGACTTAAGTTACTTTTAGAGAAAAATATACTGACAGGGCCAAACTATAAAGATTGGCTGCGGAATGTCAAAATGGCTTTGACCTATGACAAATTGGGGTACATCCTCACCGCTACGGCACCTGCTGTCCCTGGTCCCAAATCCAGCAATGCGGATAAGGAAATCCGCAAAACCTGGGATTTAGATTGCGCGAGAGCCAAGTGCATCGTGCTTGCCTCAATGAACAATGAACATCAGAGGAGGCACGAGGATATGTCCCTAGATGGCATATTTCTCCATACAAAGGAACTTTATGGAGAGCAATCTCGTATAGCAAGATACGAGACCTCTAAGAACTTGTTTCGAGCGAGGTTGGCTGTCGGGTCATCAGTAGGAGAACATGTCCTAAAGATGATCGGCTATATTGAAGAGCTCGCAGACCTTGGGACGACTTTGGATAATGAGCTCTATACAGACCTTATTCTCCAGTCCCTTCCTCCCACCTACGCCCAGTTTATCCTCAACTTCAACCTTCAAGGAAAAGAAGTTGAACTTGCGGAACTCCTAAACATGTTAAGGAGTGCAGAGGGCACCTTGCAGAAAGCAAGGGAAACACCCGCTATGTTTGTTGGCGGTGCATCTTCTTCCGGGTCCAAGGCTAGGGCCAAAGGAAGGAAGAAGAAGGCCGCACCCAAACCTAGAGGAGGTGTTAGTAAGGTGAGAGGGAAGGGAAAGAAAAAGTTTGCAGCACCGGTAGTTGGCCAGGATGAGTGCTTCCATTGTCACAGGAAAGGGCACTGGAAGAAGGATTGCAAGGCATGGAACGCCAAGAACCAGGAACCGAAGCAAGCTGTGGCTTCGACTTCAGGTGTGTTTGTAATTGAGAATTGTCTGTCGATCAACTCTACTTCTTGGGTATTGGATACCGGATCAGGATCTCATATTTGCAATTCTTTGCAGGCACTGAGAAACCGTAGAGTGCTGAAGGAAGGTGATATGACCCTAAAGGTTGCTAACGGAGCTAGCGTGGGAGCTGCGTCCGTCGGGGATTATCACCTAGGATTGACGAGTGGACATATTTTGGTTTTACATAACTGTTATTTTGTACCAAGCTTAACGTGTAATATCATATCAGTTTCCTTGTTATCAAATAAAGGTTATGATTTCACGTTTATAAGAGATGTTGTTAACATCCACCTTAATCATGGTTTGATTGGGTCCGGTACTCTAAATAACGGAATATATGTTTTAAACCAACTCCAAATTTTCAATGTCCAGAACACACTAAAAAGAAAGTCTCCAGATTTAAATAAAGCTTTCTTATGGCATTGTAGACTGGGTCACATCAATGAGAGAAGGTTGACTAAGTTGCATAGAGAAGGATATTTGGACTCGTTCGAATATCAAACTTATGACACTTGTCAATCTTGTCTCAAAGGAAAGATGACAAAGACTCCATTTACTGGACAAGGAGTAAGAGCGAGCGAGCTCTTAGGACTCATACACAGCGATGTATGTGGTCCAATGTCTACACATGCGAGAGGTGGTTATTCCTACTTCATTACTTTTACAGATGATTTCTCTAGGTTTGGACATGTCTTCTTGATGAAGCATAAATCCGAGGCCTTTGAGAAATTCAAGGAATACAAGAGTGAAGCGGAAAACCAAACAGGCAAAAGTATTAAGACACTGAGATCTGATCGAGGTGGAGAATACTTAAGTGCCGAGTTCCTAGGTTACCTAAAAGAGAAAGGAATTCTCTCTCAGCTTACTCCTCCGTACACTCCACAGCACAACGGTGTATCGGAGAGACGGAATCGAACCCTATTGGATATGGTACGATCCATGATGAGTAATGCTGAGTTACCGTGATCTTTCTGGGGATATGCGCTAGAATCAGCGACACATCTTTTGAACAGAGTTCCAACCAAAACTGTGCCTACCACACCATATCAGATGTGGAGTGGGAAGAAACCCTATCTTCAGTACCTGAAGACATGGGGATGTCCAGCTTTTGTAAAAAAGCAGCATCCGGACAAGCTCGAGGCACGCTCAGTAGAGTGTAAGTTTGTGGGATATCCAAAGAACTCTAATCGATATTGTTTCTATTACGCAGAGGAACAAAAGGTTTTTGTTTCTCGTCATGCCCGCTTCTTAGAAACTGAATTTTTGGAAAATCAGAAGAGTGGGAGCGTAGTAGAACTGAAAGAAATTCAAGAACCACAAACTGCTACTGAAAGTTTGGTAGAACCAGTAGTTCAAGAAGAACAGGACATTCCCGCACCCCTCCGCAGGAGTAGTAGGCCGTCTCATCCGCCTGAGAGATACTACGGTTTTCTCATAGATGGGGATAGAGAGGATTGCATCATAGATGATGATGAACCTACTGACTTCCGGCAGGCCATCCAGAGCGGCGACTCGGTACGATGGCTAGATACAATGCGGACCGAGATGGAGTCCATGTACACCAACAAAGTATGGACTTTGGACTTTGCTCCAGATGGGGTAAAACCCATAGGATGCAAATGGATCTTCAAGAAAAAGATTGGTGTAGATGGACAGGTGGAAACCTATAAGGCTAGACTTGTTGCAAAGGGTTTTCGTCAAAGACCTGGTTTGGACTATGACGAAACCTTTTCTCCAGTGGCTATGCTCAAATCCATTCGGGTCCTTCTTGCTATTGCTGCCTTCCATGATTATGAAATCTGGCAGATGGACGTAAAGACGGCTTTTCTGAATGGAAATTTAGAAGAGAGCGTCTATATGGATCAGCCAGAGGGTTTCAATCAGAGTGGGAGCAGCGGGAAAGTATGCAAGCTGCTTAAGTCTATTTATGGACTAAAGCAGGCATCGCGGAGTTGGAACATCTGTTTTGATGAGACAGTCAAAGAATATGACTTTATCAAAAATCCAGATGAACCGTGCATATATAGTAAAGTTATAGCCAGAAGTGTCGTATTCCTCGTCTTGTACGTGGATGACATTCTATTGATAGGAAATGACATTCCTATGCTACAATCTGTCAAAGGATTCTTGTCACACAGGTTCTCCATGAAAGACCTGGGTGATGCCTCTTACATTCTGGGGATCCGGATCTATCGTGATAGATCCAAGAGGATGTTGGGACTTTCGCAGTCCAGGTATATCGACACTGTACTGAAAAGATTCAGTATGGAAGATTCTAAGCGCGGTAATCTACCGGCTTGTCACGGAATCACCCTCTCCAAAGAGATGTCTCCCAAGACTGATTTGGAAAGGGAACGCATGTCTATTATACCCTACGCTTCTGCGGTAGGCTCTATAATGTATGCGATGTTGTGTACCAGACCAGATGTAGCTTACGCACTGAGCGTGGTAAGCCGGTATCAGTCAGACCCAGGGGAGAAGCACTGGATAGCAGTAAAGAACATTCTCAAGTACCTGAGAAGGACTAAGGAGATGTTCTTGGTTTACGGCGGAAAAGACCTCAGGTTGGAGGCCTTTGCTGATTCTGGCTTTCAGAGTGATAAGGACGATTCCAAGTCCATGTCGGGTTATGTCTTTACCCTCAATGGAGGGGCGGTGTGCTGGAAGAGCTCCAAGCAGGACACCGTTGCTGACTCGACGATGGAAGCGGAGTATATAGCTGCTTGCGATGCCGCAAAAGAAGCAGTCTGGATGAAGAAGTTCCTAACAGAACTTCAGGTGGTTCCTACCATAGTTGATCCAATACCTCTGTATTGCGACAACAACGGAGCTATAGCTTTAGCGAAGGAACCAAGGTCCCATCAGAAGTCCAGACACATCTTAAGGCGGTATCACCTGATCAGGGAGATTATTGATCGTCAGGAGATCGAGGTTCGGAGAGTTGCTTCTGAAGAGAACATTGCTGATCCATTCACGAAGGCCCTACCCCAGATTCAGTTCGAGAGGCTACTCGAGATCATCGGTCTACGATATGCCAGTACATGGCCCTAGTGCAAGTGGGAGATTGTTAGTGTTTATGCCCTAGAAGACCATTACTGTATCATACTAGCTTGTATATTACTTAATGGAAGCTTGGGATATTCACATGTATATAACAGTCTTGCTAAACATGGTAGTATGCTACTTGGTTTTTCTATCTTAATATGTGAGTGTACGTATTGATAGAGCTCTTAAGATCTTGCTTGTCTACCAGCGTTGTGATGGCAGTCACACTAGTGGGGGCTGGGTAGTCTACAAGCACATCCTTATTCAGGTCCCTGGTCGTTGGATTATCGAGACAGAGCATCGATACTCCGGAGTAGACTGGTGTGTACGCTTCTCATCCCAGTTGGGGAGATGGTCTGTCCCACAGCCGTCAGTACGTCGTACTGGAGATAGTATGCAGGTGCTCGTTAGGTTACGGGTACACCGGACAGGACTCACAGGGAACTGTTGGTTGGTTTTACACCAGTCGTCAGTGAACAGTTCCCAGGTGACATGAGTACAGCATAGTCCGCAGACTTGACACTGCTACTTCGCCTCGAGTGTGTCCCACTGTTCTTAGATTGCTACCCTACCACGGCTCAAAGGAGCCGTGCAAACAGGTAGCAGTTGGGTGCAGTCCCGAGCACTTGGAGGCAGTGGCGGTTAGACAGGATTCGTCCCTCCCGGTATTGGGAGTAGATATCGCGCTGTATCAGAGAGCCATTACGCAAAGTCCCTGGCCAGGGCAAGCGAGATTTGCTGGTAGGTTCCAGTAGTTTCTCAGGGTGTAATGGGCTTCACTCCGACACGACTTATACCGCTATTAGGGGACTGACGCTTGCCGCCCCCCTAGGCCCGATATGCGATAGTCTTGGACGAACGGACCGGACTGTATGGAGATTGTCACATCAGACTCAGTAGGAGTTCGGATGGGTTTCCTCATCGGCCTTCTTATCGACAACTACCTAGGGACCGTTACGTACAGCTAGTGCCGCTTGCGGTCTGTGGTTAAACCCACTGCCAGCGTAGTAGTCGAGTCTCTAGAGTCCCACACAGAGAGTTTCCTATTCCAGGCGAAACGATATAGAGGTCGTATGGTTTTACGACATGGGTTCGGACGCATACGTGCGTTTACGCGCGTACGACTTTCGGACAGTTTTTACCAGTCGGCTTTGGTTTAAGCCAGTTACTGGTATCCGGTTATTGGATTTTTACAGTCTAAAGTTTTTCCGTATTTTTGCGGATTGGAGGGGCGTTCTCGTAATTGTGCGAGAAGCTTCTAGAAGTGGTGACTAAGGAGGTTTAGGTGTCATATGCAATGAATGAGATTAGTGAGTCATGAGGGTAATTCATTCATGTCATTAAAGCATCATAAATGCTTAATGACTCATGACAATGAATCACCATTAGATATTTGTGAAGCATGCTTATTCATCATGTATTATTCTTTTCTTCAAAAATGAGAATGCTTCATATTTATTATGATACTCAATAATCTCATCTCATTATTATCTACACATTCTCTCTCCTCAAGCTCTCTCTCTTCAAAAGACTAATCCTCCCCTCTCATGAGTTGAGTACAAGGGTTAGTAAGACTAAACAATCCATAACCATCACTCTATCTCAATCTATCTTCTTTGATTAGCAATCCAAGAAGGTTAGTTGCCTCAAGTTTAGAGGCTAAGCTTGGAGTTTTGCTCTCGGGTGGATCGTCTACTACAAAGAGAAGGCCGAGGAGAACAAGGAGATCGTAAAGACGAAGGAGTTGGTTCATTAGGTATAATCCCTAAACACAGTAGTTTAGAAACACTTTGTGTTTGGTTATTTATAGTTTAGCTTCGATTCAAGCGGTTAGTCGATATTCGTTCACTAAACAAGTTCGTTTTTGAAAATTCCGCCTCCCCACAGATATTGGGGTGTAGTACATCGACTTACATACTGGATAGTCTTCTTCCAAACCATAGGCTGGTGCCGAACGGTAGGGAAGGAAGAAAACCATTTAGCCTAACGATGGTGTACAGAAGGTAATGACTAAAGACAAATAAAGGGATTTGGAGAGATGGCAAAAAGATATACGGTGAAGTCATGAATTGGATTATGGAAGAGGCATTACTAGGAATACCAGGATACCCCTACGAAACATTTTCATGTTTCAGTGCATTGTTAAAGAAAAACTGTTTTCCCGATTAGATACTTACTCCAAGGGTATGTATTTACCAGGTTTCATATCTGTATGGTTTTACAGATGATGAGTGGGAGTAAGTTATTGGGAATTAGGTGATTATCCTCATTATATCGGAATTCGTTGTAATTGGTGATATTTGAGAAAATCGTCAGGGTACAGTTTTCAACCTACGACGCACAGGTTATGAGTTGCTTAACTCAGCGGACTTATACAGAGTATTGTATGTTGTCCAGTGTCCATCAGGACAAAGGGGTAGGTCCTCGTACTATGTTCTGTTTACTTATGACTTCTCTAGTTTTTAGACAAGTGTTTCGTAGAAATACAAGGTCTAAGTTTTGAGAAGTTGTGGGTATAAGAATAAAGTAGAGAACCAGGTGTCACAAGTATCGGGATTCTTCAAAGAGATTGAAGATGTAGATTCTTGTGATTGGTATTCAGATGATAGTAATGGTTTTGAGAAACTTGTTTCTCTTTCAAGCTACTCATAATTGGATGGATTCCTAAGTTGAGTAATGCTGATTAGCCTCTTTCCATTAAGTTGATATGCACTGGAGACAGCTGCATGATTTGAATCTGGTTCCAATTAAAAAAAGTGCCAAAGTTTCTATATTGGATATAGAATGGTTCATACCTTAAAAGATGTTAAGGTACGGGGAGTTGTCCAGCTTATGCTTAAAACCAGACCTGGATGACTCAGGGCATGTTTTTGTAATGGCTGTTTGTGGGTTGACCCTGGCTATGACGATGGTTGATTTTCTACCATTTGGAAGATCAATAGTGATATTGTTCTTGACTCGCCACAGTTTTAATAAAATGGATTTTTTTTCAGAAAACAGTAGTGGGAGTATGGTAGAACTGGAAGTGATTCCAGAACCGCAAACGATTACGGAAAATTTAATAGGACCTATATATTCAATCAGGTTTGACATTCCAATAGCCACTCCGCAGATATGGTGGGTAACCTCAGACACCCGAGAGGTACTCCGGTAGCCTCAAGGACGGTGACAGGGAGGTTCTTGCTTACCCAGACTTGATACTACTGTTGTTCCAGACTATGAGACCCGGCAGGAGGTTAAGTATAGCGTCGTTCTAAACTAGCTTTAGAAGTGCACGTGTATATTATTCTGTCAGAGGGTTGTTATGGTCAGTGGGAGCAGCGGATGCATAGTGGGCAAGTAGCTTATGTCTATTTATAGACTAGAGCAGATATAGCGGAGATAGATCATCTAGTTTTGATGTGACAGTCATGGGTTTGACTTCAATCAGAATAGGGGATGGATCTGTTAAGAAGGTAGTAGGGTATGATGTCATGGTATCTGGATGACATACACAGAGTAGGAAGTAAAATTCCTATACTACGATCGGTTGTACTGTGGTCGTCACACAGTTGTTTTCTCCAGACAGGATATGGATATAATATTTGACATTCTGGTTTCTAGATCTATGGTTTTAGATCTAGATTTGGGTAGTTTCCCAATGTGGGTACTTTGACAGTATTCTAATGGTTTTTAGAATAGATGACTCCTGGCATGGTGGTATACCTGCAGGTGATGGAGTCACCCTCTCTAAAGGTGTCTTACAGACTAAAGGGAAGAGGGATGTGCATGATTGGCAGATCACTTGTTTAGGCAATTGAGTCAATCGTGAGATGTCAAGTACCACACCAGATGTTGTTTTTTCACTAGATGCAATAAGTTTGTATTAATCCAATCCTGGAGAAACATAAGGAAGCAGTTTTAGAACATAAGTGCATGTTCTACGGATTTGATGACGGCAGCCTCCTTAGGGAGACGGTTATCATTCCAGGCTTCAAAGGTGACATGGATGACAGAGTGATTGTCAGAGTTATAGTTTTCTCTCTGACGAGGGACAGTATTATGGACAGGTGGTCCAAGAGGATACTGTGGGAGGCGTGGTGCAGGATGCTGATTAGGTTCAGTGATCGATACAGTCTAAGAAGTTTGGATTTGGAGTTCATTTATGAACTAGGTCCCATCAGATATCCAGACATATTCTAAGACAGGTATTACTCGATTCGGGAGATGGCTTTCTCCGCGAACTTGAGATTAAGAGAGATATATAAAGAAACATCTAGGCGGATCCACTCACTGAGGCTATTTCTCGAACACAATAGTTTTACAAACGGGCTTTGTGAAACTGATTAGTAGAGGAGTTGGATGTTCGGTTTCACACGGGCTGTGAGTAGTCAACATCGCAATAATTAGCCTTGAGTGCAAGTAGGAGATTGTTGGAGATAGTGCCCTCAGAGACAATTATTGGATCGCAGGTACGTGATTGCAATGATTGCGGAGGACCTATACCGGTAGGACAGTCTTACTCAAGATGATAGTATGCTATCCGGTTTGCCTTTATCAGTCGTGTACATGTTCAGGTGACTGATTACATGTTACACTTTGATAGAGCCCTTAGGATCTTGCTTTACTACCAACAGTATGATGGCGATCATATACGTGAGAGTTGGGTGGTTTATACGCATATCCTTAATTGTGGTCCCTAGTCGTGGGAGTTTCGAGACAGGGCATCGATACTCCGGAATAGACTAGTGTATACAGTCGAGACCCCGACGAGGGGCGGTGGCCGGTCTCACAAGCCACTGGTGTCAGTTGGATCACCTAAGATGTATACAGGTGCTCATTGGGTTATGAGTACACCAGACAGGACTCGCCGGGAATCTGCTAGTTAGTACTATACCTATCGTCAGATAGCAGTTCCCTGGTGACATGTGTACAGGTTAGTTCATCGACCCGAGGTCGTCATTTGTCTCGTGTGAGTTCCCACTGTGCTTTGATTTCTACCCTACCACGGCTCAAAGGAGTCGTGCAAACAGGTATTTTTTGGATACAATCCCGAGCCACATGGAGGCACGTGAGCGGATCGGCAGGGGATTCGTCTCTACCGGTATTGGGGGCGAGATCGTGCTGTGTCTAGGAGAGCCATTACATAAAGCCCACGGCCATGGCAGGAGATTTACTGGTAGGTACTCCAGTAGTATCTCAGGGTGTTATTAGGCTACACTCCGACACGACTTATACTGCTATTGGGGGTCTGACATTACTAGCCCCCTAGGCAGATATGCGATACTCATTGACGAACGGACCGGACTGTATATACATTGTCACTGTTAGGCTCAGTAGGGTTTCCGGATGAGTTCGCTCATCGGCCTCTCTTGAGGTCAGTCCATGGGCAGCCGTTACGCATAGCTAGTGCCGCTGACGGTTTTTGGTTAAACCCACTGCCAGGGTATTGACGAGTCATTAGAGTCCCCCACAGACAGTTTCCCAAGTTCGGGCGAAACGTTGTAAAGGCCGTATGGTTTTATGGCAGGGTTCGGAAAATGCACGTGCGTTTACGCACGTGTCATTTTTCGGGCAGATGATACTGGTCGCTTTGGTTTAAGCCGGATCCGAGTATTATATTGAGTAGATATAATATCTTTGTCTCAGTTGCATTTGTATTCGGTCGTAATACAAATACGGGTATATTTATACAGTTACGGGGTTATCCTGAAATTCATTTCGGGATCGCTTTTGGAAGTTGCCAGTTTCCAGTTTTCTATCAGCCGTCTTTTAACATTCGGTTAAAGACGGATTTATCTTTTCTTGAGATGAGTGTGGAAGTTTCTAGAAGCATCTAGAAGGTGGTGACTAGGTTAGAGTGGTGTTATTATTTCATTGGTTGCATTTATTGTGTTCACACTTTGTGTTCACACATGATATTTGTTCTTGTGGTCACCTCCCTCCTCCTACACTCACCCCCCCCATTCCTATATATATGGCCAGCCCCTTCCCCCTCTCTCATGCTCTCACGAGATTCATTTGATGAAAAGATTATGATAGTTTTGGGGTGTATGGAAATTTCATTGCTCATTTCATTCCATCACCCGAATCAATTGGCAACTTCATTAACTGTTCGTCCATAGCTTTGGACGGAACGAGACAAAGTCTTCTACTCATTCTCTACATCAATCTTGGTCGTCTCTTTTAGCAAACTTGACGACCGAGTTTCCTCGAGTCAGAGGCGGGAGCCCGTTTAAAGAATCGTTGACGTGGTGCCACCTGGACGAGGAGATCGGAGATCGACGAGATCGGAGAAGCCGCAACGGAGCGTGGGGTGATGGTTAAAGAATGAAGGACTCGGATCATTCGGTATAACCTTTCTACACTCTTTACAGTTTGTTAGTTTAGCAATAATGGCAGATCCGGGTTAAAGTATACGATAGCGCCAGTTAAAAAGTTTTTGTTCCGCATTTGGCGTCTGTAGACGGCAGGGGCGCTATCGTAGACTTACAGTGAATCGCCGCGGAATCGCGGTCAAACCTAAACTAACAAACTGTAAAGAGTGTAGAAAGGTTATACCGAACGATCCGAGTCCTTCGTTCTTTAACCATCATCCCACGCTCCGTTGCGGCTTCTCCAATCTTGTCGATCTCCGATCTCCTCGTCCAGGTGGCACCACGTCAACGATTCTTTAAACGGGCTCCCGCCTCTGACTCGAGGCAACTCGGTCGTCAAGTTTGCTAAAAGAGACGACCAAGATTGATGTAGAGAATGAGTAGAAGACTTTGTCTCGTTCCGTCCAAAGCTATAGACGAATAGTTAATGAAGTTGCCAATTGATTCGGGTGATGGAATGAAATGAGCAATGAAATTTCCATACACCCCAAAACTATCATAATCTTTTCATCAAATGAATCTCGTAAGAGCATGAGAGAGGGGTAAGGGGCCGGCCATATATATAGGAATGGGGGGGTGAGTGTAGGAGGAGGAAGGTGACCACAAGAACAAATATCATGTGTGAACACAAAGTGTGAACACAAAGTGTGAACACAATAAATGCAACCAATGAAATAATAACACCACTCTAACCTAGTCACCACCTTCTAGATGCTTCTAGAAACTTCCACACTCATCTCAAGAAAAGATAAATCCGTCTTTAACCGAATGTTAAAAGACGGCTGATAGAAAACTGGAAACTGGCAACTTCCAAAAGCGATCCCGAAATGAATTTCAGGATAACCCCGTAACTGTATAAATATACCCGCATTTGTATTACGACCAAATACAAATGCAACTGAGACAAAGATATTATATCTACTCAATATAATACTCGGATCCGGCTTAAACCAAAGCCGACCAGTATCATCTGCCCGAAAAATGACACGTGCGTAAACGCACGTGCATTTTCCGAACCCTTCCATAAAACCATACGGCCTTTACAACGTTTCGCCCGAACTTGGGAAACTGTCTGTGGGGGACTCTAATGACTCGTCAGTACCCTAGCAGTGGGTTTAACCACAAACCGTCAGCGGCACTAGCTATGCGTAACGGCTGCCCATGGACTGACCTCAAGGGAGGCCGATGAGCGAACTCATCCGGAAACCCTACTGGGCCTAACAGTGACAATGTATATACAGTCTGGTCCGTTCGTCAATGAGTATCGCATATCTGCCTAGGGGGCTAGTAACGTCAGACCCCTAATAGCAGTATAAGTCATGTCGGAGTGTAGCCTAATAACACCCTGAGATACTACTGGAGTACCTACCAGTAAATCTCCTGCTACGGCCGTGGGCTTTGTGTAATGGCTCTCCTAGACATAGCACGATCTCGCCCCCAATACCGGTAGAGACGAATCCCCTGCCGATCCGCTCACGTGCCTCTATGTGGCTCGGGACTGTACCCAAAAACTACCTGTTTGCACGACTCCTTTGAGCCATGGTAGGGTAGAAATCAAAGTACAGTGGGAACTCACACGAGACAAATGACGACCTCAGGTCAATGAACTAACCTGTACACATGTCACCAGGGAACTGCTATCTGACGATAGGTATAGTACTAACTAGCAGATTCCCGACGAGTCCTGTCCGGTGTACTCATAACCCAATGAGCACCTGTATATATCTTAGGTGATCCAACTGACACCAGTGGCTTGTGAGACCGGCCACCGCCCCTCGTCGGGGTCTCGACTGTATACACTAGTCTACTCCGGAGTATCGATGCCCTGTCTCGAAACTCCCACGACTAGGGACCACAATTAAGGATATGCGTATAAACCACCCAACTCTCACGTATATGATCGCCATCATACTGTTGGTAGTAAAGCAAGATCCTAAGGGCTCTATCAAAGTGTAACATGTAATCAGTCACCTGAATATGTACACGACTGATAAAGGCAAACCAGATAGCATACTCTCATCTTGAGTAAGACTGTCCTACCGGTATAGGTCCTCCGCAATCATTGCAATCACGTACCTGAGATCCAATAATTGACTCTGAGGGAACTATCTCCAACATCCGGGCCTTAACGGCATCGAGTGCCTTGTGCCAGATGTGGGTCGTAGCCATGGCCAGGTCATCATAGAAGTCCTTCGACTTCTTGTAGCCCTCCACCGCCTTCGCCGCCGAAAGGTCGGCCCATTTCGCCGCCTTCAGGTCGGCCAACTTAGCCGCCTCGGTCGCCGCCCCAAGCTCCTTCCGGAGAGTCTTCACCATCTTCTTCAGGTTGCCGGCGAGCGCCTGAGCGTCCCCAAGCTTGGCCTCGGTGGTCGCGGTATCCTCGCTGTACCGGGCGACCTCCCGTCTCCCGGCCTCCACCACGCCCTCCAAGGCGGCAACCCTCGCTGTCACCGCCTCCAGCTCCCGCTTGGAACTCTCTTCCAGCGAGGCGAGCTGGCCCGCAGCCGTCATTGCCGGGGCTACCGCCTCGGCCTCCATGCGCAGGCGAGGGCAACGTGCTGGAGAACCTAAGAGATAGGAAAGAGATCAGAAAGACGAAGGAGGCACCGAATTTCACGAAGAGCCAAACACTTACCTGCACGGACTCCTAGGCGATGGACGCCAGCTGACCCTTGAAGGTCCCCCCGGGGACTCTACCCCCGGCCGATGCCTCTATTTCATGCAAAAGGCTATCCGCAATGGATAGCCCCGATAGCACTGCGAACCGGAGACCCCCTTCCTCCACTATGATCGGCGAGGACCGGCCCCGGGAAGACCTCTGGGAGCTCCTTTAGAGAGACTCCGTGGGAGAGCCGATCTCCTCCTCCAGGACCGGGTCATCCAAAACCAGGGCCCGCTTCCGGCCCGACACTCTGCTGGGACCCGGGGCGGGATCCACCCCCGAACGCTCACGGGATACAACCACCGGAGAAGGAGGAGCCGGGGCGGGCTTCGCGCGGGAAGAGCTGGCGCCCCCAGCCTTCGTAACTTTCCTTGGATGGCGCATGGAGGCTTTGAGCGAGTCGAAATCCATGGGTCCTGCACAAAACAAATGCAAAGAAGTCAGCGACACAAGCAATACGTAAGCCCAAAAAGCAAGCCTAACTTACCGACGAACTCAACGGGGCTGAGCCTGGCCTAACTTAGGACCCTCTCAGATAGCAGCACGTCGGATCGGGGGATGGGCTCCCACGACGCCACTCTCACCGCAACGGGGTCGTTGGACTGGTTTCCTGACAAGCATTTCTCCCTCGACCACTTTGTAGGCACGGGACAGTCCTCGCCCGCGGGAGGTGAAACGAAGAAAAATTTCTTCTTCCAATCATGAATGGAAAAGGGTAGGGCCATGACCCCTGTCCCGGCGGCGCCCCCTGGCCGCTTTCTAAAGGAGAGATAGACCTACCTCGGGTCGCCCGCTCGACCGCCAGGGTGTTTTTTGAAGACGAGAGAAGAATCGAGTAGGGAGAGGCTGAAGGGGATCACCTGCAACTTCAGGCGGATCAGGAACCCGAGGAAGATCCTCCATGAGTTTGGCACTAACTGGCCAGGGGCCAAACCGAAAATGTTCAGCGCTGCGACGACCTTAGGAAAGAAGGGCAGGCGCATACCGCCACCAAAAGCTTCCAAATACATGGCGATCTCCCTGCCCCGTACTTGGTCCGCCCTCTCCCCCTCCTTGGCCAATCGGAGCGTGTAACGCGAGGGGATATGGAAGCGAGCCTGAGCATTGGCGAGCTCGTCTTCATACCCAACACGAGGTGCTGGTGGTCACATCTGCCGCCTCCTCCCTGGGGGCTGCCCCCGCCGCACGATCCCGAGGAGAGGATCTAACCCCTGCTCCCCGAGGGGACTCAGACACAACTAAAGGGTCCCTAGAACCTACTCCTACAACATCTACTGACTCTACAAAGGAAGACATCTAACCTTGGGAAAAGGGATCCTCGGGAAACGAAAGCAAGAGAAAGAAGACGAGCGCCGAGCAACCAGGACTTAGAAGCGGGAAATATGAAGGAGTAGGGGCCCAAGGACGAGCCCCACCCCTGTTTATTGCAGCAAGCGACCTCATCCAACGACGCCCGTCATCTCCCGCCAAAACGACTCCTCGTGTCCAGCGGTTTCGATCGCTCCACGTGTCGTTCCTGCACTGGGCCGCATCTCATCGAACGCCGCAGGCCTGCAGACGTCGCATCGGCCAATCGACGCTTGACACGTGGGCCATCGCTTCAGTGGCAAAATGCACGAACCGGCGCACCTTCCTTAAATGCAGAGATCTCGCCCTCATTCGCTAGCAGAAAAGACAACCGACATCCCGGGGACGCGCCCCGACGAAACCTTAGGAGGGAGCTTACCTCGAGAGGCCCGTCAGTCCACTCCTGACCCGACCCGCTAGCTGGTCAGGACAGGAGTGGGGGGCTAATGATGATGCTCAATATTGGCGATCTCCAAGATCAGGACACGTGGCAGATGACGTGTCCCAGAATTCGGAAGGAAGGGCCCACTGGGGCCGGCCAGGCCAACCCTGTACCCGACCTGCAAGCACAAGCTGGCCCTCCTCAGGGCCCCCTGCAAATCGGCCTCCTCGGCCCCATAGCTCGCCCCGAGCTGCCACAAGACCAAGACTCCTCGGCCTCCTCACTCGTCCTCGAGCTCCCGGCCGAGGCCGTCTTCCTCGGTCCTCCGACCAACTCCACCGCTCACAGGCGTAACCGGTGCTCCGCGAATCTCGCCATGCGCAGATTCTCATCCAGCAACACCCCCCGTTCCACGCCATCACGACCTCCATTAGTGGGTGATCCGCTCTTTACGCGGGCGTGACGTCAGGAGCGTAACTGCCGGCGAGATTCTCGCGCCTGTTGCTGTGTACTACCGCCACTATATAAACCCCCATCACAGAGGGGTCAAGTAAGCCATTTTTTATTCCACTTAGCCGTTACTCTGCTCGGATCTAGCACTAACTTGATCGTCGGAGGGTCCTCGGTGGTACCAAACCACCCCGGGAATTCTTTGCAGGTACTCGGCGCTAAACTCCCCAAATCGCCAATCTCCTCAAACCCATTGAAACCCACACGCAACAGGAGATCACCTCCAAAATCCACCGGGAGATCGACGGAAAACAACATCTGAAGGAGGCCTGAAAAGGACCTCCATCAGTTTCTCTAAATAAAATAAAGAGTATGGAGAAAATACAGTACCACTGTAAACAGAGGCATGCTATATCTGTCGATCCAATTATGGTTCATACGGTATCACTTTCTTTTCCAAAACGGAATATCACCGATTCAATTCTTGAAGGGGTTGCATTCAAGAAAAATTTGTCACTTTAACTTATTCATTTTAGTTTAAAAGAATTTTGTATTAGCAAAATCAAGTTGCATATGGCTCGATGAATGACATGATTTCGCACGTGTCCTATGAATATAAGAAAGCTAATCTGGCATATGAAATATAAATTTAGAAAGAACAGTTTGACCAAATACCTTCATTCATTTTGGAAAGTTGACAGGTTGATGATTGAAGAGATAATTGGGTTGGAGAATGTATAATATTGTTGTGGTGCAAGTTTAATGTATCTTATTAAACAACAATTTAGCCTTTTATCCCAAGGATATGGGGTAGGCTATATGAACCAACATGAGAATCACGACGGATCCAGCACATGAATCCTCCGTCTCCACTCACTCCTATCGAACAATATACTTTCATTGAGGCATTTGGCAACCATATCTTTTCGTATCACCTTCATCCTTGTTTTCTTCGGTCTCCCTTTCGCCCTTTTGATATTGCCTATATCGAGAGTATCCATTCGTCGAACCGGTGCTTCCATAGGTTTGCGTAGCATATGACCAAACCATCTTAGCCGTTTTTTCCTGTATCTTCTCCTGCACATGTACTACACTAACTTTTGCACGAATATCCTCATATCGTACCTTAGCTTTTCTAGTGTTAACATACATCCAACGAAGTATGAGTATCTTTGCTACGTGCATCTTCTGTGTATGATGCTTTTTAAGAGCCCAGCATTCTGTACCATATAATAAAACAGGCTAAATAGCACTCTAATATCCCTGCTGCACTCCTCCATTTCAGCCAACCAGTTTGGATCTTTTGATTAACATCGCTATCGATCTCCCTATTCTTTTGGATATAGAACCTGGATAACTAAACTGATTGCTCGATGATACCTCTTACCCTTCCGGTGTTATACAAATATGGTCTCAACTTCTCTATTTGCTAAATTTGCAATGCATATATACTGTCTTGGACCTGCTCAATCTGAACATCCAAAATTTCAGCGTTTGCCTCCAAAACTTCAATTTGGAATTAATCCCTGATTTTGTCTTATTTACTAGAACAATATCTTCAAAGAAAAGCATACACTAAGGTACCTCATTTTAGATAGTTCTAGTAATCCCATCCATCACGATGGTAAACAAGAATGGACTTAATGCAGATCCTCGATATAAACCAATTGTAATCGGAAAATCATTCGTTAGGCGGCCGCAAGTTCTGATATTTGGCACTACTCGATCGTACATGCCATTGATTATGTCAACGTACTTGACGAGGACCCCCTTCTTGTAACGACTCTAAATTTTCTGTACAAAATTTTTCTTCTTAAAGTACAGAAAGGAGTTTGCAAGCCTGAGCACAATTTAAAAGTTATTTTTGTTTAAGAACGATAAGAAAGCACTTGTAGCTCATTGGTAAAGTCTTACACTGCTGTGACATAGCCCCTGTGTTTGAGTCGTATTAGCCACATATTATTTTTCCTGATTTTTTTTAAAAACTTTTTGGAAGCCCAAAATTTTACACATGCACTGCACACAAAAATGAAAAGTCAAGGAAAACAAACATGTGCAAAATATTATTAACAGCGATATGGACACGCTGCAAGCATCCGACGGCTCCCCTCCACCACTTGGCTGGCGAGATTCGCCCATAGGCCAGCGCTGACGGTGGTCCGTAGGGAAAAAATCCCCGTGTTTTGCCCACAAAACCTTTGGCTACCCCCATTACCCCTGCACTGTTTAATTTCTCTGAATTTGAACAAAGACTTCAATTTTATCTTTAAATCCAATTTTTAATGCATTTTAATTCATTCTTTCAATTCCAAAACCCTAATTTCACACTATAAATACAACCCCATACCCTAGCCCTTCTTCATTCTAAAATTCCTAATCAAAATTATAAAATTTTCTCAAGTACAAGTGGAGTAGAAGTGGAGTTAGCCCAAGACCAACTTGCGGCGAGAAAACGAAGCAATTCTGGCGACCCCACGACGCCACGAACACATCTTCTTCTGCCTCCTTTCTATCCTTCTAGCTAGTAAGTTCCACCCCATTCTTCTCTTTCTACATAAAAAGTTCGCTTTTTCAAGACATGTCGATAAGTGGAGTTAATCCCGACTTTTGATTCTAAAACCTTGAAATCACACTTTTTCTTAATCATTACTCATCCATATTCTTATCATGTGTTTATAACCATAAAACTAATAATTAGAAATAACTTTTACCCTAAATCATCACGTTAAATAACATTAAATTGAGTTTTACATTTAAATACCATGAACTTTGTATCTACCGTATTTTATTACTTTGCTCTAGAAAACTTCACGGGGTAGTGACCTACCTCTCATATACATACATGTTTACATAGCACGATACTATTTGAAACATATTTTTTGTGGCGAATACAATATTTCATTAAAATACCATGAACTATAAAAACCCGGTTTTCTTTGAATAGTATTATTAAACTCTTTGTTGTTATACCTCTACAACCCATTTAGGGAATCCGTTATTGGATGGTGCGGATTATCGCATATCCTCGGGCTGGTAGAGCGAGATGCAGACCTCCTCACGAAGCATTCGGTCTCGAAAGATTTTTAATACGATTTTTAAGACAAACGAGATTTTCTAATTAATAATAAAATTAATTTTTAATATTATATAAATATTATCATAGCACATATTTTCAGGTTATAATAAAATTCCATGTTTTTCAAAAAATAAAAGAAAGACAAGTTTCACTAAAATACCATCAAATATCAATACAAGATAAGTCTTACACTAAAATACCTTGAACTATTTAAGCTATATAAATATTCACTAATATACATCACTCTTTAAAATTCACATCCATGAAAACCCTAAAGAACATAAATAATTACTCGAGATTTATTTTGAAAGTATATAAAATATTTTTCATAAAACCCTCTCGAGTTATATAAAATTATATTAAGGACCTTAGTAAATATAGGTTTAAGTGGGATCAATTCTCTTGAGCCTCATGGAGCCGGAGAAAGTGAGTGCTTACCTATTTAAGGTAGAAAAACTTAACGAAGTTATCAATGGTAACTGCCTTGGAAAAAGACACAAATCCTGCCGTCCATGTACAGCAGTTACTGATAACACCCAAGCTTGATTCAGGATCCAAATCTATTTAAAGTGTCTGACTCAAATCTGAGTCTAATTAAAATCTGAGTCTAACTCAATCTGAATCCAACCAGAATCCAATCCAAACATGAATCCAGTTCAACATGAATCCAAACTATAATATGTATACTTGAATCTGAACCTGAATACCAGAACAATATCAACATGCAAACATGATTTGACTTGACCGAATCATGGCTATAACTTAACTTGATTATATGACTACTTGTTTACATCCTGGACCTGATTTACATGAACAACTTGTATCCATGGCCTCGTTAAGTCTGAAAACCATAATCTATAATTCAATACAAAACATTACGGGGTTTAACGAGGTAGACTTGTACGGAATGTATTAGAAGTGGAACGAGATGGTCACTAAAAGTGTAACAACTCCAATTTCAGTGTACATAAATTTCATTTAAAGTTAATGTACAATTGGGATATTTACAATTCCTGTGAACGGTATAAGTATTTGTTTTGATTTAGAACAACAAGAAGGAGCTTGTAGCTCACTGGTAAGACCTTGCACTGCTGAGACAAAGCACCAGAGTTCAAATCCCATTAGCCACATTATCTTTTTGTTTTAATTTCTTTTAATCTTTTTAGAAGCCCAAGAGTCTACACGTGCACTACACGTAATAGGATAAGTTACAGAATAAATAAACATAAGCACGAGGGAAATTGAAGCGACAAGGACACGTAGCACCCAGACCAACCCACCCCCGACGGTACAAAACCGGCGAGAAGCCAATTTTGACCGATGTCGCCGGTCCAAACCGACGGTATTGCCTTCATCTTCTACCCTTTGCAACGTTTGGCCTACCCCACTAACCCCACATTGCTTGTTTACTCTGAATATTTCCAGAGAGCAATAAAATGCCCAATTAATCCAATCTTAATGCATATTTCAATGAATTCATTAAACACCCTAAACCCTAATTTTTCCTTATAAATACCACCCTCATTTCACCCCTCCTCACTCACAATTCTCTTCCAAAACTCTCAAGAAATTTCCAAGTTCCTATAGTGTGCAAGTGGAGTTAACAAATAGCGAAACTCCGACGAAGTTCCGGCGACGATACGAAGAGTTTCCGGCAACGAAACGAAGCACCGACAAATCTTAGACCTCCTCCTACCTTCTCCCTCTCATCAAAGCCAGTAAGTCCCCCTTCTCTCTCTCTTTTGCTATTATCAAAACTTGTCATTCTCAAAACGTGTTGGAAGCGGAGTTATCCGGTTTTCGATTCTCTTTTCTTTTAAAAATACAATTTTTCCTTAATAACAAACCGATAAATTTTAATATCTCATTTAGTAATCATTAACAAAGACAATAGAACAAGTTCGACTTCAAAATAATAACCGTAGCAAGTTTTATTCCACTTTTACATTAAAAAACCTTTATGTTTCATTTCGACATGCTTATACCTTTTAACCATATTACCTTAGAAAAACTCACGAGGTAATGATCTACCGCATCACAACACACATATCTATCATAGCACGATAAATTTTAGGACAATAGAATACGGGAAATGCGATTTTTGCAAATAAATCCCTTTAACTTATAAAACCGTTTTCTTTAAAAGATGTAATATTTCCATACAATTGCGCCTCTACAACCCACTTTTGGGGACCCCGTTCGGGATGGTGCGGATTATCGCACATCCTCGGGCTTAGTAGAGTGAGATGCAAACCTCTAAATGAAGCATTCGATCTCGATATAATTTTTATACATTTTTCTTTAGAAAATGAGATTTCTACAAGAAAATAAATAAATTATTTTTATTATATATATATATATATATTTAAATATATATAATATTTCATATTTCCAAAACTCAAGAAAAGAATTCAAATATTACATGAAATTACCATGAAATTCAAAACAACATCCATATTACAAATAAATACCATATATTATGAAATTAGATTTTATTCACTAGAATTTCACATTGATAAAATATACATCTATAAAAACTCTAAAGACGATAATTAAATACTTGAGGTGTATTTTGAAATTATGCCAAAACTATTTTTACATAAAACCCCCTATACTAAATTACAATAAAGACCCTAGTAAACATAGGTTTAAGCGGGACCAGTCTCTTGAGCCTCAGAGAGCCGGAGATATGGGTGTTTGCCTATTTAAGGTAGACAACATAACAAACGGTGTTATCAACACAGTAATTGTCTTGGAAAAAGACACAAATTCTGCCGTCCATGTGTAGCAGTTACCGATAACATCAAAATAATCAGGATTTCAAGTTCTTTTTAAAAGTGTCTGACTCAGACTGAGTCATAATATAATCAATCTGACTTGAATATGATTCGAGTATCAAACTACAATACAACATTGATCAATGAATCCGTCTATTCAATCTATTTCAATTTACATTGATTGAACCGGACCATGGATATATTCCATCTACACGATCATCCATTATATCCGTTCCATTACTGATATCATGGTTTCGGCAAGTCATCCATCTATACAATTTACAATACAAGACAATACAATACAATCAATACAAATCAAGACATCGCGGGGTTTTATAAGGGGTAGATTGGTACAGAAGGTGTTAGAAGTGACACGAGACTGCAACCATAAGACACCCAACCTGAATCTCCATTGCCGTTATACCGTGGCTGAACGGTTCCTTGTACTCCGTATACCTTAATCTCCGGGATAGTGAGACTCCTCTCGTATACAGTGGCCTCTTCTGTACCAAGCTACAAACAACAGCGTTAACAATACAATATAACTTTAAAAGTTACATTCTCTTTCTGTCTATTCTGTCTCTACTTACCCTTGGGATTTACCGAGCGATTTGTTCGCTGACGGCATTCTCTTTCTTCTTCTTTGGAATGTCGTCAGTGTTGGATATAGTGCCCTTAAAGTCAATTATTGGTTCGCAGGCACGTGATTGCAATGATTGAGGGAGGACCTATACCGGTAGGATTGTCTTACTCGAGATAATAGTATGCTATCTGGTTTATCTTTATCATCGTGTACATGCTTCAGGTGACATTACAGATCACTATTACATGTTGATAGAGCCCTTAGGATTTTTGCTTGACTACCAGCAGTATGATGGCGATCATATACGTGAGAGTTGGATAGTCTATAAGCATATCCTTAAAAGTGTCCCTAGTCGAGGGAGTTTCGAGACTGGGCATCGATACTTTAGAGTAGACTAGTGTATACATTCGAGACCCCGACGAGGGGCGGTGGCTGGTCTCACAAGTCATTGGTGTCAGTTGGTTCACCTAAGATGTATACAGGTGCTCATTGGGTTATGAGTACATCGGACGGACTCGCCGGGAATATACTAGTTGGTATTATACATGTCGTCAGATAGCAGTTCCCTGGTGACATGTGTACAGGTTAGTCTATCGACCTGAGATCGTCATTTGTCTCATATGAGTTCCTACTGTGCTTTAATTACTACCCTACCACGGTTCAAAGGAGTCGTGCAAACAGGTTTTAGTTGGGTACAGTCCCGAGCCACATGGAGGCAGTGAGCGGATCGGCAGGGGACTCGTCTCTCCCGGTATTGGGGGTGAGACCGCGCTGTGTCTGGAGAGCCATTACACGAAATTCCTGGCCAGGGTAAGTGAGATTTACTGGTAGGTATTCCAGTAGTTTCTCAGGGTGTTCTGGGCTACACTCCGACACGACTTATACCGCTATTGGGGGCCTGACGTTTACCAGCCCCCTAGGCCCGATATGCGATACTCATAGACGAACGGACCGAAATGTACGGATATTGTCACTGACAGGCTCAGTAGGGTTTCAGGATGAGTTCGCTCATCGGCCTCCCTTTTGCTCAATACCTGGGCAGCCGTTACGTACAGCTAGTACCACTGACGTGCTTGTGGTTAAACCCACTCTCAGCGTATTGACAAGTCTTTAGAGTCCCCCACAGATAGTTTTCCAAGTTCGGGCGAAACGTTGTAGAGGCCATATGGTTTTATGGTAGGGTTCGATCATATACGTGCACTCGTGCACGAATTATGATCGGACGGATCATACTAGTGGGCTTTGGTTTAAACCGGATCCTAGTATTAGATTGGTTAGATTACTTTCGTCTCGTAGTGTTCGTATTCAGTCGGAATACGGGTGCTGGTATGTATATACGGATGAAGGGTAATCTTGTAATTCGTTACGGGTTTACTTTCGAATTTTCCATTTCTTGTTTTGTTATTAAACATTAAGTTTTAATATTTAATTAATAGTGTAAAATGTGAGCATGGTAATTTTTCCTTGGCTGTTCATTTTCGAAGCTGGGAGTTTTTTATTGGGCTTGGGCTTTTGTTTTGGTGAGGTTTATTAGGGTGGGAAATTGTGTGGGCATGGGCAGCATGGGTCTTTAGATGAGGTGTCCACATTTGTGCATTAATGTTCATTGTGAAGTGTAGGATATTTTTTGCTTGGTGTGCTGTGGGTTTTCCTTGGTTGCTAATAAATTAATAGATTCACTTCACCACTTGATTTTATTGCATTCCACAGAGAGCACCTAGTAATGGACGAGCCCAATTTGCAAGCTCATTTTATTTTCTCCAAGCAAAAATTCTTTGCTCACATTTTCTACCAAGTGGCAACTTCATTTACCTCCACCCAAATCATTGGGTGCCTTGAGACAAAGTATTCACACACTATCTCTACTTCATCTTGGACATGTCGGCTAGCAAACTTCATGTCCGAGTTGCTTCGGTTTGAAGCGGGAGCTCGCATAAAGATTCCTCGACGTGGAGCCACTTCGACGAGCGAGATCGGAGAGCGAACTTCGTAGGAGCAGCCGCGAGGAGTTTGGCGCAGAGATTGAAGACCGAAGGACACGGATCGATCGATATAATCTCTCCAAACTCTTTTACAGTTTACTAGTTTACGGTTAATGGAACGATCCGGGTTTTAGGTTTACGTTAGCGCTAGTTTTATAAAAGTTTTTATTTCGCATTTGGCCTCGGATTGATGGTCGGGGCGCTACCGTAGACTTACATGGTATCAGAGCCATACTATTAACAGTTTACTAGCTTGTTCTAACGTATTTAAAATATCGATCGACCGAATTTTCAAAACCACATTTCCATAGCTCAAGTTTCTGCCGAATTTTTAAAGTCGTCTAAAAATTATTTTGGGTATATCAGAAAATCGTGCATGGTTTTTTAAGACCCTCGAAGAAATTTGAGAGCACGTTCCGACCATCACACCACGGAACCGCGGCCAAACCATCATGTTTGCCGCGGTTACGCGGCGGTATGGTGGACACAGTGCACCATTTTTCTTCAGGGTGTATTTTATATGGAATTTTGGTTTCTGAGATGTTTTGTTTTGGCCCAGATTAGTTTGAGTGCTGGATTTGCGCTTGGGGCCATTTTGGGCAGTTTTGTCGATCGAAATTTTAAATACGTTAGTTTACAGTACTTACATTACTATCTACAACCGTGAATGTCATTCGAGCGGTAAATCTTGTCTAATTGCTATAGCTCTTTTAGACGGGTTTACGAACGTGACATTCACGTTGATGTTCTGTGTTGTGCTGTGATGTTGCGGTTTGTCGTGGTGGATAGCTTGCGTGCAATGGTAGTGCAGTTTGGATATATTTGTTCATTTGATATCGCGGGGCGAGCCTCCGACATGTGGACTGCCGTCACTGCCTGTTTGTATATTATTCTTTTGGGGCACGACCGGATTGAGGTCGATGTACCTGTCGTACATATTTTCTTTTCTGTACTAGGATTACCCCGCGGTGGAGTGCACAGATATCCGGGTTCTGGAGGGCAATAGGCTCGCATCTTATGGTTTTGAGACAGAGGGGGCTTCAGTCTAGAATTGGCAGGCTATTCGCCGCACTCGTGGGGCATACAGGTTAACCTAAGGAGGGGTGCTCAAGTTACCGGATTCCGTGAAGTGCTGGGTGGTCCATTCACTTTGCTGAAGGGGGCTGCCTCGCTTCAGGTTTTAGCGGGTAATTTGCCGCACTCATAGGGGTCTAGGTTTTCATTGTACAGGCTATCAACATGACTAGGGGAATGTCGGGTTTTAGTTGCGGCTCAAAGGAAACCCGGGGTTCCCAGATTATCTGTATTGTTCTGTGATGCTTATTACTTTTTTGTGATGTTGCATTTATCACGCCTTGAGCGATTATTGTATATTGATATATATACTAGTAGATGTTGTATATGTTTTACACCCGCGCTAGTCCAGTCCCCGCTCTGTCGTTAGTTAAGTAACCTAACGGGTGATGACGGGACCCAGTGGCGAATGCGGATGGCATATAGGTACATTTTATTTTCATTCTTATGTGGTGTGATTAATTGATGGGACTGCATTGATGCTGATCAATGCAAGGAATACAGACCTATTCGATGTTGTTGGAACAATTTTCAAAAAGCTGTTATTGCAAGGATGTTCTCTTTTGTTTTGCAAAGAGGTACTCGGTTATGAATATCCAGCACCTCATTCGACGAGGCAAGGGCCGAGATCCCTTCATCGGGAGTGACCCCTTGGATGGAGATTTGCATCAGGGTAATAACTTCACTATAGTCGATTACTTTTTGCTTTGCATCGCGGTATTCAGTTGGAATATCCTGCACCTCATTCTACGGGAAAAGAGCCGAGATCCCTTCATCGGGAGTGACCTCTTTTGCAAAGGTTTACGCCACTATATATTTATAAAAAGCTATTCGGTTCCTTCAACGATATCAAGTTCATTACGTTAAAGGTTTTTGCCAAAAACCATTCATAGCTCTTCGTCATTTCAGACGGGTAGCACTTAATATTCATGCTATGTATGTTGGCCTTCGTCAAGGCATAGTGTATGGTAGCTATTTGTTACTTTTATGTTGCATTGATAGATGCGTTGGTTTGGGACAGGCGTACTACCATTTTGTCCTTCGCCAAGGGTATGTACGGGTGGGTTCAAATTAACCTGGATAATGACAGGTAGAACTTGACATGTGACTTATGATATGTTGACCTTTGTCAAGGTCATAAGAGCATGGGGTAAAAATCACATCGGGAGTTTCAAACATAAAGGAAACTTGCCAGGCATCCGCATACCTTCTGGAGTGTGATAACGTGAGTGGATTCCATCACATTATCATGCGATGATAGTTGGATCCCAATTCCTACTGATGAGTTGGTTTACTCCTCGGGTGATCCCGACTAATTCTTCTTTCAGGTTTAGAGGAGAATTTGAGGATATAGTAGGAGACATCTTGATTAGATAAAGTGATAACCATTCTAATCTAGGTTAGAGTGCACGCAGAGTGTTTCTTTTCTCTCTCTCTCTCTTTGGCAGTGACCATGGCCCGATGATTGATCTCAAAAACTATCTATAACCGCAATCAAGAACGGCGTCGCTTGGTAGAGAGCCGGTGAGTACGGGTCGGTCCACATGGATGTTGTGAATTTCCTAGTCGCCCTAACGAGTTAATTCCGATTGGAGACGGATTGATTATTAAATCTAAAAACTAAATTATTCTATACTAAGATTATCTAGATCTAAGTCTTGGTAGGGTTAGGTCTAGGGTAGGTTTGGAAATGTAAATAAATCTCAACGCTTTCTATACCCTTATTAGGATCTGGTAGGAGTTATGGTAATTATTAACAAAAGGGATTAGAATCATCGGGAATATGTTTTCTTCCTCTACTTTCTTGTCCTTCCTTTATCAATCCTTACCCTAACCTCCATGGAAAACATCACAACCGGGCCTTTATACTACGGTATCACCGCTACCTCTAGGGATAGGGTGTCGTAAGGAGCGGTATGTGCATGTATGCATGGAGTCCTATGAAAATATATGACGGGCAAGAAAGGGATGAGAGATCTCATCTCTCAAAAGCCTTCCCCAAAACTAACCCTAACAAGCGAGGAGACTACTCGCTCATTAGGGAATTGAAAGACATTTATCTAGGGCAGGAATTGAAATTACCTAGGGCAAGAATTGAAATTACCTACTTACTTTACAGATGGCTCTCTCCAAACATCAACGCAGGGTTGTCAAATCTGAATAGATGATATGAAAAGAGGCATCGATGCTCTCCAAAAGAAATCTGAATTTTATTTATAAAAAGAGGTATAGGGAGGCATGACCTAATACAATGATTTGGGCTTCTATTTATAGAAGATAGAAACCCTAGGTTACAATTGATCCGCACGTCTGCATTTACCAAAATACCCCTAGGAAGACCTATTCAGCGCCGCTGTAAATTATGGTAAAATAATTATTCTCTCCGGGCTCTAGACGGCCGCGGATCCGCGGCCGCAACAGGGGTTGGGCCACGGTTCCGCGGCCCAATGAGGAGATCTCATGCTGAAATTTTGTGTTCTGCATTTGGGCTTTTTGGGCTTCCTATTTCTTCAAGTTTTTTCTCAATTTGTCTTCTAGGTATTCTCCAGATCTCCACAGTGAGTAGTTGTATTGAACTTTAACCGTTCGCTTTGTGTCGACGTCTTGAATCTTGCTTTGTGAACTGATCCTTATGTAGGCTTGATCAAGAGTCTTCTGTTTATTGGTCAAAGTCCCACTTTTGCATCGTCTTTTGTCTTTTTTCACTGTTTTAGATCCAAGAAGCTGTAACCTGTAATATGTAGCAGACATGCGTCAAAAGCACCTGTTTATTTATAAAACGAATAAGAATGGGGAATATAATAATGCAATATTATGGTGTGAACAAATACCCCTAAACTTATCTTTTGCTCGTCCTCGAGCAAACTTAGTTTTATTCTCGACAAAAACCTAACCACACTTTCGCAGGGAAACGCGATTGCACTGAGCTCGTGCAACAAGCCGTTAAACCTCTAGGTGTCCCTAGTAGGAGGAGTGTTGTCTCCTGAGGGTTTTCAGCGGATACTACCCACAAAATCCTATCAATTCGGCTTTTCGACTTTTGTTCTCCAATTAGGTTTCCTAACAAGGAATTCTATTATCGTCGACTCGTAAATTATCCACCCATATTCTTCACACTTCCTCATCATCTAACTTAAGATTATATATGTTCTGCAGACCTACTTAGCTTTCGGCATCTCTTAAGTTTTCTTTCTAGGGTTCCATCTCCACTTAGGAATTTTTATCAACTCTATTAAAGATACAAGTTCTATTCTTCACTCCTATCTCTCATCTAAACTCCAATCACATACCCCTACGTGTGTGTGTATAGATCACCCCTACACTTGGAAATTCAAATCAAGCAATTATACTCTCGTCCGTTGTCCAAAGCACTTATTAATTGGTGAATCTTTAAATGACTTTTGCTTACACATCCTTCATGCGACCGTTAATACTTCTTGAGGTACCAACAACCGATTACAAGATGCGTTTGCACTTTAACGCGTACTTCCAAGTCTTGCAACACCCAAGGCTTTTTAGCAGCGACTCCCAAACCAGTTGGTCTAAGGCACTAGGTTATGAAGCACCCTCGCTAAATATTTTTTCTATTTTTGCAGCCTCAAGTAATCACAAAAACCAGTGTTCATTTTTTCTTTATTCACACTTGTATTTTTTTTTCATTTTCTTCGTACTAAGGACTTTAGACAAGAGCATTTCAAGGTCCCTTCTACTATTCCAAATTTCAAGGTGCGTGATTGTGCAAATTGTAGGGTATACATTTTCAGAATCTAGACTTAAGCTAGGAATTATTTTTCAAACTTATACTCTAATAAAATATCAATACTTTTCCTTTGTTTCGACTTAGCCCAAGAACTGAACTCAAAATTTGCCTATTTCTAAATAAACTACAAAGGCATATACTTTCTACCGTTAAACTTTAAGGAATGTTATTTTTAGGGTTTTTAATTTACTAAGTCTAAGATCTAGTTGTTCCTATCCAGTTAACCTATTCGTCAAACTCAAGTCAAATACAACCAAAATTGAATACATTAATTTTTATAATTTTTTTAAAATTTTCAAATTTTTATGGGTTTTCAAATAAATATGCAAATGCAAAAATATACATATGAATGCGAAGGAAGAAAACGTACCGAGCATACCCCCAAACTTAAACTTGACAGTGTCCTCACTGTCATGCTACACCAAGAGGGTCAAAATGTCGGCACTCCCCTGTTTATTTGTTTATAAATCTTTTTTTTTGAATTTTTTTATATTTTTTTTGTTTTTATTAGAAAAGAAAACGATTTGATTGATCTCAAAAACTATCTATAACCGCAATCAAGAACGGCGTCGCTTGGTAGCTAACCGGTGAGTACAGGTCGGTCCACAGGGATTTTGTGAATTTCCTAGTCGCCCTAACGAGTTAATTCCGATTGGAGCCGGATTGATTATTAAATCTAAAAACTAAATTATTCTATACTAAGATTATCTAGATCTAAGTCTTTCTAGGGTTAGGTCTAGGGTAGATTTGGAAATGTAAATAAATCTCAACGCTTTCTATACCCTTATTAGGATCTGGTAGGAGTTATGGTAATTATTAACAAAAGGGATTAGAATTATCGGGAAGATATTTTCTTCCTCTAGTTTCTTGTCCTTCCTTTATCAATCCTTACCCTAACCTCCATGGAAAATATCACAACCGGGCCTTTATACTACGGTATCACCGCTACCTCTAGGGATAGGGTGCCGTAGGGAGCGGTATGTGCATGTATGCATGGAGTCCTATGAAAATATATGATGGGCAAGAAAGGAATGAGAGATCTCATCTCTCAAAAGCTTTCCCTAAAGATAACCCTAACTAGCGAGGAGACTACTCGCTCATTAGGGAATTGAAAGACATTTATCTAGGGCAGGAATTGAAATTACCTAGGGCAAGAATTGAAATTACCTACTTACTTTACAGATGGCTCTCTCCAAACATCAACGCAGGGTTGTCAGATCTGAATGGATGATATGAAAAGAGACATCGATGCTCTCCAAAAGAAATCTGAATTTTATTTATAAAAAGAGGCATAGGGAGGCATGACCTAATACAATGATTTTGGCTTCTATTTATAGGAGATAGAAACCCTAGGTTACAATTGATCCGCACGTCTACCAAAATACCCCTAGGAAGACCTATTCAGCGCCGCTGTAAATTATGGTAAAATAATTATTCTCTCCGGGCACTAGACGGCCGCGGATCCGCGGTCGCAACAGGGGTTGGGCCGCGGTTCCGCGGCCCAATGAGGAGATGTCATGCTGAATTTTTGTGTTCTGCATTTGGGCTTTTGGGGCTTCATATTTCTTCAAGTTTTTTCTCAATTTGTCTTCTAGGTATTCTCCAGATCTCCATAGTGAGTGGTTGTATTGAACTTTAACCGTTCGCTTTGTGTCGACGTCTTGAATCTTGCTTTATGAACTGATCCTTATGTAGCCTTGATCAAGAGTCTTCTGTTTATTGGTCAAAGTCCCACTTTTGCATCGTCTTTTGTATTTTTTCACTGTTTTAGATCCAAGAACCTGTAACCTGTAATATGTAGCAGACATGCGTCAAAAGCACCTGTTTATTTATAAAACGAATAAGAATGGGGAATATAATAATGCAATATTATGGTATGAACACCCGACCCTAGACTATGACTCAGTGACCAAGTTAACCGAACTTTCATAAAACACTGGCTTTTAGATTGTCTGAGTTGCATACATCATTGCCACTCCTTCTTTTACACTTTGCATTTCTCCAGAACACCCCGTATCACTACGAACATCCACTTCTTTTGGACAAATCGATCGTATGGTTATATACGAACTCAAAGGAACTTGTTCCAGATTCAAGGATGGATTCTGGTTCTTGCGAGATTGAATAGAACTATTCAGTTGTCTTTTCCTTTTACCTTCTCTCAGGTTGTGAGTGCTGCTAGGATTAGGAGAGGGTACACCTATTACGCTTATTGGATAGTCTTCTTCCAAATCATAGGCAGGTGCCGAAAGGTAGGGAATGAAGAAAACCAATTAGCCTAAGAGGGTGTACAGAAGGTGATAAGTAGAGACAAATAAAGGGATTAGAAAGAGGGCAAAATAAATTGCGACTGCTATCATTCACGACCGAACCACGTATTCCATCGCCACTCCTACTTCACCTTTGTATTTCTCCAGAACACCCCGTATCACTACGAACATCCACTTCTATTGGATAAATCCATCGTGTGGTTATATACGAACTCGTAGGAACTTGTTCCAGTTCGGAGATGGATTCTGGTTCATGAGAAATAGGAATAAGGTTTATTCAGTTGTCTTTTATCTTTACATTCTCTCAGGTTGCGAGTGCTCCTAGGATAAAGAGAGTATACCTATTACGCTTATTGGATAGTCTTCTTCCAAACCATAGGCTGGTGCCGAATGGTAGGAAAAGAAGAAAACCATTTAGCCTAACGATGGTGTACAGAAGGTAATGAGTAAAGACAAATAAAGGGATTTGGAGAGCTGGCAAAGAAATATACGGTTATAGTCATGAATCTGGATAGTGGAAGAGGCATTACTAGGAGTACCTGGATACCCCTTCGAAACATTTTAATGTTTCAGTTTCACTATGCGTTGTTAATAGAAAATTGATTTCCCGATTAGATCATTACTCCAGGGTATGTATTTACCAGGTATGATTCTCACATCTGTATAGTTTTACAGATGATGAGTGGGAGTAAGTTATTGGGAATTAGGTGATTATCCTCATTATATCGGAATTCATTGTAATTGGTGATATTTGAGGAAATCGCCTGGATACAGTTTTCAACCTACGACGCACAGGGTTTGAGTTATTCAACTAAGGGGACTTATACAAAGTATTGTATGTTGTCCAGTGTCCATTAGGACAAAGGGGTTGGTCCTCGTACTGTATTCTATTTACTTGTGACTTCTCAAGTTTTAGACAAGTGTTTCGTAGAAATACAAGGTCCAAGTTTGAGAAGTTATAGTTACAAGAATAAAGTAGAGAACCATGTGTTGCAAGTATCAGGATTCTTTAAGGTGAACGAAGATGTAGATACTTGTGGTTTGTATTCATTTGATAGTAATGGTTTATGAGAACTTGCTTCTCTTTCAGATTACTCATAATTGGATGCACTCCTAAGTTGAGTAATGCTGATCGGCCTCTCTCCATTTGGTTGACATGCACTGGAGACAGCTGCATGATTTGAATCTGGTTCCAATTAAATCAGTGCCTCTGTTTCTATATTGTATATAGAATGGTTCATATCTAAACGATGGTAAGGTACGGGGAGTTGTCCGGCTTATGCTTAAAACCAGACTCAGGATAACTCAAGGCACGTTTCTGTAATGGCTGTTTGTGGGTTAACCCGGGCTATGACAAGGGTTAACTTTCTACCATCTGGAAGATCAATAGTGATATTGTTCTTGACTCACCACAGTTTTAGTAAAATGGACTTTTTCAGAAAACAGTAATGGGAGTATGGTAGAACTGGAAGTGATTCCAGAACCGCAAACGATTACTGAAAATTTAATAGGACCTAAAGATTCAATCAGGTTTGACATTCTATTAGCCACTCCGCAGATATGGTGGGTAACCTCAGGCACCCGAGAGGTACTCTGGTATCCTCAAGGACGGTGACAGGGAGGTTCTTGTTTACCCAGACTTATCATTACTGCTGTTCTAGACTATAAGACCCGGCAGGAGGATGAGTATAGCGTCGTTCTAAACTAGCTTTAGAAGTGCACGTGTATATGACTCTACCAGAGGGTTGTTGTGGTCAGTGGGAGCAGCGGAAGCATAGTGTACAAGGAGCTTATGTCTATTTATAGACTAAAGCAGATATAGCGGAGATAGATCATCTATTTTTGATGTGACAGTCATAGGCTTTGACTTCATCAGAATAGGAGATGGATCTGTTAAGAAGGTAGTAGGGTGTGATGTCCTGGTATTTGGATGACATGCACGTTGTAGGAAATGAAATTCCTATACTACGATCGGTTATACTGTGGTTGTTACACGGTGGTTTCTCCACATAGGATTTGGATATTATATCAGGCATTCTGGTTGCTAGATCTATGGATTAAGATCTAAATTTGGGTAGTTTCCCAATCTGGGTACTTAGACAGTATTCTAAAAGTTAAGAATGGACGACTCCTGGCATGGTGGTGTACCTGCAGGTGATGGAGTCACTTTCTCGAAAGGTGTCTTATAGACTAAAGGGGAGAGGGATGTGCATGATTGGCATATCACTTGCTTATACAATTGAGTCAATCATGAGATGTCAAGTACCACACCAGATGTTGTTTTTGCACTAGCTGCAATAAGTTGATATTAATCCAATCCTGTAGAAACGTTCGGAAGCAGTTTTAGAACATAAGTGGATGTTCTAGGGATATGATAACGACAGCCTCTTTTGGGAGACAATTATCATTCCAGGCTTCCAAGGTGACCTGGATGACAGAGTGACTATCAGAGTTATAGTTTTTCCTCTGACGAGGGGCAGTAGTTTGGACAGATGGTCCAGGCGGATACTGAGGGAGGCATGGCGCAGGATACTGATTAAATTCAGTTGACGATACAGTCTAAGAAGTTTGCTGGATCTAGAGTTCATTTGTGAACTGGGTCCCATCATATATCCAGACATATTCTAAGACAGGTATTGCTCATTTCGGAAGATGGTTTTCTCTGCGAACTTGGGATAAAGAGAGACATAAAAAGAAACATCAAGGCGGATTCACTCACTGAGGCTATTTCTCGAAAGCAGTAGTTTCGCAAACGAGCTTTGTGAAACTGATTAGTAGAGGAGTTGGGTGTTCGGTATCACACGGGCTGTGAGTATGCGACATCGCAATAATTAGCATTAAGTGCAAGTGGCAGATTGTTGGATATAGTGCCCTCAAAGTCAATTATTGGATCGCAGGCACGTGATTGCAATGATTGAGGGAGGACCTATACCGGTAGGACAGTCTTACTCAAGATAGTAGTATGCTATCTGGTTTATCTTTATCATCGTGTACATACTTCAGGTGACATTACAGATCACTATTACATGTTGATAGAGCCCTTAGGATTTTTTCTTAACTACCAGCAGTATGATGGCGATCATATACGTGAGAGTTGGGTAGTCTATAAGCATATCCTTAAAAGTGTCCCTAGTCGAGGGAGTTTCGAGACTGGGCATCGATACTCCAAAGTAGACTAGTGTATACAGTCGAGACCCCGATGAGGGGTGGTGGCCGGTCTCACAAGTCATTGGTGTCAGTTGGTTCACCTAAGATGTATAAAAGTGCTCATTAGGTTATGAGTACACCGGACGGACTCACCGAGAATATGCTAGTTGGTATTATACCTGTCGTCAGATAGCAGTTCCCTAGTGACATGTGTACAGGTTAGTCTATCGACCTGAGATCATCATTTGTCTCATGTGAGTTCCCACTGTGCTTTGATTACTACCCTACCACGGCACAAAGGAGTCGTGCAAATAGGTTTTAGTTGGGTACAGTCCCGAGCCACATGGAGGCAGTGAGCGGATCGGTAGGGGATTTGTCTCTCCCGGTATTGGGGGTGAGATCGCGTTGTGTCTGGAGAGCCATTACACGAAATTCCTGGCCAGGGTAAGTGAGATTTACTGGTAGGTATTCCAGTAGTTTCTCAGGGTGTTCTGGGCTACACTCCGACACGACTTATACCGCTATTGGGGGTCTGATGTTTACTAGCCTCCTAGGCCCGATATGCGATACTCATAAACGAACGGACCGGACTGTACGGATATTGTCACTGACAGGCTCAGTAGGGTTTCAGGATGAGTTCACTCATCGGCCTCCCTTTTGCTCAATACCTGGGCAGTCGTTACGTACAGCTAGTACCACTGACGTGCTTGTGGTTAAACCCACTCTCAGCTATTGACGAGTCTTTAGAGTCCCCCACAGACAGTTTCCCAAGTTCGGGCGAACGTTGTAGAGGCCGTATGGTTTTATGGCAGGGTTCGATCATATACGTGCACTCGTGCACGGATCATGATCGGACGGATCATACTAGTGGGCTTTGGTTTAAGCCGGATCCTAGTATTAAATTGGTTGGATTACTTTTATCTCATAGTATTCGTCTTCAGTCGGAATACAGATGCTGGTATGTATATACGGATGAGGGGTAATCTTGTAATTCGTTACGGGTTTACTTTTAAAGTTGTCATTTCTTATTTTGTTATTAAACATTAAGTTTTAATGTTTAATTAATAGTGTGAAATATGAGCATGGTAATTTTTCCTTGGCTGTTCATTTTCGAAGCTGGGAAATTTTTATCAGGCTTGGGCTTTTGTTTTGGTGATGTGTATTGGGGTGGGAAATTGTGTGGGCATGGGCAGCATGCGTCTTTAGATGAGGTGTCCTTATTTGTGCATTACTGTTCATTGTGAAGTGTAGGATATTTTTTGCTTTGTGTGCTGTGGGTATTCCTTGGTTGCTAATAAATTAATAGATTCACTTCACCACTTGATTTTATTGCATTCCACAGAGAGCACCTAGTAACGGCCGAGCCCAATTTGCAAGCTCATTTTCTTTTCTCCAAGCAAAAATTGTTAGCTCACATTTTCTACCAAGTGGAAACTTCATTTACTTCCACCCAAATCATTGGGTGCCTTGAGACAAAATATTCACACATTATCTCTACTTCATCTTGGACATGTTGGCTAGCAAACTTCATGTCAGATATCCTTTGGTTTGAAGCGGGAGCTCGTATAAAAATTCCTCGACGTGGATCCACTTCGACGAGCGAGATCGGAGAGCGAACTTCGTAGGAACAGCCGCGAGGAGTTTGGCGCAGAGATTGAAGACCGAAGGACACGGATCGATCGGTATAATCTCTCCAAACTCTTTTACAGTTTACTAGTTTACGGTTAATGGAACGATCCGAGTTTTAAGTTTACGTTAGTGCCAGTTTTGTAAAAGTTTTTATTCCGCATTTGGTCTCGGATTGACGGCCGGGGCGCTACCGTAGACTTACAGTCAGGTGTTTCGGACTCACTGGAGATTGAGCCCAGCAGCGAGGACTTGGACCAGTTTACTAAAGACCCGGAGTTTTAGATTCACTTGTACATTACATTTCATTTTCATTTCTGTTTTGCCATTGTTTAGGCATTGTTTCCATTCCATATATTTTCATTTCAGTTGTATTGTAAAAAGAATGTTTAATAAATAAACTTGCTGTTTATTTACATCTTGTCTCTTGGAAGAACGAAAGAATGCGAAGGTTTTGGTAAGATTGTAAAAGAGGCGAGGGAATTTTGGGTTAGGACAGATGAAATTGGAAGATTCAAGGAATATGAATTGTAAAGAATGTTTTCAGTTGCTGGTTCTTGCGTTATATTGCTTAGGTTGTTCACGCAGAACTGAACTGCATGGTAGTGTTCCACACAGCTCTGACCTGCATGGGCCACCAACAAAACCTGTCACGTCCCGTTTCCCAGTATACGGCCAGAGGACACGACGTGGCCGCTACGTATTTACTCAGAAGTAAACACGCTGAGCGTATCTAAGCAATATAAAATGTAATGTACACAAGAGATAAGATATAAATAAGCAACAACTTTATTTATTAACATTCTTTTTACAATATATCTGAAAAGTAAATACATGAAATAGAAAACAATGCCTAAACGGTGACATAAAAGAAATGGAAAATACAGAATGTAAATGTGTGCAAGGAATCTAAAGCTCTGGGTCGAAAGCTAGCTGATCCAAATCCTCGCTAGTGGGCTCGATCTCTAGTGAGTCCGAAACACCTGACGACATTCCAAAAAAGAAGAAAGAGAACGTCGTCAGCGAAAAAATTGCTCGGTAAGTCCCGTAAATAGACGAGAATGGTATAAACAGTGTTCCCTGATAAAATATCAGGAAATACCTCAATAAGGTATCACATGCTCACACGTGACCAAGGGTCACGTGTTGACACGTGATAGTTTCCTGTGATCTCTACCTTATAGAATTAAATTCTAATCAGACAAAAATGTAACAAAACAGCTAAGGAAAGACCCCAATGGGGCATCATGTGCTCATACGTGACCAAGGGTCACGTGATGACACGTGATGATTCCTTAGCTATGTTAAAAGGCAGAATTAAATTCTGAATAAAAGAGGGTCACGTGCCAACACGTGACAGGTCCCTTAGCTCTTTAATTGACAGACTTAAATTCTTTTTCAATGATCAAACATTAGGATCACGTGCCAACACGTGAGGGGCTTTAAAAGCCTTCTGAATTAATAGAATTAAATTCTAATAAGGGAAATCAAAGACCCTAACCGGGAAAGTATTTCTTTAAATCCTTCCAAACAAAAAAAGGATTATACTCTGTAAAGTGGAGCACCGTTGGATTAAAAATCCAATGATGACTATAAATCACCAATTTATGGAAAGATTTTATATAAGGAAAGATTTCTCTGAAATTCACCAAGAATAACAAACAGGATATCTTTTGGATTAAAAATCCAATGGTGAATAAAATTCACTGAGTGATCTAAAAGATCATGTTAGTTACAAAAACAACCAAAATCTTTCAATGAAAGATTCACTAAACAAATTGATTCTTTTCCTTCTCCTATAAATAGGAGCCAAGAAGAGGAGAGAGAAAAAGATTTTTGGATCTTGGAATTTTGGATTTTCTGGAGAAAAAACAACAGCAGAGAGAAAAGAGAGGAGAATTTAATTCTCAAGAAAAGAAACCCTAGGTGAGAAAGGGGAAAGCTCCATAAAACAAAAAGAGAATTTAATTCTCAATCTAAGAGCTTAACTCTTCTGCTAAAGAACTTAGTTCTTCCTCTGGTTGAAGATTTGCAGAAGCAAATCTCTCCACAAGTTGAGAAGTTAATTCTCATCGGGGAGATTCTGCCATGCAGATCCAAAACTTAGAGGGAGAATTGAGTTTTGAGAATTTAATTCTCCCAAATTCACAGGAATTTAATTCCTCCAAGTAAAACTAGGGTTTAACCCTATATGAGAATTTAATTCTCCAAAATTCATAGGAATTTAATTCCTCCAAGATAAAACTAGGGTTTAACCCTATATGAGAATTTAATTCTCCCAAATTCATAGGAATTTAATTCCTCTAAAACAGAATTAGGGTTTAACCCTACAGAGAATTTAATTCTTAAAACAAAGAGACTTGAAGCTCTCCATGCACGTAATGAACTTGGTCACGTGGTGACACGTGACCCCAATCCTCAGTGCTCAGAAAAGAAAGAACAAAACTAGGTCACGTGCCCCCACGTGACCCCTAAACAGATCCCCCAAAATGAAAAAGAAAAGGCTTGGAGGCAATGCCTCGCGTGCTCCCACGTGACTTCCAAAACAAAGGGAACAAAAGCAAAGGCAGTATTGGCTTTGGGCGCTCTCACGTGTCTTCACGTGACCCCTAATAAACACTCTAATAAATCAATGCATGAGTACCTATTACGTGCCCACACGTGATGGCCGTGAAAACTAAAAGTGTTTAACACTTATTGACAGTTCTGAGAACAAAATAATGGAGGTCTGGCCCCACCTTTGGGTGCCCTCACGTGCCCCCACGTGACCCCTTCCTTTCTAGTGTTTAACACTATTTTAAGTATTTCGTCTCCAGTGTTTAACATTGTTTTAAATACATCACGTGAGGACACGTGACTGCCAGATGTCCTCTAGTGTTTAACACTACTTTAAAACCGGCTTAGCCTAAATTGGCTAAGTTTTCCAGAGGCAAATTTCCTCTTCAAATAAGCCTTAAAATCCAGAGCTATAATGTTTAATGCTCAACCAAAGACAAAGTGTTATCAGAGCTCTCAAATTCTTGTTTAGCATTGCTAAATAATGAGGGGCTGAACCCAGACAAATGTCCAATAGCCCAACAAAAGGTCAACATTTCAAACTTAATTGGACTTAACCCAAATTGGCTATAAGTCCTCAATTCAGATTTAACTGAGCCAATTTGCTTATAATTTAATTAATTGATCTTAGTTCCAAATTGGACTATAGATCTTCCAATCAACTTTGGTTCAAGGGTACATCTCTGAACCCCTCTGATATTTGTCGTTGTAATCCTTCAACGTCTTCAGAGAGGTGACGGGTCCCGACAACCATGCATTTTATAGACTATGACGTCTTTAACCTTGACTGTGGGGTCTTTAAACTCACGGATTATGATGTCCTTAACCTTAACGGTGAGGTCTTTAAACTCACGGACTATAATGTTCTAAACCTCGGATTGTGGGGTCCCTTAAAACCCATGGACCGAGATGTCCTTAAACTAGCATTGGACCGAGATGTCCTTAAACTAACATTGGACCGTAATGTCCTTAAACTAATCGACCGCAATATCCCTAAACTAAACAATAGAGTCCAAATGCTCTTTTGATGGATCTAAATGATCCTGTTAAGTTGATCTTAGTCTAAAAATTAGACTAACGTATCATTAACATATGTTTAAGTTGATCTTAGTCCCAAATAAGACTAACGTATCCTTAAACCCAACCCCCAAACCTAAATCTAAGAAGATACGGATTTGGACTAATCCACGCACTACGGGCGACAACATAAATTAGTCTCCGTATATAATCCACGGGCAACTAAAAACAAAACAAACACCCACGACATGAAGTGAACTTCTGGAGAAGGAGAAAGTGGTTACCACGATGCGGTAGCGTAATTAACTGCAGGGGCTTGCGCCTGCAGGGAAGAGCGTGTTAGTTATATGTATACCCTAGAGGCCATTACTGTACATAGGATGTATATTGTAGTGGATGCTGGGACATATATAGGTAGGACTTTCTTGCTCGACATGATAGTATACTATCTGGTTGCACTTTATCTTAACATGTATACTTTCTGTCTCTCTGTTACATATTGATAAAGCCCTTAAGATGTGTACTCGACTTCCAGGACTATGATATAGATCATACTAATGGAGCCTGGGTAGTCCATGAGTACATCCTTCAATGTTCCTAGTCGGGGGAATATCGAGACGGGGCATCGATATTCCAGAGTAGACTAGCGTATATCTTCTCGACCCATGTGATGGGCGATGGATGATCCCATATCCATTGGTGTTTGACATCAGAGATGGTATGCGGGTGCTCAGTGATGACTGGGTACACTGAACGGACTCGCCGAGAACTCCCAGATGGTATTATACCTCACGTCAGATGGCAGTTCTCTGGTGACACTGGTACAGCTTAGTCTGTTGACCCGAGATCGTCATAGAGTCTTGTGTGTCTCCCACTGTGCTTTGATTTCCACCCTACCACGGCTCTACTGAGTCGTGCAAACAGGTGATTTTTGGGTACAGTCCCGATTCACATGGAGGCAATGAGCGATAGGAGGGGATTCGTCTCTCCCGGTATTGGGGGTTGATGTTGCGCTATGCTCGACTGGCCATAACTGGAAATCCCTGGCCAGGGTTGCAGTGATTTACTGGTAAGAGTTATCAGTAGTTTCACGCTTGTTATGGACCTTACGTTGGCATGACTTATCGAGCAACTGGGGTCTGACGTTTACCACCCCTAGGCAAGATATGCGACATATCAGACGAACAGACCGGACTGTACGGTAAGTGTTGCTGGTTGGATTCACAGGAGTGTGAGCGGGCTTTCTTGTTGATCTTCTGATCGCTCAATACCCGGGTGGCCGTTACGTTTAGCAGACCGCTTGCGGCTTGTGGGTGTTTGATATGATCATCACCTGCTGCCTGCGTATTGACGAGTCTTTAGAGTCCTGCACAGAGGTTTCCTGGCTCAAGCGAAACGAAATAGGAGCGCATATGAGATATGTGCGGGACCGAGAATAATACCAGTATGTGATACTGTATTCTATTCTCGCGATATGTATCATTGGACGGTTATATAGGATATAGCCGGGTTATCGAATCAAGTGTTAATTCGATACAATGATACACTTGATATTAGTCGGTTATATGCAATATGACCGGATCATTAAATCAAGTGTTGATTTAATGATTTAATGTATAATTATATATTTGATATATTACTTTACATTAACTAGTATTTGTTCACTTAAGATGGATTTTCTCACTTAATGTGCACATTGTATATATGTTATAGTTTTGTGCACTAGTTTGTATCATGTTTGATGATACATGCAAACTTGGGTGAGTGTATGCTATACACCATGTTTAGGTTAATGGTTAGGGTTTTAATTTATTCACTTATACATTTTATTTACTTTTGGCAAAAATGAAATGGTGGCTAACCTTGTTCTTTGCTTAAGCTTCATGAAGCTTCTTAGCTTTATCTACCATTTTGTTTTTTCCTTAACCCTAAACCCTAGTTTAGTCTCTACACTAGTTACACTAACCCATGGTTGCTATATGATAAGATCACTTGATTTATTATTATTAATCAATTGATTTTATTATGCTTATCATATTCTTTCTTCTTCTTCTTCTTCTTCAAGAAGAAGAAACCTTGCTACCTTCAATGGTGCCATGATCAAAAGAGTGAGAAATCCAAATCCAAAGTGAACCCACTTCCTATTTCTTCATCCTCTACCACTTGACATGTAGTAGAGTGTGTTATCTTCACAAGTTCTATGACCAAGTGAAGATGGAGCTTGATCTTGAGTTGCCTCGACGTAGATCATCTTCGGCATCGAAGTCGACGACCTAGCCCGATCATTTCTCCGACGAAACCATCGCCAGAGTTTGGGATCCGATGATCGCAGCGGAGGGACGTCATCACGGAGCTAAAGAGGTGGAGGACCGGATCTACAAAGGTTGTAGTCACTTTCACTTTCTAATAAAGTCGTTTACTTGCATGTTTCGCCTTACCTCTAGTTAACGATCTAGTTTAGGGTTCTTTGGCACATAGAAAAATTTGATTTTGGCATGTTTGATCTGTTGTGGAACCTCATGGGTGTGCCTAGGAACCCTACTATGGTATCAGAGCTTAGCTAGAGCTTTAGGCGAATTGTAGACGATGTTAGAAGTCCGATCGAACCCGAAACCCTAATCCAAAACCATTCTCTGTACATTTTTTGAAATCGGGGATTTTTGTGAGTTAAAAATATGCAGAAAACTCAGCAGGCTTTTTTAAGAATTACTGTGAAGCGCGTGCGCATAACTCGACCAAGTGGCCGCGGAACCGCGGCACGAGCATGGCATGTGCGGCGGTTCCGCGGCCATATAGGAGCATCTTGTCATTGTCTTTGCACAGTAATTCCTATCTGTTAATGCTGTATTTTCTGGGAATTTTTAAATTCTACTCAAGAGTTGAGTTTTCTGGGTTGTATTGGGAGTTCGTAGATTCGATCGGATTGTCTAATTTTGTCTATGTGTTTTTCCGGGTAATTTTAGAATATGTTAAAAAGTTCGACCGGATATAAATACCCAATTTTTTCCCTGTCGGGAAATTTCCAAATGTTGGATTTTTCCGTGGTTTAAGAACGTTCGAAGTAGTGCAAGTAATGCGATGGACCCTCTAGAAGACAACAAACCTTAACTCGATTATGTGACCGTCTTGAACTGCCTTTTGAACCTTAGGGTTTGGGGCAGTACGGCGTGCCACATGTGAGGCGTTAGCTTGACCCTTCTACGGCTGGACCGTTGGTACTGAGGCATGAAGTGAATGTTTTTAAACATATTTCATGTATTGAGTTGTTTTGGGAAAACTTGGGTGTTTGATTGTTCGATCAGAAAGTTTAACATTTTCTATTTATCTGGAATGTGATACAATATTTGGAATCCACAAGTAGTTATGAGAGAACTGATTTGGATGTTATAAACATAGCAGTTTAGCCCCACTTGATTTGTTGCCACGGGATTTTGATGTGATCAAAAGTCCGTCGCAATCACGTTGATTACACGGATACTCGCCGGTAAACTTAATAGACAGCTACACCCCATAGCCCCGACCAAGTGACTGTAGGAGAACCCCGTCACCAAAAAGCATCCGTTCGGGTGCTCGCGGCATCGGTGTTCCGCCTTAGTGCACTTCGTCGACGGTATCGGGGGTGCGGCCGTCCACTAAAGTTTGCGACGAGCATTCGTTCTGGATGCCGGGAATCTTGTTGAATTGCCCGACTTTATATTGAAAAGAGTTTTCGATAATGAGACTAAAATGCGGGGTTTATAATTGTTAGACATGTGATGTCTAAGGAATTCAGATGGTTAGGCATGCGATGTCTAAGTAGGTTGCGGATTCCAACTGTTGTAGTTTTACACTTTCTTTTCTGTGACCGTAAGTGTAATATGTGATATCGCCGGTTTCGTTGCTATATGTCAACGACAATTGGGATGCGCATATTTACTTACGTTGATGACATGTGATGTTATGTGTTGCTGGATATGTTATATTGGATCGTCGTGTTTGAATAGCCGGGTTTTTTTTATGTGAGACGAGTGTTTTTCATTTTCATTCATGTAAAAACTTGTATGTAATATTCTTTTATTGGGGCACTTCCAGGTTGCGGAAGATGTCACCGTTGATGTATATTATTTATTTTTCCGCATTAGGATAGACCCAAGGAGGGGAGCATAAGTAACCGGGTTCTAGGGTCCAGTGGGAGACCATCTCGAGGAGTCGAGTCCGGGTCTCCTAACCCTGGAATTGGTAGGGTTGCTTGCTGCTCTCGTAGGGGTCTAGGGGTGTGGGATTGGCTATTCATCACGACCGTGGAATCCGTGTTTTATACTGGCTCGTATTAAAAACATGGACGTCCTAGTATATCCAATATTTCATATGATATTTTCTGCTGCGTTATCTGTGATGTGATCATGTGATATGTTCAGATAGATATAGTATATAGTATATATGATATATTATATAGACGTTGCTTATGTTTTACACCCGTGCTAGCCCTGCCCCGCTCTGCCGTTAGTTACCTAACCTAACGGTGCAGACGGGACATCGAGGCGAATACGGATGGCATAAGCGTACGTTATATTTATCTGTGATGTTTAGGTGGACTTAAATGATGGGACATTCATTAATGAGATTAATGAAAGAAAATAAACCTAAAAGATGTTGTGGAATCGAATTTCAAAATAAAACAGGTAGCTATAGTTCTTGCTTTGCACCGCGGTGTTCCTTGTAGAACATCCTGCACCTTATTCGATAAGGAAATGACCGAGATCCCTTCACCGGGAGTGACTCCTTTAGCAATAACTGGCAGATACTACAACCCTCGGTTTGCCATTTGATTGCTTCTATATTTTTCGCTTTGCACATCGGTATATATGATATATCCTGCACCTTATTCGATGAGGAAAGGGCCGACGATTCTTTCACCGGGAGTGACCCCTTTAGCAAAACTAGAAAGGCCTCAAAAACACTCCATTTAAAAACCATTTGATTCCGCAACGAGATCAAGTTCAAAGCGTTAAAGGTTTTCATAAAAACCATTCGCAACCCTCCGTCATTTTAGGAAGTAGAGTACTTAGTATTCGTGCTGTGTTTGTTGACCATAGTCAAGGCACAGTGTACGGTAGCTAAGTGATGTCTTCCTATACCGCATATGATGTGATTAGTTAGGACAGTCGCGTGACTTTGTTGACCTTAGTTAAGGGTCATGTGGGTGGGTCTAATTAATCACGAAATGACGGGTAGAACTTGACTAGTGCTTATGATTTGTTGACCATAGTTAAGGTCATAGTTGCTAGGGGTAAAAACCTTTATCGGGAATTTCAAGTGTTGAAATTTGCAATGAGATTGCATACCTTCTATATGATAGTTGGATCCCGATACCCACTGCGAGTAATTGTTACTCCTGGGAGAGTTTTGCACTTTACAATTAGCCGATCAAGTAGGTGTCTAGAAAAGTGTCAACGGGGTTACGCCTCTGGGAAAACGAGGTTTACTGTAATTAGGTCCGTGCGAAAGCACGGAGAACCTCCCTCAAAGTACTGACACTGGCCTGGCTGAAAGATTAGCGAACTTGTAGAGTGTAATTAATCCCGGCTAGTCTTTCCTTTTAAGGTTTGAAGGAAGATTTGATAAAAACAGTGGGAGCCATCCTGATTAGATAAAATATATAACCAATCTAATCTTGCAAGAGCGCACGCAGAGTGTTTTCTTTTCTCTCTCTCCAGGTAGCGACCATATCACGTCTTAATCAAGATAATAATATGGATGTATTGACCGAACCCGCTTGTTATACTGAGCTGGGGAACGTTGGTCCCGCTCCAACTTATAATTGTTATAAGACATAGCAGGAAATAGGGGAATACCAGGATTCCCATGCCGCCCAAACGAAGAAAGTGCATGAGATGCATCTCCTTCGGGTGTGTTCATTATAAAGAACTGTTTCTCAGTATCCTCTACGTCCTGGGTATTTGATACCAGATCAGGATCCCGCAAATGTAATCCGTTACATAGGGCTACAGAAAGGTAGAGAACTGAGTACGGGTGATAAGTTTCATGAGACAGAAAACGGGGCAAGTGTTGCAGCCATGTCTGTTGGTCACTGTCACCCTGTATTACCAGTACATTGATTCTGAACGAATGTTATTAGATATCGAACCTGATATTCAAAATCATATCAGTCTCTTTATTAATAAAGAAATGATAAAATTTTGTATTGTTGGATAATGTTTTGAACATTTCCTATTTCAAAAGTTGATCAGTTCAGGCACGTTATCTAAAAGCATTGACGTTCTAAATCAAACTATAGTTCCTAGTATACAGAACACACACAAGAAGAAGAGTTCAGAAATGAACGATTCCTTCTTGAGGTATTGTAGACTAGGTCATATCAATGTGACCCGACTAGCTTAAGTTACATTTAGATGCATATTTAAATCAGTTTGAATTTACATCTTGTGAAACTTGCCAGTCATGTCACAAAGATTAGATGACCATACCTCCGTTTACTGGAAACAGAGAAAGAGTTAGTAAACTCTTGGGACTGATACATGATGATGTATGTAAGGTCCCCTGTCTACATATGCCAAGACTGGTTCTTTGTATTTCATTACATTCTCTGATAATCTCTCAAGATTCAGACATATGTTCCTGTTGATACACAAGTCCGAACCTTTTGAGATATTCACAGAATATAAGTTAGAAATAGAGAACCAAAAACCGGGTATAAGTATTATGTCCTATGATAAGATCAGGGAGGAGAATACTTGTGCATAGAATTCCTGGATTATTCTAAAGGAGAATGAGATTCTCTCTCCGTATTACTCCTCTGAATATACCACAGCACAACGGTGTATCGGGGCGGAGCCATCACACCACATTAGATATGGTGTGCTCTATGATGAGTACTACTGAGTTACCTGTTTCTTTTAAGGGGTTGTGCACTTGAGAAGTTGCATACCTATTGAATTAGGTTCGAATCAAATCAGTACCTACCACTCCATATAAGATATGGTATGGGAAGAGCCTATCTCTTAAGAAAGTTAAGATTTGGGATTGTCCGGCCTATGTCAAAAGCAAAATCCGGACAAGATCGAGGCAAGGTCAGTTCTGTAGAACTGGAAAGGTTCCAGCTATACAAACTGCAGCTGATGATTTGACATAACCAAAGGATTCAATAGTTCCCGACGAACCTCAGCCTCTCCGTCGATCTAGCAGAGTTCCTCATCCGCTTGAGAGATACTTCGGTTTCTCGATGACAGTGGGAGCGAGGATTGCATCATGAGATGATGACCTAACTAGTTTCGAGCTGGCCATCAGGAGTGAGACTCTGTAAGAATGTCTGGATGCTTAGCGATCTGAGATGGAATCCATGTACACCAACAAAGTATGGACTTTGGTTGCGATATCTGAAGGGTTAAATCCCCATCAGGAGCAAGTATATCTTGAGAAGATTACTTGGTGTAGATGGAAAAGTTGAGACTTTCAAAGCTAGACTTGTTAAAGGTTTTCTTCATCGACCAGGCATGGATAATGATGAAACTTTTTCCAGTGCCTATGCTTAAGTCCATCCGGATCCTACTTAACATTGCTGCATACCATGACTACGATATCTGGTGGTTGGGTGCCATGACTGCTTTTCTAAATAATGATTTAGAAGAGAACGTCTATAAGTACACAGCCAGAGGGCTTCGTAAATAGTGGGAGCAGCGGAAACGTGTGCAAGTTGCTTTACAGGATAAAGCAGGCATCGCGGAGTTGGAACATCTGTTTTGATGTGGTGGTCAAAGAGTTTGACTTCATCAAAATGGTAGATGAACCTTGTATATACAAAACGGTAGTAGAGAGTAAGTTGATGATCCTCGTAGAGTACGTGGATGACATACTCTTGATAGGAAAGGAGTTTCCTATGCTACGCTCGGTCAATCTCCGCTTATCACAAGGATTCTCCATACAGGATCAAAGTGATACCTCCTAAATCCTGGGATTTGGATCTATGAGATAAATCTAAATGGATGTTAGGCTTCTCACTAGGTTTAGTGAGATAGTATCAATCGATCCTGGGGAGAATCACTGGAAAGGTTCCAGGCTGATAAGCACGACAGAATGTCAGTCGCAGGCATTGTCTTTACCCTCAGTGGAGGGACGGTATGTTGGAAGAGTTCCAAGCTATATACCGTGGCAGACTAGACGATAAAGGCTGATGACATCGCTATCAAAGATACTACCAAAGAGGCAGTTTGGGTGTATATTGGTTCATAAGATGAACTAGGTTCCTACCATTGTGTGACAATGGAAGGGTGTCTTTGGCCCATGAACCCTGGTCCCATCAGTGACCCAGACATATTCTAAGACAGTATCACCTGATCATGGAGATAGTTGATCTCCAGGGTGATCGAGGTTACGAGAGTAGACTCAGAGGACAACACAGTGGATCCACTCACAAAGGCTTTTTCCCAGAGAGAGACTTTTATGGGATGGTTGAGTATTAGATTCCGCAACCACTGCTACAGATGGCCCTAGTGCAAGTGGGAGATTGTTAGTTATATGTATGCCCTAGAGGCCATTACTGTACATAGGATGTATATTGTAGTGGATGCTGTAGGTAGGACTTTCTTGCTCGACATGATAGTATGCTATCTGGTTGCTCTTTATCTTAACATGTATACTTTCTGTCTCTCTGTTACATGTTGATAAAGCCCTTAGGATGTGTACTCGACTTCCAGGACTATGATGTAGATCATACTAGTGGGGCCTGGGTAGTCCATGAGTACATCCTTCAATGTTCCTAGTCCGGGGAATATCGAGACGGGGCATCGATATTCCAGAGTAAACTAGCGTATATCTTCTCGACCCATGTGATGGGCGATGGATGATCCCATATCCATTGGTGTTTGACATCAGAGATGGTATGCGGGTGCTCAGTGATGACTGGGTACACTGAACGGACTCGCCGAGAACTCCCAGATGGTATTATACCTCACGTCAGATGGCAGTTCTCTGGTGACACTGGTACAGCTTAGTCTGTTGACCCGAGATCGTCATAGAGTCTTGTGTGTCTCCCACTGTGCTTTGATTTCCACCCTACCACGGCTCTACTGAGTCGTGCAAACAGGTGGTTTTTGGGTACAGTCCCGATTCACATGGAGGCAATGAGCGATAGAGGGGATTCGTCTCTCCCGGTATTGGGGGTTGATGTTGCGCTATGCTCGACTGGCCATAACTGGAAATCCCTGGCCAGGGTTGCAGTGATTTACTGGTAAGAGTTATCAGTAGTTTCACGCTTGTTGTGGACCTTACGTCGGCATGACTTATCGAGCTACTGGGGTCTGACGTTTACCACCCCTAGGCAAGATATGCGACATATCAGACGAACAGACCGGACTGTACGGTAAGTGTTGCTGGTTGGATTCACAGGAGTGTGAGCGGGCTTGCTCGTTGATCTTCTGATCGCTCAATAACCGGGTGGCCGTTACGTTTAGCAGACCGCTTGCGGCTTGTGGGTGTTTGATATGATCATCACCTGCTGCCGGCGTATTGACGAGTCTTTAGAGTCCTGCACAGAGGTTTCCTAGCTCAAGCGAAACGAAATAGGAGCGCATATGAGATATGTGCGGGACCGAGAATAATACCAGTATGTGATATTGTATTCTATTCTCGCGATATGTATCATTGGACGGTTATATAGGATATAGCCGGGTTATCGAATCAAGTGTTGATTCGATACAATGATACACTTGATATTAGTCGGTTATATGCAATATGACCGAATCATTAAATCAAGTGTTGATTTAATGATTTAATGTATAATTATATATTTGATATATTACTTTACATTAACTAGTATTTGTTCACTTAAGATGGATTTTCTCACTTGATGTGCACATTGTATATATGATATAGCTTTGTGCACTAGTTTGTATCATGTTTGATGATACATGCAAACTTGGGTGAGTGTATGCTATACACCATGTTTAGGTTAATGGTTAGGGTTTTAATTTATTCACTTATACATTTTATTTACTTTTGGCAAAAATGAAATGGTGGCTAACCTTGTTCTTTGCTTAAGCTTCATGAAGCTTCTTAGCTTTATCTACCATTTTGTTTTTTCCTTAACCCTAAACCCTAGTTTAGTCTCTACACTAGTTACACTAACCCATGGTTGCTATATGATAAGATCACTTGATTTATTATTATTAATCAATTGATTTTATTATGCTTATCATATTCTTTCTTCTTCTTCTTCTTCTTCAAGAAGAAGAAACCTTGCTACTTTCAATAGTGCCATGATCAAAAGAGTGAGAAATCCAAATCCAAAGTGAACCCACTTCCTATTTCTTCGTCCTCTACCACTTGCCATGTAGTAAAGTGTGTTATCTTCACAAGTTCTATGACTAAGTGAAGATGGAGCTTGATCTTGAGTTGCCTCGACGTAGATCATCTTCGGCATCGAAGTCGACGACCTAGCCCGATCATTTCTCCGACGAAACCATCGCCAGAGTTCGGGATCCGATGATCGCAGTGGAGGGACGTCATCACGGAGCTAAAGAGGTGGAGGACCGGATCTACAAAGGTTGTACTCACTTTCACTTTCTAGTAAAGTCGTTTACTTGCATGTTTCGCCTTATCTCTAGTTAACGATCTAGTTTAGGGTTCTTTGGCACATAGAAAAATTTGATTTTGGCATGTTTGATCTGTTGTGGAACCTCATGGGTGTGCCTAGGAACCCTACAGAGCGTCCCCACAATCAAAAACCCCTCAAATGAGGGGGAATCTGACGAAGTCTGCTACATCGGCCGCATCCGTTTAAACCTTCTATACGTGGTGTCATAAATCAACTTGGTATCTTCGGAGAGGTGGACGGATTGCACCTATTAGAATCTGCCCCCAAATTCAGGCAAGACGTCTGGCTTCCCGGTTTTCGGCGGGGAACAGATTCTGGCATGCCTGGTGGAACCTTTTCCTCTTTCCACTCCACAGTTCGTGTGTCGTGTTCGCGAACGAATCGTGGTTTGATATGGTTACCATTGGGTTCGAGGTACTAAGATTTGGTGTCTTGCTCCGTGCAGAAAACAGAAGATCAATGCCTTCAACCTGCACTAACTGCAACTGCAACTCTCGCACCGTCCCGTCCGGAAAAGTGACTTACGGGCCCCAAGCGGCCTCCATCTTCACTATGCCGGTGGAACAGGTCACTCAGGCCACCACTGGATTGTTCTTCGGGACCATGCTCCCGCCAACGAGCTTCAGCGCTCCTGTACCAATACAAGAAGCTCAGAAGAAGTCGGTCTTTGATCTGCTTACAACTACTGTGGCCCCTCTCAACGGGTCATCCAGCTCCAACGCCTCAGTCTTTGATAGACTAGGCCAAAGCTCAGTTGAGCCCATGAAAAAGCCCGGGATACCGGAAAGAGTTATCCCTAAGCGGATAGCCATTCCTGCTCATGAAGTCGTCAAGGCGGCTTCTCCTACCAAACGGTCGGTCTTCACAAGGCTGACTGTTCCGGCTCCTGCTCCAGTCGAAGGCCTCAAAGCTGCTTACCTTGCCCAGAGGTTTGTCTTTGACAGGTTGGATATTACTTCTCAACGGACACCGGTTTTTAAGGGGCTCACGCCGGCGACAACCCTTCGCCAAAACAGGAGGCATGAGGAAGTCACCCCTACAGCTGAGACAATCCCAACTGCACGACACGCTCGACGTCGCCACTGGCGCCGAATAAGGAAGGCTGGGGGCAATTCCCCTTCCGGAATGACTCCACCAGCTCCCATGGTAGAAATCAATGATGTTGTTCCAACTGGGAACAACTTTAAACCGCTTAGGAGGGTTCACAAGAACTCTCCGACTGCCGTGCTGAAGAGATCTCCTCCACCTATGGAGATTACTACAGAAAAGAAGCCGGAGCAGCCCCCTCAGCGGCTGTCCTCCAAAAATTTATAAAGTTTGGCGGCAGGTCCAGGAATCGGTGATTGACCAGGACTGCTCTCGCCGATCAAAGAACCTTAAGCTCTACAAGGAGAAAACCATCCTGTCATGCCACAAAAGGCGACAGTCGTCTGGGTGCCCGCTGCAACAGCTCCCTCGACTTCAACTGCTCATAAGAGAAGGAGGCCAGAGAAAGCCCCTATGACCGCGGCGAACCGCAAAGACACTGAATCTAAACGCCCCAAGTCTGTGGGCATGATAGTGATACTGTTTATATGGCTTCCGGAAAAAAGGAAAGCCGTGCTTCCACAGGTCATCGACCGCTTACCCGATCGATAACGAAGGCTCAGGAACAACAGCAGCAGAAACTTCAGGAGATGCTGACTGCAATGGCCGCACTTACTGGGCCAAAAGAAAATCCAGAGACCTCGGAGCAGCGTCGGGAACAAGAAACTGATACCGAATTCCTCCGAAGAATGCTCGAGAGGAAAGAAAAAGAGGCTGCGGAGCAGGCAGCCAATATAAAACGAATGGCTCTTTTGTTTCAAGACATGGCTGGGATGATGTTACAGCCGGAACCTCCAGCTGAAGACCCCCCGATCATCATTGAAGACGACAGAGGAGAGACATCGAACCCTCCTCCGGCTCTCTCAGCAGCCAAAAAGGAAACTATCTCCAGGCCGCTTTGGATGACTACATTACACAGCAAATACGAGCTCACTAGGAGAATGAAGCGGCCGGCCAAATTGTTAAAACTGGGCGACCATATCCAGGCTGGTATGACCAAATAAAGTACCCGCCAGGATATACGATCCCTAAATTTCATGTATATAAAGGGACAGGGAATCCACATCAGCATGTCGCTCAATTCAGAGCCTTGTGCGGCAACACCAGGGGTGACGATAAACTTCTGCTCCGCCAGTTTGTTGGTAGCTTGTCGGAGACGGCATTCGAGTGGTATTCTGAACTTCCAAACGACTCTGTCAAGACATTTGTGGAGATGGAACTGCTGTTTACGCAGAGATTCGCGAGCGCTAGCGAGCGTACCCCGATTACCGCATTAATTAACGCCAGGGTGAAGCCAGGCGAAACTTGGGTACAATACGCAATACGGTGGCGAAATTTATGGTTAAAATGTGAGCAGCGCATCGAGGAAGCACCGGTAGTGGGCATGTTCGTGGGCACTCTGGACCCTCAGGCAACTATTTCCCAATTCATGATGTTCTTCAAGCCGACCACGTTTCAGGTCTTGATCGACAAACTGGCCCAAATAGACCAGATGGGTCATAGACCGTCTCCTCTAAAATCGGAGCCGTGGAACGAAAAGGGTAAAGGGAAGGCGACATTCGTTGCGAATACTCAACAGCAGACCAGTGCCCCAAAACTAACGGATCAACTAGAAGAAAGACGGCGATACTATAATGAGAAAATGAAGCGTCCTTATTCGTTCCCTCGGGACAAAACGAAGAGACTGTTCGAGCTGGCGGTGCGCAACAGGCTCATCAATCTGCCGAATCCAAAATGACCATTGCAACCCGGCGAGGCTAACAGTCCCAGTTATTGCCCTTACCATCAAACGGTAAGCCATCCAATTGAAGATTGCTTCGTCTTTAAGGGATGGATCGAGGACCAATACCAACAAGGCAAGTTTGCGCTGTCCGAGAATTGGAAGGTGAACCCACCACAGCCACACGCTCCCAAGAAGACAGACACACCGGGGGCATAATGCTCTTTCATAGAAGAAGATCCATGGGAGGTCGCTCTTTTAGCCAAAACTAAAAGAATGCTGAACGATCTCCAAACATGCCCGGCAATCAGGTGGAAGAATCCACTGGAACCCAAGATCATCGAAGGAATGCTAAAGCCGCGCCCAACTCTAAAAATTGGTGGTGATATTCAAAGTGCTCACACCCAGCCGTCAAAGTTTTCGAAGAAGAAGAAAAAGACCAAAAAGCCTGTGAAGCCTGGTGACAAGCGCACAGACCTGCAAAAACAGATTGACGCATTGGAAGAGTATAACCAGAAGGCGCGGACTCCAGTCACACTCCAAGAATTTCTCATTCACGTCCTTGAGGACAGAAATGATGGAGAAGACTCGTCGGATGAATCTGAAGATTACATAGCAAGTTACCATGCGATCTCTCACTCATCAATAAACGATGAAGAAGCTCCTTACACAGAGAAATTGGGGGCAGGTCCTGAGCCGGAACTTCTAGGTCCATCAGACGAAGGGATTGATGCATTCCTGAACGAAGCTTTTCTTAAAAGCAAAGCCGATCGAGAGCGTGAGATGGCCATATTCGGAAAAGCCAAACGCCGGCAACTGGACGAAAGGGTTGAAACACCCCCGCCAGACCCAAGTATATCTACCACAAATAAAAACAGGTTCAAGACGAGGAAGAGGTTCGCTAAAGCCATATCGATGGGAATGAAGTTGCCACCCTCCGAAGGAAACATTCTTGGTGAAGCGGAAATACACCCTAGCTACTGCTTATATCATCGAAAGATTGCGCACCTCACCGAAGAGTGCAACGCTTTTAAAAGATGGTGGCAGGGATATGTTGCCCACTGGCAACATTTCAAGCAAATGAAACGAAAAACTCGTCAGGAGCAAAGGAATAAGGCCGAGGAGCACAAAAAAACTGCCGGCAAATGTCATATGGTTGACTACGGGGGATCGCAAGTTCTCACCTTCAGGAGCGACTCTAACGAAGAAATGACTCTTGGCCCTCTTTTTAAAGAATGCACCTCAGGAAAAGAGAAAGAACCGAAGAGCTGTGAGAATATTCAGCTGCGCAATCGTACGCTGCCCGAAAATAATGTCACGCCCCGCTTCCCAGTATACGGCGAAGTGGACGCGATGAGGCCCGCTATGTATATACTCAGAAGTATATACGCTAAGCGTAACTAAGCAATATAAAGTAAATCACAAGAGACGAATGATGTAGAAATAACAGCAACTTTTATTAATAACATTCTTTGTACAATGCATGAAAAGAAAATACAACTGAAATGAAAAGCGATGCCTAAACAGTGGCATAACAGGAAATGAAAATACTTAAAAGAACAAGGTACAATATCTAGAGCTCGGGATCTTCGTTAAACTGCTCCAAGTCCTCGCCGGTGGGCTCGATCTCAGCTTGGTCCAACGCACCTGACGACATTCAAAGAAGAAAGAAATAGAATGTCGTCAGCGAACAGGTCGCTCGGTAAGTCCCAAAGAATAAGAAGAAATAGACAGAGAGTAAGCTTTTAATATTATATTGTATTATTGAAATGTTATATTAACGATGTTGTTTGTAGCTTGGTACAGAAGAATGCCAGTGTATACGAGAGGGGTCTCTATATGCTAGAGACCAGGGCAAACGGAAATAGAGTACAAGGCTCCCTTATACAACCCGGAACAACTGCAACTGGATTCAGGTTAGGTGTCTTAAATCTGACCGTCTCGTGCCACCTTTAACACCTTCCGTACCAATCTACCCCTTAAACCCCGTAGTGTTTTAGCAGTAATGTGGTATTGATATATGTAAGTTGAGTGACTGACCAAAACCATGATATCAGTAAACATGTTACAACTGTGTAATCAGGTAAATGGAATATCAGGATAATGGATGAATATCCATGGTTTGATTCAGTCAAAATGAATATATTGTTAACTGGGTTCATGGATTCATGTATTCAAAGTGTGGTGGAATATAAAAGAATATAGATTGACTTGAATCATATTCGAGTCAGAAATAGTCAGACTCTAACCCGAGTCAGACTAAAAGAAGAGAATTTGAAGTTCAATATTAGCTAGGGGTCTTATTGTAATTTTTAAAACTTGAGGGGGTTTTATGTAAAAAGTACTTTTGTATAGTTTTCAAAATACACCTCAAGTATTTAGTAATCGTCTTTATTGTTATAATGAATGTGAATTTTATTTGTGTTATTCTAGTGAATATATCCTAATAAAAGTATTAATTGTTTTATCTGAAATTCATGGTATTTTAGTGTAACTTTTAATCTTGTAATTTTTTTAGAAAAATGTGGAAACTTATATTATGATAAAATAGGATTTTAAATGATGATTATATATATATATATATATTAACACATGAATAATTTTAAATAAATATTTTATTTTCAAAATCTCATTTTCCTTAAATGTCGTATTTTAACCCTTCGAGACCGAATGCTCCTTACGGAGGTCTGAATCTCGCACTACTAGCCTGCGGGTGCACGATGAACCGTATTATCCCTAATAGATTCCCCAAAAGTGGGTTGTAGCGGCACTTTGCTTAGGTTTATAAATACTTTTCATTTGGGAAAACGGTTTTATAAATATGGGGTATTTATTTGCAAAATAGTACAGTTTTCCGTATTTTAGTTATTAAGGTTTCCTAAGCCAACTAGCCTACTTCTAAGTCTAAACGATGAGTCATTAGAAGTCTCAAATCGCCTCTTCACCGTCAATTGCGGCCAGGTAAGTGCCAGGTAAGTGGGAAGGAACTACAGTCGTGGGCCTAATTAAAAACCACTAGCCTTAGACACACTTGCCTAGGCACCACAAGACAGTTTAGATAAACGATCAATATCCATGACCAATCGTGTTTTCATTTTATTAAAAGATTTTATCTAGAAAAGTTTACAACTTAAAGCTTTAAATAAAGATTAGGGTATTTTAGTGAAAAGTCCTGTAATTTCGTATTCTGTATTTTGATATTTATCAATTAGGGTTATATTGAGTGTGTGTAGGGGTAGGTCATTACCCCGTGACTTATTTTAAGTTTTGGTGAAGTTTAAAGGTAAAATATGACAAGTTAAAGTTGAAGGTATTAAAGTGCAAGAATACAGTATTTAGAAACGTTATCATTTAATGTGTGAAATTTCATTCAAATTGGGTTCTATAAGTTTAGTAATCAAGATAAACCTATTTAGGAGTGAGGGAATTAATTAAACTAAGAAAAATGAACTTCATGGTATTTTTATGAAAAGAATACGGTTTTGCAAAGAAGTTATCATTTTATGTGAAAAAGTTTGATTAAATTGGTTTATGGGTGATTAATAGTCAACAAGCATATGGGTAGATAATATGCATTAGGTGACAAGTGGAAATTTAGAGAAAAACCGAATCGGAAATCGATTTGTCCGATTTCCGTCGGGTTCCAAAAAGTCGTATTTTTATCTTAAAGAAAAGAGAGATAGAAGGAGGTGGGACTTACGATTTGGACAAGCTAAGGAAGCTAGAGGTCGTGGTGGTTGTCGATTCGTTGAAAACGTCGCGAAGGTCCTGATCCGGTCGCCGGAATCCGTCGTCGATTTCGGCAGCGCTTCGCTTCTCGCTCTTCGTACCGAGTTCTCGAGAATTTAGGAGAGTGGACTTAGAGTTGTGAAGGGAAAAGGTAGAGGATAGGGGTCTTTATATAGGGCTAGGCTAGGGTTAGGGTTTGGATTAAAAAATATTTAAAAAAATATTAAAAACATTAAAAATTCATTAAAAATCATTAAACCTAGGAGTAAAAGGGATTTATTGGCCAAATCAAAACCGATCCAGATATAAGAAGTGTGCAAGAGGGTTGACCAAGTCAAGAGCCAACTTTTCTCAGTTGGTGACTCGGCCATCCGGCCAAGTCCGGCCGGCGGCGCCGGACCGAGTCGGCCGAGTCGCCAGCCGGCGGCGCCGAGTCGGGCCGAGTCAAGGGTCCAATGGCCGGGGGTTTTCCTGAGGAACAACTTGGTATTTTTACTTTTTGTTGTTCAGTACATATTTTGGGAGTTATGGCCTTTTTACCGTTGACTTCCAAAAAAAATAAAACAAAATAAATACAAAAATAATGTGGGGCATGGGATTTGAACTCCGGTGGCTTGGTTCAGCAATGCAAGGTATTACCAATGAGCTACAAGCTCCTTCTTGTAATTATTGAAAAAAAGTAGATACTTAAAATGATATCAGCAGTATTAAATGTCAAAGTACACTTTAAATTTTAAAACAATTTAATGTACGCTAAAAAATGAAATTCTTTAAACACAAAATAATTAAATATATATATCTTGTGCTCAGAGTAAAATACTTCTTTGTGGATTATAAAATATTATTTGAAAAAATTTTGTATAAGAAAAGGTGTATAAGAAAATTAGGGTTGTTACAAATAATCTCGGACTCACGAATAGTGGGTCGAATAGAAAAGATAAGGGAAAAGAAAAGGTCCCTGAGGATATCATCCTTGATGACCAAGCCATTGAAGAGCTGACAGCCAAGGACCCGCCAAAGAAAAGTAAGGTTGACTACAACATTCTGGCATACTTGAGAAAGCTACCTTCGAAGCTAAGCATTTTCGACGCCTTTCTGCTATCTAAAGAGGCGAGAGATTCATTGATCAAGGCACTACAAGAGCCAGAGCAATTCCAAGCTTTTCTCGCCGAAGAAAAGATGAAGGACGAGCTGGAAGAAGTGCACACAGCCGATATCACCTTCGGCGATGAAGACTTCCTCCTCGGAACGTGTGAGCATAACCGTCCCCTTTATGTCTCCGGATACTGTCATGACATCAAGATAGGCAAAATCCTGGTTGACAATGGGTCTTCCGTCAATCTCCTCAACGTGAGAGTGTTGAAGGAAATCTGCATGAGCGTTCAGTACCTCGCTCGTGATAAAATCACCATCTCCGGATTTGACTCCTAGTCATCATGGATGCTTGGATCTGTAATATTGACACTACGCTTTGGGCTGCTTGTCACGGACGTTAAGTTTCATGTCATTGACGCCAAAACATGCTACAATGCTTTGCTTGGCAGGCCTTGGTTACACGAGTACAACATTATCCCTTCTACACAACATCAGTGTATGAAGTATTTTAAGGATGGTCTCGAGTATACCGTAACAGGAGAGCTGAACCCATTCTCCGTGAACGAAGTCCGAAAATACGAGGATGCAAAATACTTTTTACCAGATTTTGAGGACACGGAAAGATGTCACAAACCGAAGAACAAAGCCATCACTACTATTCCGGTCTTCGGGAGTGATACCGAGGAGGAAAAAGAAATAGTTTATTCAGGTCCGGCCCAGTGCAACAAGCTGGGACCGTCCACTCCTATGTTGATCTTCGGCAGCGACTCGGAAGATAAGGTCAATGCCGTATTCTCTGCCCGGCCATCAATACAAGCCTTCGCTGATGAAGATCAAAGTTTGCAAGTTGTCATGGTTCCCCGGGAGCATTACAAAGATCTCGACGCACTTGAAACTTATAGTGTGCAAGAACTGCAAACATTCTACGTCCCTTTCAGGCGAAGAGATGAAAAGGAGATCCTATTCTACCGATCCGGGGAAACCAAAGTGGAGAAAGAAATCTGGCATGGCGCCGATTCTACGCTCGACAAGCTCCGGCCCATCCGTCTGCCTAGATATTACACGGAAGGCTTGAAAAGGCTATTGAAGCGCCAAAGGGTACCCTTCAGACAGACTACTCGACAAGCTCGATTCTACAACAGGATTTGGGACGTCCCCGGAACTCAGCAAAAGTTGCCCAATGGGAAAATGAAAACGGTTGGGCTTGGATATGTCCAATCCAAGGAACGGGAACGAGTCCATGGCAGCTACGCCATACATGACTTCGATGAAGAAGGAGACACTCTGTTAGAAGATGCTGACCCTGTATCAAAATGAGATCCTACCATCAAAATTCTGAGTCCGTCGTTTGAAGAACGGATGGATAAATTGATCAGGGAAGCGGGTCAAAAGGTCCGGGATGACCATAACCGCGAGATGGCCATTTACGAGAAAGCCAGGACGCGGCGCCTCCTTCAACAGGCCGCGGGGAATGACAATGCTCCTCGTCGTCAACCTGTCATACAAAAGGCCCGACGCAGAGGCAAAAATAAATCAAAGAGCAAGAAAGGCGTTTAACAGCAGCCCAGCGGGTCTAAGAAGCCACGCGAGCAAGAGTCGAGCTGTCGGGATCCGTCCCTTATAAAGAAGATGGGCCGGGAATATTCTTTTCCCCAAGATAAGACAAAGAAGATATTCAATCTCATCGTAAAGTATCAGATGATGACACTCCCGGAGTCCAAGTATCCCGAGCAAGCGAACGAGGTCTCTCACCCAGACTATTGCTCCTATCACCAAGCAATAGGGCATCCTCTCGAAGATTGCTTCACCTTCAAGAACTGGGTTGAAGACCAATATCAACAAGGCAGGTTCGCTCTATCCAGCAGCTGGAAGGTAAGCCCGCCACAGAAGCATGAACCAAAAACGGCGTGAGAATAGAACCAGATCAACATCGATCTTGGAAACGATTTCGTACCTGCCACGTGATAACACTGTCAGAAGAAGAGCCTGAGAATACGGATGACCTCCCCTAGTGCTTCAAAAACAATGATGACGAAGTAATCTCAGAGTTTCCACCGGCGCCAAAAGAGCTAGAAGATGGAATACATACTACCGCAGATAACCTCAAGAAAATTGATTTGGGGACGGCAAGTGACCCGCGGCCGATGTTCGGCAGTGAGCTGCTGTCTGAAGAAAGGGTGGCTACGCTAAAGGACGTGCTCATGCAGCATAAAGATTGCTTCGCGTGGAGCTATTCCAAGATGCCAGGACTAGATCCAGAGATTGTTGTCCATAAATTGGCAATATCCCCGGACGTCAAGCCAATCAAACAAGCACCGAGGAGAATGAGGCTCGAGCTTGAGATGAGCATCAACGCCAAGGTCAAGAAGCTAATCGACTCTGGCTTCATCCAAGAGGTCCAGTATCCTGACTGGATCGCCAACATCGTCCCGGTGATGAAGAAAAATAGGACAGTGCGCATCTGCGTGGATTTTCGGGATCTCAATAAAGCTTGCTCGAAGGACGATTTTCCTGTACCGGTCACTGAGCTGATGATAGATAATACGTCCACTCACGAAGTTTTTTCCTCCATGGACGGCTCATCAGGATACAATCAGATAAAGATGCATCCCGAGGATCAGAAGCATACCGCTTTCCGGACCCCTTTGGGCATATTCTGCTACAAAGTGATGCCTTTCGGTTTAAAGAACGCAGGCGCCACCTATCAGAGGACCATGACGAAGATTTTCGATGACCTCATACATGAAATCGTCGAATACTATATTGACGACCATGTGGTGAAAAGCAAATCGCACGAAGAGCATTGGGAGCATCAAAAATAGTGTTCCAACGTCTTCGGAAATACAACTTGAAGATGAACCCTCTGAAATGCGCGTTCGGAGTCTCTTCGGGCAAGTTCCTGGGATTCATCGTCCGGCACCGAGGCATCGAGATAGATCAGTCAAAGATCAAGGCGATTATGGAAATGCCTCCGCTAAGGACTCTCAAACTGCGGTCTCTCCAAGGGAAGCTCGCGTATATCCGGCGATTTATAGCCAATCTCTCAGGCAAGTGTCGCCCCTACAGTCACTTAATGAAGAAGGGAACCCCATTTGTCTGGGATCACAAATGTCAAAGCGCACTGGAGGAAATCAGGCAATACCTACAGAATCCCCCAGTACTGGCCGCTCCCGTTAAAGGAAAACCTCTCGTCCTGTACACAACAGCCCTCGAAGGTTCTTTAGGCGCGCTGTGGGCACAAGATAACGACCAAGGAAAAGAAAGAGCTCTCTACTATCTGAGTCGAGTTCTACTGGGGGCAGAAAGCAACTATTCCCCCATCGAAAAACACTTCCTGGCGTTGATCTTCGCGATAACGAAGCTCAGACACTATGCATTGGCACATGAGGTCCATCTCATATCAAAGATAGATCCTCTCAAGTATTTGATGGCAAAGGCCATATTGACGGGCCGGCTCGCTAAATGGGCCCTGCTCTTAATGGAGTTCTCGATAACTTATCGGCCTCTTAAGGCAGTGAAAGGCCAAGCCATCGCCGACTTCCTCGCTGAGCATCCGATACCTGCCGACTCTCTCTCTTGAACTGCGAATTGCCAGACGAACACGCGTTTGACACAATCGACGAGAAAAGAAGAGAGAATGATACCCGGTGGGAACTCTATTTTGACGGAGCATCTTCCATGAAGAAGCACAAACAAAGCATCCCTATAATCAAATCAGGGGTAGGCCTCATCTTCGTGACTCCACAAGGAGGGATAATGCGCTTTGCCTTCTCCTTAACGGAGCCGAGGACAAACAATGAAGCTGGATATGAAGGTTTGATAGCAGGTCTCGAGATCACTATCGACATGGGAATTGAAAATCTTCTAATATACGGAGACTCCCAACTGGTCGTTAGTCAAGTAAACGGCGACTATCAAACGTGCAAGCCAGAGTTGGTGAAGTACGGTGAGAAAGTACAGCAACTGCCGACTCAAATTCCTTCCTACACCTTGGAAAGTATATCACGTGCGGAAAATAATAAGGCGGATGGATTAGCCAAGCTCGCCAAAGAACTGGCTGACGAGAACCTCGATGACGTAAGGATCGTTGTGCAGAGCCGTCGGGTTCTTGCACCGGCGGAAATATCTCCAGAGTCGTCCGAAGAAAAGGGAGCGACCGAGCAAATAGCTCTGCAAATAAAAGACTAGGAAAAGGCTGAGGATTGGAGAGAAGTCTTTATAGATTACTTCAAATCCCGTCGAACACCCGAAGATGCATCCTCAAGGCATCAGCTCATGAAACGAGCTCTGTCTTTCGCCTTTGTTAATGATACTCTGTACAAGAGATCATTTGATTCTCTATGGCTAAGATGCCTAGGACCTGAAGAGGCAAAAAGAGTCGTCCAAGAAACTCATGACGGACTCTGCGGTTCTCACCAAGCCGGGCCGAAGATGAAGTTGAAGATCAAAAGGATGGGCTACTATTGGCCCATGATGATTCAGGACTGTCTCGAGTATGCGAAGCAATTCCACTCGTGCCAGATCCATGGGGACTTTATCCACTAGCATCCGAATCCACTACATCCGACAGTGGCTAGCTGGCCGTTCGAAATGTGGGGAACTGACATAATCGGCCCCGTCAAACCAGCATCGTCCAGAGGACATCTATTCATTTTGGAGACAACTGATTACTTCTCCAAATGGGCAGAAGCAGTACCGCTGAGGGAAGTAAAGACGGAGAATATCCTTCATTTTTTCAAAACATATCTCATTTATCGGTTTGGAACTCCGCGACGGATCATCTCCGATAACGGGCCAGCCTACAGAAGCCACAAGATCAGTCGCTTCGCACAACAGCATAACATAGACTAGAGATACTCTTCAGTCTATAATCCTCGAGCTAACGGTCTAGCTGAGGCTTTCAACAAGACCTTGACGAAGATCGTGAAAAAGACGGTGTCTTGAAATAAGAAGGACTGGCACGAGAGACTGCATGAAGCTCTCTGGGCGTATCAGACTGCGTTCAAAACGGCCACGAACACAACACCGTACGCATTGGTATTCGGCACAGAAACAGTACTCCCCCTCGAGATAGAGTTACCCTCTCTGCGAATGGTAGTTCACTACGAGCTAACAGACGAAGAAAATACTCACCTTCGACTTGAGGAGCTCGATGCCCTTGATGAAACCCGGCTCATGGCGCAGCAAAATCTGGAGGCCTATAAAGCAAAGATGACGCGCTCATATGAAAAATTGACTAGGCCGAGAACGTTCCACCAAGGCGAACTCGTGCTGGTAGTTAAAAGACCTATGATCCCCAATCGTGCCAAGCGGGGGAAATTCGAGCCGAACTATGAAGGCCCGTATATCATAGACAAAGTCTACCAGGGTGGAGCATATCTACTCATGAAAATGCATGGTGAAAGACCTTTCAGGCCAATAAACGGTCGCTTCTTAAAAAAATACTACGCCTGATGAGTCATGGCCTAGGTCAACGATAGATGACGACGCCTATGTCCACTCGCTATCTTTCTAAGCCTAAACTCTGTAAGTAGTAGCCGGCTTCCTAATGTCGGACCGAAACGTCCTTAAACTAACAACGGACCAATACGTCCTTAAACTAACGACGGACCGAAACGTCCTTAAACTAACAATGGACCACTATGTTCTAAAACTGGCTGTTGACCGAGACGTCGATAAACTACTGTGGACCGCAGCATCCTAAGGCTGACACAAAAAAATATAAAATATAAAAAGAAAAAAGAAAACGGTATGTCCATAAGCAAAATGGGCACGGATGAAAACCCGAAAGGGCTCCATGAGTAAAAACAGCAGGGCTACCGGCGAGTTTTGTGAAAACCCGAAAAGGCGCAATCTCGTGAAAAGACCCTTGTAAGGTCCTCTCGACCTTGTGAGGAGAAACCACCTGCGTGAGATCCTTACGACTCACAAGAGAGCAACACACTTAGGGATCCCCACGATTCCTAAGGAGAAATTACACTTGCGAGATCCTTACGACTCGTAAGGAGAACCCTCTTATGAGACCCTCACGGCTCATAAGATTCAAAAGTCTTAAGTTACAGGGATCTGAACCTGTTCTTAAGCCATCACAACCTCCAATACTTCCCTACAAGCGACTCAATGTTGACCCTTGAATACAATCCACGGGCGCGAATAAACATTTCCCTAACAAAGTCCCATCCATGACGAGGGATATGTCTACACGGTGAACAACCCTTGTAAGCCCTCTCGACTTATAAGGAGAAAGCACTCTTGTAAGATCCTTACGACTTATAAGAGATCATACACTTAGGAATCCTCACGATTCCTAGGGAGAAAATGCACCTACGAGATTGTTTCCTGATTTAAAATCAGGAAAGCTTCTGGGAAAAGCTTCAAAAAGGGGTCACGTGTTGGCACGTGACGCCTAAAAGGCATCATCAAGTCAAGTGCAGTTTCCTGACTACGCTGAAGAAAATGGGCTTCAGAAAGAGTCACGTGCTCCCACGTGACCAGGGTCACATGGCGACACGTGACATTTAAACGCAAGCGTCAAAAGCACACAAGTTCTCTGATCAAGTCAAGAAAAGGCTTCAGAAGAGGTCACGTGTCCCCACGTGACCAGGGTCACGTGTTGGCACGTGACGTTCAAGACAGCAGACTCGTTCTCCAGAAGAACCGAAGACAGAGAGTTCAAACAAGGGTCACGTGCTCACACGTGACCAGGGGTCACGTGGTAGCACGTGACGCTTAGGCAGCGATCAGAAGACAGAGCGCAAAAGAAAGGAAAAGGCTCATTCCAAAGGGGGTCACGTGCCCACACGTGACCATGGGTCACGTGGTCACACGTGATCAGCTTTCAAAGCCCATTTTGTCAAACAGAATTAAATTCTGAAGGAGAATCAAATCTTTCCAAAGGAAAGCGGCTATCTGGAACCGATCGAATTAAAGATTCAGAGGTGATGAAATATCATCTATCTATGGGAAAATCTCGGGTTTGGAAAGATTTCCCCTTTAAATCTAACCAAAATAACAAGGGAGAATCTCTGGATTTAAAATCCAATAGTGAATAAAATTCACCTAATAATCCAAAGGTCCAAAATGAATGATGAATGCAAATCAAATCTCAATGAAGATTCGTCAAAAAACTGATTGATTCGGCTGCTTCTCCTATAAATAGGAGCCAAGAGACATACATACATATAGATGCGCAGAGAAGAAAAAAAAAGGAGAAGAGCTTTGATACTTTGAAAAAACTCGGATCTTCTGCGAAAAACCCTAGGTAAGAAAGGGAAGGCCTTTTGAAAGAAAGAGAATTTAATTCTCAACAGAGTTTAACTCTGATAATGCGAAAACAGAAGAACATATTTCTTCTCTCTTTGATGGAGGATCTGCAAAGTGCACATCTCCCCTTAAGGTTGAGAATTTAATTCTCAATGGGTTGAGATCCTGCCATGCAGATCCAAAACACGGAGAAGGAATGCAAGCACGAGAATTTAATTCTCACAGAACTATAGGAATTTAATTCCTTTAAAATAAAAGGAGGGCTTGACCCTATATTATGGGAATTTAATTCCTCCAGAACAAAAAAGAAACAGGGTTTAACCCTAATTAAGAACCTAGTTCTGTTGAAACAGCAGGAATTTAATTCCCTTAATCATACAGAGGATGGAAGTTTAAACTCCTTAAAAACTTTTATTAGGGTTTAACCCTATTCAGCCCTTCACGTATATGAGGAATTTAATTCCTACAGAAAATTCAGAGTTAAACTCTATTCCAGAAAACAAAGTCTTCGAAAGGAAGTAGGAATTTAATTCCTCTAAAATTTATAGTTCGAGGAATTTAATTCCTAAAAGAAGATTAACAAAGCCTCTAAACAAAATACCTAGAGGCAGGGTCACGTGTCATCACGTGACCCCTCCCAAGAGAGCTACAGAAAACCCCTTTGAGGCAGCACCCCACGTGACCCACGTGACCCTCAGCAGAAGCTCTAATCCATAGGCATTTGAATGCCCATCACGTGATGGCACGTGATGCTCTGGAAGACGCGATAATCTCAGCAGAACAAAGGAAGGGAGGGCGCTCTCACGTGCTGCCACGTGACCCCTCTTACCTTAGTGTTTAAACACTAAACTAAAACTCTCGAACCTAGTGTTAAAACACTGTTGGGCCTTAGTGTTCAACACTAATTAAAAAGCTTTATTTGCAGTGTTCAACACTGATTACCTTAGTGTTTAAACACTAATCTGAGATCTTCATTTGCAGTGTTCAACACTGATTACCTTAGTGTTTAACACTAACCTGAAAAAACATTGTTGCTGGTGTTCAACACCAAATATTCTCTTAGTGTTAAACACTAACTTGTCAACCCCATTCCCAGTGTTCAACACTGACTGCTCTGTAGTGTTTAACACTAGACTTTGGCCCAATTGGCTTAAATGGATGGAGGCAAAGCCTCTCCTGGTTGGACTTCGCCCAAGATGGCCATAAGTCCTCAATTTGTGATTAATTGGTCCAATGGACTCATAACATAATTAATTCGTCTTGACCCCAAATTGGGCCAAGGGTTATTTAATCCACTCCGGTTCTAGGGTACATCTCTTCACTCCTTTGATACTTGGCATTGTAATCCCTCAATGCCGTCAAAGAGGTGACGGGTCCCGACGACCACACATTGATATGGACTGTGGGGTCCTTAAACTCATGTCTAATGCAAATTCCTGGTTACGTGGAACGCGGATAATGTCACTCTTTGACCCCGTGGAAAACGTCCAGAGCGGAGCCTGGTCCTCGCCAAGCACGGCAGTGAACCCGTGTGAAGCATCCAGAGCACAACGGACTGTGGGGTCCTTAAACTCATGGACTACGACGTCCTTAACCTTGACCGAGATGTCTTAAAACTAACAATGGACTGTGGGGTCCTTAAACCCATGGACTACGACGTCCTTAACCTTGACCGAGATGTCTTAAAACTAACAATGGACCGCAATGTCCTTAAACTACCCACGGACCGCAATGTCCTTAAACTACCCATGGACCGTAATGTCCTTAAACTAGGACAATAGAGCCCCACATGCTCTTTTGTCGGATCTAAACGGTCCCGTTTAAGTTGATCTTAGCCTCAAAGATGGCTAACGTATCCTTAAACCTTCAAAACAAAGTGGACTATAAATCCCCCCAATTGACTCCGGCTTGAGGGTACATCCTTGAACTCCTCTGACATCCGTCGTTGTAATCCTTCAACGTCGTCAGAGAGGTGACGGGTCCCGACGGCCACACATTCATGGACCACTATGTCCCTAAACTGGAACATTAGAGTCCAAACGCTCTTTTGTCGGATCTAAACGATCCCGTTAAGTTGATCTTAGTCACAAAGTTAGACTAACGTATCCTTAACAAACGTTTGAGTTGATCTTAGCCTCGAGTAGGGCTGACGTATCCTCAAACCAAAACCCCCCCCCCAAACCCAAATCTAAGATAATACGGATTTGGACTAGTCCACGCCCTACGGGCGACGACGTAACTCAGTCTCCGTAAACGATCCACGGGCAACGAAATACAAAACAGACACCCACGACACGAAGTGACCATCTGGAGAAGGAGAAAGTTGTTACCGCAATGCGGTAGCGTAATTAACTGCAGGGGCTTGCGCCTGCAGGGAAGAGCGTCCCCACAATCAAAAACCCCTCAAACGAGGGGGAATCTGACGAAGTCTGCTACATCGGACGCATCCGTCTAAACCTTCGATACGTGGTGCCATAAATCAACTTGGCATCTTCGGAGAGGTGGATGGATAGCACCTATTAGCATCTGCCCCGAATCTCAGGCAAGACGCGGTGTCGCACCGTCTTTCGGAGGGGAACAGATTCTGGCACGCCCGGTGGGACCTTTTCCTCTTTCCACTCCACACTTCGTGTGTCGTGACTCGCGAACCAATCGCGGTTCGCTAATGGTTGCCCTCGGGTTTCAAGATACTAAGAATTGGCGTCTGGCTTATTGCAGAAAGAAAAGGATCGATGGCTTCTACTTCCGTGAAAGTGTCCAACTGCTCAGACTGCAATTGCAACCAACGCTCTGCCTCGCCAGGAGGTATAGCCTACGGACCCCAAGCTGCCTCGCTATTCACAATGCCCGTGGAACAGGTCACTCGCGCCACCACAGGATTGTTCTTTGGGACCATGGTCCCGCCGACAAACTTTGCCGCTCCAGTGCTGACAACGGAGGCTCTCAAGAAGTCGGTCTTTGATCGTCTTACCCCTGCCACGGCTCCTCTCAACGAGTCGCCCAACGTCAACGCCTCGGTCTTCTCTAGACTGGGCCAGAAATCCTGCAGACCCATCGTGGGACCTACAATCTCAGAGAAGGTTGCTTCTAAGAAAGTGGCCGCTCCTGTCCCAGAAGTCGTCAAGGCAGCCTCTCCGGCCAAAAGGTCGGTCTTTACAAGATTAACGGCTTCAGCTCCCGCTCCTACTACCCAAAGGACATCGGTCTTTGACAGGCTAATACCAACTGCGACCCCACGCCCAGACAGAGGGCAAAACGAAACCGTTCTTACCGCTGACCCTACACCGTCCGCTCGACACGCTCGACGTCGCCATTGGCGCCGAGTGAGGAAGGCTGGGGGCAACTCCCCATCTGGGTTGACTCCATCAGTCCCGGTGGCAGAAATTAATGCTGCTGTTCCAACTGGAAACAGCTTCGAAATGCTAAATAAAGTGCGAAGAAATTCTCCTACTGCAGTACTGAAGAGGTCTCCTCCCCCGTTAAAGAAGGTTCTGGAAATGGAGTCAGAACGGCCCCAATCTCCTCAACGGCTATCTTCCAAAATCTATAAGGTTTGGCGGCAGGCACGGGACTCGATCATCGATCCGAACTTCTCCCGCCGACACAAAAAGCTGAAAACCCAACCGGAAGCTGGTCACCAGGCCAAACCCCAGAAGGCTGTGGAACAATTGACTCATAAAAGAAGGAGGCCGGAGAAGACCCCACGGCACGCAACGACGGCTAAAAGCACTGAGCCCAGACACCCTAAGTCTGGGGGCATGGTGGTGCACACTGTTTACATGGCCTTTGGAAAAGAGGAAAGCCGCACTTCTACGGGCCACCGACCGTTAACCCGATCCGTGACGAAAGCCCAAGAACAGCAACAGAAGCTGCAAGAAATGATGAATGCTATGGCCGCGCTCACCGGGCCAAAAGAAAACCCAGAAACGTCCTCAGACGCACGCCGAGAGGAAGAAACCGATGCTGAATTCCTTCGCCGGACACTGGAGAAAAGGGACAAAGAGGCTGCTGAACAAGCGGCCAACATACAACGGATGGGCCTTCTCTTCCAAGATGTGATAGGAATGATGATCCAGCAGGACTTACCCGCCGAGGATCCCCCGATCGTTCTTGAAGACGACCGAGGAGAAACGTCAAATCCACCACCAGCCCTCTCAACGGCCAAGGAGGATGCAATCTCTAAGGCTGACTTGGCTGACTACATAGCCCAGCAAATCCGGGTTCACCACGCGACTGAGGCAGCTGGTCAAGTCGTGAAAACGGGGCGGCCGTATCCGAGCTGGTACGACCAAATCAAATACCCGCAAGGCTATACGATACCAAAATTCTACGTGTATAAGGGGACCGGCAATCCCCATCAACATGTCGCCCAGTTTCGGGCCCTCTGCGGTAACACCGGCGGTGATGATAAGTTGTTGCTCCGCCAATTTGTGGGCAGCTTATCAGAAACAGCGTTCGAATGGTACTCGGAACTCCCGAACGATTCCATCAAAACGTTCGCTGAAATGGAGTTGTTGTTCACTCAGCGATTTGCAAGTGCCAGCGAACGCACTCCAATAACTGCACTTATTAACGCCAGGGTAAAACCGGGCGAAACCTGGGTCCAGTACGCTATACGCTGGCGGAACTTGTGGTCGAGATGTGAGCAACGCATTGAGGAAGCACCTGCGGTGGGCATGTTCGTGGGAACTTTAGACCCCCACGCAACTATTTCCCAGTTTATGATGTTCTTTAAGCCAACCACATTCCAGGCCCTGATCGACAAGTTGGCTCAGATGGACCAGATGGGTCATAGACCGCCTACACCGAAGTCGGAACCTCGGAATGACAAGGGTAAAGGAAGGGCAACATTTGTCGCAAATGCCCAAGAGCAACCTAACGCCCCGAAACCGACAGATCAACTGGAGGAAAGACGTCGGTATTATAATGAGAAGATGAAGCGTCCCTACTCGTTCCCACGGGACAAGACGAAACGGCTATTCGAGCTAGCAATACGCAACAGACTTATAAACCTGCCAAATCCAAGGCGACCGCCGCAACCCACCGAGGTGAATAACCCTAACTATTGCCCTTACCATCAAACGGTAGGCCATCCGATTGAAGATTGCTTCGTCTTCAAAGGATGGATTGAAGACCAATACCTCCAGGGGAAGTTTGTACTGTCCGAAAAGTGGAAGGTGAACCCACCACAGCCGCATGCTCCGAGGAAAGCGGATACACCGGGGGCAACATGTTCTTTTATTGAAGAAGCTCCATGGGAGGTCGTGCTATCAACTAAAACCAAAAGAATGCTGAGAGACCTTCATGCGTGCCCTGCGATCGAATGGAAGGACCCTCTTGAACCTCAAATTATCAAAGGAATGTTGAAGCCCCGCCCAACTACGAGGACTCGCGATAATGGCCCAAATACTCACGCCCAATCGTCAAAATCTTCGAAGAAAAAGAAGAAGAAATCCAAGAAGTCCGTGAAGCCTGGAAAAGAGCACACGAACTTGCAGAAGCAAATCGACGCCCTGGAAGAGTACAATCAAAAGGCGCGAACTCCTGTCACACTGCAAGAGTTCCTCAACCACATCTTTCAAGAGGAAGATGATGGAGAAAGCTCGTCGGACGAATCCGAAGGATATGTGGCGAGTTGTAACGTAATCTCCCACTCGTTTACCGATGATGGGAAAACTCCTGGCATTGAAAAGCTGGAGACAGAGCCTGTACCAGAGCGTGCATGGCCAACAGATGAAATGATCGACGCTTTTCTAGACGAGATTCGTCTAAAATGTAAGGCGGACCAGGAGCGTGAGATGGCCACATCGGAAGGAGCCAAATGCGGGCAGCCGAACGAAAGAGTTGAACTACCTCTGCCAGAGCAAAAGGCATCCGAAGTAGACAAGAAGATATTCAAGACGAGGAAAAGGTTTGCCAAAGCCATGTCAATGGGAATGAAGCTACCACCCTCGGAAGAAAACACATACGATGGGGTGGAGAGGCACCCTGACTATTGCACATATCATCGGAGAATATCACATCCCACGGAGGAGTGCGACGCCTTTAAGATATGGTGGCAAGGATATGTCGCTCGTCGGCAACATGTTAAGCGCATGAAACGCAAAAGCCGTCGGGAGCGAAGAAGTACCGTCGATGGGCACAACAGAACGACTGGCAACTGTTACATGGTTAACGTCAGGGGGTCACAAGTTCTCACCTTCGGGAGCGACTCTGACGAAGAAATGGCTCTGGGCCCTCTCTTCAAAGAATCCGTTTTAGGGAAAGAGGAGGAATCGGAGATCTGCGAGAACATTCAGCTGCGCAATCGCACACTCCCAGAAAAGAATCTCGGGCCCGGGAATAGAAAAGATAAGGGAAAGGAAAAAGTCACTGAAGATATCACTTTAGATGACCAAGCCACGAGAGAGCTGGCTGCCAAAGACCCTCCTAGGAAGAGTAAAGTGGACTATAACATCCTCGCGCACCTAAGGAAACTACCTTCTCAGCTTAGCATTCTCGATGCCCTCCTATTATCGAAAGAAGCGCGAGACTCGCTAATTAAGGCGTTACAAGCACCCGAGCAATTCCAAGCCTTCCTCGCCACTGAAAGGATGAAGGATGAACTAGAGGAAGTGCATACGGCCGACGTCACTTTCGGTGATGAAGACCTCCTTCTCGGGACGTGCGACCACAACCGGCCCCTATATGTCTCCGGATACTGCCATGATATCAAGATAGGCAAGATCCTGGTGGATAATGGATCCTCCGTCAACCTCCTTAATGTTCGGGTGTTGAAGGAAATCTGCATGAGTGTGCAACACCTTGCTCGTGACAAAATCACTATCTCCGGTTTCGATTCACAATCGTCACGGACTCTCGGATCCGTGATACTAACATTACGCTTTGGACTTCTCGTCACAGACATCAAATTCCATGTCATTGACGCCAAGACCTGTTACAACGCCTTGCTCGGCCGCCCTTGGCTACACGAGTACAATATCATCCCTTCTACACAACATCAGTGTATGAAGTATTTCAAGGATGGTTTCGAGTATACCGTAACAGGTGAGTTAAACCCATTTTCCGTGAACGAAGTCCGCAAATACGAAGATGCGAAATACTTTTTGCCAGATTTCGAAGATACAGAAAAGTGTCGCAATCCGGAAAACAAAACCGCCGCCACCATCCCTATTTTCGGGAGCGATACCGAAGAAGAGGAAGAGATAGTTTATGCAGGGCCATCTCAACGCAACAACCTGAGGACACCCGCCCCCGTATTAGTCTTCGGAAGTGATTCAGAAGATGAAGTTAATGCTGTGTTCTCCAATCGGCTGCCGACACAAGCACCCCTTGGCGATGACCATAGTTTGCAAATCACCATGGTACCGTGAGAACACTACAAGGATCTTGACGCGCTTCAGGCTCACGATGTGCAGGACCTGCAAACATTTTACGTCCCTCCCAGGCGAAGGGGCGAGAAGGTGATCCTATTTTACCGATCCTCAGAGTCGAAAATAGAGAAAGAGATCTGGCATGGCGCAGATACTACGCTCGACAGGCTCCAACCCATCCGTCTGCCCAGATACTATACAAATGGGTTAAAGAAGCTATTGAAGCGCCAAGGAGTACCCTTAGAACAGACCGTTCGGCAGGCGCGGTTCTACAACAAGATTTGGGATGTCCCCGGGACTCAACGCAAATTGCCCAACGGGAAGATGGAAACACTCGGGCTCGGATACGCAAGAGCTGGAAAACGGGAACGGACTCACAGCAGCTACCCTATATATACCTTTGATGAAGAGGAGGACGCCCTGTCAGGAGATGCCAACCCTTCATTAAAACTAGACCCTGCGATTGAAACATCGAGTCCGTCGTTTGAAGAGCGAACGAACAAGCCTATCAGGAAAACGGGTCAGAGAGCTCAGGAAGACCACAACCGCGAGATGGCCATCTACAAGAAGGCCAGGACGCAACGTCTATCTCAACATACCGAAAAAGACAAAGACGCTTATCCTCGTCAATCCGTTGTACGAAAGGCCCGACGCGGAGACGGAAATAAATCAAGAAGCGGCTCGGGTTTGCCCCTCGTGAAGAAGATGAGTCGAGCGTATTCCTTCCCCCGAGACAAGACGGAGAGGTTACTCAACCTCGCTATAAAACATCAAATGATCACGCTTCCAGAGTCTAGACGTCCTGAGCAAGCTAGCCAGGTCTCTCATCCGGGTTATTGCTCTTATCACCAAGCCATAGGACATCCTACCGAGAACTGCTTCACCTTCAAGAACTGGGTCGAGGACCAGTACCGACGGGGCAGATTCGCTTTATCCAACGGCTGGAAGGTAACGCCGCCGCGAAAGCATGAGCCCAAGGCCGCAAGAGCAGAACCGGGTCCACCTCAGTCCGGGGAGCGGGTTCGCACTTGTTATACGATTACGATATTAGGAGAAGAGCCCGAGAACGTAGACGACCTTTACCGGTGCTTTGAGAACAGCGATGATGAGGTGATCTCAGAATTTCCGCCCGCTCCGAAAGAACTGGAAGATGGTATACATACTACCGCAGATAACCTCAAGAAGATTGAGTTGGGATCGGCAGACGACCCGCGACCGACATTTGTCAGCGAGCTATTATCCGAAGAAAAGGTGGCTGCGTTAAAGAACGTGCTTCTACGGCATAAAGACTGCTTCGCGTGGAACTACTCCGAGATGCCAGGATTGGATCCGGAGATTGCTGTGCATAGATTAGCAATATCCCCAGATATCAAGCCAGTCAAGAAGGCGCCAAGGAGGATGCGACTCGAGCTTGAAATGAGCATCAACGCCGAAGTCAAGAAGTTGATCGATTCAGGATTTATCCAAGAAGTCCAATATCCCGACTGGATTGCCAATATCGTCCCGGTAATGAAGAAGAATGGGACGGTACGCATATGCGTGGATTTCAGGGATCTCAATAAAGCCTGTCCAAAGGATGATTTCCCGGTGCCGGTAACCGAGCTAATGATAGATAACACGTCCACTCACGAGGTTTTCTCCTTTATGGACGGTTCATCAGGATACAATCAGATAAAAATGCATCCCGAAGACCAGAAGCACACCGCTTTCCGCACCCCTTTGGGTATATTTTGCTACAGGGTTATGCCCTTTGGCCTAAAGAACGCTGGCGCTACCTATCAAAGGGCCATGACAAAGATCTTTGATGACCTCATACACGACGTCGTCGAGTGCTATATCGACGACCTCGTAGTAAAGAGCATGTCATACGAAGATCATTTAAAGCATCTGGAGACTGTATTTCGACGCCTTCGGCAATATAATTTGAAAATGAATCCCCTCAAATGCGCGTTTGGAGTCTCCTCGGGCAAATTTCTGGGATTCATCGTTCGACACCGAGGTATTGAAATAGATCCGTCAAAGATTAAGGCGATCATGGAAATGCCTCCGCCAAGAACCCTCAAGCAGTTGCGGTCTCTCCAAGGGAAGCTCGCATACATCCGGCGGTTTATCGCTAATCTTTCGGGCAAATGCCGTCCTTACAGCCACCTGATGAAAAAGGGAACTCCATTCGTTTGGGATCACAAATGTCAAGGTGCACTAGACGAGATCAAGCAGTACCTGCAGAACCCTCCAGTGTTGGCTGCTCCAGTAAAGGGAAAGCCTCTCATTCTTTACACGGCCGCCCTTGAAGGTTCTTTGGGCGCATTATGGGCACAAGAGAACGATCAGGGGAAAGAAAGAGCACTTTACTACTTAAGTCGAGTGCTGCTGGGGGCAGAAAGCAACTATTCCCCCATTGAAAAGCACTGCCTGGCGTTGATCTTCGCAATAACAAAGCTTAGACATTACGCATTAGCACATGAAGTCCGTCTTATTTCAAAGGTGGACCCTCTCAAATATTTGATGTCGAAAGCCATACTGACGGGACGACTTGCTAAGTGGGCCCTGCTCTTGATGGAGTTCTCAATAACGTATCAACCTCTCAAGGCAGTGAAAGGCCAGGCCATTGCCGACTTCCTCGCCGAACACCCGATACCGGCCAATTCTCCTCTGAATTGCGATTTGCCGGACGAGCATGCATTTGATGCGATTAACGGCGGAACCACCCGATGGGAACTCTATTTCGATGGAGCGTCCTCCATAAAGAAACAGAAACAAGGTATCCCAATGATCAAATCAGGGATAGGCCTCATCTTTGCAACTCCACAAGGAGGGATAATACGCTTCGCCTTCTCCTTAACGGAGCCGAGGACAAACAATGAAGCTGAATATGAAGCTCTGATAGCAGGCCTCGAGATCGCCATCGACATGGGAATTGAAGACCTCCTTATATACGGGGATTCTCAGCTGGTCGTTAGTCAAGTAAATGGTGACTACCAAACGTGCAAGCCGGAGTTGGTGAAGTACGGCGAAAGGGTGCAACAACTATTGACCCAAATTCCCTCCTATACTTTGGAGAACATACCGCGTGCGGAAAACAGCAAAGCAGACGCGTTGGCTAAACTTGCTAAGGAACTGGCTGACGAGAACCTCGATGACGTCAGAATCGTGGTACAAAGCCGTCGAGTGCTCGCCCCGGCAGAAATATCTCCGGAATCATGCGAAGAAAAGGGAACGGCTGAGCAGACGACCCTACAAATAAAAGACCATGAGAAGGCCGAAGACTGGAGGGAAGTCTTCATAGACTACTTTAAGTCCCACCGAATGCCCGAAGAAGCGTCCTCAAGACATCAGCTCATGAAACGAGCTCTATCCTTCGCTTTCGTCAACAACATTCTATACAAGAGATCGTTTGATTCTCTATGGCTCAGATGCTTAGGACCTGACGAAGCAGAAAGAGTCGTTCAGGAAGTTCATGACGGACTTTGCGGTTCTCACCAAGCAGGCTCAAAGATGAAGTTAAAAATTAAACGGATGGGTTATTACTGGCCCACGATGATCCAGGACTGCCTCGAGTATGCGAAGCAATGCCACTCATGCCAGATCCATGGAGACTTCATCCACCAACATCCGAATCCACTGCACCCGACGTTGGCTAGTTGGCCATTCGAAATGTGGGGGACTGACATAGTCGGCCCCATTGAGCCAGCATCATCCCGGGGACACCGTTTTATCCTGGCGACCACTGATTATTTCTCCAAATGGGCAGAAGCAGTACCGCTGAGGGAAGTGAAGACGGAGAATATTCTCCACTTCTTCAAGACGCACGTCATCTATCGGTTTGGAACTCCACGGCGGATTATCTCCGATAATGGGCCGGCCTACCGAAGCCATAAGGTTAGCCGCTTCGCACAGCAGCACAATATAGACTGGAGATATTCTTCAGTTTACAATCCACGAGCTAACGGTCTGGCCGAGGCTTTCAATAAGACCTTGACGAAGATCATAAAAAAGACCGTTTCCAGGAATAAGAGAGACTGGCACGAAAGGCTGCAAGAAGCCCTTTGGGCTTACCAAACTACGTTCAAGACGGCCACAAACACAACGCCGTACGCGTTGGTGTTTGGGACGGAGGCAGTGCTCCCCCTCGAGATAGAGTTACCCTCTCTATGAGTAGCAGTCCACCACGAGCTGACGAACGAAGAAAATGCTCACCTTCGGCTTGAGGAGCTTGATGCCCTCGACGAAACCCGGCTCATAGCGCAACAACATCTAGAAGCCTACAAAGCAAAGATGACGCGCTCGTACGAACGATTGACCAGGCCGAGGACATTCCGCCAAGGCGAACTCGTACTAGTGGTCAAAAGACCTATGATCCCCAATCGTGCCAAGCGGGGAAAATTTGAGCCAAACTATAAAGGCCCGTATATCATAGACAAGATCTACCAGGGTGGAGCCTACCTACTCATGGACATGCACGGTGAAAGGCCTTTCAGGCCAATAAACGGCCGCTTCTTAAAGAAATACTATGCTTAATAAGCCACAGCCTGGGTCAATGATAGATGACGACGACTATGTCCGCTCACTATCTTCCTAGGCTCAGACTTTACAAGCAGCAGCCAGCCTTCCCATATCGGCGGACCGAAACGTCCTTAAACTAACAACGGACCGGAACGTCCTTAAACTAACGACGGACCGAAACGTCCTTAAACTATCGACGGACCGAAACGTCCCTAAAACTACTACCGCAACGCCCTTAGGTCGACGAGATGGATGAACAAAGAAAAAAAAAAGAAGAAAAAAAAAATAAATAAAAAATAAAAAATAAAAAAAAATGGTATGTCCATAAGCAAAGTGGGCACGGATGAAAACCCGAAAGGGCTCCGTGAGTAAAAACAGCAGGACTGCCGGCAAGTGTTCGTGAAAACCTGAGAGGGCGCGACCTTGTAAAAAAAAGTGAAAAGAATAAAAAAAACGGTATGTCTATAAGCAAAACGGGCACGGATGAAAACCCGAAAGGGCTCCGTGAGTAAAAACAGCAAGACTACCGGCGAGTGTTTGTGAAAACCCGAAAGGGCGCAACCTCGTTAAAGGACACTTACAGAGTCCTCTCGACCTTGTAAGGAGGAACCACCTACGTGAGATCCTTACGACTCACAAGGGAGCAACACACTTGGGGATCCTCACGATTCCTAAGGAGAAAATACACTTACGAGATCCTTACGACTCGTAAGGAGAATTCTCTTGTGGGACCCTCACGGCCCATGAGATTTGAAAGTCTTAAGTTACAGAAACCTAAACCTGTTCTTAAGCAAATCCTCCACAACCTCCGATATTGCCCTACAAGAGGCTCAATACTGACCCTTGTATACAATCCACGGGCGCGAATAAACATTTCCCCAGCAAAGTCCAACCCTTGTGGGTCCTCTCGACCCATAAGGTGAAAACCCTCTTGTAGGACCCTTACGACTTACGGAGGAACATACACTTAGGAATCCTCACGATCCCTAAGGAGAAAATACACCTGCAAGATCCTCACGACTTGTAGGGAGAAATACCTTTGTGAGACCCTTACGGCTCATGAAGTCAAAAGCCTTAGTCGACAGGACCTTAACCCTGTTTGCTAAGCCACCTTTGTTCAACATCGACAGAGGCAAATGATGATTCGCTCCTGGCAATATTCCAGTTGCAGCGATGCTGATGCCTAAACCGGTATCAAATCCTAAGTCCTTTCATGGCAAATGATGATTCGCTCCTGGCAACATCCCAGTTGCAGCGGTGCTGATGCCGAAATCGGTGTCCGAAATCCGAGCTTGCGGCGAAAAAGCTAGCAGGCCACACATGCCTACAAAATAGCCGAAATGATGGGGCAACTTGCAATAAAAAGCAGCAAGTAAAAATGTATGCATGAAAAATAGCCGAAATGATGGGGCAACTCGCAATAAAAAGCAGCGAGTAAAAATAAAATAAATAGCCGAAATGATTGGGCACCGCGAAAAATAGCCGAAATGATTGGGCAGTCGCGATTTTCGCGATATAAAAAGCTGAAATGATAGAGCATCGCGGGAAAAGAAATAAAATAAAAATAAAATACATGCCCTACAGGTGATACTACAACAATCCCTGTATACAATCCAGGGGCGCAAACAAAGAAGGGATCATACTCCTCCCCCCAGGTTTCGTCATGAGAGGAAGCCAAATCTCGACGGTTCACAAATAACCTGGAGATCGTCTCGTAACAACGAACACAACTTCAAGCTAAGCGGAACAGCGGCCACTCCCAGTTCCATGGCTCGGTGGTATACATATCGCCAACAGTCAAACCCTCACCCCGTGAAATGCGGATACATTCAGCAAAATTCCTGGTCACGTGGAACGCGGATAATGTCACTCTTTGACCCCGTGGAAAGCGTCCAGAGCGGATCCTGGTCCTCACAGAGCATGGCAGTGAACCCGTGCGAAGCATCCAGAGCGGAGCCTAGTCCTCGCCTAACGCGGCAGTGAACCCGTATGAAGCATCTAGTGCAAAATTCCTGGTCACATGGAACACGGATAATGTCACTCTTTGACCCCGTGGAAAGCGTCCAGAGCGGATCCTGGTCCTCGCAGAGCATGGCAGTGAACCCGTGCGAAGCATCCAGAGCGGAGCCTAGTCCTCGCCTAACGCGGCAGTGAACCCGTGTGAAGCATCTAGTGCAAAATTCCTGGTCACGTGGAACGCGGATAATGTCACTCTTTGACCCCGTGGAAAGCGTCCAGAGCGGATCATGGTCCTCGCAGAGCATGGCAGTGAACCCGTGCGAAGCATCCAGAGCGGAGCCTAGTCCTCGCCTAACGCGGCAGTGAACCCGTGTGAAGCATCTAGTGCAAAATTCCTGGTCACGTGGAACGCGGATAATGTCACTCTTTGACCCCGTGGAAAGCGTCCAGAGCGGATCCTGGTCCTCGCAGAGCATGGCAGTGAACCCGTGCGAAGCATCCAGAGCGGAGCCTAGTCCTCGCCTAACGCGGCAGTGAACCCGTGTGAAGCATCTAGTGCAAAATTCCTGGTCACGTGGAACACGGATAATGTCACTCTTTGACCCCGTGGAAAACGTCCAGAGCGGATCCTGGTCCTCGCAGAGCATGGCAATGAACCCGTGCGAAGCATCCAGAGCGGAGCCTAGTCCTCGCCTAACGCGGCAGTGAACCCGTGTGAAGCATCTAGTGCAAAATTCCTGGTCACGTGGAACACGGATAATGTCACTCTTTGACCCCGTGGAAAACGTCCAGAGCGGATCCTGGTCCTCGCAGAGCATGGCAGTGAACCCGTGCGAAGCATCTAGAGCGGAGCCTAGTCCTCGCCTAACGCGGCAGTGAACCCGTGTGAAGCATCTAGTGCAAAATTCCTGGTCACGTGGAACGCGGATAATGTCACTCTTTGACCCCGTGGAAAGCGTCCAGAGCGGATCCTGGTCCTCGCAGAGCATGGCAGTGAACCCGTGCGAAGCATCCAGAACGGAGCCTAGTCCTCGCCTAACGCGGCAGTGAACCCGTGTGAAGCATCTAGTGCAAAATTCCTGGTCACGTGGAACGCGGATAATGTCACTCTTTGACCCCGTGGAAAGCGTCCAGAGCGGATCCTGGTCCTCGCAGAGCATGGCAGTGAACCCGTGCGAAGCATCCAGAGCGGAGCCTAGTCCTCGCCTAACGCGGCAGTGAACCCGTGTGAAGCATCTAGTGCAAAATTCCTGGTCACGTGGAACACGGATAATGTCACTCTTTGACCCCGTGGAAAACGTCCAGAGCGGATCCTGGTCCTCGCAGAGCATGGCAATGAACCCGTGCGAAGCATCCAGAGCGGAGCCTAGTCCTCGCCTAACGCGGCAGTGAACCCGTGTGAAGCATCTAGTGCAAAATTCCTGGTCACGTGGAACACGGATAATGTCACTCTTTGACCCCGTGGAAAACGTCCAGAGCGGATCCTGGTCCTCGCAGAGCATGGCAGTGAACCCGTGCGAAGCATCCAGAGCGGAGCCTAGTCCTCGCCTAACGCGGCAGTGAACCCGTGTGAAGCATCTAGCGCAAAATTCCTGGTTACGTGGAACGCGGATAATGTCACTCTTTGACCCCGTGGAAAACGTCCAGAGCGGAGCCTGGTCCTCGCCAAGCACGGCAGTGAACCCGTGTGAAGCATCCAGAGCAAATACCGGACTGTGGAGTCCTTAAAATCCACGGACTATGACGTCCTTAACCTCGACCGTGATGTCTTAAAACTAACGATCAACCACCCCGATTCCCTACAGACTTTGCCTTGGTTTAAGGGTACATCTCTTCACTCCTTTGATGCCCGGCGTTGTAATTCCTCAACGTCTTCAAAGAGGTGACGGGTCCCTGCAACCAAACACCGGACTGTGGAGTCCTTAAATCCACGGACTATGAGGTCCTTAACCTTGACCGTGATGTCTTAAAACTAACAGCGGACTGTGGAGTCCTTAAATCCACGGACTATGAGGTCCTTAACCTTGACCGTGACGTCTTTAAACTACGATACCTTGAGAAACTCCCGACTCCGTGAAATACGGATAAGGGTGATCACATCCGGCACTTGCAGGCCCTCACGACCTGTAAGGAAGAAAAACTCTCTTGTGAGGTCCTTACGACTCTCAAGGGAAAACCCGCTTAAGGATCCTCACGATCTTTAAGAAGAACTCACACCTATGGGATCCTCTCGACCTGTAGGGAGAAAAAACTCTTTATGAGACCCTCGTGGCTCATAAGATGCAAAAGCCTTAGGAAGCAGATCTTAACCCTGAGTCCTGAGCCATTGCTGTCCTGCAAGTAGATCAAGATAGAATACCCACAGAATACATTCAATGAAAAGGAGACACATCATTGACAAGAAAAAATGTATCTTTTATTCATAAACCAAAATGGGTACAAAGTACAATTCATGAAAGAAACAAAAAGAAAATACTCTCATCCATGAGTATGTACAAAAGGGAAGAAAAAGATACAAATGTTTCAGGCCGGCGGGCGATTCAGCAGCTTGGTCAGCTCATCCTGCTTTTGCTGAGCCACGGCTTCATGACGCAAGATCTCCAGAAGACGAGCCTCCGCTTGAGCTTGCTGAGCCTGATACGAAGCGAGCCGGGCTTCAAGCTCTTTCTCAGTGGCCTTATGAGCCTCGACCCTCTCACGAGTGAACATGCCAGCTTTATCGAGAGCCACCACCTCTTTGATGGACTCCTGAAGCACCCGCCAGAGTTCACACGCTTTGTTGGCCCTGGCTGTGAGATTGGCTTGAAGCTCGCTCAGCGCCTTGGAGGCTAGCTCCCTTTCCGAGAACTTGCGACCGAGCCTCTTCTCACATGACGTCATGTTGGCCGCGCACCGTACTATCAGCCCTCGTAACTCCGCCTTTGCAGCCACGGCCTCCGGGGAAAGGCGAGAACACTCGAGAGTGTGCAGGCAAGCCTCCACTCGCCGGCAGAACTCCACCCAGACTCGCACCACCTCTTCGCTATGGTAGGTGGCAAGAAAAGGAAGAGAACCGTTAGCCTCGGCAGCGAACGCTTCAGCCGTGGTCGTGCTGCCAGCATGAAGCTCCTCGATCAGAGACGACAAGGAGACGAGGCTTAATTGGGCCAAGCGTTCTGAAGCCCGCAAGGCATAAGGGCCGGGTGGCATCACGATGCGCGACTCCAACGCCGTGGAGACTGGCAGAGCTGTTTAAATTTAAAAGACGTCAACAAAATTCTTAAGCAAGGAACGAGTAAGAGTGCAATGAAATGGCACTCACCGACAGTCGTACAAGCAGGAGCTGAAGGCTCCCCTGGCCCTTCGAGAATCTCGACCTCGTCATCGGCTTCCAGAACTGCAAGAAACGTCAATGTCAGTACGCAAAAATAACGATGATGCTATGAGAAGGGATGGACGACACCAACCTTGCCCAGACGAAAGGACAATGCGCTGAGGGGGGATCGCTTGCGGAGCTGCCATCTCCAATAAACGCTGAAATGACTGTCGAGGCGACAGATCCGCGATCGTGGCCGCCAAACCGCGCAATTCTGGGAAAGATAAAAGAGTTCAGACTATGAAGGGGTTGCTAAATTAAAACACAGAGGAATACCTTCAACAGTCCTCCTATTCTGAGCCGGGGGGATAGCAGCCTCAACGTTCTCCGCCATGACCTCAGGCTCCAACAAAGGGAGAGTAATCCCGACTACCTCGCTCCCAGCCTTTGGGCCGCTCGCAGTAAGAGTCATTGGGGCGTCGGCCTCCAAAGGAGCCTCCTCCAAAGGGGCAAGCACGCCCTGGCCAAGAACCGCCGCTGGAAGTTCCACCATGAGAGGAGCAGCCTCGTCAGCCCCCTCCACATCCAGCAATGCCTCATTGAGAATTTTGGCGGGCTTTAGCTTTAGTGGGCCCGTGGGGAGCTCCCCCAGCGTCGAAGACTCTGCACGATGCAAATAAGAATAATGATATATATATGCACGGGCATAAAAGATCGGAAAAACTATAAAAGAAACACAACATACCTATACGCAAAGAAGCCCTCAATATGGCTTCTTCAAGCCGCTGCTCCTTCTCAAGGAGGTGGGCTCGCCGGGGTTCGAGCGTAGACTCATGACCGCCAGTCCACAAAGAAAGTGCATTAGCTGCGTCTTCTGAAGCGGCCTGCTTCAGAGCCCTCTCCCCCCATTCCTCCAAAGGGCCGATAAATCGCCGCCGAATCCACGAAGGGTCTTCGTAGAAAATTACAGCGGGGTAAGACTTCTTCGGAACCTTGGCGTTGTGAGACGCGTCTTTTGAGCGCCGTATGGCCTCGGCCAACTGCGCAACCTCCTCATCCACTGAACTCGGGAAGAGAAGTCCAGCGTCCGACTCTTGCACGGCCAATGGTTCGTCCTCAAGGATAGGCTCAGACTCCATCACAGAATCAAGCGGGGCAGTAGCCGCTTTCTTCCGCCGTTTAGACCCGGAGCCGGTCGCCGAGGATGACCGCTTCCTCCCTCGCGAAGCCTTAGGGCGGCGCTGGCCCACATCGCCCTCAGCGCCCTCATCCTTGTTTCTATCGCTCGGTGCCACAACCGAGGACGATACCGCCATCATCGACACCACGGGGGTTGGCGCCGCCACCGGCGGGGGTACTACTACCGGAGCCCGCTTACCCCGTGAGCGAGAACCCAAAGGCATACCAGCTATCGGAGTAAGGTCTACCCCGGACTCCCCTGGAATGAGCGCGGTGCCAATCTCCCTCAAAGGAAAGCGGACTGGAACCCTCGGTCGTAACTCAGCCCCAGGAGCCAGAGGAGGGGCATCGTGGCCAAGAAGCACCCTCCTTTCCTCGAGAATGATTGGGTTGACCCGATGAAGATACCAGCCCGTAAACGCGCCCACGCATCGAGGCATGTACTCAGCTTCAGGGACCATAAAATAAGAGCCGGTGTTCAGCCTCATAAAATGATGAGCAGCATCGCGAACAGCATCAAGCGAAGGGATCGGGGCGACCATAAAAGCCTCGAAAGGAACACCCTGGTCGTATCCGAACTGCCGGGCAAATCGATGCGGATTGTACCGCATGAAAAGAGCCGCATTGTCCTGGCGAAACACCAAGTAACCCGGTCTGATTGCATACAAATGCGTGGCCTCCCGGGGCTTCAGAGAAGGTGCGTTGTCTTTCGACTGGTCCCAGAGTTGTTGGACGGGACCCGAAGGAGTAGACAAGACCCGATCAGTAAAAACCAACCCGCCAGCGGTGGCATGAGGAGAAATTAGCACCCGAATGGCCCCGAATTGAGTCGGGTCGGCGGCAGAAGCATCCACTAGCCGCATAAGTCGTGGAAAGGGGTAGGCATCGTAAAATGAGGGCCTCTGATGCATGGCGAACGCCCCCAATACATGCATTTCGATCCAGGACGTGAAATAATGAAGCGAAAAGTTCACCACATCCACGCCAGGCGTAGAAGTATTAGCTGCGGTGCCCAATCCATTATAGAGGTGTGCCAAGGCCGGGATGCCGATGGCCAACCGCGTCCCCTCAGCAATACGATAAGCCGGGTAGATGACCGAGGCTCTCATGAAGCGGCGATGCATCGGGATAACAAACCAGCTAAGCCAAACACTGACAAACCCCACAAAGAATGTTTCTTCATCCATACCGGGTGCTGCAACGGACTCAAAAGACATCGGCGACACGATGGGAATATAATATTGTGGCAGGTCCAATTCAGCAGTCGGTAGCTTCTTCGGACCAAACCCAAAGGGGTCTCTGATGTTAGCAAACTTCGGAGCAGTCTTCGATATGATATCTTCACGAAGGAAACAGGAAATGAAGCTTTTAAAAGTAACACCCTGCTCCTCAGACTCAGTGAACAATTGATCAAAAATACCCAGCGCCTTGATCAAGCTGGGGCGCTTATGGCGAACAGCATTCTCAGCGGACAGGCCGTCAATCGGTGCAGACTCGGGCTCGAAGACATATTCGTCAGAAGGCAACAACTCCTCATACAGTGCGCCCCTGATTGGCAATCCTGAGATTTCATAAAATTCTGCAAGAGAGATCGAGACCTCGCGATCCCCCAGAAGAAAAGTATTAGTGGGAAGATTCCACTGGTTCAAAAACGCCTTGACCCACCAGGCATGCGGGGACTTGTAATGGAACAGTGACGCATATATGGCCTGATAAAGCCCAACTTTCTGCAACCACGCCCGATGGGCGGAAAGGATGTAGCGAGCCCAGAGAAGGTAGCCCGTAGGATGCCTGGGAGTGAGCCCTATCTTATAAATTTGCCTCCATGGGTGGGCCTCACCCTGGCAGATACGCCGCCCCAAGATGTCTATGGCCGGAATCGGATGGTTCGGAATACCGGTCGTCGAAGGCTCAAGCCTCCCCGTTGGAGTCCAGTTGGGCATTTCCACAGCAAAAGCTGTCCTTGGAGGATCCATCGGTAAAAAGGGGAAAGTGGGCTCCGTTGGCACCGCGCAGAGAAAACTCCGACGACCCTGAATAATCTGACTATACCAAGACCCCCACTGAAGAAGGTCGGTGCAGTTCGGGTCATGAGCCCGAATCATCGCCATCACTTCCTCATCAGACGGTGACTGAGGAAAAGCCGCCTCCGAGCGAGAAAAGGGAAAGCGTGGAGCGGAAGCCATCGCACCTGAAATCCAATAAAAGAAAACCGTTAAAAGGAAAGTCAGCGATATATATTCATGCATGAACATGAAGACTAGTGGGAGAAAGCAACAGCAAAGTTTCCTGGGACCATTGGCTACAAAACACATGGGCCCCACAGAATCCGGATGACGGCTCATTAATAATGAGACCAAACAGTTACAATAAAACAAAAGGGAATATCCTCATTTAATAAAAAATGATGGCCATGCACATTCCCCCAACGGAATCTGTCTCGGGCTCTACAGTGGATCCAATAAAATCAAAGGAATTAAATTCACACAAAAAAGACATCATTACAAAGCCCCCATTGCATTAATTGCAGAAGAACAACCTCGGGCCAAGAGATCCCAGGAAGCCTCTGTGTGAAGAAATCGAGTTCTTCGTTGGAATTAAATTCCTTATTAAGAAAAGGGAATTAAATTCCCAAAAACATTTTTGGATGGAATTAAATTCCATGGATTTGAACCGTCATCATCATCTCCCCAAAGATCATCTAAACCCTAAGAGATCTTCAGTTGAAAGATTAAACAGTTTCATGTTCTTATAGAAAATATGAAGAAAAAAGGGTAAAAACCCTTGTTTTGGATTTAAAATCCAGAGAAATGTGAAGGTCCATCGTTGTCCAAGAACATTACCTGAGGAAAAAGGATTCCTTTCGAACAGAGTTAAACTCTGAAGATTGTTTCAAGACAGAGAACTAAGCTCTGAAAGCGAGAATTAAATTCTCAAAGAAGAAGTTCTCAGAAGAAGAAGATGAACAAAGTGAAGGCTCCTATGAAGAGACAGAGGTATTTATAGAAGACAATGGAAACGCTTCGTCTCCCCAGATCCCTAGAGGAATCCAACGGTCACGAGAGGTGACAGCGTTGCACTCACGTGCAGACACGTGAGAACAACGCTGTGGGGGCATTTGTTTCCTGATTTAAAATCAGGAAAGCTTCTGGGAAAAGCTTCAAAAAGGGGTCACGTGTTGGCACGTGACGCCTAAAAGGCATCATCAAGTCAAGTGCAGTTTCCTGACTACGCTGAAGAAAATGGGCTTCAGAAAGAGTCACGTGCTCCCACGTGACCAGGGTCACGTGGCGACACGTGACATTTAAACGCAAGTGTCAAAAGCACACAAGTTCTCTGATCAAGTCAAGAAAAGGCTTCAGAAGAGCTCACGTGTCCCCACGTGACCAGGGTCACGTGTTGGCACGTGACGTTCAAGACAGCAGACTCGTTCTCCAGAAGAACCGAAGACAGAGAGTTCAAACAAGGGTCACGTGCTCACACGTGACCAGGGGTCACGTGGTAGCACGTGACGCTTAGGCAGCGATCAGAAGACAGAGCGCAAAAGAAAGGAAAAGGCTCATTCCAAAGGGGGTCACGTGCCCACACGTGACCATGGGTCACGTGGTCACACGTGATCAGCTTTCAAAACCCATTTTGTCAAACAGAATTAAATTCTGAAGGAGAATCAAATCTTTCCAAAGGAAAGCGGCTATCTGGAACCGATCGAATTAAAGATTCAGAGGTGATGAAATATCATCTATCTATGGGAAAATCTCGGGTTTGGAAAGATTTCCCCTTTAAATCTAACCAAAATAACAAGGGAGAATCTCTGGATTTAAAATCCAATAGTGAATAAAATTCACCTAATAATCCAAAGGTCCAAAATGAATGATGAATGCAAATCAAATCTCAATGAAGATTCGTCAAAAAACTGATTGATTCGGCTGCTTCTCCTATAAATAGGAGCCAAGAGACATACATACATATAGATGCGCAGAGAAGAAAAAAAAAGGAGAAGAGCTTTGATACTTTGAAAAGACTCGGATCTTCTGCGAAAAACCCTAGGTAAGAAAGGGAAGGCCTTTTGAAAGAAAGAGAATTTAATTCTCAACAGAGTTTAACTCTGATAATGCGAAAACAGAAGAACATATATCTTCTCTCTTTGATGGAGGATCTGCAAAGTGCACATCTCCCCTTAAGGTTGAGAATTTAATTCTCAATGGGTTGAGATCCTGCCATGCAGATCCAAAACACGGAGAAGGAATGCAAGCACGAGAATTTAATTCTCACAGAACTATAGGAATTTAATTCCTTTAAAATAAAAGGAGGGCTTGACCCTATATTATGGGAATTTAATTCCTCCAGAACAAAAAAGAAACAGGGTTTAACCCTAATTAAGAACCTAGTTCTGTTGAAACAGCAGGAATTTAATTCCCTTAATCATACAGAGGATGGAAGTTTAAACTCCTTAAAAACTTTTATTAGGGTTTAACCCTATTCAGCCCTTCACGTATATGAGGAATTTAATTCCTACAGAAAATTCAGAGTTAAACTCTATTCCAGAAAACAAAGTCTTCGAAAGGAAGTAGGAATTTAATTCCTCTAAAATTTATAGTTTGAGGAATTTAATTCCTAAAAGAAGATTAACAAAGCCTCTAAACAAAATACCTAGAGGCAGGGTCACGTGTCATCACGTGACCCCCCCCAAGAGAGCTACAGAAAACCCCTTTGAGGCAGCACCCCACGTGACCCACGTGACCCTCAGCAGAAGCTCTAATCCATAGGCATTTGAATGCCCATCACGTGATGGCACGTGATGCTCTGGAAGACGCGATAATCTCAGCAGAACAAAGGAAGGGAGGGCGCTCTCACGTGCTGCCACGTGACCCCTCTTACCTTAGTGTTTAAACACTAAACTAAAACTCTCGAACCTAGTGTTAAAACACTGTTGGGCCTTAGTGTTCAACACTAATTAAAAAGCTTTATTTGCAGTGTTCAACACTGATTACCTTAGTGTTTAAACACTAATCTGAGATCTTCATTTGCAGTGTTCAACACTGATTACCTTAGTGTTTAACACTAACCTGAAAAAACATTGTTGCTGGTGTTCAACACCAAATATTCTCTTAGTGTTAAACACTAACTTGTCAACCCCATTCCCAGTGTTCAACACTGACTGCTCTGTAGTGTTTAACACTAGACTTTGGCCCAATTGGCTTAAATGGATGGAGGCAAAGCCTCTCCTGGTTGGACTTAGCCCAAGATGGCCATAAGTCCTCAATTTGTGATTAATTGGTCCAATGGACTCATAACATAATTAATTCGTCTTGACCCCAAATTGGGCCAAGGGTTATTTAATCCACTCCGGTTCTAGGGTACATCTCTTCACTCCTTTGATACTTGGCATTGTAATCCCTCAATGCCGTCAAAGAGGTGACGGGTCCCGACGACCACACATTGATATGGACTGTGGGGTCCTTAAACTCATGTCTAATGCAAATTCCTGGTTACGTGGAACGCGGATAATGTCACTCTTTAACCCCGTGGAAAACGTCCAGAGCGGAGCCTGGTCCTCGCCAAGCACGGCAGTGAACCCGTGTGAAGCATCCAGAGCACAACGGACTGTGGGGTCCTTAAACTCATGGACTACGACGTCCTTAACCTTGACCGAGATGTCTCAAAACTAACAATGGACTGTGGGGTCCTTAAACCCATGGACTACGATGTCCTTAACCTTGACCGAGATGTCTTAAAACTAACAATGGACCGCAATGTCCTTAAACTACCCACGGACCGCAATGTCCTTAAACTACCCATGGACCGTAATGTCCTTAAACTAGGACAATAGAGCCCCACATGCTCTTTTGTCGGATCTAAACGGTCCCGTTTAAGTTGATCTTAGCCTCAAAGATGGCTAACGTATCCTTAAACCTTCAAAACAAAGTGGACTATAAATCCCCCCAATTGACTCCGGCTTGAGGGTACATCCTTGAACTCCTCTGACATCCGTCGTTGTAATCCTTCAACGTCGTCAGAGAGGTGACGGGTCCCGACGGCCACACATTCATGGACCACTATGTCCCTAAACTGGAACATTAGAGTCCAAACGCTCTTTTGTCGGATCTAAACGATCCCGTTAAGTTGATCTTAGTCACAAAGTTAGACTAACGTATCCTTAACAAACGTTTGAGTTGATCTTAGCCTCGAGTAGGGCTGACGTATCCTCAAACCAAAACCCCCCCCAAACCCAAATCTAAGATAATACGGATTTGGACTAGTCCACGCCCTACGGGACGACATAACTCAGTCTCCGTAAACGATCCACGGGCAACGAAATACAAAACAGACACCCACGACACGAAGTGACCATCTGGAGAAGGAGAAAGTTGTTACCGCAATGCGGTAGCGTAATTAACTGCAGGGGCTTGCGCCTGCAGGGAAGAGCGTCCCCACAATCAAAAACCCCTCAAACGAGGGGGAATCTGACGAAGTCTGCTACATCGGACGCATCCGTCTAAACCTTCGATATGTGGTGCCATAAATCAACTTGGCATCTTCGGAGCGGTGGACGGATAGCACCTATTAGCATCTGCCCCGAATCTCAGGCAAGACGCGGTGTCGCGCCGTCTTTCGGAGGGGAACAGAGATCCTCACGACTTGTAGGGAGAAATACTTTTATGAGACCCTTACGACTCATGAAGTCAAAAGCCTTAGTCGACAGGATCTTAACCCTGTTTACTAAGTCACCTTTGTTCGTCATCGACAGAGGCAAATGATGATTCACTCCTGGCAATATCCCAGTTGTAGCGGTGTGATGCCGAAATCAGTGTCTAATTCCAAGCTTGCGAAAAAAATCTAGCGAGCCACACGTGCATACGAAATAGCCGAAATGATAGGGCAACTTGCAACAAAATCGGCAAGTAAAAATGTATGCATGCAAAATAGCCGAAATGATTGGGCAACTCGCAATAAAAAGCAGCGAGTAAAAATAAAACAAATAGCCGAAATGATTGGGCACCGCGAAAAATAGCCGAAATGATTGGGCAATCGCGACCTTCGCGATATAAAAGCTGAAATGATAGAGCATCGCGGAAAGAAATAAAGAAAAAAAATGAAACTTTTGCCCTACAGATGATATCACATCAATCCCTGTATACAATCCAGGGGCGCAAACAAAGAGGGAATCACACCTTTCCTCCCCAGCCTTCATCAGAAGAAGAAGCCAAATCTCAACGGTTCACAGATAGCCTGGAGATCATCTCAACATTCGTCTCATTACAACAGAAACAACATCAAGCGAAGCGGAACCGCGGAAACTCCCAGTTCCATGACTCGGCGGTGCACCGATGATCGAGAGTCAAACCCCGACTCCGTGAAATGTGGATAAAGTCAACCCTTCCTGGTCACGTAGAACGCGGCTTATGTCAATTCTGACCCCGTGGAAAACGTCCAGAGCGGATCCTGGTCCTCGCAGAACACTGCTATGACCCCGTGGAAAGCATCCAGAGCGGAGCCTGGTCCTCACAGAACACGGCTATGACCCCGTGGGAAGCATCCAGAGCAAAATTCCTGGTCACGTGGAACGCGGCTTATGTCAATCCTGACCCCGTAGGAAACGTCCAGAGTGGAGCCTGGTCCTCGCAGAACACGGCTATGACCCCATGGGAAGCATCCATAGAAAAATTCCTGGTCACGTGGAACGCGGCTTATGTCAATCCTGATCCCGTGGTAAATGTCCAGAGCGGATCCTGGTCCTCGCAGAACACGGCTATGACCCCGTGGGAAGCATCCAGAGCGGAGCCTGGTCCTCGCAGAACACGGCTATGACCCCGTGGGAAGCATCCAGAGCAAAATTCCCAGTCACGTGGAACGCGGCTTATGTCAATCATGACCCCGTGGGAAACGTCCAGAGCGGATCCTGGTCCTCGCAGAACACGGCTATGACCCCGTGGGAAGCATCCAGAGCAGAGCCTGGTCCTCGCATAGCACTGCTATGACCCCGTGGTTAGCATCCAGAGCAAAATTCCTGGTCACGTGGAACGCGGCTTATGTTAATCCTGACCCCGTGGGAAACGTCCAGAGCAGATCTCGGTCCTCGCAGAACACGGCTATGACTCCGTGGGAAGCATCCAGAGCAAAATTCCTGGTCACGTGGAATACGGCTTATGTCAATCCTGACCCCGTGGGAAACATCCAGAGCGGATCCTGGTCCTCGCAGAACATAGCTATGACCCCGTGGGAAGCATCCAGAGCGGAGCCTGGTCCTCGCAGAACACGGCTATGACCCCGTGGGAAGCATCCAGAGCAAAATTCCTGGTCACGTGGAACACGGCTTATGTCAATCCTGACCCCGTGGGAAACGTCCAGAGCGGATCCCGGTCCTCGCAAAACACGGCTATGACCCCGTGGGAAGCATCCAGAGCGGAGCCTGGTCTTCGTAGAACACGACTATGACCCCGTGGGAAGCATCCAGAGCAAATTCCTGGTCATGTGGAACACGGCTTATGTCAATCCTGACCCCGTGGGAAACATCCAGAGCGGATCCTAGTCCTCGCAGAACACGGCTATGACCCCGTGGGAAGCATCCAGAGCGGAGCCTGGTCCTTGCAGAATATGGCCATGTCAAACCGACCCCGTGGGAAGCATCCAGAGCAACTCTTGACTCCGTGAAATGCGGATAATGGTAACCTCACCCATCACTTACGGGTCCTCATGACTCGTAAGGGAGCAAACTCTCTTGCGAGATCCTTACGACTTTTAAGAGAAAACACACTTAGGAATCCTCACAATTCTTAAAGAGAAATAACACCTACGGGATCCTCTCGACCTGTAGGGAGAAAATTCTTTATGAGACCCTCACGGCTCATAAAGTTGAAAAGTCTTAGGAGGCAGATCTTAACCCTGAATCCTAAGCCATCGTTGTCTTGCAAAGAAATCAAAATAGACTATCCACAGAATACGCTTACTAAAAGGGACACACCATCATGAAGAAAAATATGTCTTTTATTCATGAATCAAAATGAATACAAAGTACAATTTACGAAAGAACAAAAAAAAATGTACTCTCATTCAGGAGTATGTACAAAAGAAGAATAAAAAGGAAAATATACAATTCTTCAGGCCGGCAGACGATTTAGTAGATTTGCCAGTTCATCCCTTCTCCGCTGGGTCTCGGTTTCATGATTCATTATCGTCAAAAGTCGGGCCTCCGCTTGAGCCTGTTGGGCCTGGTATGAGGCAAGCCAGCCTTCAAGCTCTTTCTCAGTAACCTTATGGGCTTCGACCATTTCACGAGTAAAAACGGCGGCCTTATCAATGGATACCACCTCCTTGATAGCCTCTTGAAGCACCCGCCAAAGTTCATATGCCCTAGTGGTCTTGGCCATAAGACTGGCTTGAAGATCCCTCAGCGCTTTGGAAGCCAGCTCCCTCTCCGAAAACTTACGGCTGAGTCTCTTCTCGCATGATATCATGTTTGCAGCGCACCGCTCAATCACTCCCCTTAAGCTCGCCTTTGCAGCCACAACCTCCGAAGGAAGACGTGTACACTCAAGACTATGTAAACAAGCCTCCGTTTGACGACAATACTCGATCTAAAATACGCGCAAATTACCTGATATAGGAGGCAACAAGAAAAGTCTCCGATGTATAGCCAGCCCATCAAGCATGCGTTTGCAACTGTATGAATGTTTAAAAAGAAATGATACCCAAAGCACTGGTGTGCATGCAACATAACGATAGTGCTCACAATTAAAGAAAAGTCCCATGGAAAAATATAAAGCTCATTTAAGCAAGCAAGACGCATGTACGAGTATCCAATAAACATGAAAATTCAACAAAAACATGCAACAGCCAATGATAAAAAGAGTACATTGATTTAAAAACACTACGCTACCGGGAAAAGGTCACCAAACAAAAGATCAATGGCACAAGGGTTAGCAAAACAAAATACAAAATTTTCTAACTCCCTCTCTGCCCTCTCCAGCACATCGAAACGATGATTTTCACGAGGAGTGGCTCCCTACCGATTAGCGCCATGTTCATCCGCAAAGACAGTCATAATAGCATGTCGGGCTCTTATCTGGCCCAACAGATGGACCGAGCAGTCTTTTAGAGCCTGAGTAATCAGGCACGCCTCATAAAAACACTCGAGCTTGTCTTCAGCCGCATTAAGGACCCCCAGGGTCATCTCTGCTGGGTGAGGGGGGTGTCAGCGAGCACAGTAAGAAGAATCATCCGGAGCCAAATGGATCCCATTGGAAGAGGGGATCCCCTACGGATCAGGAGTTCATACGTCACCGCGTCATATTCGGCATCGGTGAGAAGGGGATCCACCAGTCGCGCAGCAAAACGAGGAATCATCTCCTCAACGGGTACCTCCCATGGTTGTCGACGAGCATGGGGACGGTTGCAAGCCATAGCACTTAGTTGTTTCCTTGAGATAAATCACCCTAAGTTGTAAATGTTGGAGATAGTGCCCTCAGAGTCAATTATTGGATCACAGGTACGTGATTGCAATGATTGAGGGAGGACCTATCCCGGTAGGACAGTCTTACTCGAGATGATAGTATGCTATCTGGTTTACCTTTATCATCGTGTACTGCTTTAGGTGACATGACACGTCGCTATTACACGTTGATAGAGCCCCTAGGATTCTTGCTTGACCACCAGCAGTATGAGGGCGATCATATAAGTGGGAGCTGGGGGTCTATAAGCTTATCCTTAAAAGGTTCCTAGTCGTGGGAGTTTCGAGACCGGGCATCGATACTCCATTAGTAGACTAGTGTATACAGTCGAGACCCCGACGAGGGGCGGTGGCCGGTCTCACAAGCCACTGGTGTCAGTTGGATCACCTAAGATGTATACAGGTGCTCATTGGGTTATGAGTACACCGGACAGGACTCGCAGGGAACATGCTAGTTGGTCATATACCAGACGTCAGATGGCAGTTCCCTGGTGACATGTGTGCAGGTTAGTTCATCGACCTGGGGATCGTCATTTGTCTCGTGTGAGTTCCCACTGTACTTTGATTACTACCCTACCACGGCTCAAAGGAGTCGTGCAAACAGGTTTTAGTTGGGTACAGTCCCGAGCCACATGGAGGCAGTGAGCGTATCTTCAGGGGTTCGTCTCTCCCGGTATTGGGGGTGAGGTCGTGCTGTGTCTAGGAGAGCCATTACACAAAGTCCTTGGCCAAGGCAAGGAGATTTACTGGTAGGTATTCCAGTAGTATCTCAGGGTGTTCTGGGCTACACTCCGACACGACTTGTACCGCTTTTGGGGGTCTGACTTTTACCAACCCCCTAGGCCCGCCATGCGATACTCATAGACGAACGGACCGGACTGCACGGATATTGTCACTGACAGGCTCAGTTGGGTGTCGGGGTGAGCTTCCTCATCGACGTCCCTTTTAGTCAATACCTGGTAGCCCGTTACGTATTGGCTTATACCTCTGACGTGCTAGTGGTTAAATCCACAACCAAGGTGTTGACGAGTCTTTAGAGTCCCCCACATTCAGTTACTCAGCTTTCGGGCGAAAGGTTGTAGAGGCCGTATGGAGATATGGCAAGGTCCGATCAGATACGTGCGGTATTGCACGGATCAGGATCGGACAGTTTGTACTATAGGCCGTATGGTAATATGGCAGGGTTCGATCAGATACGTGCAGTATTGCACGGATCAGGATCGAACAGATTTTACTAGCCGGCTTTGGTATAAGCCGGATCCTAGTATAGTACAGTGTAGATTTTGTCTCATTGCATTTGTATTTCGGTCGAAATACAGATGCGGGTGTGTATGCACAGTATCGGGGTTTTCCCGTAATTTATTACGGGACCAGTTTTCTGGAGTTGCCAGTTTGCTTTCCGTTTCGGCCAATTTCCATTGTTCCGTTCATTGGCCGAAGATTGATGGAGGAGGGCTTATTTGCATTGTTGCAAATAAGTGTTTGTGGAGGTGTTCTTTGCTTATTGTTGTATCATGATAGCCTCTCATTGACCTTGACTTCTAGCTTCATGATAGCTTGACTTTTAGTGGTCATCATGGTTGTTGATGATGAGGTTGGTGATGATGGTTGGATGAGTATTGGTTTTGCTTGTGATCATTACTTGATATCATAACCATTCCTTTCTCTCTCTCCTTTTTGATTATGGTTGTGGTTGGATCTTTTGTTTTTGATGATATCACTCCCTCACTCTCATTGCTCTCTTATTCCATCACCTTGCATTGGCCGGCCATTTTTTGGGGGGGTTGATTGATTCTTTTTGGTGTGGCATTTTTTTTTGTTCATATTGTGCAAAGAAAAGAGCTCTCTTGTTCCTCTCCAAAAATCCTCTCTCTTCCTCCACCAAAATGGCAAAGCTCCAAAACCCCAAATGAGACTTCTTCTCTAGATATTCTACAACGAATCTTGGGCACGTCGAGTAGCCGGCTTCGTGCCCGAGTTGCCTCGGCATTGAGGTGGGAGCCCGTAAAAGAAGTAGGCGATGTGGTGCACTTCTAGCGACGAGGAGGAGACGGGACTTTTCCGCAGGAGATCGGGACCATGACGAGAAGACCGGAGGACTTGGATCGTCGGTATATCTCTAACCCATCTTCTTATAGTTAGCTAGGACTAGTTAATGGTCCGATCCGGGTGTTTAGTGCGCGGTGGTGCCGGTTTGCTAAGTCCGCAAAAATTTAAGTTATTCACCGCTTCCGCATTCCGGCGTCGGATTGACGGCCGGGGCGCCGCCGTGCACTTACAGTGGTATCAGAGCCTCGCCATTAACTTCGTCTAGCTTCGTTTGATGTGTTTTTCAGTTCCGATCGACCAAAATGTCCGAAAACCCAAATACACCCACGACAGTTTCTGTTGAAATTTTTCAGTCTCCAAAAATTTTTCAGGTTGCATAAAAGTACTGTGCTCGATGATCTAAGACTAGTGGAAAAATTCGGGACACTGATTCTCCCATTGGAGCGCGGAAGCGCGGCAAATACCCACTTATTGCCGCGCTTCCGCCGCCGTATTAATTTATCAGTGTGTGGAAATTTTCCAGTGGGCCTCTGGGGTTAAAATTGGGTTTTTGGAATATTGAAATTGGGCCCATATTTTCTGTAACTGCTACAGTATTGTTTTGGGGCCCACTTGTTATAATTTGATCGGTCGGATATTTTAAACACATTTTTCACAGTATTTACATTATATCTGCGACCGTGAATGTCACTCGATCGGTAAATCCTGTCTAACTGCTATAGCCCGGTTAGACGGATTTGCGAACGTGACTTTCACGTTGATGTTCTATGTATTTTCTTTGTTGTTGCGGATCGGTCGTGGGGGATAGCCTGGATGCAATGCTAGTACAGTTTTGTTGTATTATGTACATTTGATATTGCGGGGCGAGCGTCCGACATGTGGACTGCCGTCACTGCCTGTTTGTATTATTATTTTGGGGCACGGCCTGGTTGCGGTCGATGTACCCGGTGTATGTATATTTTACTTTCTGTACTAGGATTGCCCCGCGGAGGGGTGCACGGATAGCCGGGTTCTGGAGGGCAACAAGCCCGCATCTCATGGCATTGAGACGGAAGGGGCTTCACTCTAGGATTGGCGGGCTATTCGCCGCACTCGTAGGGGGTACAGGTTGACCCAGGAGGGGTGCCCAAGTTACCGGATTCCGTGAAGTGCTGGGTGGTCCATTCACGGTGCTGAAGGGGGCTGCCTCGCTTCAGGTTTTGGCGGGTAACTTGCCGCGCCCGTAGGGGTCTAGGATTTCATTGCGCAGGCTATCCACACGACCAGGGGAACGTCGGGTTTCAGTAGTGGCTCTGTGAAACCCGGGGATCCCAGATATCTGTATTGTTTCTGTGATGCTGTTCATTCTCTGTGATGTTGCATTCTATTCACGCCTTGAGCGAATATAATATATTGGTATATATATTAGTAGATGTTGTATATGTTTTGCATCCGCGCTAGTCCAGTCCCCGCTCTGTCGTTAGTTAGCTAACCTAACGGGTAATGACGGGACCCAGTGGCGAATGCGGATGGCATATACGTACATCAGTATATTTTCGTTCTTTGTGGTGTGATCAATTGATGGGACTACATTGATTCGGATCAATGCAAGTTTAAAAACAAACCTAATCTGATGTTGTTGGAACATTTTTCAAAAAGCTGTTATTGCAAGGACGTTCACTTTTGTTTTGCATTGTGGTATTCATTTGGAATATCCTGCTCCTCAGTCGACGAGGCAAGGGCCGAGATCCCTTCACCGGGAGTGACCCCTTGGACAAAAGTTTGCGTCAGGGCATTAATTTCACTATAGCCGATTGCTTTTGCTTTGCATCGTGGTATTCAGTTGGAATATCCTGCACCCCATTCTACGGGGAAAGAGCCGAGATCCCTTCACCGGGAGTGACCTCTTTAGCAACGGTTTTCGTCACTATATTTTTAAAAGCTATCCGTTCCTTCGACGATATCAAGTTCTTTACGTTAAAGGTTTTCGCCAGAAACCATTCGTAGCCCTCCGTCGTTTCATATGGGTAGTCAATAGTATTCAAGCTGTGTTTGTTGGCCAAAGTCAAGGCACAGTGTTTGGTAGCTGTTGGTTATTCATATGCAGCATAGATAGATGCGTTGGTTTGGAACAGTCGTATAGCCTTGTTGGCCAAAGTCAAGGGCTTGTGCGGGTGGATTCGAATCAACCTGGAGAATGACGGGTAGAACTTGACATGTGACTTATGATTTGTTGGCCAAAGTCAAGGTCATAAGAGCATGGGGCAGAAATCACATCGGGAGTTTCAAAAGAACTGAAACTTGCCAGATATGCGCATACCTTCTGGAGTGTGATACCGTGAGCGGATTCCGTCACGTTGTCATGCGATGATAGTTGGATCCCGATTCCCACTGATGAGTTAGTATACTCCTCGGGTGACCCCGACTAATTCTTCTTTCAGGTTTGGAGGAGAATTTGAGGTACAGTGGGAGGATTCCAGATTAGATAAATTGGTGACCATTCTGATCTAGGTTAGAGTGCACGCTGAGTGTTTCTTTTCTCTCTCTCTTTGGCAGCGACCATTGACCCGACCCTAAGACTTTGACTCAGTGACCAAGTTGACCGAACCTTCTTAACACCGGCTTTTGGATTGTCAGAGTTGCAGACCTCTTTGCCACTCCTACTTTTACTCTTTTCTCCGGGACACCCGTATTACTACGAACGTCCACTTCCATTGGACAAAACCATCGTATGGTTAGATACGAACTCGAAAGAATTTATTCGAGGATGGTTTCCGGTTCTGGAGAAAACGGATAGGATTATTCAGTTGTCTTTTCCTTTTACCCTCTCTCAGGTTACGAGTACTCCTTGGTTTAGGGGTAGTACACCTATTACGCAAATTGGATTGTCTTCTTCCAAACCTTAGGCTGGTGCCGACCGGTAGGGAATGAAGAAAACCAATTAGCATAACGATGGTGTGCAGAAGGTATTAAGTTCAGACAAAGCAAGGGATTAGTAAGAGGGCAAAGTAAATTGCAACAGATATTCACGACCAAACCAAATATTTCGTTACCACTCCCACATCACCTTTGTATTTCTCCAGGACACTCCGTATCACTACGAAGATCCACAGTTTATTTGGATACTCCATCGTATGGTTATATACGAACTCGAATGGAACTTGTTCCAGTTCGGGGATGGATTCTGGTTCAGGAGAAATAGGAATAAGGTTTATTCGGTTGTCTTTTATCTTCACCCTCTCTCATTGCGAGTGTTCCTAAGATGCGGACAGTACACCCATTATGCTTATTGGATAGTCTTCTTCCAAACCATAGGCTGGTGCCGAACGGTAGGGAAGGAAGAAAACCATTTGGCCTAAAAGGGTGTGCAGAAGGTAAAGACTAAAGACATATGAAGGGATTTGGAGAGGTGGCAAAGAACTATACGGTTACAGTCGTGAATCTGGAAGAGGCATTACTAGGAATACCAGAATACCCCATCGGAACATTTCAATGTTTCAGTTTCACTGTGTAATGTTAAAGGAAAACTGATTTCCCGATTAGATACTTACTCCAGGGTATGTATTTACCAGGTACGATTCTCACATCTGTATGATTTTACAGATGATGAGTGGGAGTAAGTTGTTGGGAATTGGGTAATTATCCTCATTATATCGGGATTCGTTGTAATCGGTGATATTTGAGGAAATCACCTGGGCTGTTTGCCGGTCGACAAATATTCGGTTTTGAATATCCACTGTTATGCACCAATTTCAAATTGATATATCTGTACGTCTATTTTCATAGAGTGAGATATACCTTTCTGAAATTATGTCTACGACATTTACCTATATCAGTGGATGGTTAGGTAAGGAGCATTAAACAGCGGTGTAATTCTTCTTAACCATAAGTACAGTTTTCAACCTACGACACACAGTGAATGAGTTATCAGACTCAAGGGACTTATACAGAGTATTGTATGTTGTCCAGTGTCCATTAGGACATAGGGGTTGGTCCTCGTACTATATTCGGTTTACTTATGACTTCTCTAGTTTTTAGACAAGTGTTTCGCGGAAACACAGGGTCCGAATTTGGAGAAGTTATAGGTATTTGAATAGAGTAAAGAACCAGGTGTAGCAAGTATCGGGATTCTTCAAAGTGATCGAAGATGTAGATACTTGTATATGGTATTCAGTTGATAGTAGTGATTAAGAGAAATTGCTTCTCTTTCAGGTTACTCATAAATGGAAGCATTCCTAAGTTGAGTAACGCTGATCGGCCTCCTTCCATTTAGTTGACATGCACTGGAGACAGTTGCATGATTTGAATCTGGTTCAATTAAATCAGTGCCTCTGGTTCTATATATGATATAGAACAGTTCATATCTTAACGATGTTAAGGTACGGGGAGTTGTCCGGTTTATGCTTAAAACCAGACACTGGACAACTCAAGGCACGTTTCAGTAATGACTGTTTGTGGGTTGACCCAGGCTATGACGCGGGTTGACTTTCTACCATCTGGATGGACGATAGCAATATCGTTCTAGACTCGCCACAGTTTTAATAAAAATGGATTTTTTCAGAAAACAGTAGTGGGAGTATGGTAGAACTGGAAGTGATTCCAGAACCACAAACGATTACTGAAGATTTGACAGGAACCTAAAGATTCAATCTGGATTGACATTCCATTGGCCACTCCGCAGATAAGGTGGATAACTTCAGGCACCCGAGAGGTACTCCGGTAGCCTCAAGGACGGTGACAGGGAAGTTCTTGTTTACCCACAATTGCCATTGCTGTTGTTCCAGGTTACGAGACCCGGCAGGAGGATGAGTATAGCGTCGTTCTAAACCAGTTTTAGAAGTGTACGTCTATATGACTCTGCCAGAGGGTTGTCGTAAACAGTGGGAGCAGCGGAAGCATTGGTGGACAGGTAGCTTATGCCTATTTATAGACTAAAGCAGATGTAGCGGAGATAGATCATCTATTTCTGACGTGACAGTCATGGGTTTGACTTCATCAGAATAGGGGATGGATCTGTTGAGAAGGTAGTAGGGTGTGATGTCATGGTGTTTGGATGACATACACAGAGTAGGAAAGGAAACTCCTATACTACAACCGGTTATACTTTGGTCGTCACACAGTGGTTTCTCCACACAGGACTTGGACATTATATCAGACATACTGGTTACTGGATCTATGGTATTAGATCTAGATTTGGGTGGTTTCCCAATCAGGGTACTTGACAGCATTCTAAGAGTATTTAGGATGGACGACTCCTGGCACGGTAGTGTACCTGCAGGTGATGGAGTCACCCTCTCTGAAGCTGTCTTACAGACTAAAGGGGAGAGGGATGTGCATGATTGGCAGATCACTTGCTCAGGCAATTGAGTCAATCATGAGATGTCAAGTACCACACCAAATGTTGTTCTTGCACTAGATGCGATAAGTTGACATTGATCCAATCCTGGAGAAACGGTCGGAAGCAGTTTTAGAACATAAGTGAATGTTCTAGGGATATGATAACGACAGCCTCATTCGGGAGACAGTTATCATTCCAGGCTTCCAAGGTGACATGGACGACAAGGAGGTTGTCAGAGTTATAGTTTTCCTTCTAACGAAGGGCAGTATTTTGGACAGGTGATCCAAGGCAATACTGAGGGTGGCATGGCGCAGGATACTGATTAAGTTCAGTTGACGATACAGTCTAAGGAGTTTGGATTTGGAGTTCATTTATGAGCTATGTCCCATCAGACATCCAGACACATTCCAAGACAGGTATTGCTCATTTCGGGAGATGGGTTTCTCCGCGAACATGAGATATAGAGAGACATGGATAGAAACAACTAAGCGGATCCACTCACTGAGGCTATTCCTCGAACGCAATAGTTTCGCAAACGAGCTTTGTGAGACTGACTAGTAGAGGAGTTGGGTGTTCGGTATCACACGGGCTGTGAGTATGCGACATCGCAATAATTAGCCTTGAGTGCAAGTGGGAGATTGTTGGAGATAGTGCCCTCAGAGTCAATTATTGGATCACAGGTACGTGATTGCAATGATTGAGGGAGGACCTATCCCGGTAGGACAGTCTTACTCGAGATGATAGTATGCTATCTGGTTTACCTTTATCATCGTGTACTACTTTAGGTGACATGACACGTCGCTATTACACGTTGATAGAGCCCCTAGGATTCTTGCTTGACCACCAGCAGTATGAGGGCGATCATATAAGTGGGAGCTGGGGGTCTATAAGCTTATCCTTAAAAGGTCCCTAGTCGTGGGAGTTTCGAGACCGGGCATCGATACTCCATTAGTAGACTAGTGTATACAGTCGAGACCCCGACGAGGGGCGGTGGCCGGTCTCACAAGCCACTGGTGTCAGTTGGATCACCTAAGATGTATACAGGTGCTCATTGGGTTATGAGTACACCGGACAGGACTCGCCGGGAACATGCTAGTTGGTCATATACCAGACGTCAGATGGCAGTTCCCTGGTGACATGTGTGCAGGTTAGTTCATCGACCTGGGGATCGTCATTTGTCTCGTGTGAGTTCCCACTGTACTTTGATTACTACCCTACCACGGCTCAAAGGAGTCGTGCAAACAGGTTTTAGTTGGGTACAGTCCCGAGCCACATGGAGGCAGTGAGCGTATCTTCAGGGGTTCGTCTCTCCCGGTATTGGGGGTGAGGTCGTGCTGTGTCTAGGAGAGCCATTACACAAAGTCCTTGGCCAAGGCAAGGAGATTTACTGGTAGGTATTCCAGTAGTATCTCAGGGTGTTCTGGGCTACACTCCGACACGACTTGTACCGCTTTTGGGGGTCTGACTTTTACCAACCCCCTAGGCCCGCCATGCGATACTCATAGACGAACGGACCGGACTGCACGGATATTGTCACTGACAGGCTCAGTTGGGTGTCGGGGTGAGCTTCCTCATCGACGTCCCTTTTAGTCAATACCTGGTAGCCCGTTACGTATTGGCTTATACCTCTGACGTGCTAGTGGTTAAATCCACAACCAAGGTGTTGACGAGTCTTTAGAGTCCCCCACATTCAGTTACTCAGCTTTCGGGCGAAAGGTTGTAGAGGCCGTATGGAGATATGGCAAGGTCCGATCAGATACGTGCGGTATTGCACGGATCAGGATCGGACAGTTTTTACTATAGGCCGTATGGTAATATGGCAGGGTTCGATCAGATACGTGCAGTATTGCACGGATCAGGATCGAACAGATTTTACTAGCCGGCTTTGGTATAAGCCGGATCCTAGTATAGTACAGTGTAGATTTTGTCTCATTGCATTTGTATTTCGGTCGAAATACAGATGCGGGTGTGTATGCACAGTATCGGGGTTTTCCCGTAATTTATTACGGGACCAGTTTTCTGGAGTTGCCAGTTTGCTTTCCGTTTCGGCCAATTTCCATTGTTCCGTTCATTGGCCGAAGATTGATGGAGGAGGGCTTATTTGCATTGTTGCAAATAAGTGTTTGTGGAGGTGTTCTTTGCTTATTGTTGTATCATGATAGCCTCTCATTGACCTTGACTTCTAGCTTCATGATAGCTTGACTTTTAGTGGTCATCATGGTTGTTGATGATGAGGTTGGTGATGATGGTTGGATGAGTATTGGTTTTGCTTGTGATCATTACTTGATATCATAACCATTCCTTTCTCTCTCTCCTTTTTGATTATGGTTGTGGTTGGATCTTTTGTTTTTGATGATATCGCTCCCTCACTCTCATTGCTCTCTTATTCCATCACCTTGCATTGGCCGGCCATTTTTTGGGGGGGTTGATTGATTCTTTTTGGTGTGGCATTTTTTTTGGTTCATATTGTGCAAAGAAAAGAGCTCTCTTGTTCCTCTCCAAAAATCCTCTCTCTTCCTCCACCAAAATGGCAAAGCTCCAAAACCCCAAATGAGACTTCTTCTCTAGATATTCTACAACGAATCTTGGGCACGTCGAGTAGCCGGCTTCGTGCCCGAGTTGCCTCGGCATTGAGGTGGGAGCCCGTAAAAGAAGTAGGCGATGTGGTGCACTTCTAGCGACGAGGAGGAGACGGGACTTTTCCGCAGGAGATCGGGACCATGACGAGAAGACCGGAGGACTTGGATCGTCGGTATATCTCTAACCCATCTTCTTATAGTTAGCTAGGACTAGTTAATGGTTCGATCCGGGTGTTTAGTGCGCGGTGGTGCCGGTTTGCTAAGTCCGCAAAAATTTAAGTTATTCACCGCTTCCGCATTCCGGCGTCGGATTGACGGCCGGGGCGCCGCCGTGCACTTACAGTAAATGGATCTCTCTATGAAGAGAGAAAGAAAACTATGACTTCAGGTTATAAAGGGGAGCATTAAATGCTGCGCACGGAAAATGTTGCATGATGGAACTATTTCCAAGGCCCAGAAAAAGGAAAGGCATTGGAAATCAAAGAGGTGGGACTATTTCCAAAGCCCCCTCTCTGCATTCAATGTCATACACAGAAAAGACTGCATGGGAAATTAAACAACCCCATCAATAGGGTCTCACGTGCAGAACACGTGAGCACCAACCTTGACATGCACTGAAAAGTAAAACAGTATCACACGTGAATAACACATGAGTGGGTGCCGATGTGAGATTGAAATCCCCAACAATGCCAAACACGTGAGCAGCAACAACGATATGACAAAATGGCATAAAGAAAGCACGCGAACACAAAAGAAAAGGAAAGGCTTATCATTCATACTTTAAAAGTAATACAAAATATGAGGAAATATTTACAATGGTAGGACGTTAAATCCGGGACACGGATTGAGAAATTCAAAAGTGAGGCCGTCTAGAATCTTTCTGGCCTTTCTGACCATTCTCGTATGCATCCTCTCGCGATCATGAGTGTCGAGATCCTCGCCAATGTCCTCCTCCCTTTGATAAGAGGCGATTATCGTCGCCTGTTGGAAACTTTGATGCAGAATATCAACGAGGTTATCTCGCCGCTTCTTCGAGATCAAGCCCGACAAATACACTGAATGCACCTTATCTTCAGCATCTTCCAGCGCATTAAGCGGCATGGCTTCGTAAAACCCAGAAAGTGCTTTCCAAATTGCTCCCACTACGATTTTCAATAAAGCAGAACGGCGAGGAAGTAGTCGACCGTTGTGTGCATACAGACGATCCATAATCTCCGCACATTGGGCATCGGTAAACTCTTGGTTCTGACAACGGCCCTGTACGCGAATATCCTCATAGGAGATAAATTCGTTCAGACTATATAGATGAACAGCCATAATGCCTAAAAAGAAACATCAGTGAAAGATTAGTAATGAGGAGAGTCAGACATTGAGATGTAAATAATTCTTGGGAAGACAAGTTCTGTTAAGTGACCAAAAAATTCAAATTTGTACGATTAAAGGAGAAAGCCCACTGCTAGAACTCTGCGCAAATCGAGAAGGATCTCTGCAAGAACAATTCAGGGCAAGAAAGTCCCAAGAAGTTCTCTGTGAAGAATTAAGTTCTTTAGAGGAATTAAATTCCTTTTGAACAGGGGAATTAAATTCCCAGAAATATTTTTCAGAGCCAAAGCTCTTTGGAATGGAATTAAAATCCAGAGAAAAGACAAGCATCGCCATCGATCCCTGAAGATCAGAGAAGCCCTAAGAGGTTTATTGTTTAAAGATTGAGCAGTTTTCTTTTTAAAGAACTTTAAAAATGGGTTCTTGTTAAAGGGAAAAACCCTTGGTATGGATTTAAAATCCAACGAAGATTTCTACAAAAAGTTCTTCAACCGTTCAAGATCATTACCTGAAAAAAGAGAATCTTTTGTTAACAGAGTTAAACTCCGAAAGTTTTCGAAACAGAGAACTAAGCTCTGGGAAAGAGAATTAAATTCTCAGAGGAAAAAGCAAGCAAGGAAGAAGATGAACAAAGTGGAGGCGCTTCTGAAGGGACTCTTGCATTTATAAGATATGATGGGAAACGGTTCATCTCCCATATTCCCTGACAGATCCAACGGTCACAAAGGTGACAGCATTGCACTCACGTGCAAACACGTGAGAACAACGCTGTGGGGGAATTTGTTCCCTGATAAAATATCAGGAAATACCTCAATGAGGTATCACGTGCTCACACGTGACCAAGGGTCACGTGTTGACACGTGATAGTTTCCTGTGATCTCTACCATATAGAATTAAATTCTAATCAGACAAAAATGTAACAAAACAGCTAAGGAAAGACCCCAATAGGGCATCATGTGCTCACACGTGACCAAGGGTTACGTGCTGACACGTGATGATTCCTTAGCTCTGTTAAAAGGCAGAATTAAATTCTGAATAAAAGAGGGTCACGTGCCAACACGTGACAGGTCCCTTAGCTCTTTAATTGATAGAGTTAAATTCTTTTTCAATAATCAAACATTAGGATCGCATGCCAACACGTGAGGGGCTTTAAAAGCCTTCTGAATTAATAGAATTAAATTCTAATAAGGGAAATCAAAGACCCTAACCGGGAAAGTATTTCTTTAAATCCTTTCAAACAAAAAAAGGATTATGCTCTGTAAAGTAGAGTACCGTTGGATTAAAAATCCAATGGTGACTATAAATCACCAATTTATGGAAATATTTTATACAAGGAAAGATTTCCCTGAAATTCACCAAGAATAACAAACATGATATCTTTTGGATTAAAAATCTAATGGTGAATAAAATTCACTGAGTGATCTAAAAGATCATGTTAGTTACAAAAACAACCAAAATCTTTCAATGAAAGATTCACTAAACAAATTGATTCTTTTCCTTCTCCTATAAATAGGAGCCAAGAAGAGGAGAGAGAAAAAGATTTTTGGATCTTGGAATTTTGGATTTTCTGGAGAAAAAACAACAGCAGAGAGAAAAGAAAGGAGAATTTAATTCTCAAGAAAAAAACCCTAGGTGAGAGAGGGGAAAGAGATCTAAGCTCAATAAAACAAAAAGAGAATTTAATTCTCAATCTAAGATTTTAACTCTTCTGTAAAAGAACTTAGTTCTTCCTCTGGTTGAAGATCTGCAGAAGCAAATCTCTCCACAAGTTGAGACTTTAATACTCATCGGGGAGATTCTGCCATGTAGATCCAAAACTTAGAGGGAGAATTGAGTTTTGAGAATTTAATTCTCCCAAATTCACAGGAATTTAATTTCTCCAAGTAAAACTAGGGTTTAACCCTATATGAGAATTTAATTCTCTCAAATTCATAGGAATTTAATTCCTCCAAGAAAAAACTAGGGTTTAACCCTATATGAGAATTTAATTCTCCCAAATTCATAGGAATTTAATTCCTCTAAAACAGAATTAGGGTTTAACCCTACAGAGAATTTAATTCTTAAAACAAAGAGACTTGAAAGCTCTTCACGCACGTAATGAACTTGGTCACATGGTGACGCGTGACCCCAATCCTCAGTGATCAGAAAAGAAAGAACAAAACTAAGTCACGTGACCCCTAAACAGATCCCCCAAAATGAAAAAGAAAAAGCTTGGAGGCAATGCCTCACGTGCTCCCACGTGACTTCCAAAACAAAGGGAACAAAAGCAAAGGCAGTATTGGCTTTGGGCGCTCTCACGTGTCTTCACGTGACCCCTAATAAACACTCTAATAAATCAATGCATGAGTACCTATCACGTGCCCACACGTGATGGCCGTGAAAACTAAAAGTGTTTAACACTTATTGGCAGTTCTGAGAACAAAATAAAGGAGGTCTGGCCCTACCTTTGGGTGCCCTCACGTGCCCCCACGTGACCCTTTCCTTTCTAGTGTTTAACACTATTTTAAGCATTTTGTCTCCAGTGTTTAACACTGTTTTAAATAAATCACGTGAGGACACGTGACCGCCAGATGTCCTCTAGTGTTTAACATTACTTTAAAATCGGCCTAGTCTAAATTGGCTAAGTTTTCCAGAGGCAAATTTCCTCTTCAAATAAGCCTTAAAATCCAGAGCTATAATGTTTAATGCTCAACCAAAGACAAAGTGTTATCAGAGCCCTCAAACTCTTGTTTAACATTGCTAAATAATGAGGGGCTGAACCCAGACAAATGTCCAATAGCCCAACAAAGGGTCAACATTTCATACTTAATTGGACTTAGCCCAAATTGGCTATAAGTCCTCAATTCAGATTTAACTGAGCCAATGTGCTCATAACCTAATTAATTGATCTTAGTTACAAATTGGACTATAGATCTTCCAATCAACTTTGGTTCAAGAGTACATCTCTGAACCCCTCTGATATTTGTCGTTGTAATCCTTCAACGTCTTCAGAGAGGTGACGGGTCCCGATAACCATGCATTTCATAGACTATGACGTCTTTAAACTGGACCGTGGGGTCCTTAAACCCATGGACTATGATGTCCTTAACCTTGACTGTGAGGTCTTTAAACTCACGGACTATGATGTCCTTAACCTTGACTATGAGGTCTTTAAATTCACGGACTATGATGTCCTTAATCTCGGACTGTGGGGTCCCTTAAAACCCATGGACCGAGATGTTCTTAAACTAACATTGGACCGAGATGTCCTTAAACTAACATTAGACCATAATGTCCTTAAACTAATCGACTGCAATGTCCCTAAACTAAACAATAGAGTCCAAATGCTTTTTTGTTGGATCTAAATGATCCTGTTAAGTTGATCTTAGTCTAAAAATTAGACTAACGTATCCTTAACATATGTTTAAGTTGATGTTAGTCCCAAATGAGACTAACGTATCCTTAAACTCAACCCCCAAACCCAAATCTAAGAAGATACGGATTTGGACTAATCCACGCCCTACGGATGACAACATAAATTAGTCTCCGTATACAATCCACGGGCAACCAAAAACAAAACAAACACCCACGATACGAAGTGACCATCTGGAGAAGGAGAAAGTGGTTACCGCGATACGGTAGCGTAATTAACTGCAAGGGCTTGCGCCTGCAGGGAAGAGCGTCCCCATAATCAAAAACCCCTCAAATGAGGGGGAATCTGACGAAGTCTGCTATATCGACCACATCCGTTTAAACCTTCGATACATGGTATCATAAATCAACTTGGCATCTTCGGAGAGGTGGACGGATAGCACCTATTAGCATCTGCCCCCAAATTCAGGCAAGACGTTTGTCTTCCCGGTTTTCGGCGAGGAACAGACAGAATAGAGAGTATATTGTTATAATGTTGTATTTAATGTTAACGCTATTGTTTGTAGCTTGGTACAGAAGAGACCGGTGTATACGAGAGGAGTCTCACTAGACCAGAGACTGCGGTATATGGAGTACAAGGAACCGTTCAGCCACGGTATAACGGCAATTGAATTCAGGTTGGTGTCTTTATGGTTGCTGTCTCGTGTCACTTCAAACACCTTCCGTACCAATCTACCCCTTATAAACCCCGCGATATCTTGATTGTATTATTTGTATTGTATTGTCTTGATTTATATAGATGGATGACTTGCCGGAACCATGATATCAGTAAATGGTTGTAACTGGAGAATCATATAGATGGATGTATATCCATGTTTCGGTTCAGTCAATATAGATTGAATAAATTGAACATATTAAATATATATATGGATTCATATTGAATTGTAGTTTTGTAATTTCATACTTGAATCATATTCAAGTCAGATTGATTATATTGAGCCTCGGTCTGAGTCAGACAATTAGAAAAGAAATTGAAGTCCTAAATTATGTTTTGGTGTTATTGGTAACTGCTGCACATGGACGGCAGGATTTGTGTCTTTTTCAAAGACAATTACCGTGTTGATAACACCGTTTATTAAGTTGTCTACCTTAAATAGGTAAGCACCCATATCTCCGGTTCTCTGAGGCTCAAGAGACTGGTCCCGCTTAAACCTATGTTTACTAGGGTCCTTATTGTAATTTAGTATAACTTGAGGGGGTTTATGTAAAATAATTTTGTATAATTTTCAAAATACATATCAAGTATTTTATTATCGTCTTTAGAGTTTTCATGGATGTATATTTTATCAATGTGACATTTCTAGTGAATAAAACCTAATTTCATAATATATGGTATTTAATTGTAATTTGTAATTGTATGGTATTTTCTTGTAAATGGAATGTTTTTCTTGAATTTTGGAAATGTGGAATATTATAAATATTAAAAATAGATATTTTGACATATATATTTATTTATAAAAAATATAAGTTTTATTTATAATAGAAATGCCATTTTTCTAAAGGAAAATGTATTAAAATCTTTCGAGATCGTATGCTCCTTGCGGAGGTCTGCATCTCACTCTACTAAGCCCGAGAATTTGCGATGATCCGCATTATCCTGAACGGATTCCCCAAAATGGGTTGTAGATGCGCAATTGCAAAGATTTGTTAAAATACACTTCTTGTAGAAAAAGGTTTTAATAGTTGAAGGTGGTTATATGTAAAGTCGTATTTTCCGAATTTATGTTCCCAAATTCTATTGTGCTATGTTAGATATGTGTGTTGTGAGGATCTAGGTCATTACCTCATAATTTTTCTAAAAGTATAAAGGTATTATAGATTTTATGTCGGAAACTAAAATTTGTGGTATTTTAATGTAAAATTGCGATAGAAGATGCATATAACAATCTTTTGTGATGAAACTTGTTAAAATATTTACTAATATTTAATGAAAAATATGTGATGATATGAAGGTATCTAGATTAAGAAAAATTATAGTTTTTAAAGAAAACCGAATCGGAAATCGGACTAACTCCGCTTCCGTCGGGTTTTAGTTTTGAAAGTTTTTAGACTAGAGAAAAGAAGAAGAAGTAGGGACTTACTAGATGATTGGCTAGAGGAAAGAATGAGGAAGAGGTGGGAGTTGCCAGTGCGTCGTTTCGTCTTCGGAAACTCCTTGAATTGCCGTCGGAAGTTCGTCGGAGTTTCGTCCTTTTGCTAACTCCACTTGCACACAAAAAACTTGGGAATTTTCTTGAGAGTTTGGGCAGGGATTTGGGTGTGAGGAGGGATGATTTGAAGGTGGTATTTATAGGAAAAATTAGGGTTTTAGGGTGGTGAAAGGGTGTATTAAAAATTTGTATTAAAATGGATTAAATGTGTGTTTTAATGTGCTCTGTAAATGTGCAGGAAAAACAAATAATACAGGAGTTATGGGGGGAGTCCAAGAGTCGCAAGGGTTAAAGAAAATTAGGTTTTGGGCCGAGTCAGACCTGCGGCGCCGGCCGAGTCACCGAGTTCACCGGCCCGAGTTACCGAGTCGAGGGCTCGTTTTGGGGACACATGTCTGGGTCGGTTGGTCTACTGCGGTGTACTCATTTGTTTTATGTGTGACTCTTCAGTTTACGTGTTGTGCTCGTGTAGACTCTTGGGCTTCTAAAAGATTAAAAAAAATTTAAATAAAAAGAATATGTGGCTGATGGGATTTGAACTCTGGTGCTTTGGTTCAGCAGTGCAAGGTCTTACCAATGAGCTACAGGCTCTTTCTTGTCATTCTAAAGCAAAACAAACTTATAACTCGTATTCAGGCTCAAGTACCCCTTTCTGTATTTTGAAAAAAATGTACAGAAAGTTTAGGGTTGTTACAGGGATAAAGGGGTAGATTGGTACGGAACGTATATCGTGGCACGAGAGGTCCCTTTAAAAGACACCTACATGAATTCACATGCCGTTGTCCCGTGGGTTATGACGGGGCCTTGTACTACATGTTACCATAGTCCACGGGGTAAGATGGACTCCTCTCGTATACTTGAATATTTTCTTTATCAAACTACAGATAACCACATTGGAATAACTATCCTATACTTGTGAATGATTATATACAATTTTACTTGTTCTCTATTCTTTTGGTTTCTATTCACATTATATACTATCTTCTCTTATTTCTTTTGGGACTTACCGAGCGCTAGTTCGCTGACGACATTCCTCTCTGTTTTCTTTCTTTAGAATGTTCATCGGGAGGACCGGACTCTGAAGACGTAGAACCGGGCCAGGAGGACTTGGACCAGTTCGCAGCACAGCCTGATTACTAACTCCGTCTAGCCTGCATTTACTTTCAGTATGCCATTATTTAAGCATTTGCTTTTATTATTGTATCTTTTATTTCAGACAGTTATATGTAAAGTTGAATATAAATAAAGTTGATGTTTTATTTTATTACTCTTGTATTTTTACACATTATTATATTGCTTAATTACGCTTAACGTATTTTCTTAATAAATGCGTTGCGGGCTTGCCACGTCACCATTTCCGTTCACTGGGAAGCGGGGCGTGGCAATTTTTTTTAAGGGAAGAAGGCTTTTGAGTGTGAGGCGTATCTATTTTATTCATTTTTTTTATTTTGTATAATATTTACAAGAAAAACATAAATGAGGTATACGCGTGTGCCACATGCGCCCATGGTGAGGTGCCCGTTTAACCCGGTGAGCACTCAGCGAAGTACGAAAGAGTGGGGAGCAAAGGGTCCCAAATCAGCCAAAAAGTCCTTTGAGGTGCGCACTTAAGGAAGTGCGCACCTAGCAAAATGCAAGAGTTAGGGGCCAAAGGGTCCCGAATGGGCCAAAATGTCCATTGAGGCGCGTACTTAGGGAGGTGCGCACCTAGCGAAGTACGAGAGTTAGGGGCCAAAGGGTCCCGAATGGGCCAAAAGACCCGGTAAGATGCGCACTTAGGGAAGTGTGTGCATAGCGAGATGCACACCTGTGCCAGTGCGCGCCTGGCATGATGTGCACCCAAATGGGTGCGCATCTAACCAAATGGGCACCCAGCGAAGTGCACACCTAGCGAAGTGCAAGTAAAGGTCGAAACTCATTGGAGTTGCAGCCCCAAACACAACAATTTTGATTTTTAGAAGATCAAAACGGGTTTCTTTTCCCCTTTCATGAGGCTTCAGAATGCACACGGAAGGTGTTAGAAGTGGAATGAGACTGCAATCATAAGACACCTAACTTGAATCTCCATTGCCGTCGTACCATGGCTGAACGGTTCCTTGTACTCCGTATACCTTAATCTCCGGGATAGTGAGACTCCTCTCGTATACACTGGTCTCTTCTGTACCAAGCTACAAACAACAGCGTTAACAATATAATATAACTTTAAAAGTTACATTCTCTTTCTGTCTATTCTGTCTCTACTTACTCTTGGGACTTACCGAGCAATTTGTTCGCTGACGACATTCTCTTTCTTCTTCTTTGGAATGTCGTCAGATGTTTCGGACTTACTGGAGATCGAGCCCAGCAGCGAGGTCTTGGACCAGTTTACTGAAGACCCGGAGTTTTAGATTCACTTGTACATTACATTTCATTTTCATTTCTGTTATGTCATTGTTTAGGCATTACTTTCATTCCATATATTTTCATTTCAGTTGTATTGTAAAAAGAATGTTTAATAAATAAAGTTGATGTTTATTTACATCTTGTCTCTTGTGTTTATTTCATTTACGTCTGTGCTTTATAACTTCCTCTCGTTGTTCTTGGTATAATCTTCAATTAAGTCCAAGTGTAAGAACTAAAGAAAGAACAAATGTAAGAAACTTGCTATTAACAAGGCATGGACTTAATGGTGCAGCACCTGTCATTTCTATGTTTTATGTGTATCTCGTTTTTCTTGTTTTATCCTTCATTATTCCAAACATGGAGGGAAAATTTTAATAGTACTGTAAGGTATGATCTTTCATTATCATCATGTGACATCTTTTCTATTCTAAGTGCACTGAATAACATTTGCCTTTTTCGATGGTCTGGTCTTCAGAATGTTGATCATTATTAATTCAAATTGTTAGTGGTGTTAGACATAGTTATCATATTTCTTTTAACAAAATTAACAGAATGGCTTGAGTTTGTCATGTCTAAGTACTTTATTCAGAGTTTATTTCTGTCAATCAATCCAAATCTAAGACGCTGCAACAAGAAGGAACTTGTGTCTCATCCTATTGCAATAGATGCAAAATGCATTATTGAAAGATGTGGTTCACATCTTTTTGAATCCGCAAGAATTCCATTGCTTTCTTGGTTTGAAGTCTTCTTCTGTTTTTGTTTAGTTGCAGTTCTATATGAGTTCTGTTAAATTACACTTAGGTTGAAACTAGCTTAGAGAAAACAATAGATCATTTGATTATGGAATAATGAAAATTAAAAATAGGTAGAAACGAGCCTAGAGAAAACTATAGATCGTTTGATTATGGAACAATGAAAATTAAAAATAGATTGAGATTGAAATTATGATAATGTAGTGGAAATCTTTAAAGCGCTTGAGATATTCTTCAATGGAAAGTGCCCATAGTTAATCTATCGGGTTATATCTTTTGTAAAATGATTTAACTGATATGGAATTTGAAATTTTTGGATGCCAGCACTTCCCAATTATAGGATGACCAGAAATTTGTTTAATAGTCGGCTTCTGATAGAAATGTTTAAATTTTTACCAAGTAATGCAATAAAATATGGATAATGCATTCTTGTTTCTTGACAACAAGTAAATTTTAAACCTTAATAGGTGGGGCATTTGGTGGAAATAGAGGGGCAAGGCCTGTACCCCCAAAGAAAGGTGTATTTCCTTTGGATCACCTCCATGAGTATGACCTGGTACTATCCATCAACTATTTTCATTTCTTTCTCTTAGCCTTTGGTTTTAAACCTGAAGCCTTACACTTTTTAGTTCAAGGTTTATACATAATATATGTTTATCGCTACTTCATAATGACTCACAGTTGAAACTTTGGTGGGGTTGCAGGAGAAGAAAGAATACATATCATGCCTCAAAACATCACGCCACCAGTCAGACAAATGTCGACAATTCTCAAAGAAGTATTTGGAATGCCGAATGGAAAAGTGAGCATATGACCCATTATTTATCATATGTTTGTTTCCCTTTCTTTTTCTAGAAAAAAATGTTGTTAGATGTTTATAAAAGGATTGCCATTTTGGGATGGGATGGAAGGCGTTCAGGAAGGTAGAATAGCCTCGAGTGGTAGATAATTTTCGTTTTGTGTTGGAAATGTCTTCTATTTCTATTTTTCACTGCAAACAACAAATTTCAAAATGGTTTGGGAAAAAAAAATGTCATGAACGCATGAGATCACTTTACTGAAAAGCTTAAGCTAGTGTTTGTGGAATAATAATGCATATGAGTGAAGCAAACCTTACTCCCGATTGCATGAATCTTTAGAAGGCGTAAAAAAATTCTGTTTGGAAAGACATAATAGATAGGTGTGAACAAACATATGCCTCGGTAGCATCGTAGAATACAAATTATCCAAAAGCTTAAGCTATTGGATTGTGGGTTAGGGTTAATAATTTTCTGCACTCATGATGATAATTTCTAATGTCTCGCCGTAGAAACTTGATGGCAAAACAAGAATTGTCAGAGCTTGGATTTCGCAAAGCATTGGAGCCAGATTCATCTTCTGAAAAGAGCACTGCAGAAACTGATGAGCAAACCAAGCCTTCATCTCCCAGCAAGAAAATACTTGCTTGAAGTTTAATTTTCCAGATGAACTAACGCATGTGTGTTTGTTTGATGCTTTTGATCAGCTGGATACATCTTCTTTACCATTCTCAAAGTTGTGCCAATAAGAATTTTTTGTGTACAATTCATTTTAGTTACTAATGCTACTATATGCTTGAGCCTTATTGTTAAATGGTACGAAAATATATGGTATTTGTAAAGTTTAATAATCTTATCTCAAAAGCCTTGAAACCTGATGGGGCTTTTATAAATTTTACCCCTACAAAAAATTGACAAAAACAATACCCAAACCTGATGGGGCTTTTATACATTTTATTATTTTGGATGCTACTGCCAACTAGGGCTGCTACAAGTGCTTGAAGCTCGCAAGCTCGGGTCGCATTGGCGGATAAATGCTTGTTGGATACTCAAACGAGCCAAGCTTGAACATAAATTGAATATCGATTAAATAAACATCAAATATGAACATAGACCATTGAAGCTCTGTGCATGCAGGGCTCGTATAGTTTACGACTTATTTAGTATTCATTAAGTCGTGAATATTAATTAGAAATATGGACCATAATAAAATTTTAATCAAATATCTTCATACAAAATTTGGAAGAATCTAGATATTCGTCAGGATCTTACACAAGCATCAGTACGTTGGTACAGTAATAACAACAATATTTATTACCAAGTTGTCAAAAACGATACGCAATGTCTAAGATGCAAGACTAAAACTACATGGGGGTTTAGTGCAATTAAATGACAACGGATAAACCCCACTCTCTCTCCCTCTCTCGCTTCAATGGCGCTGAAAATCGCAATCCCCACACCATTCCCAATCTTCTTCCCTCCGCCGTCTCTCTCAACCCCTCGCCGGAGCTCCACCGAGCTCCGCCTCTCCCGCTGGAACAACGCCAACGCCGAGCCCTACGTCCGCCGCCAGCGCTCCCAGGAGCAAATCGAGCGCGAACTCCGCCTCCACCGCCGCTACGAAGCCATCACCAACCTCACCCACGATCCACCACCACCAACCTCACCCTACTCCTCCTCCGCCGCTGCCGATTTCAAATCCAACGGCACCCCTTCCTCCCCCTCACCCCCCTCGATCCCAGGTAAGCGCTCCAAATACTCAAACCCTAACCCTAACCCTAAGAAGAATCTCCACCCCGCGTTTCGAAGGGCCCCCAGGCCCAGATTCTCCCCGCAACCCGACCCTGAGAATGGAATCGCAGTCACCGATAGGGGGATTGCTTATAGAATCAAAGATGCGCCTTTTGAGTTTCAGTATAGTTACACGGAGACTCCAAAGGTGAAACCCTTGGCGTTGAGGGAGCAGCCGTATCTGCCGTTTGGGCCTGAGACGATGCCGAGGCCGTGGACGGGGAGGAAACCGTTGCCGGAGAGCAAGAAGAAGCTGCCGGAGTTTGACTCGTTTAAGCTTCCGCCGGCGGGGAAGAAGGGGGTGAAGCCTGTCCAGTCCCCGGGCCCGTTTTTGATGGGGTCGGGGCCAAAGCATACGGCGATGACGAGGGAGGAGCTGCTGGGGGAGCCGCTGTCGAAGGAGGAGGTGAAGGAGCTTGTGAAGGGATGTGTGAAGATTAGGAGGCAGCTCAATATCGGTTAGTTGCTTAGTCGTGTACTTACTAAACTTTTTTTGATGATAGTTCATTCCTGTTGTTTCAATGCTATGATCTAGAGGGAAAAGAAGAGATGGTGATAGATTGATATAATACATTGCATTATTGATGGGGTTAAGGAATTAGGAGTTATACTCGAGCAACGAGGAGCATTATCATCAATCTATTCATCAGCATAGAAGCATTTTCCTATCAAAACTGGGTTGGTTAATAACCAAGACCATGAAATTTTTTACTTACATGCCTAGGCATGTCTATATATGCATGTAGTTATGTTCATTCGCCCTTTAATGGTGTACTTATCACCTATACTCACTATTAGCATGTGCATTTGCAAATATGTCATGTCATAACAAGAGAAGAAATATTTTTCTAATTCTCATGCCCACAAGGATTATCGATACCGTCAAATGTGGCATGTTGCCAAGCTTCATATGACATGGCCAGGGACGGACCAAGGGTATTGGTCAATGAAGGCCACATAGATAACAAAAATCAATCGTAAAGTCCAACTACATGATTTATAAAAATCATCTTATGAATTTGACGATAAATTTTAAATTAAGTCAATTAAAGATTTAAAAACACTTACACCGTGAAAGAATTTATATATCTGTTTGCATCATACACAATCTAGATTTTTTTTCGAAACCAAGATGAACCTTTTGAACATAATTTTATTTGAAAAAATTTCTTTTTCTTTCTCAGTTTTTCAATGTGAGATTAAACCTTTTGTTTTACGAAAATATAAAAAATAAGAATCTTTATCTATTTAAATAAGTAATGGGGATGGGGTTGCGGCGGTTGCCCACAGCTAGGTGACGCACCCAGACCCATTAATGCCCACAAGACCCATACTATTTTGGCTGCTTCGACCTTAGCTAATTAATTGCGCTCGAGTGCAGCCAAAATAATCTTTTTAAATTAAATTAAACGTTAATTGTGTTGGTAGTTGGGAATTGAACATGGAGCTTATGCTAAGAAACAAAGCCATACTACCTCTTGAGCTAAACATTCTTTCTTCTTTGTTTGTGAAATATATATATGCTTAATTTTTTCAAAAGTCTGAACACTCATATGAAACGATATTGGTTTGTTTGTTTTTTATTCAAAAAATTATTAGTGGGGGCATGTGCTGCCCCCTTACCTATGATCTTGGCCCATGGAGAGAGCAATGTTGTTGGTATGGTTGTTATGGAACCTTTCTACAAAGTGCCACTGTGCCATTGGTGAAGGTGAGATATAATGAGAATGAGGGTAACTATTGAAAAAAAGGGAAATAAAGGGGAGGAAATTACTAGTAAAATCTAGGAGAATAGAAAATAACTGGAGAGGAACATTTGAAATGGAATGACAAGAAACAAACATGAAGAAGGAAAGAAGAAGGAAAAGTCGAAAAGAACAAATGATAGACATGGACTGAACTAGGACCTCACATGAGAATTTGTTTTGTCAGCAACTCGTGCACTTCTATAGTACCAACTATTTTTAAAATTTGGAAGGATCGATTTCACTCTTTTGGGCGTTATGATCTGAAATTTGCATTGAAGTCCTTTAAGTTAGATGCCTTTGACAGTTTGACTTAAATTGTTTGTTCTTTGTGTTGATGGATGCATCAATCTTTAAAGTTTTGATGATGAAAAAATTAATGCATAATGCTTCAGAAGGATTACATTGAACAACAAAGGGGAAAAAAGGAGAAACCAAAGAGTCCGTTCCGGAATCACATATTCAATCAATTCAATTCTTAATGAATATCATTATCGAAGGCTAGTTTTCGGAGTATGAAGATCTTATTTATAAACCAAAAATAGTCCTAATCCAACCAAAAATCAAATAGATAAATAACTTAAGCCAATTTCCCTGTCGAAATATAAACTTAATCAATCTCAGCTCTTATTCTAGAAATATAACCTCTCATGTGTGCTTTATGTTATGCGCTGTTCAGCAGTGCTCATCTAGTTTCAAAATGACATTCAAAATTCTAGAAATCATACCTCTTTTCTCTCTATAGGTAGAGATGGTTTAACTCACAACATGCTGGAGAACATACATGCTCATTGGAAACGTCGGAGAGTATGCAAGATTAAATGTAAAGGTGTATGCACGGTTGACATGGATAACGTCTGTCACCAATTAGAGGTTTGGAACTTTATATTTTATATTGTTCTATCTATAATTTATTTTACTGAAAAATATTTCTCTTTGCTTAAGTATCGATAATTTTGCTAAAATCATTGGTTAACAATAATGAAATATATAATATTCATCAAATTTGATGGTCTCTTCCTGTTTTATTGACCTAGCGGTGTTCGATTGTTGTGTTGACAGAGAATTCAACATCCCATATGGACTTCTAGGAAAAAATTGATCTATATATGTTTGGTTTCAGGTTACGTTGTTATAAGGAAATTTCTGTGCTTACCATGGTAACTTATGGCCTATGTGCTGCAGTTCTTTCTTTTTAATCGATTATTTTGAAACCCCCATCCAAACATTTGAACGGATTACAAGTCATTCCCTAAATCAAGGAAGATAATACTTGTTTTTGTAACGCTAGGAGTAAGTTTTTCATGGTCCTAGTATTACTTCTAGCCAATGATGCTTAACTACATAGTTTTTCAATGGTCCCTTCCTAAAAATGTAGCTGTGATTAATTCTTGAAATCTCAAACGATCATATCCATTGACAGGTTTGCATCTTTTTTTCTTTCTTTCATTCTTTTTACCGACTTAAGCATTGGAAGCTTCTCTCGCTCAGTATGTTGGTAAGCATCAACCTTACCCTCGCTATTAAACTTGAACCTGATCCATTCTAGGGTCAGGTGTAGTTCTTTAATCCAATTATACCCGATCATATCCTGCCTCTAACTGAATCCAGGTTAGATGGTATTTGGTTGAATGCTTGAAGGAAGAACAGGAGAGCAACATGGAGGGGGTAACTGGATGAATACTGTTGCTTTTAATGTTAATTGCTTGATATACTTAGTTTCTACGTTCACCCATCCACTAAAATTACTGAAGGGCGTCATGGAGAAGATATAGAAGATCTATTGAATTCTGAGTTCATCATGGAGAAGAACAGTTTTTATTATAAAAATGAACGTGGTGCAAGAATTGTTCAATGGTCACGTCCAGCATTTTGTCATTATAACAATGTCTTTGCAATACTTTTGGGGCAAGATCCTGAAAAGGCGATCATTTTCTTTTATCTCATCTTTGCTTTCTCTTTTACTGTCCAAATTGCTTAATTTAAGGTCACAATAGTTAACTAATTGTATCCCACATTTAATCTCATTAGATATTAAACTTTCCGACTTGTATGTCACCTTAAATTGCCCACCTACACACACACACAAGCAAAACACGTGTTAAGATGTAGTTGCAAACTGGTATAAAATGTTAATTTTGTAACAATTGTCTGACATTTGCCCACGGAATAACCAAGGTTTTTATACACGTCCATATGGATACAACTTCATATTTATGTGTCGTCTAGCTAGTAAGAAATATATTACACAATCAGAAAAGACCTGATATGGGTATTGTAACAGTTGTGCTGCATCATGTTATGACCCCTCCTATGCATCTCTGGACAGGAAAAAACTGGTGGAAAGATTATATACAGTAAAGGAGGAGTTATTTTCCTGTTTCGTGGCAGAAATTACAACTATAGGACCAGACCCAGATTCCCTCTAATGCTTTGGAAACCTGTGACACCAGTATATCCGAGGTTGGTTCAGCGAGCTCCTAAGGGTTTGACATTGGAAGAAGCAAGTGAAATGCGAAAGAGAGGACGCCTACTCCCACCAATATGCAAGCTTGGTAGATATTTTTGGCTTCTTCTTTTTACCCTTCTTCTCCACTTTATCCTGTATGGTTTTATGGATAGCATGACATGAACATTTTTCTATACTTATACTTAAATTGTGTGGAGTTGAAGGTTATGTTATAGATTAATATATATAGTTACACCACAACTCAACAACTTAAGATTTTGCTTTTGAATAAAGTGGTTCTTGAAACGGTCTAACCGGGTACTAAGTTCTAACCTTAACAGTTTATCAGAAAATTATATGCATTTAATTACCCCCAAAAATTTTTGGGTATTTACAATTGAGTGTTTCCATTTGAGGCCTTTCCAAGCATGTCCCAAAGGAACATGTTATTTATAGCTTGATGTATATTGTTATCCTACGACCCAATGACTTAAGCTTTTGGGTAAACATGTGGCTGAAGTGGTTCTTGACAGATTCACATTTTTTCCAAACTAGTTGGATTGGAGACTGAATATTTCTTCTTTCATACATTTTAAACAGGAAAGAACGGTGTGTACAATAACCTTGTAAAAAATGTCAAAGAAGCTTTTGAAGCATGTGAGTTGGTCCGGATTGATTGCAAGGATTTGAACAAGAGCGATTGCAGGAAAATAGGTGCCAAACTAAAGGTGGTTGTAATTTAAGAGCTAAATTATTTTATATCTTGTTTCCTTTTTATCATTTGGCTAAAAGCCTTTCTACACTTGGTCTATCAGGATTTAGTCCCATGTGTCCTAATCTCATTCGAATACGAGAATATACTTATGTGGAGAGGAAAAGAATGGAAGTCTTCGCTTCCACCGCCAGAAAATGTTCAAAATAAAAATCCAGATCTCATCGCTGATGAGCCTGCTACTTCTTCATCAAGTAGTATCTCAGATTTGGAAATCCAGGAGTCAGTGGAGTTAGTTTCTGAAATGGGCTCGAACAAAGAACTAATCTCCTCTGCGGTGTCTAATGAAGACAGTTCGTCAGAAGAGGAGGAACTAAGCCCTGAATTACCTCACGGCAGCATTTCAGTTAATGAATCGTCGGTTCTGGAAGAAAGAAGAGACCTTTCTCATAATACATCGAGTGAGAGGACTGAAAGCCATGCAGATGAGAAAACGATGATATCAAGTAAAAGGGGATGCTTGGATGGAGTCATGCTTCTTCTGCGGCAGGCCGTTGAGAGTGGAAGTGCTGTAATATTAAACAAGGACGAGCCATTGGATGCTAATATTGTCTACGAAAGGTCTCTTGCTCTTGCCAAGTCAGCGCCTGTGGGCCCAGTGTTTCAGCATAGACCCAAGAAAGTTGTTTTTCGGAAGAAAATTGTAGAAGAAAAGGCGGAGAATTACAATGAGGAGGAAGATGCGGAGGTTGAAACATTCACAATCTCTGAGAGAAGAAGCAAAGAAAAGAATTTTAGGAGTAGAAAAGGAGAAGATGCTAAGGAATTATTTTCAAACGCGGTTCCTCGTGGGAGCTTGGGAGTAGATGAACTTGCAAAGCTTCTTGCTTAGATTTAACAAAACCAGAGAATTTATTGAACAATCTAGCATTTAAACGAACCAGAGAGAATTCAGAGCGAAAGAACCGATCAACTCAAAGAGGAGCGAAGGTATTTGAAGTGCAAGCAGAATCTGGTTATAGAGCCACAAAATGGTGAACAGAGGAACAATTTTGGGTGATGCACTCATTGAAGATATCTATTCAATGAAGTACTTTCCCGGTGTCCCTTCAAGTTTTTCAAGTACAGAGCATTTACAGGTGTACCTTTAGAGTGAGTAATCACAACCGTGACTCGACGAAGATTGGTATGGTACTGTACTTGGATTGACTGTCATATAGTTTCATTTGTAGATACCATGAATGATACCTTTTCGACGAAGATTGGTATGGTACTGTACTTGGATTGACTCTGCATTATTTAATCTGAGCTCTTGAACTTATTGTGATATAAATTTTATTTGCATTTCTGTCGCATGCAGTTTATTTTCATGAGATCTTTCATAATAAAATTCGATATTTATTTGGGTTGACACACTGTTATATTATATTTGAGCTGACCTTAAACCTATTGTCATTATATCAAAATATCAAGGAAAATGAAACCTTTGGCATAGTACAGAAAGCTGAAGCCAATAGAATGCAAAAGCATTCATATTACAACCTTTCCTACCTTTAGTTATCAAAACTATTCATCTTTAATTAGTTGTGTTAATTTGCACAACCAAGAGGGGAAGTGAATGAATACAACACCAAACAAAGAGAGAGAGAGAGGAAAAGGAATTCGATGTAATAAAATTTCTTCTATATTTGATAAGCGTGAAAAAGGTACCGACAACATAATGAACTTTGGCTACAATTTTCTCTCTCAAGTGAACCGAAATTTCTACACTAAAAAGAAACCAAGAAATGAAAGCAAAGAGCTTCAGTTGAGTGACTCCTCTTATCTCTTTTGGTTTCAATTCCTTTCAATCACTTGTCATAATCTAAACTAAAACCTCTTCTATTTTAGCCACATTATCCTTGTTAGAATGATAGCTGCAATGCTCCTCTACTTATCCATAAATGTACCAAAGAAAATATCAGACTTGACAACAAATCTTTAACTAAAGAAAAATGAAGACAGTGATATCTGCTAATTTTGAGTAATTTGAAGCTGTTTATCAACCAACATGATTAATGTAGTTATTCAAAAAATGTTGCAAAGTTAACAGAACCAAGGAAAATGATAGAGGAAGATTGAGTCAAGAAACTTCTTTCATGAATGTGGACTCATTGTCTTTTCATGAGACTCAAGCTGTTTTTTCACTGCATGAACAAATTGAAAATTGAAAGGACCATAATTTGTCAACTATCTCCCTACTTTTTCAAATGTTTTACAAAGTTATAAGTATAATAGAAATATATCAGTAGTTTTCATGATAGAAAACTTGCATATTCCTTCCTAGACAATCACCAGCAAAACTTATATATGAAGCAGAAATTGAAAATCATCAGTCCTTATTCCCATTTTATTTATCAATCCCATACCTCTTTACAATTGCATGCAGATAACAAATAAATCTAATATATAAAAGAGTCGTTTACCTACTAAATGTCCTGAAATAATAATCCAATAAATACCAAAGAAAACAATAATTCCCTCGAGGGGGAAAAATTTATAACCTAAACTCCAATCTTAGTAGCTCCCTTGTCGTCACCATCGCCTTTGCTCACAATGTTCTTCCAGTACCAGTGTTTCTCCCAAAGATGAGACATCTCCTCGATCGGAACCTGTTTCGTCTCTGGCAGAAGAAGGATTATAAACAACGACATGATAACGATCAAGAAACCGAAAAGAAGGAAGACGCCCCAACGGAGATGACAAAGAGAAGCGAGAAAGCATTGAGCTATGGCAGCGGTGAAGAAGAGATTGACGCAGACGACCATGCTTTGGCCCGCGGACCGTGTTTCTAATGGGAAGATCTCGCTGGGGACTAGCCATCCGAGTGGTCCCCATGCCCAGCCGTAGGCCACGACGAAGAGACAGATTGAGATCACGAGGAGGAGGGCTAGGTTGTGTGGGAGTTCGACGCCTTTGCCAAAGCTTGTTGCTAGGGTGGTAGCGACGATGACCTGTCAGGGAAAAAAAATCAATCTGGCTTCAATGCCAAACTTTTATTCTAAACTTTTAGGGTGGGCTACACGAAATTTGATCATGAAGACTCTTGTTGAAGTTGGTTTTTGGGGATGAATTCTCCAAAAACAAATTTTGTTCAATTTTAATGAGATCTAAATCACTATAATACCCTTTAGATTGAAAAGAAAAAAAATGGACAGTGCATCCTACTTACCATGCAAATGATCATCTGAATCCCTGCTTCAATAAAAAAGAACCTCCTCCCCAATCTATCAACCAACGACATCGAAACCAAAGCCCCAAGAACAAGCATCGAGCTTGTAATAATCGAAGAATACAGCGCAGCCCCCGACCCAAACCCCAGGCTCTGAAAAATCACTGGCGAATAAAAAAGAATCGAGTTCATCCCCGATAACTGCTGAAACGCCGGTATCCCAAGCGCCCCGATCACAAGCTGCGGCCGATTCTTCGGCTTAAACAAATTCCTGAAAGGATGTTTCACTTGCCTCGCCGCTTCACTGGCATCTTTAAGATCCTCAAACTCCGCGTCAACCTTTTTCGTGCCTCGAACTTTCTCGAGGACTTCTCGTGCTTTGTCTAGTTTCCCTTGTTCAACGAGGCTGTTGGGGGTTTCGGGTAGGAATATTCCACCGACGAACATTAGGGTTGCAGGGACGGTGGCGAGGCCGAGGGAGAGGCGCCAGCCCCAGGGGTGGATTTGTTCGGTGTAGTAGTTGATGATGTCGGCGACTAGGATCCCAAGGCAGGTTGTGAGTTGGAACAGCTGGTTAACTGCCCCTCGGATTTTCGGAGGGGCGATTTCCGAAAGATAAAGTGGAACTGCCTGTTGATGGTGATAAAACAAGTTAGAAACTTAAGAAAGATTTTAGAAATGCTTATCATGGTCATTTAACTGGTCTCTTAGCACCTACAATAACAACAAACCTTCATCTCAAATTTTTGGCTCCTTCTCCATTCTGCTCTATCTAGGGCTATTTTCTTAATTAAGTTTACCATTAATATATCGTCTCTTAACACCTGGCATCCCTAAATTAGTAGACTTAGCTCAAGTGTTATGTGGTAATAAAGGAGCTGAAGGATGATAAGTGCTAGATGATATATAACCGAATGGTTTTTATGCAATTGGAAGATCATAATAAGATTTCGACGAATCTTTATTTTGCTATTATTTATACAAAAATAATCAAGTTTAAGCCTATAAGGATGTTGATTTGAAAGTCGAGCAATTAAACAGAAATCTACAAAGCTACTTGGTTGTTTGATTCTTTTCCTCATGTAAGGGTGCATTTTTTCTATTGTATACGATATGCACATTATTTATTATAGGCTTTGAATACATGGAGAATATCAAGATATATAAACTTATATAATCATTATCACGAAGTTCAAGATACAAAGTTAGTTTGGCATTCACATCATCAAAGGAGTCATGTGCAATATCATAAAAATATGAAAATGCAGGAGTTGATGTCAAAAGAGATGAACTTGCTAGGAATACACATGAACTTTGTGATAAATATTTCTCTATTGTGAGATTGTATTATATGTTTCTGCCTTAAAATTGATCATCACCTGATTTCCAAATCCGATGCCGATACCGAGAAGAATTCTGCCGATAATCAACATAAAAACATTAACGGACGCAGCATTCACAAGCCCACCGAGAAAGAAGCTAACTGCGCCGGTCATGATGCTTATCCTTCTCCCATATTTTCTCGTCACGAGCGAGGCTCCAAACGTCGAGAGAAGTCCGGCGAAGTATAGAGATGATGTGAAGAGTGTGAGGACTTGGTTGTCGTATTTGCAGTAGTCGGTTTCGTGAAGATGCGCTTGCTTTCGTTCATACACCTGGGGGAAGAAGTGCTTCAAGAAATCATCCATTGAAGTCACTCCACCTAAATTTTTATGACACAAGGGAAAATGAAAAATAAAAATGATCACATATATGGAATTCAATGCTTATTTTGATGCTTATTGTATATCCTCATACGACCAAATGAATTGTTGTGCAAAGGAAAATTCATTGATGACTAAGGACTACTCAGTCATTTGCCAAAGATCACACAGTGATAAATGGATTCAACTAAAACTAAAGAAGATATATATTTATTAGGGACCACAAAATAGGTTGAGATAAAGATCAAGAACTATACAATCATTTGCCAAAATCCCCATATTATAGGATCACACAGTGACAAATATTCATACATGAAACTTAGGGCACTTCCATGAATCATTAAGCGCTATCTAATCATTTACTTGCCAAAGATCCCATATTATTGGATCACAAAGAGATGCAATAATTTTTCTAATGATTCAATACTCTCCAAACAAAGAAAACAAATCTCAAAAGATTTTCATTGAATATTCACAAAAGACAGTACGATTTTTACAGATACCCCACAAATCTTTTGACACCTAAACGCCATAAAAGCATGCAAAAAACGAAACCCAGATCCAAAATTCTTGGAAAAGATAAAAAGATCTAAACTTTATGGATTTTTTTATATATATATAAAAAAAGAGCTCACCAGAAACACCAAGATCATAACCAAAGAGTGAACCACCAAGAGATCCAACAATACAAGCCAAGATGAAGTAGCCTGTGATTCTCCCTTCATATTGATCTGCTCTCTTCCCCACATCACCTCCCACAAAACCCCCTGCCATTTTTCTTTATCTCTTTCTCTCTCTTAAATCTCTCCACCTCTTGATTTTCTAATGAAACAGAGCTCTCTGTTTTTATAGGCAGAAATGAAACCTCAAGGGGGCTCACTCACAAGTCACAACTCACAAGAGTCAACAACCTGTAAAATATAAAATAAGGGGGCAGAAAACAATGAGAGATAAAAAAAAATTATATATATATATATTAACTGTAAATATTTTAATTTTAAAATGAGGAAAGTTTCAAGTTGACTGACGCAGGGATTTTGCTCTGTTCTGGTTATATTTGGAAGGGGAGAAGAGCGAGAGAGTGGATAAAAATGTATGAATGAGGCAGCTCCTTTGTATTTTATAGATGAGGAGTGGATTTTTTGGGGATAAAATGGATAAATTTAGTTATAAAAATCTGGAGATTTTGTTGGGATTTAGTTGGGATGGAAAAGAAAATCCCAAAAAACGTGGAACTAATTTTGAATTTTTAATGAGCTGTTATGGATAATTTTGACAAGGACATTTTTCTTGGCGCACTCTTGTATAATATAATGCCAACTCCTTAGAAGGGATTGCTATTCAATTTTGAATTAATGTTGGGGTTTATATATTTTGAAATATTGAGAAAAATGAGGTTTATGATACTCTTCATAGAAAAAAGAGAAGTTGCATGGTAAGAAAATAATTTTAAAAATATGGTAGAGATTTGAAAAACTAATGGAAGTTATAGTATCTTTAAAAATATATATAAATATAAATATTCTACTCTATTTTTTTTGGCAAAAATCTCTAAATTGTTGATCCTAAATAACTTAAACAATTTTTTTTAAATTAGAATTTAGTAAAAAGAATAAAATAGAATAACAAATAAAAAAAGATATAAAAACTATTCTTCTCCGGGTTTTTTTCCGATCTCTAACAATTGAATTTTAGAATATATTTAATAACCACACGTGCATCGTCTGTGCAGTATACTAGTTTTAAATTATAGAATAGGATTTTATTAAAAAATTTATCTACAATCAATGACCTCTATAAGGTTTCTTAAGTTGGGTTCATTGGATCTTGTTCCTTGCGTATTAATTTGGATCGGTATGGAAATCAAATGGTCGATTTTACGGGGCAATTCCGGATCCAACTTTTAGTGATTTTTTAACTTTGAAGTTACAATGTTAGGATTCCTTTTGGATTACCATGTAATTAGTCACTAATTGAATGTGCGCAAGCTAGTCATTTTGATTTTCCAACACAAAATAAAGATTTTCATATGCATCGATGTTGAAATTACTTTATTGCTCTAAAATTCGGTATCAAGTTGACGAAGACTTGGGTGTAGGTTTTAGAAATAAGCTTAAATGACTTTCTTTTTTATTATGCATAAAAAAGAATGTTCTTGTTTTTCTAAATCTTCTAACATTAGTAGTTAAAAATATGATGGACGATGAGCACACTTTTTCTTCCTTCATTTGCAAAGGATTGAAGAAGAGTCAAAATTGTAGACTTTATTGATTTAATCATTTAATGCATGAAAGGGGAAATTGTGATAAACATGTACATGTATGAAAGTGACAATGGCAGGGGTTTGAAAAGAGTTGCAAGGTTTAATAGTATATCGTCCAGTTTTATCGGATGGATCTGCAGAGATAGATTAACGACCATGCGATAAAGTTTTGATATAATAAAGAGAAGTCACAGATGATTTTATATTTTACTTATCTCAACCACATAAAATCTTTTCATGTTTTCACTCCAAATATGCAAATAATACATCTATTTGCAAAGCCCCCAAAAGACTAAGCATAAACGATTATCTTTTGACCACTTACCTTATTCTAATACTTATCTTTCACTAATCATCAAATGAAATTATTAGTAGTTCCAACTTGGCAATATTTATCTACCTGCTATGCAATGACCTTAGATGTGTTGGCAGATAAGATAAAATTAGAGATAGGATATTGGAAAATTAACCATGTAATTAAAATTATAAGCATTTCTCTATATAAAATAAAGAGTACGGAGAAAATACAATGCCACTGCCTATCGATCCAATTATGCATAGTTCATACGGTATCATTTTTTTTTCCAAAACGGAATGTCACCGGTTCAATTCTTGAAGGGGTTGCATTCAAGAAAAAATTGCCACTTTAATTCATTTTAGTCTAAAAGAATTTTGTATTTGCAAAATCAAGTTGCATATGGATCTATGAATGACATGATTTCGCACCTGTCCTATGAATATAAGAAAGCTAATCTGGCATATGAAATATAAATTTAGAGAGAGCAGTTTGACCAAATACCTTCATTCATTTGGGAAAGTTGACAGGTTGATGATCGAAGAGATAATTGGATAATATTGTTGTGGTGCAAGTTTAATGTATCTTATTAAACAACAACACAGCCTTTTATCCCAAACTTATGGGGTAGGCTATATGAACCTACATGAAAATCATGTCAGGTCTAGCACATGAATCCTCCGTCTCCACTCACTCCTATCGAACAATATACTTTCATTGAGGTCTTTGACAACTATATCTTTTCGTATCACCTTCATCCATATTTTCTTCGGTCTCTCTTTCGCCCTTTTGATATTGCCTATATCAAGAGTATCCACACGTCGAACCGGTGCTTCCATAGGTTTGCGTTGTATGACCAAACCATCTTAACCGTTTTTCCCGCGTCTTCTCCTCCACGGGTGCTACACCAACTTTTGCACGAATATCCTCGTATCGTACCTTAGCTTTTCTAGTGTTACCATACATCCAACGAAGTATGCGCATCTCCGCTACGTGCATCTTCTGTGTATGATGCTTTTTAGGAGCCCAGCATTCTGTACAAATAGCGTTCCGATAAAACTTCATTTTCAACTTTAACAGAAAGTTATGATCGCACAAAATCCCTGTTGCACTCCTCCATTTCAACCAGCCAGTTTGGATCTTTTGATTAACATCGATATCGATCTCCCCATCCTTTTGGATGATAGAACCTAGATAACTAAACCGATTGCTTGGTGATACCTCTTACCCTTTCGGTGTTATTCCAATATGGTCTCGACTTCTCTATTTGCTAAATTTGCAATGCATATATACTGTCTTGGAGCTGCTCAATCTGAACATCCAAGATTTCAACGTTTGCCTCCAAAACTTCAATTTGGTATTAATCCCTGCTTTTGTCTCATTTACTAGAACTATATCATCAACGAATAGCATACATCAAAGTACCTCATCTTAGATAATCTAATAAGCTCATCCATCACGATGGTAAACAGGAATGGACTTAATGCAGATCCTTAATGTAAACCAATTGTAATCGGAAAATCATTCGTTAGGCCGCCGCAAGTTCTGATATTTGGCACTGCTCCATCGTACATGCCCTTGATTATGTCAATATACTTGACGAGGACCCCCTTCTTGTAATGACTCTGAATTTTCTGTACAAAATTTTTCTTCTTAAAATTCAAAAAGGAGTTTGCAAGCCTGAACACAATTTAAAAGTTATTTTTGTTTAAGAACGGCAAGAAAATGCTTGTAGCTCATTGATAAATCCCTACACTGCTGTGACATATCCTCTATGTTCGAGTTCTATTAGCCACATATTATTTTTCCTGATTTTTCTTTTAAAATTTTTGAAAGCCTGCACACAAAAATGAAAAGTCAGGGAAAACAAACATGTGCAAAATATTATTAACAGCGACATGGACATGTTGCAAGCATCCAAAGGCTCCCCTCCACCACTTGGCCGGCGAGATTCGCCAATAGGACGGCGCCGACGGTCGTCCGTAGGAAAAAGGTCTCTGTATTTTGCCCACAAAACCTTTGGCCTACCCCCATTATCCCTGCTCTGTTTGATTTCTCTGAATTTGAACAGAGACTTCAATTTCATCTTTAAATCCAATTTTTAATGCATTTTAATTCATTCTTTCAATTCCAAAACCCTAATTTCACACTATAAATACAACCTCATACCCTAGACCTTCTTCATTCTGAAATCCCTAATCAAAATTATCAAATTTTCTCAAGTAAAAGTGGAGTAGAAGTAGAGTTCGTCCAAAACCAACTTCCGACGAGGAAACGAAGCAATTCCGGCGATCCCACGAAGCCACGAAGGCAACCGCATCTTCTTCTGCCTCCTTCCTTCCCTTCTAGCTAGTAAGTCCCACCTCATTTTTGTCTTTCTATATAAAAAATTCCCTTTTTCAAAACATATCGGCAAGTGGAGTTAACCCCGACTTTTGATTCTAAAACCTTGAAATCACATTTTTTTCTTAATCATTGCTCATACATATTCTTAACATATGTTTATAACCATAAAACTAATAATTAGAAACAACTTTCAGCCTAAATCATCATGTTAAATAATTTTAAATTGAGTTTTACATTTAAATACCATGAACTTTGTATCTGCCGTATTTTATTACTTTGCTCTAGAAAACTTCACGGGGTAATGACCTACCCCTCACATACATACATATTTACATAGCACGAGACTATTTGAAACATATTTTTTTTGGCGAATACAATATTTCATTAAAATACCATAAACTATAAAAACCTGGTTTTCTTTGAATAGTATTATTAAACTCTTTGTGATTATATCTCTACAACCCATTTAAGGAATCTGTTATTGGATGGTGCAGATTATCGCACATTCTCGGGCTAGTAGAGCGAGATGCAGGCCTTTTCACGGAGCATTCGGTCTCGAAAGATTTTTAATACGATTTTTAAGAAAAACGAAATTTTCTAATTAATAATAAAATTAATTTTTAATATTATATAAATATTATCAAACCACATATTTTCATATTATAATAAAATTCCATGTTTTTCAAAAAATAAAAAAATGACAAGTTTCACTAAAATACCATCAAGTATCAATACAAGACAAGTCTTACACCAAAATACCTTGAACTATTCAAGCTATATAAATATTCACTAATATACCCCACCCTTTAAAATTCACATCCATGAAAACTCTAAAGAACATAAATAATTGCTCGAGATTTATTTTGTAAGTATATAAAATATTTTTCATAAAACCCCATCGAGTCATATAAAATTATATTAAGCACCTTAGTAAATATAGGTTTAAGCGGGATCAATTATCTTGAGTCTCATGGAGGCAGAGAAAGTGAGTGCTTACCTATTTAAAGTAGAAAAACTTAACGGAGTTATCAATGATAATTGTCTTGAAAAAATACACAAATCTTGCCGTCCATGTGCAGCAGTTACTGATAACACCCAAATCTAATTCAGAATCCAAATCTGTTTAAAGTGTATGACTCAAGTCTGAGTCTAATTAAAATCTGAGTCTAACTCAATCTGAATCCAACCAGAATCCAATCCAAATATGAATCCAATTCAACATGAATCCAAACTATAACATGTATACTTGAATCTGAACCTGAATACCAGAACAATATCAACATGCAAACATGACTTGACTTAACTGAACCATGAGTATAACTTGACTTGATTGCATGACTGCTTCTTTACATCCTGAACCGGATTTACATGAACAACTTGTATCCATGGGCTCGGCAAGTCTCATAACCATAATCTATAATTCAATACAAAATATTACGGGGTTTAACGGGATAGATTGGTACGGAATATATTAGAAGTAGAATGAGATGGTCACTAAAAGACACCTAACCGGAACATCCATTGTCGTTGTCCTGTGGGTTTTAACAGGGCCTTGTACTGCGGGTTACCATAATCCACGGGATAGTTGGACTCCTCTCATATACACTGATAAATTCTGTACCAAGCTACAAACAATTACGTTAGTATAACAAACATAAATCTGTAATATTGTCAGTTCTATTCTCTTTACTTGTCCTATTCTATTCTTTCTTTTGGGACTTACCGGGCTCTAGTTCGCTAACGACATTTCTGTCTCTTTCTTTTTTTGGAATGTTCGCCAGGAGGACCGGATTCTCAGAAGACCGAGCTCAGCCTGGACGACTTGGACCAGTTTATAGAGCAACCTGACTTCTAGCTGTCATGCCCCGCTTCCCGGTATACGGCGAAGGGGACGCGACTGGTCCGCTACGTATTTACTCAGAAGCAAATACGCTAAGCGTAACTAAGCAATATAAAAGTAAATACACAAGAGACATGAGATATAAACCGAACAACTTTATTTATTAACATTCTTTTGTACAATGCATGAAAAGTAAATACAACTGAAACAAAAGCGATGTCTAAACAATGACATAACAGGAAACGAAAAGTACTGAATGGAAAATGTACAATGAAACTAGAACTCTGGTTCTTCAGCAAACTGGTCCAAGTCTTCTGCAGATGGCTCGATCTCTGTCGGGTCCAAACCACCTGACACATTCAAAGAAGAAAGAAAGAGAATGTCGTCGCTCGGTAAGTCCCAAAAATAAGAGGAGAATAGACAGAGAGTAAGATAGAGAGAGAGTAGCTTTTAATGTTGTATTATATTGTTGTAATGTTGTATTAACGCTGTTGTTTGTAACTTGGTACAGAAGAATGCCAGTGTATACGAGAGGGGTCTTTATATGCTAGAGACCAGGGCAAACGGAATATAGAGTACAAGGCTCCGTTAAAAGGCCCGGAACAACGGCAATTGGATTCATGTTAGGTGTCTTAAGTCTTACCGTCTCGCGTCACTTATAACACCTTCCATACCAGTCTACCCCTTAAACCCCGTAGTGTTTTGATTGTATTGTTGTATTGTATTGTAAACTGTATAGATTGTATAATTGGGTGACTGACCGAAACCATAATATCAGTAAATGGAATAACTGGAGAACCATGTAAATGGAATGTATATCTATGGTTCAGTTCAGTCAAGTTGTATAGATTGATAATTGGATTCATAGATTCATGTTGAATTGTAATATTGAAGATTGTAGATTGTACTTGAATCATATTCAAGTCAGATATAATCAGACTCAAACCCGAGTCAAACAATTAGAAATGTAAATCGAAATCTTGATTATTTCTTAAACCTATATTTACTAGGGTCCTTAGGGTAATTTATAAAACTTGAGAGGGGTTTATGTAAAAATATTTTTATATACTTTTCAAAATACACCTCAAGTATTCATTATTCGTCTTTAGAGTTATAATGAATGTGGATTTTATATTGTGATATTTCTAGTGAAAATATCCTAGATTCATAATTAAAGGTATTTATTTATAATATTGATTTATTTGGAATTCATGGTATTTTAGTGTAAAATTTGTTCTTGTGATTTTTTAAAAAAATGTGGAATATTTATGTCATAACAAAATAGATATTTTAATGATAAATATACATATATTTGTACAAAAATAATTTTAATAAATATTTTATATTCCAAAAATCTCATTTTCTTAAGATGTCGTATTTTAAATCTTTCGAGACCGAATGCTCCTTGCGGAGGTCTGAATCTCGCACTACTAAGCCCGAGGATGTGCGATAATCTGCACCATCCCGAACGAGTTCCCCAAAATGGGTTGTAGCGGCGCTCTGCAAAGATTGTAAAATACTGATTCCTTTAGAAAACGGTTTTATGAAGTAAATGGTATTTATTTGTAAAAATGTCAATTTTCCGTATTCTATGTTTTAGGGTCTCCTAAGTCAACTAGACTATTTCTAAATGGTCTAAACGACAAGTTGTGAGATACCTCAAATCGTCTCTTCACCGCCAAATGTGGCCAGGTAAGTACAAGTGAGGAAAGGAGGGATCCGCTCACGAATCACCGTGAGACGGGCCTTTTAAAGTTACCTTTCTCACTTGCTTAGCCTAAACACCACAAAGTCAGGTTAAGATAAACGAATATCCACAACTTATCGTATTTCCTAATAAGAGATAGATATTCAAAAAGTGTAATAATACTAAATCTTTTAGTAATGGTTTTATTAAGGCGAGGGTATTTAAGTGAAAATATTGTTTTCCCGTATTCTAAGTTTTCGACGGTATCGGGTTAGGTTGTATATAAGTGTGTGAGGAGGTAGGTCATTACCTCGTGCTCTACTTTAAATGTATAGCAAGCTTGATGGGGTTAAATGAAGGATTGAAACAATGTGGTATTTAAGTGAAAAATACGATAATTTGAAATAGCTATCATTTCATGTGATGAAACTTGTTCAAATTGTTTGATTAGTGTTTAATAGTCAACATGAGGAAGTTTAAGTATGATTGTATTAGTGAGAAGTAGAATTTTATAGAAAACCGAATCGGAAATCGGATTTGTTCCGATTCCGTCGGGTTTTTGTAATTTCGTATTTTGAGAATGGAAAAGAGAGATAGAAAAGGGACTTACGGGTTTTAGGACACACAAGAAGGTGAGAGGGAAGTAGTGGAATCACCGATGTGTTGCGTCGTCGCCAGTAGTTCCTAAAACGATCACCGGAAGTTTTGTCGGGAAATTCGTCGGAGCTTCGCCTCGAGCCCGTTTTCAAGGTATACAAGATCTCTTGAGAATTTTAGAGAGTTGGCTCAGAAATGTGAGTGGGAGGGTAGAGGGTAGGGGGTGTATTTATAGGGTTAGGCTAGGATTGTTAGTTATGTATATGCCCTAGAGGTCATTGTTGTACATATGATGTATATTATAATGGATGCTTGGATATATATAGAGAGGACTTTCTTGCTCGTCATGATAGTATGCTATTTGGTTTCACTTTATCTTAACGTGTTGACTTATATTAGTTTACTGTCTTACTCTCAAATGTTGATAAAGCCCTTAGGATATGTACTCGACTACTGGGACTATGATGAGATCATATTAGTGGGGCCAGGGTAGTCAATGAGTACATCCTATAACCGTTTCTAGTCGAGGGTGTGTCGAGACAGGGCATCGATACACCAGAGTAGACTAGCGTATACGCATCTTGACTTATATGATGGGCGATGGATGATCCCATATCCATTGGTGTTTGATATCAGAGATGGTGTACGGGTGCTCAGTGGAGACTGGGTATACTGAACGGACTCGCCGAGAACTCCCAGATGGTATTATATACCTCACGTCAGATGGCAGTTCTCCGGTAACACTGGTACAGGTTAGTCTGTAGACCCGAAATCGTCATAGAGTCTTGTGTGATTCCCACTGTGCTTTGATTTCCACCTTACCACGTCCAAGAGGGCATGCAAAACGGTGGTTTTGGGGTACAGGCCCGAATCACACGGAGGCAATGAGCGATAGGAGGGGATTCGTCTCTCCCAGTATAGGGAGTGATGTTGTGCTGTGTTCGATTGGCTATAACTGAAAGTCCCTAGCCAGGGCTGATATAGAGTACTACTGGTAAGTGTTATCAGTAGTTTCTCGATCTGTTATGAGCCTCACATCGACACGACTTATCGGTTATTGGGGTCTGACGTATACCACCCCTAGACTAGATATGCAACATATCAGACGAAGAGACCGGACTGTACGGTGGTGTTACTGACTGGATTCACAGGAGAATGTACTGGCTTGGTTGTTGATCTTCTGATCGATCAATACCTGGGTGGCTGTTACGTTTAGCTGACCGCTTGCAGCTTGTGGGTGTTTGATATGATCATCACCTACTGCCGGCGTATTGACGATTCTTCAGAGTCCTGCACAGAGGTTTCTTGACTCAGGCAAAACGGAATAGGAGCACATATGTGATATGTGCGGGACCGAGAATAATACGTTATGAGATACCGTATTCTATTCTCGTGACATTAGATATCGGCCGGGTATATGTGATATAGCCGGGTCATCGGATCAAGTGTTGATTCGATAAACTGATACAGATTCTATTAGTCGGTTATTTAAGAAATAGCCGGATTGTCGGATCAAGTGTTGATTCGATAATTTAATGTATAATTATATATGTGATATATTACATTACATTATCTAATATAAGCTCGCTTTATTAATTCATTTTCTTACAGGATAATACATTGATATATATGCGAAATATGTTAATTGTATTATTTTCTTTTGTTACAAAAATATATTACATATGTGTTATATAATATTGTAACAAATTATGATTACAAATGCAACATGATTTGTGGTGATTAAACATGGTTAGGGTTTGATTTGGGTTAGCCTTTTCTTGAAGCTTCTAGAAGTTTTTGTTTTGTTTTAACCAAAGATATTATGTGTTGATATTTTGGAGATATTTTTTAACCCAACCCAAACCCTAAACCCTAGTCAACTCTCGGTTTCCTGATTTAAAATCAGAAAGGCTTATGGAAAAAGCTTCAGAAAGAGTCACGTGCTCCCACGTGACCAGGGTCACGTGTCGGCACGTGACATTTAAAAGCAAGCAGCAAAGGCACATTGGTTCCCTGATTAAATCAAGAAAAAGACTCCAGACGAGGGTCACGTGCTCACACGTGACCAGGGGTCACGTGGTGGCACGTGACGGCTAAGCAGCAGAAGAAGGCAGAGTGCAAAAGAAGAAAAGGGCTCATTACAAGGGGGTCACGTGCCCGCACGTGACCAAGGGTCACGTGGCCGCACGTGACCAAGGGTCACGTGGCCGCACGTGACCAGCTTTCAAAGCCCATTTGTTAAACAGAATTAAATTCTGAGAAAAGACTTCTCAAATCTTTCCAAAAGCAACCGATTGAATTAAAGATTTAGAGTGATTAAATATCATCTATCTATGGGAAAATCTCGAACTTGGAAAGATTTCCCTTTTAAATCTAACAGAAGTCACAAAGGAGAATCGCTGGATTTGAAATCCAATGGTGAATAAAATTCACCTAATAATCCAAAGGTCCAGAACGAATGATGGATGCAAATCAAATCTCTCAATGAAGATACGTCAAAAACTAATTGACTCGGCTGCTTCTCCTATAAATAGGAGCCAAGAGACACAAAAAAAAGGAGATATACGCAGAGGGAAGAAAAGGGAGAGAGCCTGGATACTTTGAGGAATTTGGATCTTCTGCAAAAGAAAACCCTAGGTAAGAAAGGGAAGGCTCCTTGAAAGAAAAGAGAATTTAATTCTCAACAGAGTTTAACTCTGATATATAAAACAGAAGAACATATCTCTTCTCTCTTTGATAGAGGATCTGCAAAGTGCACATCTCCCCTTGAAAGTTGAGAATTTAATTCTCAATGGGTCGAGATCCTGCCATGCAGATCCAAAACATAGAGAGAGAACGGAAGCACGAGAATTTAATTCTCACAGAACTATAGGAATTTAATTCCTTTAAAAATAAAATTAGGGCTTGACCTTGTGTCATGGGAATTTAATTCCTTCAAAACAAAAAGAAACAGGGTTTAACCCTAATTAAGAACTTAGTTCTGTTGAAACAGCGGGAATTTAATTCCCTTAATCATAATTCTTTAACAGAAAATGGGAGTTTAATTCCTTAAAATCTTTTACTAGGGTTTAACCCTATTCAGTTCTTCACATATATGAGGAATTTAATTCCTACAGAAAATTCAGAGTCCAACTCTATTCCAGAATATAAATCTTCAAAAGGAAGTAGGAATTTAATTCCTACGAAATTATTGTCAGGGTTCAACCCTACGAGGAATTTAATTCCTGGAAAAGATTAACAGATCCTCTAAACAACATACATAGAGGCAGGGTCACGTGCCACCACGTGACCCCCCCAAAAGACCTACAGAAAGCCCCTTTGAGGCAGCACCCCACGTGACCCACGTGACCCTAGGCAAAAGCTTTAACATATGAGCATTTGAATGCCCGTCACGTGATGGCACGTGATGCTCTAAAAGATGCGATAGTCTCAGAAGAACAAATGAAGGGAGGGCGCTCTCACGTGTTGCCACGTGACCCCTCTTGCCTTAGTGTTTAACACTAAATTGAAACTCCCGAATCCAGTATTAAAACACTGTTGAGCCTTAGTGCTCAACACTAATCAAAGAACTTTATTCGCAGTGTTCAACACTGATTACCTTAGTGTTTAACACTAATCTGAGATCTCCGTTGCCAGTGTTTAACACTGATCTGTTTTAGTGTTTATGATAATTTGAAAGCCTTGTTGCTGGTGTTTAACACCAATTATCTTTTAGTGTTAAACACTAACTTGTCAATCTCGTTCCCAGTGTTCAACACTGATTGCTCTGTAGTGTTTAACACTAGGCTTTGGCCCAATTGGCTAAATGGATAGAGGCAAAGCCTCTCTTTCAAGGGACCAACAGGAGGGCCGATGTCCCAGACATGATTGGACTTAGTCCAAGCTGGCCATAAGTCCTCAATTCGCAATTAACTGGGCTAATGGGCTCATAACATAATTAATTGGTCTTGATCCCAAATTGGACCAAGGACTATTTAATCCACTCCGGTTCTAGGGTACATCTCTTCACTCCTTTGATACTTGGCATTGTAATCCCTCAATGTCTTCAAAGAGATGACGGGTCCCGACGACCACACATTGATATGGACTGTGGGGTCCTTAAACCCATGGACTATGAGGTCCTTAACCTTGACCGAGATATCTTAAAACTAACAATGGACTGTGGGGTCCTTAAACCCATGGACTACGACGTCCTTAACCTCGACCGAGATGTCTTAAAACTAACAATGGACTGTGGGGTCCTTAAACCCATGGACTACGACGTCCTTAACCTTGACCGAGATGTCTTAAAACTAACAATGGACTGTGGGGTCCTTAAACCCACGGACTACGACGTCCTTAACCTTGACCGAGATGTCTTAAAACTAACAATGGACCGCAATGTCCTTAAACTACCCATGGACCGCAATGTCCTTAAACTAGCAATGGACCACCACGTCCCTAAACTGGAACAATAGAGCCTCCGCATGCTCTTTTGTCGGATCTAAATGATCCCGTTTAAGTTGATCTTAGCCTCAAAAATGGCTAACGTATCCTTAAACCTTCAAACAGACTGGGCTGTGAATCTCCCCCAATTAACTCTGGTTCGAGGGTACATCTCTGAACTCCTCTGACATCTGTCGTTGTAATCCTTCAATGTCGTCAGAGAGGTGACGGGTCCCGACGGCCATACATACGATGGACCACTATGTCCCTAAACTGGAACAATGGAGCCCAAACGCTCCTTTGTCGGATCTAAACGATCCCGTTAAGTGATCTTAGTCTCAAACTAGACTAACGTATCCTTAACAAACGTTTGAGTTGATCTTAGCCTCAAGTATGGCTAACGTATCCTCAAACCAAACCCCCAAACCCAAATCTAAGATAACACGGATTTGGACTAGTCCATGCCCTACGGGCGACGACATAACTCAGTCTCCGTATACAATCCACGGGCAACCAAAAACAAAACATAAAATAGACACACACGACACGAAGTGACCATCTGGAGAAGGAGAAAGTTGTTACCGCGATGCGGTAGCGTAATTAACTGCAGGGGCTTGCGCCTGCAGGGAAGAGCGTCCCCACAATCAAAACCCCCTCAAACGAGGGGGAATCTGACGAAGTCTGCTACATCGGCCGCATCCGTTTAAACCTTCGATACATGGTGCCATAGATCAACTTGGCATCTTCGGAGAGGTGGACGGATAGCACCAATTAGCATCTGCCCCGAATCTCAGGCGAGACCCCACGTCTCGGCCGCCGTTCGGAGGGGAACAGATTCTGGCACGCCCGGTGGGACCTTTTCCTCTTTCCACTCCACACTTCGTGTGTCGGGATTCGCGAACCAATCGCGGTTCGCTAATGGTTTCCCTTGGGTTTCAAGATACTAAGAATTGGCGTCTTGCTTATTGCAGAAAGCAAAGGATCGATGGCTTCTACTTCTGCGAAATCCTCCAACCGCTCAGACTGCAATTGCGACCAACGCTTTGCCTCGCCAGGAGGTATAGCCTACGGACCCCAAGCTGCTTCATTATTCACAATGCCGGTGGACCAGGTGACTCAGGCCACTACCGGATTGTTCTTTGGGACTATACTCCCACCGACAAGCTTCGCGGCCCCGGTGCTGACAAAGGAAGCTCTCAAGAAGTCGGTCTTTGATCGTCTTACCCCTGTCGCGGCTCCTCTCAACGAGTCGCCCAACGTCAACGCCTCGGTCTTCTCTAGATTGGGCCAGAAATCCTGCGAACTCATCATGGGGCCTACAATCTCAGAGGAGGCTGCTTCTAAGAAAGTGGCCGCTCCTACCCCCGAAGTCGCCAAGGCGGCTTCTCCGGCCAAAAAGTCGGTCTTTACAAGATTAACGGCTTCAGCCCCCGCTCCTGCTGCCCAAAGGACGTCGGTCTTTGACAGGCTAACACCAGCAATGACCCCCTACCTACACAGGGGGCAAGACGAAGCTATTCTCACCGCTGAACCCACGCCGTCCGCTCGGCACGCTCGACGTCGCCACTGGCGCCGAGTAAGGAGGGCTGGGGGCAACTCCCCCTCGGGGCTAACTCCACCAACCTCGATGGCAGAAGTTAATGCTGCTGTTCCAACTGGGAACAGCTTCGAGATGCTAAATAAGGTGCGAAGGAATTCTCCTACTGCAGTGCCAAAAAGGTCTCCTCCCCCATTAAAAAAGGTTGTGGAAATAAAATCAGAACAGCCCCGATCCCCTCAACGGCTGTCTTCCAAAATCTATAAGGTTTGGCGGCAGGCCCGAGACTCGATCATCGATCCAAACTTCTCCCGCCAGCACAAGAAGCTGAAAATCCAACCGGAAGCTGGTCACCAGGCTAAACCCCAAAAGGCTGTCTGGACGCCCACCTCAACGGCCCCCTCAACCTCCATGGCTCATAAAAGGAGGAGGCCAGAGAAGATCCCCCAGCCTGCAACGACGGTTAAAAGCACTGAGCCCAGACGCCCGAAGTCTGGGGGCATGGTGGTGCACACTGTTTACATGGCTTCTGGAAAGGAGGAAAGCCGCACTTCTACGGGCCACCGACCGCTAACCCGATCCGTGATGAAAGCCCAGGAGCAGCAACAAAAGCTTCAGGAAATGATGAATGCTATGGCCGCACTTACCGGGCCAAAAGAAAGCCCAGAAACGTCCTCAGACGCACGCCAGGAGGAAGAAACCGACGCTGAATTCCTTCGCCGGATACTGGAGAAAAAGGACAAAGAGGCTGCTGAAAAGCGGCCAACATACAACGTATGGGCCTTCTCTTCCAAGATATGATAGGAATGATGATCCAGCAGGACTTACCCGCCGAGGATCCCCCAATCGTTCTTGAAGACGACAGAGGAGAAACGTCAAATCCACCACCAGCCCTCTCAACGGCCAAGGAGGAGGCAATCTCTAAGGCTGACTTGGTTGACTACATAGCCCAGCAAATCCGGGTTCATCATGCGACTGAGGCAGCTGGTCAAGTCGTAAAAACGGGACGGCCATATCCAAGCTGGTACGACCAAATCAAATACCCGCAAGGCTATACGATACCAAAATTCCACGTGTATAAGGGGACCGGCAATCCCCATCAACATGTCGCCCAGTTCCGGGCCCTCTGCGGTAACACCGGCGGTGATGATAAACTGTTGCTCCGCCAGTTCGTGGGCAGCTTATCAGAAACAGCGTTCGAATGGTATTCGGAACTCCCGAACGATTCTATCAAAACGTTCGCTGAAATGGAGTTGTTATTCACTCAGCGATTCGCAAGTGCCAGCGAACGCACTCCAATAACTGCATTGATTAACGCCAGGGTAAAACCAGGCGAAACCTGGGTCCAGTATGCTATACGCTGGCGGAATTTGTGGTCGAGATGTGAACAACGCATTGAGGAGGCACCCGCAGTGGGCATGTTCGTGGGAACCCTAGACCCCCACGCAACTATCTCCCAGTTTATGATGTTCTTTAAGCCAACCACATTCCAGGCTTTAATCGACAAGTTGGCTCAGATGGACCAGATGGGTCATAGACCACCTCCCCCGAAGTCGGAACCTCGGAATGACAAGGGTAAAGGAAGGGCAACCTTTGTTGCGAATGCCCAACAGCAACCTAACGCCCCGAAACCGGCAGATCAACTGGAAGAAAGACGCCGGTATTATAATGAGAAGATGAAACGTCCCTACTCGTTCCCACGAGACAAGACGAAACGGTTATTCGAGCTGGCAGTACGCAACAGACTTATAAACCTACCAAATCCAAGACGACCGCCGCAACCCAACGAGGTGAATAACCCTAACTATTGCCCTTACCATCAAACGGTAAGTCATCCGATTGAAGATTGCTTCGTCTTCAAAGGATGGATTGAAGATCAATACCTCCAGGGGAAGTTTATACTATCCGAAAAGTGGAAGGTGAACCCACCACAACCGCATACTCCTAAGAAAGCAGATACACCGGGGGCAACCTGCTCCTTTATTGAAGAAGCTCCATGGGAGGTCGTGCTATCAACTAAAACCAAAAGAATGCTGAGAGACCTTCATGCATGCCCTGCGATCGAATGGAAGGACCCTCTTGAACCTCAAATTATCGAAGGGATGCTGAAGCACCGCCCAACTACGAAGACTCGCGATGAGGGCCCAAATACTCACGCCCAACCGTCAAAATCTTCGAAGAAAAAGAAGAAATCCAAGAAGCCCGTGAAGCTTGGAAACGAGCGCACGAACTTGCAGAAGCAAATCGACGCGCTGGAAGAATACAATCAAAAGGCGCGAACTACTGTCACACTGCAAGAGTTCCTCAACCACATCTTTCAAGAGAGAGATGAGGGAGAGAGCTCGTCGAATGAATCCGAAGGGTATGTGGCGAGTTGTAACGTAATCTCCCACTCGTTTACCGATGATGAGAAAACTCCAGGCACTAAGAAGCTGGAGGCAGAGCCTGAACCAGAGCGTGCGTGGCCGACAAATGAAATGATCAATGCCTTTCTAGACGAGATTCATCTAAAAAGTAAAGCGGATCAGGAGCGTGAGATGACAGCGTCAGAAGGAACCAAATGCAGGCGACTGAACGGAAGAGTTGAACTACCTCTGCCAGAGCGAAAGGCATCCGAAGTAGACAAGAGGATATTCAAAACGAGGAAAAGGTTTGCCAAAGCCATGTCAATGGGGATGAAGCTACCACCCTCGGAAGGAAACACACATGATGGGATGGAGAGGCACCCTGATTATTGCGCATATCATCGGAAAATCTCACACCCCACGGAGGAGTGCGACGCCTTTAAGATATGGTGGCAAGGATATGTTGCTCGTCGGAAACATGTTAAGCGCATGAAACGCAAGATCCGCCGGGAGCGAAGAAGTACTATCGATGGGCACAACAGAACTACTGGCAACTGTTATATGGCTCATGCCGGGGGGTCACAAGTTCTCACCTTTGGGAGCGACTCTGATGAAGAAATGGCTTTGGGCCCTCTCTTTAAAGAATCCGTTTTAGGGAAAGAGGAGAAACCGGAGACCTGCGAGAACATTCAGCTGCGCAATCGCACACTCCCAGAAAAGAATCTCGGGCCCGTGAGTAGAAAAGATAAGGGAAAGGAAAAGGTCACCGAAGATATCACTTTAGATGACCAAGTCATGAGAGAGCTGGCTGCCAAAGACCCTCCTAGGAAGGATAAGGTGGACTATAACATCCTCGCGCACCTAAGAAAGCTACCTTCTCAGCTTAGCATTCTCGATGCCCTCCTATTATCAAAAGAAGCGCGAGACTCACTAATTAAGGCGTTACAAGAACCTGAGCAATTCCAAGCCTTCCTCGCCACTGAAAAGATGAAGGATGAACTGGAGGAAGTACATACGGCCGACATCACTTTCGGTGATGAAGACCTCCTTCTCGGGACGTGCGACCACAACCGTCCCCTATATGTCTCCGGATACTGCCATGATATCAAGATAGGCAAGATCCTGGTGGATAATGGATCCTCCGTCAATCTCCTTAATGTTCGGGTGTTGAAGGAAATCTGCATGAGTGTGCAACACCTCGCTCGTGACAAAATTACTATCTCCGGTTTCGATTCACAATCGTCACGGACTCTCGGATCTGTGATACTAACATTACGCTTTGGACTTCTCGTCACAGACATCAAATTCCATGTCATCGACGCCAAGACCTGCTACAACGCCTTGCTCGGCCGTCCTTGGCTACACGAGTACAACATCATCCCTTCTACGCAACATCAGTGTATGAAGTACTTTAAGGATGGTTTCGAGTATACTGTAACAGGTGAGTTGAACCCATTTTCCGTGAACGAAGTCCGCAAATACGAAGATGCGAAGTACTTTTTGCCAGATTTCGAGGATACAGAAAGGTGTCGCAATCCGGAGAACAAAACCACCGCCACCATCCCTGTTTTCGGGAGCGATACCGAAGAAGAGGAAGAGATAGTTTATGCAGGGCCATCTCAACGCAACAACCTGGGGACGCCCGTCCCCATGTTGGTCTTCGGAAGTGATTCAGAAGATGAAGTTAATGCCGTGTTCTCCAATCGGCTGTCAATACAAGCACCCCCCGGCGATGACCATAGTTTGCAAATCACCATGGTACCGCGAGAACACTACAAGGATCTCGACATGCTTCAAGCTCACAATGTGCAGGACCTGCAAACATTTTACATCCCTCCCAGGCAAAGGGGTGAGAAGGTGATCCTATTCTACCGATCCTCAGAGTTGAAAATAGAGAAAGAGATCTGGCATGGCGCGGATGCTACACTTGACAGGCTCCAACCCATCCGTCTGCCTAGATACTATACAAATGGATTAAAGAAGCTATTGAAGCGCCAAGGAGTACCCTTAAAACAGACTGTTCGGTAGGCTCGGTTCTACAACAGAATTTGGGATGTCCCCGGGACTCAACGCAAATTGCCCAACGGGAAAATGGAGACACTCGGGCTTGGATACGCGAGAGCCGGAAAATGGGAACGGGCCCACAGTAGCTACGCCATATATACCTTTGATGAAGAAGAGGACGCCCTGTCAGGAGATGCCAACCCCTCATCAAAACTAGACCCCGCGATTGAAGCGCCGAGTCCGTCGTTTGAAGAACGAATGGGCAAGCCTATCAGGAAAGTGGGTCAGAAAGCTCGGGAAGACCACAGCCGCGAAATGGCCATCTACGAGAAGGCCAGGACGCAACGTCTATTTCAACAGGCTGCAAAAGACAAAGATGCTCATCCTTGTCAATACGTTGTACGAAAGGCCCGACGCAGAGACGGAAATAAATCAAGAAGCGGAAAGAGGAACAACGACGCAGGATTAGAGGGTTACGTGATCGGGTATTGCACGGCTCGGATTTGTCCCTCATGAAGAAAACGAGTCGAGCGTACTCCTTCCCCCGAGACAAGACGGAGAGGTTACTCAAGCTCGCTATAAAACATCAAATGATCGCGCTTCCAGAGTCTAGACATCCTGAGCAAGCTAACAAGGCTTCTCATCTGAGCTATTGCTCTTATCACCGAGCCATAGGACATCCTACCGAAGACTGCTTCACCTTCAAGAACTGGGTCGAGGACCAGTACCAACAGGGCAGATTCGCTTTATCCGATGGCTGGAGGGTAACGCCGCCACAAAAGCATGAACCCAAGGCCGCAAGAGCAGAACCGGATCCACCTCAGTCCTGGGAGTGGATTCGCACCTGTTATACGATTACGATATTAAAAGAAGAGCCCGAGAACATAGATGACCTTCCCCGGTGCTTTGAGAACAGCGATGATGAGGTGATCTCAGAATTTCCGCCCGCTCCGAAAGAACTGGAAGATGGTATACATACTACTGCAGATAACCTCAAGAAGATTGAGTTGGGATCGGCAGACGACCCGCGACCGACATTTGTCAGCGAGCTGCTATCTGAAGAAAGGGTGGCTGCGTTAAAGAACGTGCTTCTACGGCATAAAGACTGCTTCGCGTGGAACTACTCCGAGATGCCAGGATTAGATCCGGAGATTGCTGTGCATAAATTAGCAATATCCCCAGATATCAAGCCAGTCAAGCAGGCGCCAAGAAGGATGCGACTCGAGCTTGAGATGAGCATCAACGCCGAAGTCAAGAAGCTGATCGATTCTGGATTTATCCAAGAAGTCCAATATCCCGATTGGATCGCCAATATCGTCCCGGTAATGAAGAAGAATGGGACGGTACGCATATGCGTGGATTTCAGGGATCTCAATAAAGCCTGTCCAAAGGATGATTTCCCAGTACCAGTAACCGAGCTAATGATAGATAACACGTCCACTCACGAGGTTTTCTCCTTTATGGACGGTTCGTCAGGATACAATCAGATAAAGATGCATCCCGAAGACCAGAAGCACACCGCTTTCCGGACCCCTTTGGGTATATTCTGCTACAGGGTTATGCCCTTTGGTCTAAAGAACGCTGGCGCTACCTATCAAAGGGCCATGACAAAAATCTTCGATGACCTCATACATGACATCGTCGAGTGCTATATCGATGACCTCGTAGTAAAGAGCATGTCATACGATGATCATTTAAAGCATCTGGAGACTGTATTTCGACGCCTTCGGCAATATAATTTGAAAATGAATCCCCTCAAATGCGCGTTTGGAGTCTCCTCGGGCAAATTTCTGGGATTCATCGTTCGACACCGAGGTATTGAAATAGATCCGTCAAAGATTAAAGCGATCATGGAAATGCTTCCGCCAAGAACCCTCAAACAGTTGCGGTCTCTCCAAGGGAAGCTCGCATACATCCGGCGGTTTATCGCTAATCTCTCAGGCAAATGCCGTCCTTACAGCCACCTGATGAAAAAGGGAACTCCATTCGTTTGGGATCACAAATGCCAAGGTGAACTAGACGAGATCAAGCAGTACCTGCAGAACCCTCCGGTGTTGGCTGCGCCGGTCAAGGGAAAACCCCTCATTCTTTATACAACCACCCTCGAAGGTTCCTTAGGCGCATTATGGGCACAAGAGAACGATCAAGGGAAAGAGAGAGCACTCTACTACTTAAGTCGAGTTCTACTGGGGGCAGAAAGCAACTACTCTCCCATTGAAAAACATTGCTTGGCATTAATCTTCGCGATAACAAAACTCAGACACTATGCGTTGGCGCATGAAGTCCGTCTCATTTCAAAGGTGGATCCCCTTAAATACTTGATGTCGAAAGCCATATTGACGGGACGACTCGCTAAGTGGGCCCTGCTCTTGATGGAGTTCTCGATAACGTATCAACCTCTCAAGGCAGTGAAAGGTCAGGCCATTGCCGATTTCCTCGCTGAGCATCCGATACCGGCCGATTCTCCTCTGAACTGTGATTTGCCGGACGAGCATGCATTTGATGCGATTAGCGGCGGAAGCACCCGATGGGAACTCTATTTCGATGGAGCGTCCTCCGTAAAGAAACAGAAACAAGGTGTCCCAATGATCAAATCGGGGGTAGGCCTCGTCTTTGCAACTCCACAAGGAGGGATAATGCGCTCCGCCTTCTCCTTAACAGAGCCGAGGACAAACAATGAAGCTGAATACGAAGCTCTGACAGCAGGCCTCGAAATCGCCATCGACCTGGGAATTGAAGACCTCCTTATATAGGGGGATTCTCAACTGGTCGTTAGTCAAGTAAATGGTGACTACCAAACGTGCAAACCGGAGTTGGTGAAGTACGGCGAAAAGGCGCAACAACTATTGACCCAAATTCCCTCCTATACTTTGGAGAACATACCGCGCGCGGAAAACAGCAAAGCAGACGCGTTGGCCAAACTTGCTAAAGAACTGGCTGACGAGAACCTCGATGACGTCAGAATCGTGGTACAAAGCTGTCGAGTGCTCGCCCCGGCAGAAATACCTCCGGAATTATATAAAGAAAAGGGAGCGACTGAGCAGACGACCCTACAAATAAAAGACCATGAGAAGGCCGAGGACTGGAGGGAAGTATTCATAGACTACTTTAAGTCCCACCGAATGCCCAAAGAAGCGTCCTCAAGACATCAGCTCATGAAACGAGCTCTATCTTTCGCTTTCGTCAACGATACTCTATACAAGAGATCGTTTGATTCTCTATGGCTGAGATGCTTAGGACCTGACGAAGCAGAAAGAGTCATTCAGGAAGTTCACGACGGACTTTGCGGTTCTCACCAAGCAGGCCCAAAGATGAAGTTAAAAATTAAACGGATGGGTTACTACTGGCCCACGATGATCCAGGACTGCCTCGAGTATGAGAAGCAATGCCACTCGTGCCAGATTCATGGAGACTTTATCCACCAACATCCGAATCCACTACACTCAACGGTGGCTAGCTGGCCATTCGAAATGTGGGGGACTGACATAGTCGGCCCCATCGAGCCAGCATCATCCCGGGGACATCGTTTTATCCTGGCGACAACTGATTACTTCTCCAAATGGGCAGAAGCAGTACCACTGAGGGAAGTGAAGACGGAGAATATCCTCCATTTCTTCAAGATGCATGTCATCTATCGGTTTGGAACCCCAAGGCGGATTATCTCCGATAATGGGCCAGCCTACCGAAGCCATAAGATTAGCCGCTTCGCGCAGCAGCACAATATAGATTGGAGATATTCTTCAGTTTACAACCCACGAGCTAACGGTCTGGCCGAGGCCTTCAATAAGACCTTGACGAAGATCATAAAAAAGACCGTTTCCCGGAATAAGAGAGACTGGCACGAGAGGCTGCAAGAAGCCCTTTGGGCTTATCGAACTACATTCAAGACGGCCACGAACACAACGCCGTACGCGTTGGTATTTGGGACGGAAGCAGTGCTCCCCCTCGAGATAGAGTTACCCTCTCTACGAGTGGCAGTCCACCACGAGCTGACAGACGAAGAAAATGCTCACCTTCGGCTTGAGGAGCTTGATGCCCTCGACGAAACCCGGCTCATAGCGCAACAACATCTGGAAGCCTACAAAGCAAAGATGACGCGCTCGTACGAAAGATTGACCAGGCCAAGGACATTCCGCCAAGGCGATCTCGTACTAGTGGTCAAAAGACCTATGATCCCCAATCGTGCCAAGCGGGGAAAATTTGAGCCAAACTATGAAGGCCCGTATATCATAGACAAGGTCTACCAGGGTGGAGCCTATCTACTCATGGACATGCACGGTGAAAGGCCTTTCAAGCCAATAAACGGCCGCTTCTTAAAGAAATACTATGCTTAATGAGCCACAGCCTGGGTCAATGATAGATGACGACGACTATGCCCGCTCGCTATCTTCCTAAGCTCAGACTTTACAAGCAGCAGCCGGCCTTCCCATAACAATGGACCGAAACATCCTTAAACTAACGACGGACCGAAACGTCCTTAAACTAACGACGGACCGAAACGTCCTTAAACTATCGACGGACCGAAATGTCCTTAAACTAACGACGGACCGAAACGTCCTTAAACTAACAACGGACCGAAACGTCCTTAAACTATCGATGGACCGAAATGTCTTTAAACTAACGACGGACCGAAACGTCCCTAAACTACTACCGCAGCATCCTTAGGCTGACGGGAAAAAAAAGAGAGAAAAAGAATAAAAAACGGTGTGTCCACAAGCAAAATGGGCACGGATGAAAACCCGAAAGGGCTCCGTGAGTAAAAACAGCAGGACTACCGGCGAGTGTTTGTGAAAACCCGAAAGGGCGCAACCTCGTTAAAAGACATTTGTAGGATCCTCTCGACCTTGTAAGGAGAAACCACCTGCGTGAGATCCTTACGACTCACAAAGGAGCAACACACTTAGGGATCTTCACGATTCCTAAGGAGAAAATACACTTACGAGATCCTCACGACTCGTAAGGAGAACTCTCTTATGGGACCCTCACGGCTCATAAGATTTGAAAGTCTTAAGTTACAGAAACCTAAACCTGTTCTTAAGCAAATCCTCCACAACCTTCGATATTGCCCTACAAGGGACTCAATACTGACCCTTGTATACAATCCACGGGCGCGAATAAACATTTCCCAAGCAAAGTCCAACCCTTGTAGGTCCTCTCGATCCATAAGGAGAAAGCCCTCTTGTAGGATCCTTACGACTTACAGAGGAGCACACACTTAGGAATCCTCACGATCCCTAAGGAGAAAATACACCTGCAAGATCCTCACGACTTGTAGGGAGAAATACCTTTGTGAGACCCTTACGGCTCATGAAGTCAAAAGCCTTGGTCGACAGGACCCTTAACCCTGTTTGCTGGGCCACCTTTGTTCATCATCGACAAAGGCAAATGATGATTCGCTCCTGGCAACATTCCAGTTGTAGCAGTGCTGATGCCGAAATCGGTGCCTAAAATCCAGGCTTGCAGCGAAAAAGCTAGCAAGCCACACATGCCTACAAAATAGCCGAAATGATGGGGCAACTTGCAATAAAAAACAGCAAGTAAAAATGAAGGCATGAAAAATAGCCGAAATGATGAGGCAACTCGCAATAAAAAGCAGCGAGCAGAAAATAAATAGATAGCCGAAATGATTGGGCACCGCGAAAAAATAGCCGAAATGATGGGGCAATCACGACCTTCGCGATATAAAAGCTGAAACGATAGAGCATCGCGGAAAAAGAAATAAAATAAAAATAAAATTTATGCCTTACAGGTGATGTTCCATCATACCCTGTACACAATCCAAGGGCGTAAACAAAAAGGGAACATACCTTCCCCCCCAGGTTTCACCAAAGAAAGAAGCTAAATCTCGACGGGCCACAAGAGACCTAGAGATCATCCCAACACTCGTCTCGTAACGACGGACACAACTTCAAGCTAAGCGGAATAGCGGCAACTCCCAGTTCCATGGCTCGGTGATATACATATCGCCAACAGTCAGATCTCCATCCCGTGAAATGCAGATACAATCAGCAAAATTCCTGGTTACGTGGACCGCGGATAACGTCACTCTTTGACCCCGTGGAAAACGTCCAGAGCGGATCCTGGTCCTCGCGGAGCACGGCAATGAACCCGTGTGAAGCATCCAGAGCGGAGCCTAGTCCTCGCCGAGCACGGCAGTAAACCCGTGTGAAGCATCTAGTGCAAAATTCCTGGTTTCGTGGAACGCGGATAACGTCACTCTTTGACCCCGTGGAAAACGTCCAGAGCGGATCCTGGTCCTCGCAAAGCACGGCAGTGAACCCGCGTGAAGCATCCAGAGCGGAGCCTAGTCCTCGCCGAGCACGGCAGTGAACCCGTGTGAAGCATCTAGTGCAAAATTCCTGGTTACGTGGAACGCGGATAATGTCACTCTTTGACCCCGTGGAAAACGGCCAGAGCGGATCCTGGTCCTCGCAGAGCACGGCAGTGAACCCGTGTGAAGCATCCAGAGCGGAGCCTAGTCCTCACCGAGCACGGCAGTGAACCCGTGTGAAGCATCCAGAGCGGAGCCTAGTCCTCGCCGAGCACGGCAGTGAACCCGTGTGAAGCATCTAGTGCAAAATTCCTGGTTTCGTGGAACGCGGATAACGTCACTCTTTGACCTCGTGGAAAACATCCAGAGCGGATCCTGGTCCTCGCAAAGCACGGCAGTGAACCCGCGTGAAGCATCCAGAGCGGAGCCTAGTCCTCGCCGAGCACGGCAGTGAACCCGTGTGAAGCATCTAGTGCAAAATTCCTGGTTACGTGGAACGCGGATAACGTCACTCTTTGACCCCGCGGAAAATGCCCAGAGCGGAGCCTGGTCCTCGCCAAGCACGGCAGTGAACCCGTGTGAAGCATCCAGAGCAAATACCGGACTGTGGAGTCCTTAAAATCCACGGACTATGACGTCCTTAACCTCGACCGTGATGTCTTAAAACTAACGATCAACCACCCCGATTCCCTACGGATTCTGCCTTGGTTTAAGGGTACATCTCTTTACTCCTTTGATACCTGGCGTTGTAATTCCTCAACGTCTTCAAAGAGGTGACGGGTCCCTGCAACCAAACATCGGACTGTGGAGTCCCTAAATCCACGGACTATGAGGTCCTTAACCTTGACCGTGATGTCTTAAAACTAACATTGGACTGTGGAGTCCCTAAATCCACGGACTATGAGGTCCTTAACCTTGACCGTGATGTCTTAAAACTAACAGCGGACGGTGGAGTCCCCAAATCCACGGACTATGAGGTCCTTAACCTTGACCGCGACGTCTTTAAACTACGATACCTGGAGCAGCCCCTGACCCCGTGAAACACGGATAAGGGTGACCACATCCAGCACTTGCAGGTCCTCACGACCTGTAAGGAAGAAAAACTCTCTTGTGAGATCCTTACGACTCTCAAGGAAAAACCCGCTTAAGAATCCTCACGATTTTTAAGAAGAACTTACACCTATGGGATCCTCTCGACCTGTAGGGAGAAAAACTCTTTATGAGACCCTCGTGGCTCATAAAATGCAAAAGTCCTAGGAAGCAGATCTTAACCCTGAATCCTGAGCCATCGCTGTCCTGCAAGGAGATCAAGATAGAATATCCGCAGAATACATTCAATAAAAAGGGGATACACCATTGAGAGGAAAATTGTATCTTTTATTCATAAGCCAAAATGGATACAAAATACAAGTCATGAAAGAAACAAAAAGAAAGATACTCTTATCCATGAGTATGTACAAAAAAATGGAGAAAAGATACAAGTGCTCAAGCCGGCGGGTGGTGCAATAATTTTACCAGCTCATCGTTCTGTTGCTGAGCCACGGCTTCATGACGCAAGATCTCCAGAAGACGAGCCTCCGCCTGAGCTTGCTGAGCCTGATACGAAGCAAGCCGAGCTTCGAGCTCTTTCTCAGTGGCCTTATGAGCCTCAACTCTCTCGCGAGTGAACGTGGCGGCTTTATCGAGAGCCACCACCTCCTTGATAGACTCCTGAAGCACCCGCCAGAGTTCATACGCTTTGTTGGCTTTGGCTGTGAGATTGGCTTGAAGCTCGCCAAGCGCCTTAGAGGCTAGCTCTCTCTCCGAGAACTTGCGACCGAGCCTCTTCTCACATGATGTCATGTTTGCCACGCACCGTGCTATCAGCCCCCGTAACTCCGCCTTTGCAGCCACGGCCTCCGAGGAAAGGTGGGAACATTCGAGGGCGTGCAGGCAAGCCTCCACCCGCCGGCAGAACTCCACCCAGACTCGCACCACCTCTTCGCTGTGGTAGGTGGCAAGAAAGGGAAGAGAACCGTTAGCCTCGGCAGCGAATGCTTCAGCTGTGGTCGCGCCGCCAGCACGAAGCTCCTCGATCAGAGACGACAAAGAGACGAGGCTTAATTGGGCCAAGCGTTCTGAAGCCCGCAAGGCATAAGGGCCGGGCGGCATCACGATGCGCGACTCCAACGCCGTGGAGACAGGCAGAGCTGTTCAAATTTGGAAAACGTCAGCAAAATTCTTAAGCAAAGAACGAGTGAGAGTATAAGGAAATGTCACTTACCGACAGTCATACAAGTAGGAGCTGAAGGTTCCCCTGGCCCTTCAACGACCTCGACCTCATCGTCGGCTTCCAAAAACTATAAGAGACATCAACGTCATTTCGCAAAATAGTAACAATGCTATGGTAAAAAATGGTGAATGACACTAACCTTGCCCAGAGGAAAGGACAATACGCTGAGGGGAGATCGCCTGCGGAGCTGCCATCTCCAATAAACGTTGAAATGACTGGCGAGGCGACAGATCCGCGATCGTGGCCGCCAAACCGCGCAATTCTGGGAAAGATAAAAGAGTTCAGAGTATGAAGGGGTTGCTAAATTAAAACGCAGAGGGATACCTTCAACACTCCTCCCATTCTGAGCCGGGGGGATAGCAGCTTCAACGGTCTCCGCCGTGACCTCAGGCTCCAACAAAAGGAGAGCAGTCCCGACTACCTCGCTTCCAGCCTTTGGGCCGCCCTCAGTAAGAGTCATTGGGGCGGCGGCCTCCAAAGGGGCCTCCCCCAAAGGGGCAAGCACTCCCTGATCAAGAACCGCCGCTGGAGGTTCTACCATGAGAGGAGCAGCCTCATCAGCCCCCTCCACATCCAGCAAGGCTTCATTGAGAATTTCGGCGGGCTTTAGCTTTAATGGGCCAGTAGGGAGCTCCCCCAGCGTCGAAGATTCTGCACGATTCAAATAAGAATAATGATACATATGCACGGGCATAAATAATCGGAAAGACTACAAAAGAAGCACAACGTACCTATACGCAAAGAAGCCCTCAATATGGCTTCTTCAAGCCGCTTCTCCTTCTCAAGGAGGTAAGCTCGCCGGGGTTCAAGGGTAGACTCATGACCGCCAGTCCATAAAGAAAGTGCATCAGCTGCGTCTTCTGAAGCGGCCTGCTTCAAAGCCCTTTCCTCCCATTCCTCCAAAGGGCCGATAAATCGCCGCCGAATCCACGAAGGGTCTTCGTAAAAAATTACTGCGGGATAAGACTTCTTCGGAACCTTGGCGTTATGAGACGCGTCTTTTAAGCACCGTATGGCCTCAGCCAACTGTGCGGCCTCCTCATCAGCCGAACTCGGAAAGAGAAGTCCAACGTCTGACTCTTGCAGGGCCAATGGTTCGTCTTCAAGGATAGGCTCAGACTCAACCGCAGAATCAAGCGGGGTGGTAGCCGCTTTCCTCCGCCGTTTAGACCCAGAGCCGGTCGCTGAGGATGACCGCTTCCTCCCTCGCGAAGCCTTAGGGCGGCGCTGGCCCACATCGCCCTCAGCGCCCTCATCCCTGTTACTCTCGCTCGGTGCCACAACTGAGGACGACATCGCCATTGTCGACGCCACGGGGGGCGGTGCCGCCACCGGCAGAGGTGCTACTACTGGGGCCCGTTTACCCCGCGATCGGGAACCCAAGGGCATACCAGCTGTTGGAGTAAGGTCTACCCCTGGCTCCCCCGGAATGAGCGCGGCGCCAATCTCCCTCAAAGGGAAGCGGACTGGAACCCTCGGTCGTAGCTTAGCTCCCGAAACCTGGGGAGGGGCGTCGTGACCAAGAAGCACCCTTCTTTCTTCAACAATAATTGGGCTGATCCGATGAAGATACCAGCCCATAAATGCACCTACACATCGGGGCATGTACTCGGCTTCAGGGACCATGAAATGAGAGCCGGTGTTCAGCCTCATGAAATGATGAGCGGCATCGCGAACAGCATCGAGCGAAGGGATCGGGGTGACTATAAAAGCCTCGGAAGGAACACCCTGGTCGTATCCAAGCTGCCGGGCGAATCGATGCGGATTGTACGGCATAAAAAGAGCTGCACTGTCCTGGCGAAACACCAAGTAATCCGGTCTAATTGTATACAAATGCGTGGCCTCCCGGGGCTTCAAAGAAGGTGCGTTGTCTTTCGACTGGTCCCAGAGTTGTTGAACGGGACCCGAAGGAGTAGACAAGACCCGATCATTAAAAACCAACCCGCCAGCGGTGGCATGAGGAGAAATTAGCACCCGAATAGCCCCGAATTGAGTCGGGTCGGCAGCAGAAGCACCCACTAGTCGCATAAGTCGCGGGAAGGGATAAGCGTCGTAAAAGGCGGGCCTCTGATGCATAGCAAAAGCCCCCAGCACATGCATTTCGACCCAGGACGTGAAATAATGAAGCGAAAAGTTCACTACATCCACGCCGGGTGTAGATGTATTAGCTGCGGTGCCCAATCCATGATAGAGGTGCGCCAAGGCCGGGATGCCGATGGCCAACCGCGTCCTCTCAGCAATACGATAAGCCAGGTAGATAACCGAGGCTCTCATGAAGCGGCGATGCATGGGGATAACGAACCAACTGAGCCAAACACTAACAAACCCCACAAAGAACGTCTCCTCGTCCATGCCTGGGACAGCAATGGATTCAAAAGATATTGGCGATATAATAGGGATGTAGTACTGAGGTAAATCTGATTCGGTGGTCGGCAACCTCTTCGGACCGAACCCAAAGGGGTCCCCAATGTTGGCAAACTTCGGGGCTGTCTTTGATAAGGCGTCCTCACGAAGGAAACGACCAATGAAGCTCTTGAAAGTAACACCCTGCTCCTCGGACTCGGTGAATAATCGGTCGAAGATCCCTAGTGCCTTGATTAAATTGGGGCGCTTGTGGCGAACAACATTCTCAGCAGACAAGCCGTCAACCGGGGCGGGCTCGGGTTCAAAAACGTACTCGTCAGGAGGCAACAACTCCTCATACAAACTACCCCTGATTGGCAACCCCGAAATATCATAGAATTCTGCTAGGGAGATCGAGACCTCGCGATCTCCTAGGATGAAAGTGTTGGTAGGAAGATTCCATTGGTTTAAAAACGCCTTAACCCACCAGACATGCGGGGACTTATAATGGAATAGTGACGCGTATATGGCCTGATAAAGCCCGACTTTCTGCAACCACGCACGATGGGCAGAAAGGATGTAACGAGCCCAGAGAAGGTAGCCCGTAGGATGCCGGGGAGTAAGCCCTATCTTATAAATTTGCCCCCACGGGTGGGTCTCACCCTGGCAGATACGCCGCCCCAAGATGTCTATGGCCGGGATCGGATGGTTCGGAATACCGGTCGTCGAAGGCTCGAGCCTCCCCGTTGGAGTCCAGTTGGGCATTTCCACGGCAAAAACCGTCCTCGGAGGATCCATCGGTAAAAATGGGAAAGTGGACTCTGTCGGCACTGCGCAAAGAAAACTCCGGCGACCCTGAATAATCTGACTATACCAAGATCCCCATTGAAGAAGGTTGGTACAGTTCGGGTCATGGGCCCGAATCATCGCCATCGCTTCCTCATCAGATGGTGACTGAGGAAAAGCAGCCTCCGAGCGAGAAAAGGGAAAGCGTGGAACAGAAGCCATCGCACCTGAAATCCAATAAAGGAAGACCGTTAAAAGAAAAGTCAACAATATATATTCATGCATGAACATGAAGACTAGTTAAAGAAAGCAACAGCGGAGTTTTCTGGGACCATTGGCTACGAAACACATGGGCCCCACAGAATCCGGATGACGGCTCATTAATAATGAGACCAAATAGTTACAATAAAACAAAGGGAATATCCTCATTTAATAAAGAATGATGACCATGCACATTCCCCCCAACAGGATCTGTCTCGGGCTCTACGATGAATCCAACAAGATCAAAGGAATTAAATTCCCACAGAAGACATCATTACAAAGCCCCCATTTCATTAATTGCAGAAGAACAAGCTCGGGCCAAGAGACCCCAGGAAGCCTCCGTGTGAAGAAATCGAGTTCTTCATTAGAATTAAATTCCTTATTAAGAAAAGGGAATTAAATTCCCAGAAAACATTTTTTTTGGATGGAATTAAATTCCATGGAGTTGAACCGCCATCATCATCTCCTCAAGGATCATCCGACCCTAAGAGATCTACTGATGGAGGTTAAAGAAATTGAAGAAAAAATGGGTTCTTTGTGAAATCCTTAATGTGGATTTAAAATCCAGAGAGTTCTTTTAAAACGAAGGTGCTTTAGCCGTTCAACATTATTACCTGAGGAAAAGAGATCCTTCAACAGAGTTAAACTCTGGAAAATGTCTGAGGCAGAGAACTAAGCTCTGGAGACGAGAATTAAATTCTCAGAAAAAGTTCTCAAAAGAAGAAGATGAACAAAGCGAAGGCCCTTCTGAAGAGACAGTGGTATTTATAGAAGGCGATGGAAACGTTTCATCTCCCCAGATCCCTAGAGGAATCCAACGGTCACAAAAGGTGACAGCGTTGCACTCACGTGCGAACACGTGAGAACAACGCTGTGGGGGCATTTGTTTCCTGATTTAAAATCAGAAAGGCTTATGGAAAAAGCTTCAGAAAGAGTCACGTGCTCCCACGTGACCAGGGTCACGTGTCGGCACGTGACATTTAAAAGCAAGCGGCAAAGGCACATTGGTTCCCTGATTAAATCAAGAAAAAGACTCCAGACGAGGGTCACATGCTCACACGTGACCAGGGGTCACGTGGTGGCATGTGACGGCTAAGCAGCAGAAGAAGGCAGAGTGCAAAAGAAGAAAAGGGCTCATTACAAGGGGGTCACGTGCCCACACGTGACCAAGGGTCACGTGGCCGCACGTGACCAGCTTTCAAAGCCTATTTGTTAAACAGAATTAAATTCTGAGAAAAGACTTCTCAAATCTTTCCAAAAGCAACCGATTGAATTAAAGATTTAGAGTGATTAAATATCATCTATCTATGCGAAAATCTCGAACTTGGAAAGATTTCCCTTTTAAATCTAACAGAAGTCACAAAGGAGAATCGCTGGATTTGAAATCCAATGGTGAATAAAATTCACCTAATAATCCAAAGGTCCAGAACGAATGATGGATGCAAATCAAATCTCTCAATGAAGATACGTCAAAAACTAATTGACTCGGCTGCTTCTCCTATAAATAGGAGCCAAGAGACACAAAAAAGGAGATATACGCAGAGGGAAGAAAAGGGAGAGAGCCTGGATACTTTGAGGAATTTGGATCTTCTGCAAAAGAAAACCCTAGGTAAGAAAGGGAAGGCTCCTTGAAAGAAAAGAGAATTTAATTCTCAACAGAGTTTAACTCTGATATATAAAACAGAAGAACATATCTCTTCTCTCTTTGATAGAGGATCTGCAAAGTGCACATCTCCCCTTGAAAGTTGAGAATTTAATTCTCAATGGGTCGAGATCCTGCCATGCAGATCCAAAACATAGAGAGGGAACGGAAGCACGAGAATTTAATTCTCACAGAACTATAGGAATTTAATTCCTTTAAAAATAAAATTAGGGCTTGACCCTGTGTCATGGGAATTTAATTCCTTCAGAACAAAAAGAAACAGGGTTTAACCCTAATTAAGAACTTAGTTCTGTTGAAACAGCGGGAATTTAATTCCCTTAATCATAATTCTTTAACAGAAAATGGGAGTTTAATTCCTTAAAAGCTTTTATTAGGGTTTAACCCTATTCAGTTCTTCACATATATGAGGAATTTAATTCCTACAGAAAATTCAGAGTCCAACTCTATTCCAGAATATAAATCTTCAAAAGGAAGTAGGAATTTAATTCCTACGAAATTATTGTCAGGGTTCAACCCTACGAGGAATTTAATTCCTGGAAAAGATTAACAGATCCTCTAAACAACATACATAGAGGCAGGGTCACGTGTCACCACGTGACCCCCCCAAAAGACCTACAGAAAGCCCCTTTGAGGCAGCACCCCACGTGACCCACGTGATCCTAGGCAGAAGCTTTAACATATGAGCATTTGAATGCCCGTCACGTGATGGCACGTGATGCTCTAAAAGATGCGATAGTCTCAGAAGAACAAATGAAGGGAGGGCGCTCTCACATGTTGCCACGTGACCCCTCTTGCCTTAGTGTTTAACACTAAATTGAAACTCCCGAATCCAGTATTAAAACACTGTTGAGCCTTAGTGCTCAACACTAATCAAAGAACTTTATTCGCAGTGTTCAACACTGATTATCTTAGTGTTTAACACTAATCTGAGATCTCCGTTGTCAGTGTTTAACACTGATCTGTTTTAGTGTTTATGATAATTTGAAAGCCTTGTTGCTGGTGTTTAACACCAATTATCTTTTAGTGTTAAACACTAACTTGTCAATCTCGTTCCCAGTGTTCAACACTGATTGCTCTGTAGTGTTTAACACTAGGCTTTGGCCCAATTGGCTAAATGGATAGAGGCAAAGCCTCTCCTTCAAGGGACCAACAGGAGGGCCGATGTCCCAGACATGATTGGACTTAGCCCAAGCTGGCCATAAGTCCTCAATTCGCAATTAACTGGGCTAATGGGCTCATAACATAATTAATTGGTCTTGATCCCAAATTGGGCCAAGGACTATTTAATCCACTCCGGTTCTAGGGTACATCTCTTCACTCCTTTGATACTTGGCATTGTAATCCCTCAATGTCTTCAAAGAGGTGACGGGTCCCGATGACCACACATTGATATGGACAGTGGGGTCCTTAAACCCATGGACTATGAGGTCCTTAACCTTGACCGAGATATCTTAAAACTAACAATGGACTGTGGGGTCCTTAAACCCATGGACTACGACGTCCTTAACCTTGACCGAGATGTCTTAAAACTAATAATGGACTGTGGGGTCCTTAAACCCACGGACTACGACGTCCTTAACCTTGACCGAGATGTCTTAAAACTAACAATGGACCGCAATGTCCTTAAACTACCCATGGACCGCAATGTCCTTAAACTAGCAATGGACCACCACGTCCCTAAACTGGAACAATAGAGCCTTCGCATGCTCTTTTGTCGGATCTAAATGATCCCGTTTAAGTTGATCTTAGCCTCAAAGATGGCTAACGTATCCTTAAACCTTCAAACAGACTGGGCTGTGAATCTCCCCCAATTAACTCTGGTTCGAGGGTACATCTCTGAACTCCTCTGACATCTGTCGTTGTAATCCTTCAATGTCATCAGAGAGGTGACGGGTCCCGACGGCCATACATACGATAGACCACTATGTCCCTAAACTGGAACAATGGAGCCCAAACGCTCCTTTGTCGGATCTAAACGATCCCGTTAAGTAATTTTAGTCTCAAACTAGACTAACGTATCCTTAACAAACGTTTGAGTTGATCTTAGCCTCAAGTATGGCTAACATATCCTCAAACCAAACCCCCAAACCCAAATCTAAGATAACACGGATTTGGACTAGTCCATGCCCTACGGGCGACGACATAACTCAGTCTCCGTATACAATCCACGGGCAACCAAAAACAAAACATAAAATAGACACACACGACACGAAGTGACCATCTGGAGAAGGAGAAAGTTGTTACCGCGATGCGGTAGCGTAATTAACTGCAGGGGCTTGCGCCTGCAGGGAAGAGCGTCCCCACAATCAAAACCCCCTCAAACGAGGGGGAATCTGACGAAATCTGCTACATCGGCCGCATCCGTTTAAACCTTCGATACATGGTGCCATAGATCAACTTGGCATCTTCGGAGAGGTGGACGGATAGCACCAATTAGCATCTGCCCCGAATCTCAGGCGAGACCCGACGTCTCGGCCGCCGTTCGGAGGGGAACACTCTCTACATGAGTTAATACTTGATATTATTAACTCAAGCTTCTTTTGTAAGCATAATAACAATTCATTATTTATCACAAAAGAAATCATCTTCTTCTTCCTCCTTGAAAAGCTTTCTAGCTTTTGATTTTGTGATGAATGAGTGTGAGAATTTGAAAATAAAAGAGAGTATAATTCATACTTCATCATCCTCATCTAATCTAGCCAATTATATTAGGGTGTTCACTTCATTAATACTTGATTATAGAAGTGAGAGCTTGAGTTAAAGAAACTTCAAGGTAGATCATCTTCGAAAAGGAAGACTTCAAGCAAGCATGAATCATTCGGCTTGTGGAGCCTCTCTTGAGTCCGGGAGATCATGGATCGCGGCGAAGGGACTACTACTCGGAGCTTATGAAGCGAAGGAGCGGACTACAAAGGTTGTAATCCCTCTCTCTTAGATGTAAAGATGTTTACTTGCATGTGTAACCCTAATTATCTAGCAAAGATCCTTGCTTTAGGTTGTTCGGCACTTCTAAATTTTAAATCGGGCATGGTTGATACCTTATAGACCCTTGTGACAGTGCCTAGTAACCTTACAAGGGTTAGGGTAGATGAAGAGTTTAAATAAAAAAATGTAAAAATATATTAAAATTCATTAAAATATGGAGCAAATGGGGATTCCAAAGGTTTCTGGAACCAATCTAAATAAATAGGGTATACAGGGGGTAGGGGAGGCCAAGAGTCAACTTTTTTGTGTTTACGGCTCGGCCGTCCGGTCGAGTCCGGCCGGCGGCGCCGTGCTGAGTCGGCCGGTCCGCCGTCCGAGTCGGGCCGAGTCGGAGGTCAGGGAGGTGGGGGGTCGTCTTGTGTAGCCTCTGGTATATTTAGTTTTTCAGGTTTAGTTCAAAGTTTGAGAGTTATTGTATGTGGACTGTTAGGCTTCCAAAGAATTTAAAACAAAATAAATAAAAAAAATAATGTGGGCCATGGAATTTGAACTCTGGTGGCTTGGTTCAGCAGTGCAAGGTATTACTAATGATCCACAAGCTCCTTCTTGTAATTAAATTGCTAATTAATTACTTAAGTCTTGTGCTCAGGCAATAAATACCCCTTTAAGGATTTTGAGAAAAAACAATTTAAAAATTCGTATAGGAAAAAGTGTATAAGAAAATTATGGTTGTTACGCTAGCTCTTACTTGTACTTATTTTCTTTTCATATGCCACTGTTTAGGCACTGTTTTTTATCATTGTACATTTTCTTTTTAAATCGGTTGTAATGTAGAGAATGGACGCGATAAAAGTTGCTGTTTGTATTACATTTCTTGTTATTCTTGTTCATTTATTTATATTGTTTATTTACGCTTAGCGTGATTACTTCTGAGTAAATACGTCGCATGCCCGCCACGCCTACTTTCCCGTACATTGGGAGGCGGGGCGTGGCACTTCTTCATCATTGTCTCCCATAATATCTCTCTAGGTAGGTTGTTGTACGTTTTCTCTAAATCAATAAATATTATATGCAAATATTTTCTCCTATCTCGAAAACGCTCAATATGTTGACGAAACAAATGAATAGCATCTGTCGTCGATTGTCCAAGTATGAACCCAAATTGGTTCTCTATTGTCTTAACATCCTTTTTTAGCTTGTGTTCAATCACCCTCTCTCAAAACTTCATGGTGTGACGGAAAATTTTTATTCCACGATAGTTTGAACAATTTTGAATATCACCTTTGTTCTTGTAGATAAATACAATGGTACTTTTTCTCCATTCGTTTAGCATTTTTTTGGTCTGCTAAATCTTATTAAACAAATATATCGGCCATTTAACGCCTATTTCTCTTAAGCATCTCTAAATCTCGATAGGAATCCTGTCTAGACCAACCGTTTAATTTCATTCTCTTCAAAATCTCTTTAATCTCAGGTATTCTTATTTTCCCCATGAAATCACGGTTTATATTTTGAGATTGAATGACAAGTCCATCTAAATTCTTAGTAAAACTCTCATTGAGCAATTTGTCAAAATAATCTCTCCACCTTTCCTTGATATTCTCATTTCGAACTAAAATCTTCTGAGCTTCATTTTTGACACACTTCATCGCACATAAGTCTCTGGTCTTTTTTTTCCGCATCCGAGCGATCCAGTATATATCATTTTTAGCCTTCTTAGTATTCAACTTCTCATACACCTCCTTATAGATCTTAATTTTAGCTTTCCGAATAGCTTTTTTAACTTCCTTTTTAGCCATTTTATACTTTTCAAATCTCTTCGCATCTTTGCTTTTCTTCAAATGTTCATAAGAACCCCTCTTGTTTTTAATAGCAGCCTTTATTTTTTCGTTCGACCATGATGTGTTCTTAAATGGTGGAGCACCATCTCTCGGCTCACCAAGTAGATCTCTAGCTACTCTCTTGATACAACTAGCCATTTTGTTTCATATTCTGTCTGAATTATTTTCAGACTGCCAATCTGCCTCTTAGACTACACGATCTATAAAAACCTTTTGGTTATTTTCCTTCAGCCGGCATCACTTAATTTTAGGTTTTATTTTACGTATAATCTTTCTAGGTGTTCTTCTAAATCGAAAATCTAAAACTAAAAATCTATGTTGAGTGGTTACACTCTCACCTGACACTTCTTTACAGTCGATACAACCATCTCTATCTATCCTTCTCGTCAGAAAAAAGTCTATTTGACTTGCACTTGATCCGCTCCTAAAGGTGATAAACCGAGACTCTCTTTTTCTAAACCATGTATTTGCTAAGATCAAGTCATAAGAGAAGGCAAAATCTAGAATCGAGTTACCCGCTTCATTTCTTTGTCCAAAACCAAAACCTACATGGACAGTAACAAACCCACTATGACTAGTACCTACATGTCTATTGAGATCACCACCAATAAATAACTTCTCACCACTAGGTATCTTTTACACCATCTCGTCTTAATCCTCCCAGAATAGACGCTTACTAGCGTTATCAAGACATATTTGTGGTGCATAAGTACTAATAATATTAAGAATTCCCCCACCTTGAATAAGCCTAACTGGTAAAATTCTATCACTTTTTCTTCTAATCTCAACTATATTCTCAAACAATCATCTATCTGTGGTGCACAAGTACTAATAATATTAAGGATCTCCCCACCTCGAATAAGCCTAACTGGTAAAATTCTATCACTTTTTCTTCTAATCTCAACTATATTCTCAAACAATCATCTATCTATGATTACGCTTACCCCATTAAGATTTTTATCTCAACCCGTATACCAAAACTTATAAGCCCAAGGCTCTATGACTTTACCCTTTTCACTTACCAACTTAGTTTCTTTCAAACACATAATACCACTCTCCTCATAATCATCATTTTCATTAATTCTGTTAGTCTACCGTAAAGTAACATATGTTTCAAGAAATTAGACGGATCCTATGAAACCCTTGCTTATTTGTCACTACACCCGGAGTCCGATGTAACGCGTTGTTTCCGGACGACGACTTAGAACCTCTTGCATACTTAACACTACATCCGAGATCCGATATCGTGCGTCGCTAAGTAGGGGACGCCCCAACGATATTCTTATTATGGTTCATGCCATAGAATATGACAAAATTTTACGTTGGCTGTCACAAGCCTATCACAACCCTCGTACTTTTTCAACCGGACTTAGGACGGCAACGGTTGGGTTTTTAAAACCTTAGAAAAGAAAATATTAGTGGTATAATCAGCTACAAGTCAACAGCTTAAGTTCGGGACCGGCAAACGGTGCATATTTAATGTATCTTATCCAATCTCTTAAACCTTATAAAAGGGGGAAAACAAATTATTTTCAAAAGCACATAACAAATTCCACAATTGGTGGAATAATCAGCTGCAAGTCAACAGCTTAAGTTTGGAAAAAGTATAAATAAATAAATAAATAAAACATCTAGTTTGTTTCTCAAACCCTAAAATTCATGGAAATGAAACGGTCCAAACTCAATATTGAAGGGTCACACAATCCACATGATCACTTCATTGTTAGCGCAAACTCGTGTTTTGCATGTACGCTTCACGTATTTAATAAATTAGGTTTTTAGAGATAGATTGCTTAATTTAGATAGTGGGAACGGTTTCTTTTACAGAGAGGGGTTAGTGGCAAGGGTTTTTATTAGGAGAATGAAAAAGGAAAATAAATGCATCCACTAAATTTGGTTGTTGCGGTTATGAAGTTTGGTTTGATTTTTTTTCTCAAATTCCCTCTAAATCACACACAAATTCATAAAAAGGCATTTTTTTTTAAAGGAGATTGGCCCATAAGCTCTAATCCATACACACAACACACGCAACACATCCACTCACACACACACACACGGATCCAGTAGACCCATGAATTTGCCCGAAAGATTTAATTTGTGACCACTTTCCCTCTTGGGATTCCCCTGAGGTTAGAACCCAGCACTTTCCCCAAGTGGGGAAGTGCTCATACCCACCGAGCTATAGTACATTGGTTGCTTTTATTTAAATCAATACACAATTAACAGAGAAAAATTTCGGCCAAACAAACTTGCATCCAATAGCAAAAGATTTTTTGATTAATTTTTTTGAATTAACCTATATCGGACATTTCAGTTTTTTTGTTTTGTTTTGGGAACTGGCCGGTAACCGTTACCCAAACGCATACCACACCCATCCACACAGCACACAACACGCACCACAAGATCCGTGAATTAAATATTAACTTGTGCGACTTCCCATCCTGGGATCGAACCCCAACTGAGCTATTCATTGGCATAACAATATTAATATCATTTCTTGCCCTTATAATATTTACCAATAATACTTTTACTACAACAATGCGCATGACTCATGTGGAAATAATTTTCTCTCCAAACCCTGAGATTTCCGGTTGGAGTTCCAAAAGGGTACCATCCAAGAAAAACAACAAGTCATTATATCAAATTTTTGGAATCGGCTATATAAATCCGTTTCTTCAATTCCGCACCGTTAAGGATCATCTCTAATGTAAAATTAACATTTAACATATCGCTGGACGATTCCATCCATCCATGTTCATCTAAATCTATCTCTATCTTTATGCCATTAAATTCACTGCACAAGGATGGTAAATATGCCCAACCAAATCCTTTTAGGAATCGCTTTATAGTGATCCGCCTATGATTTATGTTGCGGTCGGTTACTTATCATAACTTTTCTCTTTTATCTCGGTTCAAGACATACGGCAACAGCATAAGACATTTAAGCACAACACCGGCCGAGTTGACGCTTGTATGCTTGTTTATACGCGAGTGTGACAAGTTGATGCTATATAAATTGTAAGTTAGATATAATAGATATCCAACAAAGCATGGCATGTGAACCAATGGGAGACAGACTCGGGTTGGTAATCTCAAAAATTACGTCTCTATAAGCATAACAAACAATACTAATAATTTTTTTGAGATAAACCCAAAGATCACCCCTCCTAGTTCCCTTCACCTCCTTTTTCTTAAAAAGAAATAAATAAACTCTTTCTCTTTCCTGTGTTTTGTGATCACCAATGGCTTCTCCTGCTCCAATTCAGCCTCATGGGTCTCTTCAGCTCAACCCAAACAGCAGGTAAAAGTTGTGCTTTGTGTGTTGCTACTTCAATTTTGCTCTTTAAATTTTGATGGGTACTTTGGAAATCATATGTCGATGTTTTTGTTTTGGGTGAAGTTTGTTTACATTGGATGCACATAAGCCGTTTGTGAAATTGCGTGATAGGTAGATTATCAGTGAATGAGCATAGTCAAAGTTGAAAATTTATATAATTACAAGCTTGGGACTTTTTCCTCGAAATTCTTTGATGTGAAACGCAATGCTCCCTGAGCTTGTAAATTGTTAGCTGAGGGAACATCCGATCCTTGATTGATATGCCATTGGCTTTTATATGTGCTAGCTTATATGAGTCGATTACGCTTTATATACAACAACAACAAGCCTTTATTCAATTTTGGGTTGGCTATATTAATTCGTTTCTTCCATACTGCTATGTTAAGAGCCGTCTTCTCGGTTAAGTTAACAATTAACATATCAATCTTGATTTTCTCTATACATGTTCATCTAAGTCTATCCCTATCCCTAGTTGCACGATTAACTACAATTTTGTCACTTCTTCTAACTGCGGTATTTATTGGTTTCCGTTGCATATGTCCAAACAATCTCAATTGGTTCTCTCTCATATTATCCTTTGTGGCAATGACCTCGAGCCTGTTATGAATAAACTCATTCCTAACGTTTTTGCATAATGTAAATTTTGACCTATTCAATACATATTCTTATGTAGGCATTGCTTTTTTTTCCTCACACTTTTAGTATTATTCTCACGCTCTAAGATGCAATATCTTGGTGTAACTACAAATTAATTTTAGCCCATAATGTATTAAATAGATGAAATAGAGTGCTGAATTCTGATTTTATTTAATTTCATGTTGCAGAAACTCCTCTAGCACTTGGTGTACAAGTAAATCCTTGATCTTTTCAGCATATATGTCCTTAAGGTGCCAGCCACCACACTTGGTTTATTATGGAAGCAGATCTGATAATTTAAGACGGAACAAACCCGTATGCAGATTTATACCTCTGATATATTCATGGAGACGACCATCTTCTACTGTATCGTCAGCGATCCCTTCCGATTGTGATTCTGGAATATGCACGATTCCGTTAGATCTCTATCATGACATTCAAACATATCCCAACTACATAGACTATTTAATGAACATATTGCATGAATTTGCAAGACACATTTCTGTTGGCTTAAAGAACCATGAATCGTCTAGAATTTATCCAAAACTCGCTAAAGCATGGGTAGGCATCGATGCTGATGCATGGCAAGGACGCGTCGCTTATCAGGTATGGAATTCAAGCTGCTGGACTTTCAATTGAGGTTCTGCGATTAGTGTTTCTTTAGTTAATGGTATCCCATTGAAGCTGGATTTTAATTGAGGGCGAGCACTCGTATTTCCGAAACAATCAGTGTCTTTTTCCAATTTGAACTTTTCCTAATTAAGTTTATTCTAAGTTTTTTCAGGCAGCGGTGTATGCTTTGCTTAAAGCTGTATTGGTGATAGGAGATCCGTTTGATAACATCGATCCAGTATTCACTATGTGAGATTTATGAAACTTTCTAGAATTTTGATTTCAACCCAAAAAAAGAATAATGAAGAGATAACTCATGCTTTCTTTTCATCAGTCTTTCAGCCAAAATACAGCAACTTCTTGATTCTCTCGATGGCGAGCTGAGCAAGAGAGACCCGGATATGGTGAATTGGTTTAGAATGGAACAACTTCCTGCTTTAACAAAATGCGTAACGCTTGCACTGGATAGGCCTGTTTTGCAATATGTAACAAGGTTTGTACATGAAACTCAATTCTTTTAATTAAGGGTAAAATTTATTACATATTCATGAACTTATCGTTGTTTCTAAGACAAAACCATTAAACTTTATCAATTATAGATACCGCCATTTAACTTTATAAACACTTAAAAAGGTTTGTACAAGAAAACTCAGATTCTTTTAATTAAAGGGTAGGTTTTATTAAATATTCATGAACTTATTGTTGTTTCTAAGACAAAACCATTATATACTTTTTAAATTATAGATACCACCATTTAACTTTTTAAATTACAATTACCTCCATCGAACTTCATCTTAACGTATGCAAACGGATGTTTAAAGGAACAAATTACATGAAAAGAAAAAAGATGCCCATACAATTTGATAGTGCATGGTACTTGAGTGAGAAATAGTAAATAGTCGATAGCTGTTATTTGTAAATTATATAGTTTAATGGCGGCATCTGTGATTTATAATATCAATGGTTTCATCCGAAAAAAAGAGAAAATTAGTGTGGAATTATGGTTAATCAAATGATATGCATATCCTTTTTTTTATTTGGTTCGGATATGTAATACTCCACGAGTTTACTAATTACTAAAGCTTCAGCGGCAGTGCAGTGATCTCTTTTGCAATCAGTTGCTGTGTTGCTATCAAAAGGATCAATGCTTCGCGTATATCTTGCCCAGCTTTCAGAATGCCGCTCCCAGATACAATATGGGAGCTTGTGGAATTGGCGCCCGAGTTTTCTTCTCTGGGGAGAGTGCATTATTTGGCAGCTACGTCAGGGGCTGAACATGAATTTTTAACGTATTTTGGCCCGAAGGTTCTGCATCACGATGCGAGGGGGGATATAATCTTTTGGATGACTTTGCTTCAAGAAAAGCTCGTTGCCGCACTTTGTAGAGAAAGCGTTGTCACAATCTTGCAACTCTTTTGCCGTTCTGAGGTCACCACTTTGACTCTTGAATATGCATTCTAACTTTAAAGGTTTTCCTGTTTTTATAAATATCTGTATATTATGACAAACCACAGAGTAAAATGAAAACGATAACAAGAGAACAAAGCAGGACACCTATATTTAATGAGGTTTGGCCAAATCAACATACGTCTGCGGACAAAAGAGAAGCAATTTACTAATATCAGAAATTGTGAGGTTACAATGATGATGGAGGGACTCTCAAACCTTAATCCCAAATACACTCCAAATCTCATCAAAAGACGGTAGCTTAACTCTTTCAGAAATTTCACATGAAAAAACCTTAAGCCATACAGAAATATATGCAGTCTTCAGATTCCTGCCTCTCTAGTAAGGTTCGAACCGTGGGGGCACCCCAGGGCCGGGCTCCGGGCACAACCAATTCTCATCCATGGCTAACTGCTCGGCTAACTCTACAAGCTTGCTATCAATGAGATTATCAGCTTGACCCCAGAGCTCACAAGTAATACAAAGGTCTCGAATAAGTAATGCGGATTCGGGTCACTAATTCAAGGCACACATAACACAGTAGAAGTTATTGAAATTTTATATTAATTGATGTTTTGAATTCACAGGTTGTAGCAAAGGATCTTGCAGTGATAGGACTTCTTGCATTTTTGGGAAGAAAGACCAGACTATTCTTAGGGAAAATGGGCATCAACGATCTCGATGAGCCTGTCAAGGATTTTATATGGTGATTCTCTTCATTTTCTGGTTTAGATATATTCTGTTACTTCGTAAATTGTTTTAATAGACTTATCTTCAAATTAATTGCAGCTACTTAGAGTGTGGCATCATTTTCTTATATCCCGAGCTTTCTTCGATATGTGCATATCAGATGTTCATGGATGTAAGTGTACTTCATATGTGATAAATGCTAAAGGATGTAGACACGAAAGTTGTTATCTGCTATTAAACCTTTTCAAATAGAGCAGTTCTGTTCTAGATTCAAATTGCGCTCATACTTCGTGATTATTTCAATAGGTGGTTACTGAGGAAATTGCATGGCTCGACTTCTATGCTACAGAGTCATCCACAAATCACCAGGATAGAAAGCGGTTAAAGCATCATACGATCCAGGCAGAAAAAGAAATTATTCTGTCTACTGTTTTTGGTGTTTGTTTAGATATGTTCTCGAGCTTTGCTCACTACAGCGAGAAAACCAAACAATCTCCTAACCCTAATTTACAGGCATATTTAAATGTTAGGTTAGTGACCAATCCGACGTCTCTCTTCATTATCTTGGCCACTTTTTTTAACTGTTTTTTTTAAGATGAAAGACTTCTACTGCCATATTTTGCAGCAAGTGTCTTTTAACATTTTGCCTTGAAGATTACTGGGCTGCTTTTGATAGATTACGGTATGGGGAATTTATTTTTAGATAAATCGATCAAAAAATACATATGAATTTATTTTATATACCAACCATGAAGTTTGTGTAAATCAGAGAATTGGGGAAGATCACGCAAATTCAATTTCCTGAGCCAGTGATGCATACAGAGATCCTGCCAATGGCGATTCCATCTTTCCCATGGAAGCAGAGTTGCGCGAGAAATTTGAAACTCAAATCCAATGTTTCCTATGATTGCACATCTGAAAAACATAAAGGGAAGGTAATATGTTTGACTTCTTTTATGTATAAATGACCCCATTTTCGAATATAAACTTTTTTGAATATAAATTTAAAATATTGCAATTTTTTTGGCACAAGCCTGTAAGTCTTAACCTATGCGTACAACACACCTACACACACAAGCACACAACACACGCAACCCAGGGGAGCCACGAATTTGCCCCGAAAGCGTTAATTTGTGGCCACTTCCCCTCTTGGGGTTGCTGGGGTGTTCCCCTCCGAAAGACGCGGGCGACGACGCGATATGCGTCTTGCCTGGGATTCGGGGCAGATGCTATTTGGTTTTATCCGTCTACCTCTCCGAAGATGCCAAGTTGATTTATGGCACCGTGTATCGGAGCTTTAGACGGATGCGGCCGATGTAGCAGACTTCGTCAGATTCCCCCTCGCTTGAGGGGTTTTTGATTGTGGGGACGCTCTTCCCTGCAGGCGCAAGCCCCTGCAGTTAATTACGCTACCGCATCGCGGTAACAACTTTCTCCTTCTCCAGAATTTCACTTCGTGTCGTGTGTGTTTGTTTTGTTTGTGGTTGCCCGTGGATTGTATACGGGGACTGAATAATGCCGTCGCCCGTAGGACGTGGATTAGTCCAAATCCGTATTTACTTAGATTTGGGTTTGGTGTTTTTAGTTTAAGGATACGTTAGTCGCGTTGCGGCTAAGATCAACTTAAACGTTCGTTAAGGATACGTTAGTTCTGTTTGAGACTAAGATCAACTTAACGTGATCGTTTAGATCCGACAAAAGAGCGTTTGGGCCCTATTGTTCCAGTTTGGGAGATTCATAGTCCAATTTGGGATTAAAGTCTGTTTGGAGGATACATTAGCCATTTTTGAGGCTAAGATCGACTCAAACGTTTGTTAAGGATACGTTAGTCTAGTTTGAGACTAAGATCAACTTAACGGGACTGTTTAGATCCGACAAAAGAGCATTTGGGCTCTATTGTGCCAGTTTAGGGACGTGGTGGTCCATATTCCAGTTTAGGGACGTGGTGGTCCAATATTAGTTTAGAGACGTTTCGGTCCGATATTAGTTTAGGGACGTTTCGGTCCATCATTAGTTTAGGGACGTCTCGGTCCGATATTAGTTTAGGGACATCTCGGTCCGATATTAGTTTAGGGACGTCTCGGTCCGATATTAGTTTAGGGACGTTTCGGTCCGATATTAGTTTAGGGACGTTTCGGTCCGATATTGATGTGTGGTCGTTGGGACCCGTCACCTCTTTGACGTCGTTGAGGAATTACAACGAAGGATGTCAAAGGAGTTCGGAGATGTACCCTCGAACCGGTCGTGAATTGGTTTAGGAGAGCCATTTTTGCTCAATCAATTTAATTTAAGGACTTACAGCCAGGATTGGGTTAAGTCCAATTTTTTTATTTGTCTTGAGCTCTGCCCGATTAATCCAAACAGGGCTCTGTCCCTTTATTATTCTGCATTTTGATTTGGGGCCAGGCCCTTTTAAATAATGGGCTGCATTTGTGCAGGAACTCAAGAATTCTCCAAACAGGGCTCTGCCTCTCTATTATTCTGCAATTTGATTTGGGCCAGGCCCTTTTAAATAACGGGTTGCATTTATGCAGAACCCCAAGAATTTTTCAGATTTAAGAACACAAGTGCATGGCACTTTTGATTTAAATTTGGATCAAAGGAAAACAAGTTTTTCTTCTTGTTTCCCCTGATTTCACAGAACCAAGGGTTCATATCAAGTGCAAGGCACTATTTATTTATTTTTATTGAGTTATTCACTTTTTAATCCTCTGTTCTTCAGAGATTTTTCTCTTCTTGAAAAGAAGTTTTTACCTTTTTTTTTTATGTTCTTGATTAATCTTCAAGAGTTCTTTCTCTTTTTTTTTTATGCCAGAAGTTGATTCTCTCTTGTTGATGCCTTTTCGAATGAGGTCTGGGGTCTTATTTATAGTGCTCACAAATTTGTTGAATTTGTTAACAAGATCTTTCCTGAATGATTTTGGGAATTTTCCCACCATTGGATTTTTGATCCAAAGGCAGAAGAAAATCTTCTGGTTTTGGAAAGAACAGAAAAGATTTCATTAAATTTTTTATTCTGTTTCTGCGCAACTCCCCGATGAATGACACGTGTCGCGCAGTGGGAGGCTTGCGCAACAGTGCTTGCGCAACTGCGCAGACACGTGTCGCGCAGGTGTGCACTTGCGCAACAGTGCTTGCGCAACTGCGCAGACACGTGTCGCGCAGTGGTGCGCTTGCGCAACTGCGCAGACACGTGTCGCATTGTGGGCCACTTGCGCACTGCCCAACGCACGGAATTCGAAGCGTTGCTTCAGAAAATTTGGATTTTCAAAATTTAAACGAGCCTTGCTCAGATTGGGGAAACAAATGCCCCCCACCGTTGCGCTTACGTGACCTCCTAACATGAGCGCAGCGGTGGCAGACTCCGAACCGTCGCGCCATCTCTTGTAAGCTGAAAGGGCACTTGATGCCTATAAATAGGACTTTTGGTCCCTTAGATGATTCTTATCTCTAAATTTTGCTTTCAGAACTCAGAGCCCTGCTCTTTATTTTCAAGAACTTTAAGAGTTAATTCTTAAAACTTTTAGGTGAAAATTTTAATTAGTGTTAAATTAAATTAATTTTCATTGATAGAGCCTCGCTCTCAATAGATCCCTGATCTAAAGGAAACCTATTTAGGGTTTCACTTAGCAGAGCTTTGCTCTAACGGGGTCTAAAGAGGATTAAGGATAACCCTGTTAGGGTTCCATTAATAGAGCTTTGCTCTCCGAAAGATTTTCATTTATAATTTCTTGATTCATTAATGGAGCTTTGCTCCTTTTAAATTATATAGCATAACTTTTAAGGTTTGCTGATTATTGTCGATCTTCTTTTACAGGAACAATGGTCCTCCATATGTATGCTCTTAACGAGATCATCTCTTATGGGGACATCCGCCGACTTGGCCGCTCTCAAAATCGAGAGTTCACAGACGCGGAGTGTGCTGAAATCATGAGCCGCTTCGACGCATACAATGGTCCCGTGCATCCCCGACGTTCCTTTCTTCTTAAACTTATCGTGGGAGCTATCTGGGAAGCGCTTCCCCTATTCTGTTCCGGCGTGCCGCTTAGGACGTTGGATGCCGCTGAGGACAAGGTGCACTCTGTGTACCTATTGAACTTTATCTCGAAGATACGGCGAGACAGTCTTATCGACCTCTTGCACAAGGTCTTTCAACAGTCTGCCATACTCGCTGCTTATCGGAGGGTGGAAGACATCGGAAGGGACCCTGACGCTTGTGCTCGCGAAAGGAAGCACACTAGGATGGTCCGCGAGGCTTGGAAAGTCATAGATAGGGTCGCTTTTGAATTCCTCAATCCATGCCCTGGATCTGAGGTTATTCCATTGTAACTTTCATTTATTGTTTTTATGACTATAAGAACTTCGGGCAATATTAATGAAATTTTTTTTTATATCCCAGCTTGTCTTTATTATATATCTTTTGTCCTGAGTCTTTTTGCCCATACATGAATGATTGTGTCTTGAACGCTTGATCAAATGTAAATCGGATGCTCTTTCTGTTGCTTTTCCTCTTTCTCAGCATGTCGTAACAATTAGCAGGTAATAGAGTAAGCTTCTTGATTTCTTCACGAGATAGCGAGGGCTTAGGCCGCAGGTTCAGATCTGCTGTCTAAGACTTTTCAACTCTATGAGCCGTGAGGGTCTCATAGAGACTTTTCTCCCTACGGATCGAGAGGATCTCGTAGGTGGGTTTTCTCCTTAGGAATCGTGAGGATTCCTAAGTGTGGTTTTCTCTTATAAGTCGTAAGGATCCTACAAGAGAATTTTTCCCTCTTACGAGTCGAGAGGACTTGTAAGCGGTTGTTTCCCTCCTTGTCGAAGTTCGATGTTGGAGAGTGAGACCCGTGGATGGTATGCAAAGACCGTTTTGGGCCAACTTGCAGGGTCCCAGTGCTTAGGAAACAGACTTCTTTTATGCCCACTGCCTAAGGCTTTATCTCACGAGTCGAGCCGCCTCAACAATTTTTCACAAGTCGAGACGAATCGAACGTTTCTCGCAAGAACATCTTAACGTCGCATTTAACCTCTGCTCTTTACGACAGAAGCCCGTTAAGGTCGGTGGTACTTAGGGTTTTGGCCATCGTACCGTCGCATAAGCTGATATAGTCCTCGATAGGCAATCGTGCTGTTCGAGTAGCCCCGCGACTGCCGTGTCTCTGATCCCTTCGGGGGCTGGACAAGACGTCTTCAAGCAATCCTCCTTGGCAGTTTGACCGTCGGAAGAGCAAGCGCTAGGAATTTGCCATGCCGCTTTTTACTTGAGGTTAGGCTCATTTTGGAGAGCCCCGATGAGTCATAACCACTCCGCGCTGGTGTGGGATGATCTCCGATAGTCTTTCAGGCTTTATATGACTTGCCGTTAAGATCCTGAAGCTAGGAATTTAGCCTTTGCTTCGTTTGCTGGCATTGCGTCCTCTGTATCGAGACGAATGTCATGGTGGGAACTAGGGATTTTGCCGTGGCTCCGTTTGTTTGTTGACGTTGCGTCTGCTGTGTCGAGACGAACGTTGGGGTGACATCTCGTCTGCTGTATCGAGACGAACGTCAAGGTGGTGATCACTCTGTGCTGATGCGAGATGATCTCCGATTGTCTTTCCGGTTTTATGTGAGTTACCGTAAAGACGTTGAAGCTAGGAATGTGGCCTTCGCTTCATTTGCTTTGTCATGTCTGAATCCCTGCTGGAGGAAGAACGCTGAGGTTGACATTTCATCTACTGTATCGAGACGAACGTCATGGAGGTGACCACTTCATGTGAGATGGTCTCCGATTGTCTTTCCGGTTTTATGTGAGTTACCGTCAAGACGTCGAAGTTAGGAATGTGGCCTTCGCTTCGTTTGTTTTGGTGTGTGCAAATCCTGATGGAGGAAGAACGCTGAGGTTGACATTTCGTCTACTGTATCGAGACGAACGTCATGGAGGTGACCACTTCATGTGAGATGGTCTCCGATTGTCTTTCCGGTTTTATGTGAGTTACCGTCAAGACGTCGAAGTTAGGAATGTGGCCTTCGCTTCGTTTGTTTTGGTGTGTCCAAATCCTGTTGGGGGAAGAACGCTGGGGTCGACATCTCGTCTGCTGTATCGAGACGGACGTCGAGGTGGTGACCACTCTGTGCTGGTGCGAGATGATCTCCGGTTGTCTTTCTGGTTTTATATGAGTTACCGTAAAGACGTTGAAGCTAGGAATGTGGCCTTCGCTTCATTTGCTTTATCATGTCTGAATCCCTGCTGGAGGAAGAACGCTGAGGTTGACATTTCGTCTACTGTATCGAGACGAACGTCAAGTAGGTGACCACTTCATGTGAGATGGTCTCCGATTGTCTTTCCGGTTTTATGTGAGTTACCGTAAAAACGTTGAAGCTAGGAATGTGGCCTTTGCTTCATTTGCTTACACTGCGTCTGGTGTATTGAGACGAATGCTGAGGTGGAGCTGGGATTTTGCCATCACTCCGCTTTGTTTCGACCGTGAGGTTTTTTGTTGACGTTGCATCTGCCTCCAGCTGGACTGCGGAGGAACGCTGTTGTTGACATTGCGTCTACTGTATCGAGACGAATGCTGAGGTGAAGCTGGGATTTTGCCATCGCTCCGCTTGATGGTGTAACATTTGTGTCCTGTTGGAATGAGGAGGCACACCGTTGTTGGTCTTCAGGCTGTAGACGTGGCCATTGAGATTTGGAACTAGGGACTTTGTCATGGTTCCGTTTCGTTGCGATCCTGAGGTCAGTTGTTGACGCCATGTCTGCATCTAGTTGGAGTGAGGAGAAACGCCGTTGGTGATCTTTAAGTTGTCGATATTGACGTCGAGACCCTGAAGTTAGGGACCTTCCTTTGCTTCATTTGTTGACATCGTGTCTGTAATATTGCGACAAATGTCGAGATGGTCTCTAGGTTATCTATGAACCGTCGAGATTTGGCTTCGCTTTCTGGTGGAGCATGTTAGGAAGGTATGGTTCCCTCTTTATCTGTGCCCCTGAATTGTATACAGGGATCAATGTGATTTCACCTGTAGGGCAAAAAATTTCATTCTTTCATTTTTTTTTATTCTTTCCGCGATGCTCTATCATTTCAGCTTTTATATCGCGAAGGTCGCGATTGCCCAATCATTTCGGCTATTTTTCGCGGTGCCCAATCATTTCGCCTATTTATTTCATTTTCACCCGCTGCTTTTTATTGCGAGTTGCCCAATCATTTCGGCTATTTCGTATGTATTTTTTTTTTGGCTCGCTGATTTTTTTTTCGCGAGTAAGGGATTGGGGATCTGATGCCAATCTTGGCATCAGCATCGCTGCGACTGGAATATTGCCAGGAGCGAATCATCATCTGCCGTGAAAGGACTTGGAATTTGATACCGGTCTAGGCATCAGCATCGCTGCAACTGGGATATTGCCAGGAGCGAATCATCATCTGCCGTGAAAGGACTTGGAATTTGATACCGATTTAGGCATCAGGATCGCTACAACTGGAATATTGGCAGGAGCGAATCATCATCTGCCATGAAAGGACTTGGAATTTGATACCGATTTAGGCATCAGCATCGCTGCAACTGGGATATTGCCAGGAGCGAATCATCATCTGCCATGAAAGGACTTGGAATTTGATACCGATTTAGGCATCAGCATCGCTACAACTGGAATATTGCCAGGAGCGAATCATCATTTGCCTCTGTCGTTGTCGAACAAAGGTGGCTTAGTAAACAGGGTTAGGGGTCCTGTCGGCTAAGGCTTTTGACTTCATGGGCCGTAAGGGTCTCACAAAGGTATTTCTCCCTACAAGTCGTGAGGATCTTGTAGGTGTGTTTTCTCCTTGGGAATCGTGAGGATTCCTAAGTGTATGTTCTCTTATAAGTCGTAAGGATCTTACAAGAGTGTTATCTCCTTATGAGTCGAGAGGACTCACAAGGGTTGTTCACCGTGTGGACATATCCCCAGTCACGGATGGGACTTGGTTAGGGAAATGTTTATTCGCGCCCATGGATTGTATACAAGAGTCAGTATTGAACCACTTGTAGGGCAATATTGGAAGTTGTGGGGGTTGCTTAAGCACAGATTTAGGCCTCTGTAACTTAAGACTTTCAAATCTTATGAGCCGTAAGGGTTCCACAAGAGAGTTCTCCTTACGAGTCGTGAGAATCTCGCAAGCGTATTTTCTCCTTAGGAATCGTGGGGATCCCTAAGTGTGTTGTTCCTTTGTGAGTCGTAAGGATCTCACGCAGGTGGTTTCTCCTTACAGGGTCGAGAGGACCCTATAAGTGTTTCTCAACGAGGTTGCGCCCTTTCGGGTTTTCACAAACACTCGCCGGTAGTCCTGCTGTTTTTACTCACGGAGCCCTTTCGGGTTTTCATCCGTGCCCATCTTGCTTATGGACATACCGTTTTTTTTTGTTTTTTTTTTGTTTTTTCTTTTTTTTTTGTTTTTTTTTTTTTTTTTTTTACGAGGTCGCGCCCTTTCGGGTTTTCATGAACACTCGTCGGTAACCCTGCTGTTTTTACTCACGGAGCCCTTTCGGGTTTTCATCCGTGCCCATTTTGCTTGTGGACGTACCGTTTTTTTTTTTTTTTTTTTTACACGTCAGCCTGACAATGCTGCGGGTTGGGAGTAGTTTAACGACGTTTCGGTCATTTGCAAGTTTTTAGGACATTGCGGTCCATCGTTAGTTTAAGGACGTTTCGGTCCGTTGTTAGTTTAAGGACGTTTCGGTCCGTTATCCAGTTTTAGGACGTAGTGGTCCGTTAGGCTTTCTCTATGAATGAGCATGATGCCCCCGGTGTGTCCATATTTTTCGGAGCATGCGGTTGTGGCGGGTTCACCTTCCAAATTTCGGACAATGCGAACTTGCCCTGTTGGTATTGGTCTTCAACCCATTTCTTGAAGACGTAGCAATCCTCGATCAGATGACCTACCGTTTGGTGGTAAGGGCAATAATTAGGATTATTAATATCGCCTGGCCACAACGGACGTTTTGGACTCGGCAGATTGATGAGTCTGTTGCACACTGCTAGCTCGAACAGTCCCTTTGTTTTATCTTGCGGAAACGAGTAAGGACGTTTCAACTTTTCTTGGAGGGATTGCCGCTTGTTGCTTTGGCGAGCAACCGGTCTAGGGTCACCTGATTGTTGTTGAGCGCTGGCGACGAGGGCCTTTTTTCCTTTTCTTTTATCCTTTTTGTTCGCTCCGTTGTTTGCAGGGCCGGGATTCTTTCCGAGTAGCATGCGATTGTATGGCTGAACGTTCTCGCAGCTTCTCGATTCCTTTATTTTTGAAATAGATTCCCCGAGGGAAGAGTTTGGGGTAGCTTCTTCGTCAGAGTCGCTTCCAAAGGTGGTAATTTGTGATCCCTTGAAGTCGGCTATATGACAGTCGGCGGTGGCTCTTTTGCGCTCATCTATCGCATTTTTCCGATGTCCACAAGCTTCACACTTTGTCCTGTCGAAGTGTCGCTTTTGAGCGACATACCCTTGCCACCAACAGTTAAAGGATTCGCAGTCTTCGGTAGGATGTATGATCTTCTGATGATATAAACAGAAGTTAGGGTGTATCTCTACCTCAGAGAAAGGATTTTCTTCGGAGGGCGGTAGCTTCATTCCTACTGATAGAGCTTTGGCGAACCGTTTCCTCGTTTTGAATTTGTTTTTACCCGCAGTGTATGGCTTTTGATTTGACGGGGATACCTTGGTTCTTTCCAGTATGGCCATTTCATGCTCTTGATTGGCTTTTGCTTTCAGACGAATTTCATTTAGGAAGACATCGATCAACTCGTCTGATGGCTGTAGAATCTCCGGCTCAGGGTTCGCCATTGATTTCTCAGCGCAAGGATCCTCCTCATCATCCGTCAGTGAATGAGAAATCACATGACAAGTCGCTACGTAGTCTTCGGATTCATCCGATAAGTTTTCTCCATCGTTTTCATCCTCGACGAAAGAACAAGTTGCCCCCGGCGTGGCCGTCTTCTTTGGAGAGTGCGGCTGTGGGGGGTTTACCTTCCAGCTTTCGGACAGCGTGAATTTGCCTTGCAGGTATTGATCCTCGATCCATCCCTTAAAGACGAAACAATCCTCAATCGGGTGACTTACCGTTTGGTGGTAAGGGCAATAATTGGGATCATTAAGATCGCCTGGCCGCGACAGACGCTTTGGACTCGGCAGATTGATGAGTCTGTTACGCACTGCCAGCTCAAACAGTCTTCTCGTTTTATTTTGAGGAAACGAGTAATGACGTCCTAGCCTCTCTTCGAGGGATGGGCGTGGACGCACGTTTTGGCGAGCGACCGGCTTTGAGTTGCTCGACTGTTGCTGAGCGTTGGCGACGATGATCGCTTTTCCTTTCTCATTTCGGGGATCGGGTCTTGGAGGAGACGGTCTATGGCCCATCTGGCCCATTTGGGCTAATTTGTCGATCAAGGCCTGGAAGGTGGTCGGCCTGAAGAACATCATGAATTGCGAGATGGTCGCCTGCGGATCGAGAGTGCCCACAAACATGCCTACCGCAGGTGCCTCTTCTATGCGTTGTTCGCATTTCGACCATAGGTTTCGCCATCGTGTTGCGTATTGGACCCACGTTTCGCCGGGCCTTATCCTGGCATTTATCAGTGCTGTAATCGGGGTGTGTTCACTAGCACTTGCGAATCTTTGTGTAAACAGCAGTTCCATCTCTGCAAATGTTTTGACAGAGTCGTTAGGTAGCTCCGAATACCATTCAAAGGCTGTTTCTGCTAAGCTGCCGACGAATTGACGTAGCAACAATTTGTCATCGCCTCCAGTATTGCCGCATAAGGCCCTGAATTGAGCGACATGCTGATGCGGATTCCCTGTCCCTTTATATACGTGGAATTTAGGGATCGTATATCCTGGCGGGTAATTGATTTGGTCATACCGGCTCGGATACGGTCGTCCGGTTCTAACCATTTGCCCAGCCGCTTCATTCGCCTGATGAACCCGGATCTGCTGAGCTATATATTCATCTAGGTCAACTTTGGAGATTGGCTCCTCCCTGGCTGTTGACAGAGCCGGCGGAGGATTTGACGTTTCTCCCCTGTCGTCTTCAAGGACGATCGGAGGCTCTTCAGCAGGAGGGTCCGGCTGTAACATCATCCCTACCATATCTTGGAAGAGGAGTGCCATCTGTTTTATGTTAGCCGCTTGCTCTGCAGTTTCTTTGTCCCTCTTTTCGAGAACTCTGCGTAAAAAGTCAGCGTCGGTTTCTTGTTCTTGACGCTCATCCGAAGACGTTTCAGAGCTTTCTTTTGGCTCAGTGAGTGCAGCCATTGTAGTCATCATTTCCTGAAGCTTTTGTTGTTGCTCTTGGGCTTTCGTCACGGATCGGGTGAGCGGTCGGTGGCCCGTAGAAGTGCGGCTTTCCTCCTTTCCTGAAGCCATATAAACAGTGTGCACCACCATGCCCCCAGATTTGAGGCGTTTGTGTTCAGCGCTTTTATGCTTCGCCACGTTCACAGGGGCTTTTTGTGGCCTCCTTTTTTGAGTGATTGGAGTTAAGGGAGCCGTTGTAGTGGGCACCCCAGTAGCTTTTGCTTTTTGTGGTTTGACAGAGTAATCCTTCCTCTGCCGAACCTTCATCTTTTTCTGTCGTCGGAGGCAGTCTTGATCGATCACTGACTCTTGGACCTGTCGCCAGACTTTGTAAATTTTAGAGGACAGCCGTTGAAGGGGCTGCTCTAACTTCTTCTCTAAAATATTCTTCACAGATGAATGAGTTCGCTTTAGCACCGCAGTAGGAGAGTTTCTGCGCACCGAGTTCAGAAACTCAAAGCTGTTCCTGATTGGAACAGCAGTATCGATCTCTACCATTAGAGTTGGAGGAGTAAGTCCAGAGGGGGAGTTGCCCCCAGCCTTCTTCACTCGGCGCCAGTAGCGACGTCGGGCATGTCGTGCTGATGGAGTTGTTTCAGCTATAGGGGTGACCTCCTCATGCCCCCTGTGTTGGTCAGAATATACCGGTACCAGCTTTTTAAAGATCGACGTCCTTTGAACGGGGACGGCCAACTTGTCAGAAGCGGACTTCTGAACATGGGAAGCAACCTTGGTGATTTTGCCAGGAACGGGAGTTGGGATGGCTATCCGCTTCGGGATAACGCCTTCTGGTATGGTAGGCTTCTTCATGGGCCCGATGGAGCTCTGGCCTAATCCATTAAAACCTGAAGCAGTGTAGTTGGGTGACCTGTTGAGAGGGGTCACGGCAGTGGTGAGTCGATCGAAGACCGACTTCTTTGGAGCTTCTTGCAATGTCATTGGGGCGTTGAAGCTCATTGATGGGAGCATGGTCCCAAAAAATAGTCCAGTGGTGGCTTGAGCCACCTGCTCCACCGGCATTTTGAAAAGGGAGGCCGCTTGGGGCCCATAAGTCACTCCTCCAGTAATGACGGAGCGCGAGTTGTTGCTGCAGGCGATGCAGTTCGAAGCCATTGATCTTCTGTTTTCTGCACGGAGCAAGACACCAAATCTTAGTACCTTGAATCCACAGGCAATCACAGCAAACCGCGATTTGTTCGCGAACACGACACACGAAGTGTGGAGTGGAAAGAGGAAGAGGTCCCACCGGGCGTGCCAGAATCTGTTCCCCTCCGAAAGGCGGCGCACAGGACCGCGATGTCCTGACGCTGAGATTCGGGGCAGATGCTATTTGGTTTTATCCGTCTACCTCTCCGAAGATGCCAAGTTGATTTATGGCACCGTGTATCGGAGGTTTAGACGGATGCGGCCGATGTAGCAGACTTCGTCAGATTCCCCCTCGCTTGAGGGGTTTTTGATTGTGGGGACGCTCTTCCCTGCAGGCGCAAGCCCCTGCAGTTAATTACGCTACCGCATCGCGGTAACAACTTTCTCCTTCTCCAGAATTTCACTTCGTGTCGTGTGTGTTTGTTTTGTTTGTGGTTGCCCGTGGATTGTATACGGGGACTGAATAATGCCGTCGCCCGTAGGACGTGGATTAGTCCAAATCCGTATTTACTTAGATTTGGGTTTGGTGTTTTTAGTTTAAGGATACGTTAGTCGCGTTGCGGCTAAGATCAACTTAAACGTTCGTTAAGGATACGTTAGTCCTGTTTGAGACTAAGATCAACTTAACGTGATCGTTTAGATCCGACAAAAGAGCGTTTGGGCCCTATTGTTCCAGTTTGGGAGATTCATAGTCCAATTTGGGACTAAAGTCTGTTTGGAGGATACATTAGCCATTTTTGAGGCTAAGATCGACTCAAACGTTTGTTAAGGATACGTTAGTCTAGTTTGAGACTAAGATCAACTTAACGGGACCGTTTAGATCCGACAAAAGAGCATTTGGGCTCTATTGTGCCAGTTTAGGGACGTGGTGGTCCATATTCCAGTTTAGGGACGTGGTGGTCCAATATTAGTTTAGAGACGTTTCGGTCCGATATTAGTTTAGGGACGTTTCGGTCCATCATTAGTTTAGGGACGTTTCGGTCCGATATTAGTTTAGGGACGTCTCGGTCCGATATTAGTTTAGGGACGTCTCGGTCCGATATTAGTTTAGGGACGTCTCGGTCCGATATTAGTTTAAGGACATCTCGGTCCGATATTAGTTTAAGGACATCTCGGTCCGATATTAGTTTAGGGACGTTTCGGTCCGATATTGATGTGTGGTCGTTGGGACCCGTCACCTCTTTGACGTCGTTGAGGAATTACAACGAAGGATGTCAAAGGAGTTCGGAGATGTACCCTCGAACCGGTCGTGAATTGGTTTAGGAGAGCCATTTTTGCTCAATCAATTTAATTTAAGGACTTACAGCCAGGATTGGGTTAAGTCCAATTTTTTTATTTGTCTTGAGCTCTGCCCGATTAATCCAAACAGGGCTCTGTCCCTTTATTATTCTGCATTTTGATTTGGGGCCAGGCCCTTTTAAATAATGGGCTGCATTTGTGCAGGAACTCAAGAATTCTCCAAACAGGGCTCTGCCTCTCTATTATTCTGCAATTTGATTTGGGCCAGGCCCTTTTAAATAACGGGTTGCATTTATGCAGAACCCCAAGAACTTTTCAGATTTAAGAACACAAGTGCATGGCACTTTTGATTTAAATTTGGATCAAAGGAAAACAAGTTTTTCTTCTTGTTTCCCCTGATTTCACAGAACCAAGGGTTCATATCAAGTGCAAGGCACTATTTATTTATTTTTATTGAGTTATTCACTTTTTAATCCTCTGTTCTTCAGAGATTTTTCTCTTCTTGAAAAGAAATTTTTACATTTTTTTTTTATGTTCTTGATTAATCTTCAAGAGTTCTTTCTCTTTTTTTTTTTATGCCAGAAGTTGATTCTCTCTTGTTGATGCCTTTTCGAATGAGGTCTGGGATCTTATTTATAGTGCTCACAAATTTGTTGAATTTGTTAACAAGATATTTCCTGAATGATTTTGGGAATTTTCCCACCATTGGATCTTTGATCCAAAGGCAGAAGAAAATCTTCTGGTTTTGGAAAGAACAGAAAATATTTCATTAAATTTTTTATTCTGTTTCTGCGCAACTCCCCGATGAATGACACGTGTCGCGCAGTGGGAGGCTTGCGCAACAGTGCTTGCGCAACTGCGCAGACACGTGTCGCGCAGGTGTGCACTTGCGCAACAGTGTTTGCGCAACTGCGCAGACACGTGTCGCGCAGCGGTGCGCTTGCGCAACTGCGCAAACACGTGTCGCATTGTGGGCCACTTGCGCACTGCGCAACGCACGGAATTCGAAGCGTTGCTTCAGAAAATTTGGATTTTCAAAATTCAAACGAGCTTTGCTCAGATTGGGGGAACATGGGGTTCGAATCCCGCACTCTTCCCAAGAGGGGAAGTGTCCATACCAACTGAGCCATAGCTCATTGGTAAAAATATTTTAAAGAAAATTGAAAAAAGGAGATAGTTCTCTATAATGCACAAAGCAGCTTCTAGTTCTTAATTCTCCGACAGGTATAAGAAGTTAGTTATACATGATGATTAATGTGAGATTCAGCTGTGGATTAATCGAACAAATTTGTAAGAAAATGAAGAAGCAAAGTTGGAAATAAATGAAATTAATTTTAATTTTTATATAGACTTGAAAGTGGACCCTTGACTGTCAGGGACCATACCCAAAGTAGGGTCTTTGTTGCCCCTGCACAATATGTCTGTATATGATCTTACTACTAACTCAAATATTGCTAACAGCAATTTAAATTCTTGTTCAAAAAAAGTGTGTTTTCGTAGATGTTAAAGGATGTTATTGAATGACAACTCAAGAAAGCGCACAATATTTATATCAAGAAATTTAGAAACAAAAACAAACAGTTGATTATTTTGGGAAATTTATCACCTTTCGGTTTTCTATATATAATACTCTCATGATTACATTTACCAAAATATTGCAGCTTGGTTGCTCTGATAGGATCCTCGAAACGCTTCCAGAAGCTTCAGAGACAAAGCCTCACCAGAGTTTTTTCGCTAAATCTAGCAGCTCTTTCTTGTCTACGGCCTTTGTAAAATCTAAACTTTTTCTGAAATATGCATACGCGAAAAGTTGCATTGCGGTTTTAATTTCATAGTTGCTTGACATGTATTATATTTATGTCAGGACATTTACATGGGAACTCAGTTGCTTTTTCTCGACTTCAAGGTCACAGTTGGATTTATTCAAAAATGGATTTTTGGGCAGGCATTGACTGAAAGGGAGAGGAAAAAGTTTGCGAGAACAGCAATCGATGTCTTGTGTGTTATTCCAATTACGATACTGATGCTTTTACCAGTGAGAACTTAATCTACACCCTTTAATACGTTTTTCTACTTTCCCCTCCAAAAAAAAAAAAAAAAACCTTCTTGCTGTTTTTGGAAAATGTACGATTAGGTAACTGCGATTGGTCATGCTGCGATGCTGACAGCGATAAAAAGATACATCCCGGACCTGGTACATTTCGCTATATTTTTTGTGATAAATTTTCGTTATAAACATATCGTTTCGGATTGCTATTTGACCGTTTTCGTCTTTTTCGTATTTTTGGATGCAGATTCCATCTCCGTATTCTAAACAGAGGCTGGATGTGATAAAGCAACTGAAGAGAGCAAAGAAGATGAAAGTGGAGTCCTGCAGTAATACCAATGCAGTTTCATTGGCATTCTAGGCAAAAATTTATTGTAAGAAGTTGATACTTTATAATGAATTTATGTGAATATTTGTATTACTTTGATAATACCAGTTTAATCAATGATGGATTAACATGTCACCTGGATCTCTCATTAACATAATATGAATTTTATTTTTGGGTATACTCTAATTTGCTTACGATTTAGGTTTGCTGCATGAGAAATTTTATGGTGGTTGCAGTAACAGTCGACGGAAAATTTCTCAACTCCCATATCTACTAATGAGGTTCAGATATATGCTGGGTGGAAACAATGACACGGTTCTGGACAAATATGGCTTTGGTTCGGATGCAAAAGCGAGCTAAACTTCATATCATGGAGGGAAGGACGGATACGACATGGCTATGTGACGACATTGTAGTGGAGGACCGAGAGCGACGTCAGGGAGAGGACGAGTAGAGATGCTTGGTGCGGGCCTAGGTGGTCAGCAGGATATCCATCTGTAGACCGTCTTCTTTTGGTTAGTTTTATGTACAAGGTTTGTTCCCTGGATTTTTAGTGGTTGTATGTATGGGGTTTGATCTCTGGGATTTTATGGTTATATTTTCTTTCCGATTTGCTTTGTTTTGCAGTTTCGTATCAACCCGGTAGCCTACCGGATTGATGATAGGCTACAAAAGTTGGAACAGAAGTGCAACATCCGGGTCGAACATATCGATATCCGGTTGCACCTCCAAATAAATGTTGGTCGTTTTTCACAAGTAATAGACAATCATAATCACAATTGAGTAAAGATGGTAAAAAAACGATATTTAATTTCGTTTTGCCACCCAAAAATTAATACTTTAATATCTGATTTTTGTCAATGACTCACAAACTCTTGCGTCATAGAAAAGAAATCAAAATATGCAGGCATACAGCTAAAAGTGTTTCATCACCCATTACGCAAACAAACCTAACCCAACATGCATTAATCTTTTTATATTAAGCAACATATATATTAATATCTTGTAGCTCATTTTTATATAATTAGTGTTAATGTGTATTTAACGACTTAGGACAAGTTTGGAATATGTAATGCAAACACATGGGCACCTACCCCATTTACACCATTATTTATTTATCTGTAGGTTACAAATTTCTTTTTTATATATTTATTATAGGGGCTTATCTTATTACAAATTATATCCAAACACTCGTGGTATGTTTAATTAAATTAATTTTTTCTGAGTTTTCCGTCCGAAATGCTTATTTGCATTTATTAGCCGATGGAAAATCCGTTGGGAACTACGGTGCCATCAGATTACATTCACATGTGTGCGAAATTTTCCGTAACACCATAAAACATCGCAGGTGGAAACAAGGATTTTAAAAATATTCCCCATGTTTTTTTTGGTATTACAATTTCCCATCTTACTCAATAACAAGCTTCACAGCAATATAATCCACCCAAAATATCACTTTAAGGATCATGATACAAAACTAAATGCTTGTACAAATTTGGAATTTTGGAATGTTGTGGTGTTTATGCAGTTGTAATCTTTGATTTTGACCTAGAAAAGTCAAGAGAATATTTAGGGTCCAGTTGCAGTTGCTTGATATAAAAACAAGGGAACATTCATAAAACACAAAAAGAGATGATCAAAAAACAAAAACGAGTTGCCAAAACAAAATACAATTGAGATTTCTTTTTTGAACGATAAGGATATATAAAAACAAAATTTTAACAGAAATGATGCTCTTGATATTTTCATCCAATCATGTGACTTTCTAAAATCCATTTTTTCTTTTTTCCAAATTGCTGATCTTATATAAATTTGATTTTTTAGAATATCTAGATTTCAGAACTTTAAGAAAAGTTCATGGTAATTTAGTGAATTTATGCAGGAAAAAGAACAATGAAGAATAAAGAAAAGAAAAAAAGGATATAAATGAATTAAACTCATGAACCTAAAATATTTGCCAATTGCAACCTAATGAACTTTTTCCATAATTAATCAATTATCATCAAAATAGATTTTTCACTTCCATCTAATAATTATTGCATTATATCCATTTCCAATGTCAGGTTTCTTAAAGAATCCAGATTTAAATGTTACATTAAACCCTTTAATTTTCATTTGTATTAATTCTCTCTATCTAATTACATAAAAATACCTCTATTAATTACCATTGCAATCAGTCTCTCGCATTCAAACTCTCTCCATTCTGCTGCAAGCCAACTCTCCTCTCTCTCCCTGCAAACCTTTGCACTGTTCGCCGCGCTATCGGCAACCAAACCCTCCTCACTTTCTCATCTTCCGTCCCTGGATTAACCAAAGCGTTATTCTTCGACCGTGACACATTCGTGATCTCTGACATACACCTGTTCCCTGGCGAAATCAAGGCCCTCGACGACGGATTCATGTCAATCGAATACTCTCCCGACGTCCCCAAACTATCCAAAACCGGATTATTTGTTGCCCGCCTGCATGACGACGCCGGATTCAACATGTCCGAATTGAGCGCCACGAAATCCGACGAGTCGATATTGCTCCACCGGCTCTTGAACACCACATTATCTGACAACACCCTAATCCTATGCTCAAACTTGTGCCACAGCCGATCTTCATCGTTGCTGTTCTGCTGCTCTCGCTCCACGAATATCTCGAACTCAACACCGACCTCGTCGACATTATCCAAACGTGCGGAAGCGAACCTGGAGGAGTTGTGCAGGAACAGGCTGGCGTCGGCTTCAGGGTCGACACGGCAGCGACATAGAGGGCAGGTCGAATGAGACTCGAGCCAGCGGTCGACGCAGGCGAGGTGGAACGCATGGTTGCACTTGGGAAGCAGGCGCAGGGTTTCGGAGTCTTTGAACTGGGAGATGCAGACGGCGCACTCGAGGCCGGCGCGGGCGCCCTTGAGGGCGGAGAACCGGAAGAAGGGGAGGGACTCGATGGCGGCCTTGTCGATGCCGGAAAAGTTCCGAGGGTTTTGGATGGGGAAGAGGAAGTTGGGGTGGGGACCACGGCGGGGGTTGGGGCGGTGGTTAAAGAACTCATAGGCGGTCGAGTGGCAGAACCTTGCGTATATGAGGAGGAGGAAGGCCAGGGAGAAGAGGATGGAGAATATTCCGATCACCACAGCAACGTTCGGCCGAAACGAGGTGGCAGCGACCGCGGCATCGGCCGGTGGGGCCTGCTGGGCCCACGCCGTGGCTATGAGGAAGAAGAAGACCATGAGAGATGGTGCTTTTTTTTTGGTGACTTGAGGACATTTTTTGGGCATGAAGGAGTATAATGGGAGTTTATAGATGTATGATTGGTTTGTGATAGAGGGAGACTGGCTTGTGATGGATTATATATATCTATCTATCTATATATATATATATATAAAGGCAGCTTAGGAGAAAAACATGCTTCATTATTTTTTTCGACCATTGTGACAACCGAGTCCTGTTATACCAATTTCTGTTACCGTTTGTGTGGTGTGTGGCATTTATTTCATTTATCATGCGTTGGCTGTTACTAGTATAGTTTACACCGACATTTCATATTCTGCATATAAAAATTTAAGCCTCTTAAAATAATTTTAAAAAAAATACATGTCATGGCCTGCTTGATACCACTAACCCTGTGGTAGCGTCCTTGCATCGAGTTCTCGTCCCGTTCAGTGGAACGGACGTGTTTGGACGTCTACGCGCACGTGCATGCGTCCGTTCTTGGGGGTATACTTTTTCTTTACAAAATCCTTCATTTCAAATTTTGGAACCTGCTAATAATTTTCATGTTTCAAATTCAAATTTTTGGACCCAACCTGGACGCATTTCTGAATTATTTTGTATTCCGCCAAATCCGATTTTAAATTTATTAAATCAGTTTAAACAATATTCTACAGCTTAGTATAAATTTTTCCATAACTAAATTATTTCCTTAACTCAATAAATATTTTTTAAAATCTTTCCTAAACTTTTTCTTACCCACGAGCCAATCAAAACTCCCCATCGCTGGCCCCATCTTTCTCTATTTCTATCCCAGCCAGTAGAACAATTCCTTTAAATCTTTTATAAAATAATTCTTTCAAACCAATTCTTTATCCCCAACCAATCCAACTCTTTTCTTTTCTTCCCTGGGACCCACGAGCGCAGAATCCCCTCTCTTTATCTTTCTCTTTCTTCTTCTCTCTCCTCCACGTCTCTCTCTCTCTCCCTTCTCTTTCTCTCTCCTCTCGCACCCTTTCTCTCAGCTCTTGCGAATACTGCAGGTTCCTCGAATCTCGTCACCCCCGCGTGGATCCCGTCACCCCCTCTACGTTTTTTCTTCTTCTTCTTTCTTTAACAGCCTCACACCCTCGTCTCCATGAACCCAACTCCTCATTGCCTTCATCACCCTAACCATGTTCCTCGTCGACACCCTCTGCAGCCCCTCATCTCCATCGTCTCTTCTCCTTCTTCCTCCCTCAAAAGAAACCCACTAAACCCAGAAAAAAAAACCATTGCGGCCGTAACCCAACACTGTCATCTCGTCGCCGCCGACTCCCTCTTCTCGCCGTCACCACCTCCCTCTCCCTCTGCTCTTTCCCTCTGCGCTTTCCCGAGCACCTAACCCTGCAACAAAACCCCACCAAACTTCACACCAAACCAAACCCTAGCGCAACCCTAACCTCTTACCCGAGCACCTACACCCTCGCCGGAGCGCCGCCGACCCTCAGCAACGACGCTGCCATCCCTCTGCAATCCAGGGAGTAGGTTCGTTCCTCAATCCCATTTGTCTTCTGTCATTTTCTTATTTTCCAGTACATGCATTCTTTTACCATCAAGGAGTTCACTGTTGTTTCCTTTTCCGGAATCCGACCGTGCCGACGACGATTCCCGACGACTCAGCGAGGACCTCCGACCCGTGTGACTCCACTGAACGTCGTTTGGGTTCATTCCGTGTACCGTGCGTGCGTCGCGACTTTTCCGCGCCGACGCGTAACGTTCCGTTTTCCGTATCGCAACCCGTCGAGGCAAGTGAAACTTGCTACATGCTACTCTTGTTATCCTATATTAATTTATCTATTTTTCCTATTAAATCTATAGATAAAATCTAAAGTTTTGAATTTCAAATTAACAGTACAATATTCCGTTTATATCTTTCAGATCTAAAACTTGAAACCTGATTATTGCATTTGGTTGACTATACCTGGTAATCACAATTATATGTTAGATCACATAATCACAATTGTTTTATAGCCTTATTACCCCTTTTTAGTTCTACCCCATCGGATGACCGATTGCATACATTTAGCCTTATTCACATTCAATTGCATCTCTAGATCGTTTTAATACATATTAATGTGTTTTTATCATCCACATGTGTAATACTGCATTCCTGAAATGTTAAAACTATCCCTTAATGTCACGACCCGAAAGTACGGAACATGACCGGCACTTAGACTACGAACGTCTCGAGGCGTACGTATGCTAAGTAAGCCGAAACCCAGAAATCCAAACCAAGTGAAGAAGTAGAGAATAGGAAGAACCAAATCAAACAACCTGTATGCACATAATATACAACGCCTAAAGGCGAGGATCACAACAGAAATGAAACTCAACCAGCAAGAACCCATCGAAATATAACACGCGACTCTAAGGTCGAAAGAATATACATCACTGGTCTCTATCTCAATTAAGTACATGTTTTGATTGATGGAACTTCTAGATACAACTGAATATAATATACAATGTATAAGGATGGGTACGATACCAATAACCCACCTACTAGCAAGTCACCTGAATAAGATGTGCCCGCAAAGCCGTAATGAAATCCGTACGGCAACACCTGCATAAAACTGGGGCACAACGGGGGTGAGTTGCCAACTCGTGAGTAGAAAAAGATCTACGAACAGAAAATCGCATGTATGACGCAATCCTAGGTCATACGATCATAATATAAAATCCTCAAATATATAACCAGCAATCTAAAACCATGGCTAGTGTAAATATCTATCCCAAGTGTAATCCCATATATCCATGTCAGTGCATCAGGTAACAATGTATCATATAGATGATGTATGAATGCATGAAACAGAATGCATGTACTAAAGAAAACTGCTTTCATAATCTGTGAGATTTCTGTATTTTTAAAATGAGGTATCATAAATGAAATCAGCATAAACAGTGCCAAGCCTTGGCACAAAACATAAGTCTCAGTATCTCGATACCTCTGTATCACAATCTCTGTACCTCAATATCTCGAAATCTCAATGTCTCAATCACAAAATCCAGGGCACCGTCAGTCCAGATCGGCCCCTACCATCCATCTCATGACCATGACGGTATCCTCCGGATATCCGACGCGTCGGGTAAAATCACCGGTAGGTAGTGCTCCCCTGCACAGGCTCAACGCCATCTCCTGCGATCTTCTTGCCCCGGGGTACCGCACCGGGTCCACCATGTACCCGCAATCGGTCTCATCCGCCTCTTCAATTCGGGTTTCACATGTCACTCTCAGCACCGAGAAAACACATGGTGAACGCACTGAAATATCATATCAAGGGTAACCGGGTTTTTAAAACATTTACATAATCTCTTTGAAATACCCACGGTTCCCAAATCCAGAATAACATAGAAACAACATATCTCAATGCGTATAATCAGGAAGCATGATGTATGTGACATATAAATGGAATGCAAGTGTAACAGTATGTCCTGCAACATGGAATAATAGTATGCACATACAAGGGTCATATCCTGATGCAATAATACTACTGTGTAGTGACATGGCAATTACCGATGAAGATGTGTGTGAGCTGGCAAGTAAGTGTATGTGGAACATACGCATCATCGGTAATGGTGCTGGTGTCCTAGCAGCATGATATCAATAATAGAATATGAATCATAACAGTATGCGATGCAGAGCAACAATAATAATATGCGGGAGCAAAAATACTGAACACCATGATCGCTAAACTGTATCTAATGTCATAAAGGTCATATAGCTACACTACTACAAGGCTGAGCTAAAGCTAGTAGTAGGTAAGGGAAACCGCCTAACCTCTGAGTCGATACATATAAATATACATATATAGTCGGTGATCCCGCCTTGATCATATCACATCCGATATCGTATCCCTATAATCGGTTATTCCCAAGTCAAATAGGCGGATCAAACATCAAAATATAGTTCTTACGTAAATCCGTCGTACGGCCTCCCCAATCTGGGTACGGGTCAATATCACATTTGTCATATCATTCTTCTGGTATTCTCTTTATCAATATCGTATCTGGGTACTGACCTATGTCCAGTACAATACTAACATCATTACTACAATCAAGATCTAACTACTGGTCGACAATCCCGTATAAATTGATATCATCAGCACATATCATCTCAAGGAGTATGCCCCGTCCAAGGCGGCCTATTATAAATATCCTGTCATATCAAATCATATCTCGTATCGTAATCACATGTCGATCATTTAATATATTTATGTCACCATTCCTATGGCATCATTATCCCAAAATCCGCTAAGGTATCAAGGTGTATCTTATCTATGAATTTAACTGTCATAACATGTCATATCACGGATATCATGATCTCAGATCAAACTCATCGACTCATATCAATCCCATGTATCATCCTCAAATCCGTAATAAACACATAGCCTCATACCCAAGTGAACACATGTCCATAACGAATCCCATAAGCATATATGAAGTGAGGATGTATGCAAGTATGTATATGTGTGCATGAATGTGTAGTGCACCCACTACCCTGTGGTTTCGTAACCTTTCACCAATCCAATATACCAATATCCATTTAAACATCAATAATATCTATAGGTGTGTATACGCATCCGTATACACCACCTCGGACTGCGGGGGTGCTATACGCCATCCACCCGACTCCTCCCCGTAGATATAAATCTACTCACCTTTCTTATGTGTGCCGGTGCCGATGTCGCCGTTTGCATCTCCAACGCCTCGACGTCACGTGAGTACCTACAAGAATATCACACGCTAAAACACATGAAAACCATGTCGGAAACCAAAATGGTGCACACTACGCCCATAGGTAAAAACCTGTGACCTTGTGTGCAAACGCAGCCGATATCCACTGTCGTTGACGTCCAAACGCCACCCGACAGAAACGAACCACCAAATACCAAAACTTAAATCTATAAACATCATGAAAAACATGGCAGCAACCCAGAAAAGTGGTCCCAGATTTCTGTTCAGGTCAAAACAAGGCAATTAAACAACTCTGGGGTGATGTACAGGGTAAATATGACCTACCGAAGCCATTTGGGCACCTAACTTTACAGGGGGGCCGGCCACATACCCCTAAAAACCGGCCTGGCCGGCCCTACAAGGGATTTTGGCTCTCGTCTGCATAGGGTGGTCTCCTGGTAGTCTATCTAAGCCCCTAGTATTGTTTACTTTTCCCGTAATGACCCCGGATCACTCCAGATTCACCTGCACGCCATATATCCTCACACACCGACATGAAAAGTTCTATAAATCCGTATTTGGTGAAACCAGAGACAAATCTTGGTTTAACTAGTCTCAAACACACTTAATTAAGCTATACTAACCATCACAACCAACACTTGGCCAAATCTCACTCAAATCCTCCTAAACTAGCACTATATCACAAAACTAATACTAAACTTCAGCTAATATCAGAACTTGGCAACTTAGGAGTTGGGTTGCAAGATTATACCTCAAGAGTGGCCTAGGACATAGGAGAAGGGAAGGAGGAGGAGTTGCTGCTGCTGTGGAGCTACTCCTTGTGCTCCAGATGATGCTGCAGTAGCTGTTGCTGAAGCTGTTGCTTGCAAAAAGCTTTTCTTTGGTTGCTGTTTGTTGCTGTTGCTATGGAAATGGCTGTTGTTGTTGTTGATGATGATGATGTAGGGTGTTGTGAAGTATGAGGTTGTGGTATGCTTTGAGGGTGTGGAGTTGTTGAAGGAGGCTGATGTTTTTGTTGCTGCTGATGGTGTATATGGGCTGAAGTATCGTTTCAGCATATAGATGAGCTGATATGGAGGCTGATATGGTGATAAATGGGGCTGCAATGCTGATGTATGATGTAGGTGTTGGCTATGGTGCTAGGAGCTAGGGGTTGCAGCTGATGCTAGTGGCTGAAATGATGGTGTAGGTGTAGAGTTGGCTGAATTTCAGCTATTGTGGCTGAAAGTATTGACAAGGGGGGCTGATGTACTGCTGCTGCTGTGAGGGGTTTGGGGTGTAGGTGTAGGGAGGGGGCTGTTCTGATGCTGGAGTCAGCCATTGTGGCTGAAGGTGTTGATAAAGGGGTGTCTAAGTCAGCTATGGGGGCTGATGGTGACTGAATTGATGCCTGTTTTCAGCTGAATTTAGGGGCTGGTGTGGTGTATCAGCAATTGATGCGTTGATGGAGGCTGAAGTGGGTGTTTAGGTCAGCAATAGGGGGCTGAAATGTGTTAGGGGCTGGTGTAGATCAGCTATGGAGCTGATGTAGCTGTTGATGTGAGAGAATGGGGGCTGATATGGTATATCAGGAGCTGATGTAAGGCTGTTGCAATGTTTCAGCACCTGCTGCTGGTGGTTTTCCTTAAGGGGGTGTTATGTTGTGGGGAGAGATGTGAGAGAGGGTAACAAAACACAAGGAATAATGAAATGGGATGGATCATGGCACATCCTAACTATCTCTCTCTTTCTCCAAAACAATGCTCACAAGACACCAAGCCACCATTGCTCACTTCTCCCTACACAGTCGACGTAACCCCAGCTCTAATCAAATGGTTCAACCCACCATGGTCACCTAAACATGGTCCAACCCTAGGCTACCATGACCAAAACAATAAACAGGTGTAGAAAATGTCATGTGCACATTTTTGCACAAAAAGCCAAAAATCCACTTAGCGATTGTCAATCGCGATTTACACCAAAATAACATATACGTAACCATAAAAGCTTAAAAATGACATACTTCTACAAAATACCCTATTTTAGAATTTCTAAAATTTTCTCCGGAATTTTCACCATTTATCGGTATTTAATTACACCGACTATTAAAATATTAATTAAAAATTATGAAAATTCCCAAAAATAATATTTTATTTTTTTGAAATGTTACAGTCTTCCCCCCTTAAAGAAATTCGGTCCCCAAATTTAAATTTAAACCTCCCAATTCTAAAACATTGCAAATAAATGTCCAAACCAATGGGGCTCCGAAATCATCAATATATAAAATGCATCATAGCGCAATACATGCGCATGAGTAACGAGCAGATAACTCGAACTCAATACTCCGTCAAGCATCTCGCAATCATCGGAGTCAAGATGAAGACACGAATGCCAAATCCAAAGCAAAACCGATATGCTAGAAATCGGAATTTTACATGTAAATAATGAGACTATAGCTTGCTTTTGGAATCCCTTTGAAATCTGTCAATGCATGCAAAATATACCCAGGCACTGTTCTCTGACTAGTCCTGCTCAGTACGAAAACAAATCACATCAACACAAAAAATGTACTGCTCCATAAGAAATCAGTCCCAAAATGTGCATATAAAAACCCTGTGCGTCCGGTGCGCACGGAAATCAAAATCCATGAATGTGCCATACATGCGCACAGAAACAATATCTAAGTGCATCGGGTGTGCACGAAACACGAATCATTGCACTGTAAGCATATGTGAACTATACCGAGTGCAAAAACCAAATCGTGTGCATATATACGCACGAAATCAACTCCAATGTCTAAAACCCATAAAATCACAAACGTGTGAAACCAAGGCACGAAAACGATATCAAGTGCAACAACTGTGCAAAAATCGTAAATTCTCAATCATCAAAATCAAATCATGCGAATAAATCGCCCAAAATACTGAAATCAAGTATGGCGGAATAGTCCCGCTCAAGTGCATCCTCCAAGAATCTCTGGCCAACTGTCGTGGTCACTCATAGCATGTCTCATCGACGATCCTGAAATCTGGCCTGCTGGTGTGCATAACATGACCACTCCTGGGTCCAAGTCTTCTCTGTAGATTACCAATCTCACGATCCATCGGCTCATCGGCCCCGTCAAGTATGCTAACGGGGACGATTCCGTTCTGGCACATCTCTGGTCATCTCTCGGTCAATCATCGCGACCACTCGTAAAGCAACATGTCACTGGCGTCGGCCTCTGGCTGTCTGAATGTACGTGACACATCTGATCCTGGGTCCAAGTATCATTGCAGTAGTGTCCTGGAAGGAATCCTGCTCAAGGTCTCTTCCACGTCTCATCTCTGCCAATTGTCCGGGAGTCATCGTCCTTTACTATATCTGTTTCTTGTTCCGGAACGGCTGCATACTCATCGCGACTCCTTCTGGAAGGTATATCCAAGTACAATGCATCGGCATGCCTACCGCATCACTGATGTCGGCAGAGTGGAACGTCATCTTATCCAGATCTTGCACGAACCTCTTACTCCACTTTTCTCTAATGTCGACTGCTTCGGACTCGTCTCGTCGTGGCTGCATGGACTGAGCTCCAACGGTTATCCTCGTATCTGGAGTCTCCCAAGAAATGCATCTCACCACCTAGTATCCGAATTAAGTCGAACCATTCGATCGATTCGTCAAACCTCATAATCCCCTAAGATCTCAACATCTTGGGTACAGTATAATGGTATCGAGTACATACCACAGCATCGGTGGTCAAGCCGTAGAAGGGCAAACCCAAGCCTTACTAATGGCGCCGCAGAACTGCCGCAAACCCTAAGGTTCAAAGGCTTTCACACGGTCGTTAAGTCGAGTTAGGGTTTCATTCTTCTAGAGGGTCCATAGAATTGCCTGCATGTCTTTCCGAATACTTTAAACTTGGAATAATAGGTTTCTGACATTCGATCGTCTCTGTCGACTGTCAACGTCTCTGCATGAAGTCGTCTCTAGCTGGAATCAATCTATCTGATGACCTCACATCGGGGTAGCGAATGATCCACATGTCCTAATCATTCATCCTCGGTGACTAGTGATCTTCTATCATCACTTAGTACAACTCGTACTGCAATAGCTCCAACATCTGGGACAATATCTCATCGTTCGCAGCAATAACTCGCTAACTCGTCTGCATGCTGAACCGTGCCTCAATCATCATGAATGAACAATACATCAACGGTCATCAAAGTCTGGCTGGCCTCTACCGGTGGCTCAATCCTCTGGTGCTAATCTGCACGTCCGAGTAATCTCATACGGTGATCCATCCCACGCTCGTGACACAAAATAAAAACAAAAGACACACCTTTGCAATCGTGTGTCATCGGAATCACGCCCTGGTCAGTACTCGTTCGTAACGAGCTCATGCTGACCGCAGCTCTAGCCGTAGCTCTCCCTGCCCCTAATCGTGGCAGCAAAACCGTACTGGTACTGATGAGGCTAGATCAGGAATGAATATGATACTGAATAAGGAAATGTACATCCTAAGGCTCCTTAAGTGGAGTGGCGTGTCGTAAATATGCCGCGGAACATACCAACGGTACGTCACTCTACTTTAGTCACCTATTCCATCAACCAAGGGTCATCCTACGCTCCGAAGGTAAAACCTAACGCTCTGATACCAACTTTGTCACGACCCGAAAGTACGGAACATGACCGGCACTTAGACTACGAACGTCTCAAGGCGTACGTATGCTAAGTAAGCCGAAACCCAGAAATCCAAACCAAGTGAAGAAGTAGAGAATAGGAAGAACCAAATCAAACAACCTGTATGCACATAATATACAACGCCTAAAGGCGAGGATCACAACAGAAATGAAACTCAACCAGCAAGAACCCATCGAAATATAACACGCGACTCTAAGGTCGAAAGAATATACATCACTGGTCTCTATCTCAATTAAGTACATGTTTTGGTTGATGGAACTTCTAGATACAACTGAATATAATATACAATGTATAAGGATGGGTACGATACCAATAACCCACCTACTAGCAAGTTACCTGAATAAGATGTGCCCGCAAAGCCGTAATGAAATCCGTACGGCAACACCTGCATGAAACTGGGGCACAACGGGGGTGAGTTGCCAACTCGTGAGTAGAAAAAGATCTACGAACAGAAAATCGCATGTATGACGCAATCCTAGGTCATACGATCATAATATAAAATCCTCAAATATATAACCAGCAATCTAAAACCATGGCTAGTGTAAATATCTATCCTAAGTGTAATCCCATATATCCATGTCAGTGCATCAGGTAACAATGTATCATATAGATGATGTATGAATGCATGAAACAGAATGCATGTACTAAAGAAAACTGCTTTCATAATCTGTGAGATTTCTGTATTTTTAAAATGAGGTATCATAAATGAAATCAGCATAAACAGTGCCTAGCCTTGGCACAAAACATAAGTCTCAGTATCTCGATACCTCTGTATCACAATCTCTATACCTCAATATCTCGAAATCTCAATGTCTCAATCACAAAATCCAGGACGCCGTCAGTCCAGATCGGCCCCTACCATCCATCTCATGACCACGACGGTATCCTCCGGATATCCGACGCGTCGGGTAAAATCACCGGTAGGTAGTGCTCCCCTGCACAGGCTCAACGCCATCTCCTACGATCTTCTTGCCCCGGGGTACCGCATCGGGTCCACCATGTACCCGCAATCGGTCTCATCCGCCTCCTCGATTCGGGTTTCACATGTCACTCTCAGCACCGAGAAAACACATGGTGAACGCACTGAAATATCATATCAAGGGTAACCGGGTTTTTAAAACATTTACATAATCTCTTTGAAATACCCACGGTTCCCAAATCCAGAATAACATAGAAACAACATATCTCAATGCGTATAATCAGGAAGCATGATGTATGTGACATATAAATGGAATGCAAGTGTAACAGTATGTCCTGCAACATGGAATAATAGTATGCACATACAAGGGTCATATCCTGATGCAATAATACTACTGTGTAGTGACATGGCAATTACCGATGAAGATGTGTGTGAGCTGGCAAGTAAGTGTATGTGGAACATACGCATCATCGGTAATGGTGCTGGTGTCCTAGCAGCATGATATCAATAATAGAATATGAATCATAACAGTATGCGATGCAGAGCAACAATAATAATATGCGGGAGCTAAAATACTGAACACCATGATCGCTAAACTGCATCTAATGTCATAAAGGTCATATAGCTACACTACTACAAGGCTGAGCTAAAGCTAGTAATAGGTAAGGGAAACCGCCTAACCTCTGAGTCGATACATATAAATATACATATATAGTCGGTGATCCCGCCTTGATCATATCACATCCGATACCGTATCCCTATAATCGGTTATTCCCAAGTCAAATAGGCGGATCAAACATCAAAATATAGCTCGTACGTAAATCCGTCGTACGGCCTCCCCAATCTGGGTACGGGTCAATATCACATTTGTCATATCATTCTTCTGGTATTCTCTTTATCAATATCGTATCTGGGTACTGACCTATCTCCAGTACAATACTAACATCATTACTACAATCAAGATCTAACTACTGGTCGACAATCCCGTATAAATTGATATCATCAGCACATATCATCTCAAGGAGTATGCCCCGCCCAAGGCGGCCTATTATAAATATCCTGTCATATCAAATCATATCTCGTATCATAATCACATGTCGATCATTTAATATATTTATGTCACCATTCCTATGGCATCATTATCCCAAAATCCGCTAAGGTATCAAGGTGTATCTTATCTATGAATTTAACTGTCATAACATGTCATATCACCGATATCATGATCTCAGATCAAACTCATCGAATCATATCAATCCCATGTATCATCCTCAAATCCGTAATAAACACATAGCCTCATACCCAAGTGAATACATGTCCATAACGAATCCCATAAGCATATATGAAGTGAGGATGTATGCAAGTATGTATATGTGTGCATGAATGTGTAGTGCACCCACTACCCTGTGGTTTCGTAACCTTTCACCAATCCAATATACCAATATCCATTTAAACATCAATAATATCTATAGGTGTGTATACGCATCCGTATACACCACCTCGGACTGCGGGGGTGCTATACGCCATCCACCCGACTCCTCCCCGTAGATATAAATCTACTCACCTTTCTTATGTGTGCCGGTGCCGATGTCGCCGTTTGCATCTCCAAGGGCTCGACGTCACGTGAGTACCTATAAGAATATCACACGCTAAAACACATGAAAACCATGTCGGAAACCAAAATGGTGCACACTACGCCCATAGGTAAAAACCTGTGACCTTGTGTGCAAACGCAGCCGATATCCACTGTCGTTGACGTCCAAACGCCACCCGACAGAAACGAACCACCAAATACCAAAACTTAAATCTATAAACATCATGAAAAACATGGCAGCAACCCAGAAAAGTGGTCCCAGATTTCTGTTCAGGTCAAAACAAGGCAATTAAACAACTCTGGGGTGATGTACAGGGTAAATATGACCTACCGAAGCCATTTGGGCACCTAACTTTACAGGGGGGCCGGCCACATACCCCTAAAAACCGGCCTGGCCGGCCCTACAAGGGATTTTGGCTCTCGTCTGCATAGGGTGGTCTCCTGGTGGTCTATCTAAGCCCCTAGTATTGTTTACTTTTCCCGTAATGACCCCGGATCACTCCAGATTCACCTGCACGCCATATATCCTCACACACCGACATGAAAAGTTCTATAAATCCGTATTTGGTGAAACCAGAGACAAATCTTGGTTTAACTAGTCTCAAACACACTTAATTAAGCTATACTAACCATCACAACCAACACTTGGCCAAATCTCACTCAAATCCTCCTAAACTAGCACTATATCACAAAACTAATACTAAACTTCAGCTAATATCAGAACTTGGCAACTTAGGAGTTGGGTTGTAAGATTATACCTCAAGAGTGGCCTAGGACATAGGAGAAGGGAAGGAGGAGGAGTTGCTGCTGCTGTGGAGCTACTCCTTGTGCTCCAGATGATGCTGCAGTAGCTGTTGCTGAAGCTGTTGCTTGCAAAAAGCTTTTCTTTGGTTGCTGTTTGTTGCTGTTGCTATGGAAATGGCTGTTGTTGTTGTTGATGATGATGATGTAGGGTGTTGTGAAGTATGAGGTTGTGGTATGCTTTGAGGGTGTGGAGTTGTTGAAGGAGGCTGATGTTTTTGTTGCTGCTGATGGTGTATATGGGCTGAAGTATCGTTTCAGCATATAGATGAGCTGATATGGAGGCTGATATGGTGATAAATGGGGCTGCAATGCTGATGTATGATGTAGGTGTTGGCTATGGTGCTAGGAGCTAGGGGTTGTAGCTGATGCTAGTGGCTGAAATGATGGTGTAGGTGTAGAGTTGGCTGAATTTCAGCTATTGTGGCTGAAAGTATTGACAAGGGGGGCTGATGTACTGTTGCTGATGTGAGGGGTTTGGGGTGTAGGTGTAGGGAGGGGGCTGTTCTGATGCTGTAGTCAGCCATTGTGGCTGAAGGTGTTGATAAAAGGGTGTCTAAGTCAGCTATGGGGGATGATGGTGACTGAATTGATGCCTGTTTTCAGCTGAATTTAGGGGCTGGTGTGGTGTATCAGCAATTGATGCGTTGATGGAGGCTGAAGTGGGTGTTTAAGTCAGCAATGGGGGGCTGAAATGTGTTAGGGGCTGGTGTAGATCAGCTATGGAGCTGATGTAGCTGTTGATGTGAGAGAATGGGGGCTGATATGGTATATCAGGAGCTGATGTAAGGCTGTTGCAATGTTTCAGCACCTGCTGCTGGTGGTTTTCCTTAAGGGGGTGTTATGTTGTGGGGAGAGATGTGAGAGAGGGTAACAAAACACAAGGAATAATGAAATGGGATGGATCATGGCACATCCTAACCATCTCTCTCTTTCTCCAAAACAATGCTCACAAGACACCAAGCCACCATGGCTCACTTCTCCCTACACAGTCGACATAACCCCAGCTCTAATCAAATGGTTCAACCCACCATGGTCACCTAAACATGGTCCAACCCTAGGCTACCATGACCAAAACAAGAAACAGGTGTAGAAAATGTCATGTGCATATTTTTGCATAAAAAGCCAAAAATCCACTTAGCGATTGTCAATCGCGATTTACACCAAAATAACATATACGTAACCATAAAAGCTTAAAAATGACATACTTCCACAAAATACCCTATTTTAGAATTTCTAAAATTTTCTCCGGAATTTTCACCATTTATCGGTATTTAATTACACCGACTATTAAAATATTAATTAAAAATTATGAAAATTCCCAAAAATAATATTTTATTTTTTTGAAATGTTACACTTAAACCAAACCGATAATCGTACAACTAAGTAGTTTAATATGCACCTATTGCTATCATGTTACTGTGCCTGTTATTTGTTCTGATAGTACCATGCTTGTTTATTCATAACCATGATTATGCTAGTCAATTATGAGCATCCATATGTTATCTTGTACATCCTGACGTGACTTGCTACACATATTACTTGACCTGACATGGTACCGTACACTCTTGACATGACATGACATCTAAATACACTACTCGACTTGACCTGATGTACCATGGGTTTACCTGTTACCTGATCTTGTGTCTAATGCCAACAAACCTGACATGTAGTCCTCACGGACCGTTTTTGTTGTCTATCCAGACAAACCTGCTCTTACCTGATCCTGTGTTGGCATTAGTCCTTGATTACTGAATACCTGACTTGACACACATAACTTGGGGGTATGGGGAAATCAATGATGAAATCCTGACTTGTAACTCGACAGTTGCTTGCTTATACTGATCAGTTTTAGAGGCTAGGCCCGCCTCGTGATGATGCTGCTGACATCGTTGGTCTTTACCCTTTTCCTTTTAGTGCCTTACGGCACGTCTCGGTTTCAGCCCGAGAGTCTTAGACCGTGGTCCCGGGCATGCACGGGATACTATTGAGTTACATCGATGATTCATCAAATTGATTTCAAAGACTTGAGAGTAGATAACCCAATAGACCGGTTAGTTTTACTCACTGCACACTACCCTTCACTGCCCAGATATATATATTGCTGTTACACCTGCCTTATCATTTATGATTATATTTGCATTGCCTGTTACCCTGTTTATATTTTTATTGCTTGATGACATGACGCGCTGACGTCTGGATTTTGCATGGCCCAGATTCCGTACCTTTGCTGCAGTCCGAGCAGGAGTACTTCAGCCAGCAGGCTGAGCAGTGAGGATTCTGTAGTGGTTAGTTCTTTTACTTTCAGCATTTTTATTCCTGATGTGAGCCCGTATTATGGGACATACATTCCAGTTATTTTGTATTGGATCTCTTGCTTCCGCATTTTATTATTCTTGACTCATGTTATCTTGGCTTATGGACATGTATTAGATAGTTATATTTTGTTCTTGATATCTCTACAGCCGTAATGTGACTTTGGATGGATACGTCCTACCCACAGGTAGCATGGTTGGCTATGTCACGTGCCCATCTTAGCGTACTCTGGGAAGCGGGGCGTGACATTGTTCTTTTGGTATCAGAGACATATGTTAGTCGGGTTGATTCTTTTGTAGTTGGCTATTGTACCCAATACACGAATCAGAATACTCGTGAGTTAGGAAACATGTCCTGCCACCTTGCCGTTTTGCCGTTCTTGAATCTAAGTTCTTCCTGATTATATCTTTTACGGTGTGCAAACTTCCTTTGCATATCGACCCGAAACCTGATTTCTTGTTATCTCTAGAACTTAGGCGACTTGGGTAGAGTTATGTAATTGTAGCTATGATACCGCGGCATAGTTACAATGCGGTACTCTGTTTAAATAACTCGGAGTTCTAGCCTTGATCTATATTTTTAATCTGTTATCATGCTAACCCTTGGGTGTTTTGGATTTCAGGAACATGGCAGAAAAGAATCTGAAGACGTACCAAAGGCGTGTTGACGAAGCCGCTATGCTTGGAGTAATACGTGGGATGATAGAGAACCAAAAGCGGCAGACCGAGCTGATCCAGCAGCAAGCTGAATCATTTCAGGAAGGTTTGCGGACCGTTCAGTAGTCCGTGAACAATGTTGTGGTCAGACCAGTAGATCGTGTGGGGACCGTAGCAGATTTCAGAAGACTGGGTCCGTCTGTCTTTACTAGTTTGGAGGAGCTGTTGCCAGCGGAGCAGTGGCTGGTTGCACGGAGAACTTACTTATTGCGGTACAGATCTCAGATGATAAAAGGGTGGATGTGGTGCGCATCCAGTTGGTAGATTACACGCGTGAATGGTGGCTTGTGGAGGAGACCCGCTTGCCAAAGCCGATCAAGTGGGCGGATTTTTCAAAGAGTTTCTTGGAGAAGTTCTTTCCGCGGACTGCACGGGAGGAAATGGAAGAGAAGTTCATCAGTCTAAAGCAGAATGGTGCACCCGTAGATGTACATGCAGCAGAGTGGACACGGCTCAGTAGATTCGCTGGACCGTTGGTTGCCGATAATGCTGATAGGGCAAGGAGATTCACGCGCAGTTTGTATGTGGACATCCAGAGGCAGATTGTCTCCCTGGGTTTGACCACTTTCTTACAGGTACTTACGGCAGCCCGAGAACAGCAGAGCTTATCTGGGAAGACTGGGAGTTCACAGCAGACAGCAGTTACAGTAAGGAAGCCGGCATTTGTACCAAACTAAGCTCATGGACGCAGAGGTATTCCAGTGGACCGTCGTGGTGTAACACCGATGAAGAAGCCTGCTGTAGTTGATCAGAGGAAGCCCGTGATTTGTAGCTATTTCCACTTACCCGGACATTTGCAAAGGGAATGTCACAGGATGCGGGGACTTTGTTTGGTTTGTGGATCGGCGGATCATACTATTAATTCTTGTCCGTCGAAGCTTCGCACAAGGGATGATATTCAGAAGCCTCCACAGAAACCATTTCAGGGGCAGAAGCAGCTGACTCAAGGACCTAATCAGGCTCGAGCTTTTACCTTGACGGCTGAGGAAGCTAAGGCTTCGAGAGAAGTTGTTTCAGGTATTCTACTCGTTCATGGTTTTCCCGCATTAGCGTTATTTGATTCTGGTGCATCCCATTGTTTTATGTCGTCCAAGTTTATAGCTACACACTCGATTACCTGCACGACCCTGTCTAGTTTCTGGGACATACACACTGGGAATGGGAAAATCATATCTAGTAGAGAGTGTAAAGTTTGTGCAGTTGTTGTTTGCGGACGGGAGCTTTTTACAGATTTCTTGGTGATTGATTCAGGCAGCTACGAAGTCGTCTTGGGAATGGATTTTCTTGGCACTTTCCATGCTCACATCGATTGTAGGGCAAGGAAAATAATTTTTCCAGATTCCTGGATATCCCGAGTTTATCTTCACTGGAGGAAGCAGTTCTGTCGGGCCAGTCGAGTTTAGGGCTAGGCCGATAACTAATGTTCTTTCGTCGATGGAGGTTGATAAAAGTGAAGAGCCAGCTGTTGTTCGAGATTTTATGGACGTGTTTGAAGATATATCAGGATTACCGCCGAAGCGAGACGTGGAGTTCGCGATTGACCCCGTTCCTGGTGCAGCGCCAGTTTCTAAAGCGTACTATCCAATGGCACCAGTGGAGTTGGAAGAAGTCAAGAAGCAGGTTACTGAATTGCTTGAGAAGGGTTGGATTCGAAGCAGTAACTCACCTTGGAGAGCTCCAGTTCTTCTAGTTAAGAAGAAAGATGGCACAAGAAGGATGTGCATCGACTATCGAGAATTAAACCGGGTGACTATTAAAAACAAGTACCCGATCCCTCGCATTGGCGAACTATTTGAGCAGCTTAGTGGCGTGAGGGTATTCTCGAAGCTGGATTTGCGATCCGGATATCATCAGGTCCGAGTGAAAGCAGAGGATATTTGCAAGACGGCGTTCCGAACTCGGTATGGACACTACGAGTACTTAGTGATGCCCTTCGGAGTCACGAATGCACCAGCTATATTCATGGACTTGATGAACCGAATCTTTTCACCATTCTTGGACCAGTTTATTGTGGTGTTCATTGACGATATTCTGGTTTACTCGAAGAGTTTTGAAGAGCATGCTGAACATTTGAAGATCGCACTGCAGACGTTGAGACAAGAGAAGTTATATGCGAAGATGAGCAAGTGCGAGTTTTGGCTGGAAGAAGTAAAGTTTTTGGGGCATGTTGTGTCTGGTGATGGAATCGCCGTCGATCCCGAAAAGATTGCAGCAGTTCGAGATTGGCCGATTCCGAAGAATGTTGCGGAGATAAGAAGTTTTCTTGGACTCGCCGGGTATTACAGAAGATTTGTGGAGAACTTTGCTCGTCTGGCGGAGTTGTTGACCAAGCTTACGCGCAAGAAGGTACCTTTTGTGTGGACGGATAGTTGTGCGTCAGCTTTTGAGGCGTTGAAGCAGAGATTAATAACCGCTCCTATTCTGACCGTGCCAGACAGTTCCGGAGAATTGGTGATTCACAGCGACGCATCTGGAAAAGAATTGGGATGTGTTTTGATGCAGCATGGGAAGATTGTAGCGTACGCATCGAGACAGTTGAAGACCTATGAGAAGAATTACCCAACTCATGACTTGGAGCTTGCGGCTGTGATCTTCGTTTTGAAGATTTGGAGATACTACCTTTTGGGCGAAAGGGTCGAAGTTTTTACTGATCATAAGAGCTTGAAGTATGTGTTCACGCAGAAGAAGCTTAATATGAGGCAACGTAGATGGTTGGAGCTGATGGCCGACTACGATCTTGATCTTAAGTACCATCCGGGGAAAGTTAATGTCGTGCCGGATGCGCTCAGTCGGTTACCAGCTATTCAGATATTGACTACGCAGAAGGAACTCATCGAAGACTTTCGGAGATTTGATTTGGAGGTTGTGCTACCGCATTCTTCGGGACAGTTGATGCAGCTGCAGGTACATTCGTCGTTGATCGAGAATATTAAAGCCGCGCAATCGCAGGACCCTAGATTGCAAAAGTTCCGAGAACAGGTTGGAGCTGGACTTCGAACTGATTTACTGATCCATGAGGATGGTTCGTTGAGATATGGTACCCGTTTGTGTGTGCCAAAGGGAGATATTCGCGAAGAACTTATGAAGGAGGCACACAGTTCAGCTTATTCCGTACATCCAGGATGCACGAAGATGTACCGAGACTTACGACAGCATTTCTGGTGGGAAGGCATGAAACGGGAGATTGCTCGCTTTGTGGCCAAATGCTTGGTGTGTCAGCAAGTTAAGGCTGAACATCAAAGGGTTGCTGGTTTGTTGCAACCACTTCCGATTTCTCAGTGGAAGTGGGAACATATAACCATGGATTTCGTGACAGCTCTACCGCGGAGTCCAAAAGGCAACAATGCAGTATGGGTGATTGTTGATCGTTTGACCAAGGCAGCTCATTTCATCCATTTTCAGGTTGGTCAATCCATGGAAACTTTGGCAGAACGGTACATGCAGGAGATTGTAAGATTGCATGGAGTACCAGTGAGCATCGTGTCCGACCGTGACACTCGATTCTTATCACACTTTTGGCGGAGCTTACAGGAAAGTTTGGGGACTCGATTGAAGTTTAGCACAGCTTATCATCCTCAAACAGATGGCCAGTCGGAGAGAACGATCCAAACTCTTGAAGATATGTTGAGAGCATGCATGTTGGACTTCAAGGGTTCTTGGGAGGATCATCTACATTTGGTGGAGTTTTCTTACAACAACAGTTTCCAGGCAACTATTCAGATGGCTCCATTTGAAGCTTTGTATGGTCGCAAGTGTCGTTCACCTGTTTGTTGGGACGATGTCGGTGAACGAAGATTGTTGGGACCAGAATTGGTTGTGCAGACTATTGAGAAAGTTAATGCTATCCGGAATCATATGAAAGCTGCACAAGACCGACAGAAGAGTTGGACAGATACGTCGAGAAGACCTCTAGAGTTCGCCGTGGGTGATTTGGTATTCTTGAAGATATCACCGACTAGAGGGGTGATTCGTTTTGGAAGTCGAGGAAAGCTCAGTCCTCGGTTCGTCGGGCCTTTTGAGATCTTGGAGCGTGTTGGCGAGGTAGCGTATCGTTTGGCGTTACCGCAGTCATTGGCGAATGTGCACGATGTGTTTCACGTATCTCAACTCCATAAGTATGTTCGAGATGAAACACATGTGTTGGATCATTCGGAGCTGACTGTACGAGAAGACTTGACTTTTGAGGAACGACCGGTTGCAATTGTAGATCGAAGCGAAAATGTTCTTAAGAATAAGGTTATCCCTCTTGTACTTGTTTCTTGGGGTAATCGCTCACATGGAGAGCCCACTTGGGAACGAGAAGATGAAATCTAGCGGAAGTTTCCCCAACTTTTCTTATAGTGTTGGTCGTTTATTCTCTTGTGTTTTTGGAATTTCGAGGACGAAATTCTTTTTGTAGTTGGGTATAATGTAACAACCGAGTCCTGTAATACCAATTTCTGTTACCGTTTGTGTGGTGTGTGGCATTTATTTCATTTATCATGCGTTGGCTGTTACTAGTATAGTTTACACCAACATTTCATATTCTGCATATAACAATTTAAGCCTCTTAAAATAATTTTAAAAAAAATACATGTCATGGCCTGCTTGATACCCCTAACCCTGTGGTAGCGTCCTTGCATCGAGTTCTCGTCCCGTTCAGTGGAACGGACGTGTTTGGACGTCTACGCGCACGTGCGTGCGTCCGTTCTTGGGGGTATGCTTTTTCTTTACAAAATCCTTCATTTCAAATTTTGGAACCTGCTAATAATTTTCATGTTTCAAATTCAAATTTTTGGACCCAACCTGGACGCGATTCTGAATTATTTTGTATTCCGCCAAATCCGATTTTAAATTTATTAAATCAGTTTAAACAATATTCTACAGCTTAGTATAAATTTTTCCATAACTAAATTATTTCCTTAACTCAATAAATATTTTTTAAAATCTTTCCTAAACTTTTTCTTACCCACGAGCCAATCAAAACTCCCCATCGCTGGGCCCCATCTTTCTCTATTTCTATCCCAGCCAGTAGAACAATCCCTTTAAATATTTTATAAAAAAATTCTTTCAAACCAATTCTTTATCCCCAACTAATCCAACTCTTTTCTTTTCTTCCTGGGCCCCACGAGCGCAGAATCCCCTCTCTCTATCTTTCTCTTTCTTCTTCTCTCTCCTCCGCAGCTCTCTCTCTCTCCCTTCTCTTTCTCTCTCCTCTCGCACCCTTTCTCTCAGCTCTTGCGAATACTGCAGGTTCCTCGAATCTCGTCACCCCCGCGTGGATCCCGTCACCCCCTCTACGTTTTTTCTTCTTCTTCTTTCTTTAACAGCCTCACACCCTCGTCTCCATGAACCCAACTCCTCATTGCCTTCATCACCCTAACCATGTTCCTCGTCGACACCCTCTGCAGCCCCTCATCTCCATCGTCTCTTCTCCTTCTTCCTCCCTCAAAAGAAACCCACTAAACCCAGAAAAAAAAACCCATTGCGGCCGTAACCCAACACTGCCATTTCGTCGCCGCCGACTCCCTCTTCTCGCCGTCACCACCTCCCTCTGCTCTTTCCCTCTGCGCTTTCCCGAGCACCTAACCCTGCAACAAAACCCCACCAAACTTCACACCAAACCAAACCCTAGCACAGCCCTAACCTCTTACCCGATCACCTACACCCTCACCGGAGCGCCGCTGATCCTCAGCAACGACGATGCCATCCCTCTGCAATCCAGGGAGTAGGTTCGTTCCTCAATCCCCTTTGTCTTCTGTCATTTTCTTATTTTCCAGTACATGCATTCTTTTACCATCAAGGAGTTCACTATTGTTTCCTTTTCCGGAATCCGACCGTGCCGACGACGATTCCCGACGACTCAGCGAGGACCTCCGACCCGTGTGACTCCACTGAACGTCGTTTGGGTTCATTCCGTGTACCGTGCGCGCGTCGCGACTTTTCCGCGCCAACGCGTAACGTTCCGTTTTCCGTATCGCAACCCGTCGAGACAAGTGAAACTTGCTACATGCTACTCTTGCTATCCTATATTAAATTATCTATTTTTCCTATTAAATCTATAGATAAAATCTAAAGTTTTGAATTCCAGATTAACAGTACAATATTCCGTTTATATCTTTCAGATCTAAAACTTGAAACCTGATTATTGCATTTGGTCGACTATACCTGGTAATCACAATTATATGTTAGATCACATAATCACAGTTGTTTTATAGCCATATTACCCTTTTGTAGTTCTACCCCATCAGACGACCGATTGCATACATTTAGCCTTATTCACATTCAATTGCATCTCTAGATCGTTTTAATACATATTAATGTGTTTTTATCATCCACATATGTAATACTGCATTCCTGAAATGTTAAAACTATCCCTTAAACCAAACCGATAATCGTACAACTAAGTAGTTTAATATGCACCTATTGCTATCATGTTACTGTGCCTGTTATTTGTTCTGATAGTACCATACTTGTTTATTCATAACCATGATTATGCTAGTCAATTATGAGCATCCATATGTTATCTTGTACACCCTGACGTGACTTGCTACACATATTACTTGACCTGACATGGTACCGTACACTCTTGACATGACATGACATCTAAATACACTACTCGACTTGACCTGATGTACCATGGGTTTACCTGTTACCTGATCTTGTGTCTAATGCCAACAAACCTGACATGTAGTCCTCACGGACCGTTTTTGTTGTCTATCCAGACAAACCTGCTCTTACCTGATCCTGTGTTGGCATTAGTCCTTGATTACTGAATACCTGACTTGACACACATAACTTGGGGGTATGGGGAAATCAATGATGAAATCCTGACTTGTAACTCGACAGTTGCTTGCTTATACTGATCAGTTTTAGAGGCTAGGCCCGCCTCGTGACGATGCTGCTGACATCGTTGGTCTTTACCCTTTTCCTTTTAGTGCCTTGCGGCACGTCTCGGTTTCAGCCCTAGAGTCTTAGACCGTGGTCCCGGGCATGCACGGGATACTATTGAGTTACATCAATGATCATCAAATTGATTTCAAAGACTGGAGAGTAGATAACCCAATAGACCAGTTAGATTTACTCACTGCACACTACCCTTCACTGCCCAGATATATATATTGCTGTTACACCTGCCTTATCATTCATGATTATATTTGCATTGCCTGTTACCCTGTTTATATTTTTATTGCTTGATGACATGACGCGCTGACGTCTGGGTTTTGCATGGCCCAGATTCCGTACCTTTGCTGCAGTCCGAGCAGGAGTACTTCAGCCAGCAGGCTGAGCAGTGAGGATTCTGTAGTGGTTAGTTCTTTTACTTTTAGCATTTTTATTCCTGATGTGAGCCCGTATTATGGGACATACATTCCAGTTATTTTGTATTGGATCTCTTGCTTCCGCATTTTATTATTCTTGACTTATGTTATCTTGGCTTATTGACATGTATTGGATAGTTATGTTTTGTTCTTGATATCTCTACAGCCGTAATGTGACTGTGGATGGATACGTCATACCCACAGGTAGCATGGTTGGCTATGGCACGTGCCCATCTTAGCGTACTCTTGGAAGCGGGGCGTGACAACCATCGACGTACATCACTTCAATGTTTATTATCTAAGATTTAGATTCATCAAATTTTATGTTATTATACAATTTTTCACCGTTGATTCAGTTAGTGCAAAATTAATAATTTACCGACAATAGGACTTTTTACATCGCTAATTCAACGGTGAAAAAGTGTTGGAATCACATGAAATGAAATTTGGTGTATACACATCTTAGATGATAACAGATGCCGATCGTCAGAAAAAATGGTGGAGGTTGTATTTTTTCGACGTCATAGGAGGAAATTCCCTCCTTTGGCCTATTTCCTCCACTACTCTCTCTCTCTCTCTCTCTATATATATATATATATATATATATATATATATATATATATATATAAAAGGTTAACGGAGGAAAAATGGCGTCGGAAAAATACATGCTCTATAATTTTTTTCGACAATCGGCATATATCATTTACGTCTTTATCACATGAAATTTGGCGTCGGAGAATGATGATAAAGATCCGGAGGTAATTGCCTCCTATGGCGTCAAAAAAGTACGTCGTCCATCATATTTTCCGATGATCGGCACCCATCATCTTTATCGTTTTCATCTAAGATATGGGTACACCAAATTTCATGTGATTCTACAACTTTTTCATCGTTGAATTAGTGGGTTCAAAATTAACGGTTTACCGACAATAATTTTTTTTTACATTACTAAATCAACGGTGAAAAGTTGTAGAATCACATGAAATTTGGCGTATCCACATCTTAGATGATAACGATGAAGATGATGGATTCCGATCGTCGGAAAATACGACGGGGGACGTACCTTTTCGACAAGGAAATTCCCTCATATATATATATATATATATATATATATATATATATATATATGAGAATAATGGAGGAAAGAGGCCATAGGAGGGGATTTCCTCCTATGGCGTCGAAAAAATACAAGCTCCACCGTTTTTTCCGACGATCGGCACCCACCATCATCATCGTTATCATCTAATATGTGGGTACACCAAATTTTATATGATTCCACCAATTTTTCACCGTTGAATTAGCAATGTAAAAAGTTTTATTGTCAGTAAACCATTAATTTTGCACCAACTAAATCAACGGTGAAAGAATGGTAGAATCACGTGAAATTTGGTGTACGCACATCTTAGATGATAACGATGAAGATGGTGGGTGTCGATCGTCATAAAAAGCGAGGGAGAACGTACTTTTTCGACGCCATAGGAGGAAATCCACTCCTGTGGCATCTTTCCTCCATTATTCTGTCTCTCACTATATATAATATATATATGAGATTAATGGAAGAAAGGAAGCTTAGGAAAAATACATCTCCATGATTTTTTTCGACGATCGGCATAAATCACTTCCATCTTTATCATCTAAGATGTGGATACACTAAATTTCATGTGATTATATCATTTTTTTACCGTTGATTCAGTTAGTACAAAATTAATGGTTAATCGACAATAGGACTTTTTACATCGCTAATTCAACGGTGAAAAGGTGTTGGAATCACATGAAATTTGGTGTATGCACATCTTAGATGATAACGGATGCCGATCGTCGGAAAAAATGATGGAGGTTGTATTTTTTCGACGCCATAGAAGAAAATCTCCTCCTATGGCCTGTTTCTTCCTTTATTCTCTCTCTATCTCTCTCTCTCTCTCTCTCTCTATATATATATATATATAAGGTTAATGGAGGAAAGTTGGAGTCGGAAAAATACATGCTCCATAATTTTTTTCAACGATCGGCATACATCATTTCCATCTTTATCATCTAAGAAGTGGATACACTAAATTTCATGTGATTATACCATTTTTTCACCGTTGATTTAGTTGGTGCAAAATTAATGGTTTACCGACAATAGGACTTTTTACATTGCTAATTCAACGGAGAAAAAGTGGTGAAATCACATAAAATTTGGTGTACCCACATCTTAGATGATAACGATGATGATGGTGGGTGTCGATCATCGGAAAAAACGGTGGAGCTTGTATTTTTTCGACGCCATAGGAGTAAATTCCCCCCTCTATGTATATATAAATAATGGAGAAAAGAGGCGATATTAAGGAATTTTCTTCTATGGCGTCGAAAAAGTATACCCTTTCTCATTTTTCCGACGATTGGCACCCATCATCTTCATTGTTATCATCTAAGATGTGGGTACACCAAATTTCATGTGATTCTACAACTTTTTCATCGTTGATTTAGCGATGTAAAAAGTTCTGTTGTCAGTAAACTGTTAATTTTGAACCCACTAAATCAACGGTGCAAAAGTTTTAGAATCACATGAAATTTGGTGTATCCACATTTTAAATGATAATAATGAAAATAATGGATGCCAATCGTTGGAAAAAATGAGAGAGGGTGTGCTTTTTCGAAGCCATGGAAGGAAATTCTCTTATGTGGCATCTTTACTCTATTATTCTTATATATATATATATATATATATATAGAGAGAGAGAGAGAGAGAGTGTGAGAATAAGAATAATGGAGAAAAGGCAATATGAGGCTTTTTCCTCGTGTGGTGTCAAAAAACTTAACCCTCCACCGTTTTATTCGATGATCGGCATCCATCCTCTTCATCTTTATCATTTAAGATGTGGATACACCGAATTTTATGTGATTTTACCACTTTTCACCGTTGAATTAGTAATGTGAAAAGTTCTATCGTCGGTAAACCGTTAATTTTGCATCCACTAATTCAACGGTAAAAAAGTGGTAACATCACGTGAAATTTAGTGTATCCACATTTTACGTGATAAAGATGATGATGATGGGTGCCGATCGTCGAATAAAACGATGGAGGGTGTAGTTTTTTGATGCCGCCTGACGAAAATGTCTCCTGAGGTCTCTTTTCTATATTATTCTTTTATATATATATATATATATATATATATAGAGAGAGAGAGAGAGGGGGGGGAGAGAGAGAGAGAGTATGAATAACTAAGAAAGGAAGCCCTGAATTTTGCACTCATGAGGCTTTTTCGTTAAGTGACGTTAAAAAACTACACCCTCCACCGTTAATTTTGCACTCACTAAATCAATGGTGAAACTTGGTTTATCCACATCTTACATGATAAAGATGATGATGATAATGAATACCGATCGTCGAAAAAAATAACGGAGGGCTATAGGAGGAAATTCCCACATTTCCTCCATTATACACACACACACATGAGAGCGCTCCATTGCAAACCGATCCGCGTTTTTAAAAACGGAAACTCTCGGTCTACGACATGTTTAAACGATCCGATCCGTTCAACTTGATCATCATATCCTCAAATGTACATGTATGAAAAATCAAAGGATTTAAAAACCTCTAACATCTGCATCGATGGGTGCAAAATTGGACGTCTTTCAATAATGCAACATAAACTTCATCCGATGTGTATGTTAGAGATCTTTAAATCTTTTGATTTTTCATACACGTACATTTGAGGGTAAGGTTAATTTACTCCTATGGCATAACCAGCTTAGTTATTGATGGAGGTCCTTTTCGGGTCTCCGTCAGATGTTGTCTTCCGTCGATCTCCCGGTGGATCTTGGAGGTGATTTCCTGTTGCGTGTGGGTCTCAATGGGTTTTGAGAAGATTGGTGATTTGAGAAGTTTAGCGCCGAGTACCTGCAAGGAAGTCCTGGGGTGGTTTGGTACCACCGAGGACCCTCCGACGATCAAGTTAGCATGAGATCCGAGCAAAGTAACGGCTAAGTGGAGTAAAAATGGCTTACTTGACCCCTCTGTGATGGGGGTTTATATAGTGGCGGCAGCATGTAGCATCATGCGCGAGAATCTCGCCGGCAGTTACGCTCCCGACGTCACGCCCGCGTAATGAGCGGGTCGCCCGTTAATGGGGATCGTGATGGCGTGGAACGTGGGACGTTGCTGGCGGAGAATCTACGCATGGCGAGATTTGCGGAGCGGCGGTTACGCCTGTGAGTGGTGGAGTTGGTCGGTCGGAGGACCGAGGAGAATGGCCTTGGCTGGAGAGCTCGGGGACGAACGAGAGGGCCGAGGAGTCTTGGTCCTGTGGCAGCTCGGGCCGAGCCGAGAGGCCGAGGAGGCCAATTTTCAGGGGACTCTGAGGAGGGACAGGTTGTGCTTGCGGGTCGGGTATAGGGGTGGCCTGGTCGGCCCATGTGGGCCCTTTCTTCTGAGTTCTGGGACACGTCATCTGCCACGTTTCCTGATCTTGGAGATTGCCAATATTGTGCATCATCATTATCCCCCCACTCTTGTCCCGATCAGCTAGCGGGTCCGGTCAGGAGTGGACTGCCGGACCGTCCGGGGTGAACTCCCTCTTAAGGTTTCGTCGGGACGCGTCTCCGGGCTGTCAGCTGTATTTTCTGCCAATGAATCAGGACGAGATCTCTGCATTTAAGGAAGGTGCGCCGGTTCATGCATCCTGTCACTGAAGCGACGATCCACGTGTCAAGCGTCGGTTGGCCGACACGACGTGTGCAGACCTGCGGCGTCTGATGGGATGCGGCCCCAGTGTGGGAACGACAAGTGGAGCGATTGGAGCCGTTGGACGTGAGGGGGCGCTTTGGTGGGAGATGAAGGACGCCGTTGGATGAGGTCGTTTGCGGTGATAAGTAGAGGTGGGCCCCACTCCAGGGCCCCTACTCTTTCATATTTCCTTTCTTCTAAGTCTTGGCTGCTCGGCGCTCTTCCTCTTTTGGGTTGGATACATGGTTCGTTCCCACTCTTTGGGTTTCTCGTTCCAGAGGGAGGCCAGCGGCGCGGCCGTTCCCCTGGCTGGCTCGTTCCCTGCACCGAATGTTCCGCCGGTGATAGGGTCGTCCGCTTCGTTGACGGCTCCTGGTGATTGTTCCGGCGGCGGCCAGAGACGTCCACGGTCATCCGAGCCCCAGACGAGAGATAGAGGGGAGGGCGAGGACGGGGTCCCCCTTAAGAGGAAAAGGACAATCTCTCGTGCGTCGCCTTCGGGGGTCCCTGAGGGGATTCCCGTGCAGTGGGGTGATGCTATCTTCATGGCTCCATCTGGGCTTTCTGTCGCCGCCGGCCTGCTCGCCGGGATGGAAGAGTCAGCCGGGGGGAGGCTTCCGCATGGCACCCTGAGGGTCCAAATGGAGGCCATAGCCCAAGGGGTGGTCCAGGTACGAACTCCTCTACGCATTTTTTTGACCTTCTTTTCTTTGGCTCGAGCGTCTCCAAGTTTCTCATCTGTTTTCTGTCAGGTCCTTCAACACTGCGCCCTCGCTATTCGTATGGAGGACGAGGGGGCGTTCCACGCACCGAGGCCGGTAGAAGCGTTCCTTCAGAGGTCGAGGTTCTGCGACGTGACCTGCGTCTGGAGAGGGCGATGGCCGATGTCCTAGAGGCCCGAGCAAAGGTTGCGGAGCTCGCCAATTCAGCGAACCGGGGTGCCTATCGTCGCCTGAGTGCATCCCACCGAGTTGCCGAGAGGAAGCTGGCGGATCTGGCTGATCGTTTCGCGGCCATGGAGAGGAGAGAGACGCCAGCAGGGGAGATGCCGAGGCGGCGCTTCTAGCGGCCGAGACTGCCGAGGTTCGGGCTAGGAAAGCTGTGGCCGATTACAAGGTGTCAGAGCAGTTTTACGTCGATCTTGGCGAGCATTCCGCCATCGCGTGGAATAAAGCTCTGGATGCCGTGAAGGAGCAGCTTCCTAAGTTGGCCAATGGCGAGCTCCGTGGTTCGGTCCCATTCCCGGTGGCAAGGCCTCTGGCAGACAGCGATGAGGGAAGCAAGGCACGCCCCTGGTGGCAAAACCTCCGGTGGTGAAGCCTCCGGCAGACCGCGATGACAGTGATGAGGGAAGCGAGGCGCGGGAGGGGTTTTGTGACTTAGGCCTTTTTGATATCCCCCCCTGTAAGTGTCCGGAACTTTGTAAGGCTGGGGATCCCAAAATACCCTTTGTAAAGACTTTGCCTTCGGTAATAAAACTTTTTTCTTTGGTTTCATCGGTTTGCACTTTATCTTCTGTTTGTGAAGAATGCTCGTAAAATATCTCTGCTTGCACTGTTGGACTTCCATGTCAGGTCGGCTATCTGTCTAGCGATCGTTCGTCGAATAGATTTCGATCACTTGCCAAGTACTGCTGAGAAGGAGGCATCTCCATGGTCCCGAAGTCGAGGGGGGATCGCTCAGACTTGGATAGACCAGATTCCCCTTGTTGGGGCCTCGGATCCTCTGCATGTGATGGGCAGAGGGATGTCCGCCGTATTTGTGCCGTGCATGAATGGGCTCAGAGGCCTCGTTATGAGGGCTACAAACCCGCATCGTTTGTTGGGCATGAACAAGCCAGGAAGCTGCTCGGTTGCCTCTTGGCGAGGGCATTTGATTTCTGGCGTTACGAGCAACGACCACCAGCTGGGGATGGCCGAGCGAGGGTCGGGCTCGACTACCTCTGGGAGGACTTTTTGATCCTTAGCGTTGGAGGGGCTGTAAGAAACCCACTAAGGATGACCGGGCAGTGAAGGTGCGCGGTTGCCTCTTGGCGAGGGTTTTGATCCCTGGCGTTGCAAGTAGGGAAGCTACCGGCCAGGGATAGCCGAGCAGGGAAGCCGCACAGCTGACTCTACGGAGGACTTTGATCCTAAGCGTTGGAGGGGCTGTAAGAAGCCCACTAAGGATGACCGGGCAGTGAACCTGCGCGGTTGCCTCTTGGCGAGGGCATTGATCTCTGGCGTCGTGGGTAGGCAACTACCAGCCTGGGATGACCGAGCGGGTGTCACGACCCGAAATTGGCACGTGACGGCCCTAATACTACGTAACGTCTACAGGCGTAATGCAGTAAAAGAAAGCCAAAACCCAAAAATCTAAACCATCAAAAGTAGCAAGAAAGTGATAATAGTATTTTCAAAACCTTTGAAATCATAACCCAAATTCTTTAAAGTCTCACTTTTATTCCTTAAAATTTTGGCAGCACCTCCTTTGTAAAAACAAGCCCTCAAAATGGGTACAACATAAATATAACGTAAACCATCCCAAACGGGAGCAAAATTCACGCCCAATGGCGGAAAACAATCACCACAACAGATATACGACGCCGTAGCGAAGAAAGAGACGATATAAATAAAACTGCATAAAAACCTCCAAGTCACAAAATAATATATAATATCGTCCTCACACCAAGTCACTAAGTCATACATAATACTGGTAGATGGAGAGTACATGGATACAACGAATATACAATACAACATCGGATAACCACAAAACCCACCTGGGCAAAACTGCACACTGTCAGGCGAAGTGGTATCCGCAGCCAAAAGATGATACGAAGGATGGAAATAGCCTGCCTCTGACTATCCTGAGGAACATCTGCAAACACTGTGGCACAACGGGGGTGAGTTGCCAACTCGTGAATAGTAAATAACATATGCAGGTAATCGCGAGTATGTACGTACAGCGCGAATCTAACATAAGCATCTAATAGCAATGAATGGTCATATGTAATGTATCAATCATGAAAGGTACGCTGGCAGGTACTACTAACACATGAAGTAATAATATGACAATCTGTATGCAATAATCATGTAAGGTACTCTATCGGATACTACTAATACATGAAGCGGTGCATAAACTGTAACAACCCTAATTTTCCTATACACTTTTCTATACAATTTTATTTAAATTTTTAAAAATCCATAAAGGAGTATTTTAACCTGAGCACAATATTTATATAAGTAATTATTTTGGTTTTAAATAATTCCATTTTTAGTGTACATAAAATTGTTTTAAAATTTAAGTGTATTTAGGGTATTTAATTTTGCTGTTACCATTTTAAGTAGTTATTTTCCCATAATAATTACAAGAAAGAGCTTGTAGCTCATTGGTAATACCTTGCACTGTTGAACCAAGCCACCAGAGTTCAAATCCCATGCCCCACATTATTTTTGTATTTATTTTGTTTTAATTTCTTTTGGAAGTTAACAGTCAAAACGCCATAACTCACAAAATTTGTACTGGACAACAAAAAGTAAATATACCAAAATCTTCCCCAGGAAAAACCCTGGCCCCTGACACCTTGACTCGGCCAGACTCGGTGACGCCGGCCGGCGAATCGCCGACTCGGTCCGGCGCCGCCGGCCGGACTTGGCCGGACGGCCGAGTCACCAACAGAGAAAAGTTGGCCCTTGACCTGGTCCACCCTCCTGCACACTCTAAATGCTTGGATCGGTTATCATTTGACCAATAAATACCTTTTAATCCTAGGTTTAATGATTTTTATATATTTTATATATTTTTTTAATTAAAACCCTAACCCTATATAAACACCCCTACCCTCTACCCTCTCATCACTTTTTCTAAATCCACTCTCCCAAATTTCCAAGAGAACTTGGTACGTGAGAAAACGAGCGAAAGGCGAAGCGCTGACGAAATCGACGGCGGAATCCCGATGATCGTGCTAGGACCTCTCAACGACGATTCGACGTACCGGCAAACCCTTTACCTTCCTCTCACTCTCTAACGTTGTCCAAACCCGTAAGTCCCTCTTTTCTACCTTTCTATTCTTCATAAAAATACGACTTTTCAAACCCGACGGAAATCGGAACAACCCGATTTCCGATTCGGTTTTCTATCAAAACTCACTTATCACTAATTCCATAATGCTTAAACATATTCATGTTGACTACTAATCACATAACAACTAATTTGGATAAAGTTTCTCACATGAAATGATAACCTTTGCAATTTATAGTATTTTTGCACTTAAATACCATCATGTTTAGTTTATCACATTTAACCTCTTAACCTTGCTAAACCTTAAAGTAGATCACGAGGTAATGACCTACCTCCACACACACGCAAATACAACCCTAAATGATATCATCAAAACTTAGAATACGACAAAACAAGATTTTACATTAAAATACCATTTTCTTATTAAAACCTTTTCTAAAAGTTCTAAGTTATATACAATTTTAAAACCATATCTTTTAATAGGAAATACGAAAGTTATGGACATCGATCGTTTATCTAAACCTGACTTTGTGGTGTCTAGGCAAGTGTGTTTAAGGCGAGTGGTTACTTAATTAGGACCACTACTTGTAGTGGAGAGCCTCCCACTCACCTGGCACTTACCTGGCAGCAATTGGCGGTGAAGAGGCGATTTGAGGCTTCTAATAACTTGTCGTTTAGACCAATTAGAAATAGGCTGGATGGCTTAGGAAACCCTAGAATCTAAAATACAGAAATTTACACCCTTTTACAAATAAATATCTTATCTTTATAAAACCGTTTTCTAAATGATTAGTATTTATTAAATCTTTGCAAAGCGTTACTACAACCCACTTTTGGGGAACTCGTTAGGAATAGTACGGTTTATCGTGCACCCTCGGTCTTAGTAGTGCGAGATTCAGACCTCCGCAAGGAGCATTCGGTCTCGAAAGGTTTAAAATACGACATTTAAGAAAAATGAGATTTTTGAAAATAAAATATTTATTAAAAATTATTCTTGAATAAAGATATATATATTTATCATTTAAACACCTATTTTATTATAAGATAAAGTTTCCACCTTTTCCTAAAAAAAAAACTTACAAGATTAAAGGTTACATTAAAATACCCTGAATTTCAACTAAATCAATATTACATATTAATACCTTTATTTATGAAATTAGGATATTTTCACTAGAAATATCACAAAATAAATCACACTCATTATAACTATAAGACGAATAATAAATACTTGAGGTGTATCTTGAAAACTATACAAAAGTATTTTTTTACATAAAACCCCCTCAAGTTTTATAAATTACAATAAGGACCCTAACAAATATAGAAGCTCGACTTACATTTCTTTTGGTCTGACTCGGGGTTGAGTCTGATTATTTCTGACTTGAATATGATTCAAGTCAATCTATATTCTTTAATATTCCAACTCAATGTGAACACATGACTCCCAAAATCCAGTTAACAATCTATACAACTTGACTGAATCAAACCATGGATATACATCCACTATTCCGTTATTCCATTTACCTGATTATGCAGTTACAATCTGTTTACTGATATCATGGTTTTGGTCAGTCATCCAACTTATACAATATAATACAATAATACAATCATAACACTACGGGGTTTAAGGGGTAGACTTGTACGGAATATGTTAAAGGCGGCACGAGGTGGTCACTTAAGACGTAATTACATCCAAGCCGTTGTTCCGTGGTATTATCGACGGAGCCTTGTACTACAGGTTACCAAGGTCCCAGGTGTAAGTGGGACTCCGCCCGTATACACTCGCGTCTTCTGTACCAGGCTACAAACAACAGCGTTAATACAATATTACAATATTATAATACAACATTAAAATTTCTCTCTCTCTCTCTTACTTTCTGTCTATTTCTCCCTTATCTTTGGGACTTACTGAGCGACCTGTTCGCTGACGACATTCTATTTCTTTCTTCTTTGAATGTCGTCAGGTGTTTTGGACCCGTCAGAGATCGAGCCCACCGGTGAAGACTTGGATCAGTTCCACGAAGACCTTGAGTTCTAGACATTGTACCTTGTTCTATTTAGTATTTTCATTTCCTGTTATGCCATTGTTTAGGCATCGCTTTTATCCCAGATGTATTTACTTTTCATGCATTGTACAAAAGAATGTTATTAATAAAGTTGCTGTTATTTTCTATCTCTTGTCTCTTGTGATTTACCTTTATATTTCTTAGATACGCTTAGCGTATTTACTTCACAGTAAATACGTAGCGGACCTCGTCGCGTCCCCTTCGCCGTACACCGGGAAGCGGGGCGTGACAGGTTTTGTTGGTGGCCCATGAAGGTCTGAGCTGTATGAATCCCTATCATGCAGTTCTGGTCTGCGTGAACAACCTGAGCAATATAACACAAGAACCAGAAACTAAAACATTCTTTACAATTCATGTTTCTTTAATCTTACAAATTTCTATTCTTGAATCTTATCATTTCATGTATTTGAATCTATCCTAACCCAAAAATTTTCTTCAAGGTTATGGATTCCCCGAACAACACCAGCACCAACGTTAACAACACACCTCCAGCACTACGTCTCACACCGGCTGTTCCTGCGCCAACTACCAAGCAAACGGTGCTACTTGAGGCGATCCGCAGCCTTCTCGAGGGACAGCAACAACTTTTGAACCGTCCCGAGACCGACGCACCGGGAGTAAAGCAATTCAGGGCTTTACACCCTAAGCAGTTCTGTGGTAAAGGAAGCCCTCTTGAAGCTGAAGAATGGGCACAAAGCATAGAAGACGATCTGGCAGCAGCTCAAGTTCCAGACATCGCTTGGGTCCGTGTGGCGAAACTACAGCTTACAGACAATGCTTGCAACTGGTGGAAGGCGGAAGAAAGCCGTCTGGTACAGCCGATTGAGTGGAAGACTTTTCGCGAGAGGTTCGACGCGAAATACTTCCCTGTGACTGCCAGGTTTGCAATGGAGCTGCAGTTCATTCATCTACAACAGGGTTCGATGTGGGACAAATCAGTAGATGAGTACGATGCTGAATTCACTATGCTAAGCCGATTCGCGGCACACTTGATACCGATGGACGAGATCAAAGCCCGTCGCTTTCAACAAGGACTGGACACGGAGATTCAGGCTGCTCTAGCCACGGGAAAATTTCCAACTCATGAAGATGCTCTGGAAGCTGCCCGCAGCTATGAAGCAGTGATAAAGGCAAGGGGCAGACCTCAGTCTGCAGGAGTGAAACGTCCTGCCACTCAAATGGCAGGAGGGGCTTCTTCAAGGCCAGCTGTTGATCTCAGAAAACTGGAAGAAGTTAAGGATCGGTCAAGACCCAATTTTTGCTTTTATTGCAAGAGGGAAGGACACTTGTGGAAGGACCGTAGGCGCACAAAAGGCCTATGCTTGGTTTGTGGCGCGTCTAAGCACGGAATTGGAAACTGTCCTTATAGACGCAACCCAGCACACACACCCGCCAACTACCCCCAGCAGCCAGCTATCCAAGCTCCTGCAACTCGTCCTGCACTCCCAGCACCACCTCCACGTAGATTCCCTGCTCAGCCAAACCGCCAATTCCATCTGGCACTGAGAAACATGCCTCGAGTACAGGGGAATATGCCTCCAGCTAGGAGGAACGTGCCGAGACGCCAGGTATACAATTTGGCGGCCGTAAAAGCTGATACGGTTGGTCAGAATAACCCTGGTAATTCTCTTCAACCTTTTTCACACCCTTGCATCACTTTGTCATTCTTCACACACTCTCACCAAAAATTTCCCTGAATCTGTTACACTTTCCTTTTACAAATTTCGAGGACGAAATTTTTATAAGGAGGGTAGAATGTAACAACCATAATTTTCCTATACAATTTTTTTAAAATTTTTAAAAATCCATAAAGGAGTATTTTAACCTGAGCACAATATATATATATAAGTAATTATTTTGTTTTTAAATAATTCCATTTTTAGTGTACATAAAATTGTTTTAAAATTTAAGTGTACTTGGGGTATTTAATGTTGCTGTTACCACTTTAAGTAGTTATTTTCCCACAATAATTACAAGAAAGAGCTTGTAGCTCATTGGTAATACCTTGCACTGTTGAACCAAGCCACCAGAGTTCAAATCCCATGCCCCACATTATTTTTGTATTTATTTTGTTTTAATTTCTTTTGGAAGTCAACAGTCAAAACGCCAAAACTCACAAAATTTGTACTGGACAACAAAAAGTAAATATACCAAAATCTTTCCCAGGAAAACCCCCGGCCCCTAACACTTTGACTCGGCCCGACTCGACGCCACCAGCCGGCGAATCGGCCGACTCGGTCCGGCGCCGCCGGCCGGACTGGGCCGGACGGCCGAGTCACCAACAGAGAAAAGTTGGCCCTTGACCTGGTCCATCCTCCTGCACACTCTAAATGCTTGGATCGGTTATCATTTGGCTAATAAATCCCTTTTAATCCTAGGTTTAATGATTTTTATATATTTTATATATTTTTTTAATTAAAACCCTAACCCTATATAAACACCCCTACCCTCTACCCTCTCATCACTTTTTCTAAGTCCACTCTTCCAAATTTCCAAGAGAACTTGGTACGTGAGAAAATGAGCGAAAGGCGAAGCGCTGACGAAAATGACGGCGGAATCCCGGTGATCGTGCTAGGACCTCTCAACGACGATTCGACGTACCGGCAAACCCTTTACCTTCCTCTCACTCTCTAACGTTGTCCAAACCCGTAAGTCCCTCTTTTCTACCTTTCTATTCTTTCATAAAAATACGACTTTTCAAACCCGACGGAAATCGGAACAACCCGATTTCCGATTCGGTTTTCTATCAAAACTCACTTATCACTAATTCCATAATGCTTAAACATATTCATGTTGACTACTAATCACATAACAACTAATTTGGATAAAGTTTCTCACATGAAATGATAACCTTTGCAATATATCGTATTTTTGCACTTAAATACCACCATGTTTAGTTTATCACATTTAACCTCTTAACCTTGCTAAACCTTAAAGTAGATCACGAGGTAATGACCTACCTCCACACACACGCAAATACAACCTTAAATGATATCATCAAAACTTAGAATACGACAAAACAAGATTTTACATTAAAATACCATTTTCTTATTAAAACCTTTTCTAAAAGTTCTAAGTTATATACAATTTTAAAACCATATCTTTTAATAGGAAATACGAAAGTTATGGACATCGATCGTTTATCTAAACCTGACTTTGTGGTGTCTAGGCAAGTGTGTCTAAGGCGAGTGGTTACTTAATTAGGACCACTACTTGTAGTGGAGAGCCTCCCACTCACCTAGCACTTACCTGGCCGCAATTGGCGGTGAAGAGGCGATTTGAGGCTTCTAATAACTTGTCGTTTAGACCAATTAGAAATAGGCTGGATGGCTTAGGAAACCCTAGAATCTAAAATACGGAAATTTACACCCTTTTACAAATAAATATCTTATCTTTATAAAACCGTTTTCTAAATGATTAGTATTTATTAAATCTTTGCAAAGCGCCACTACAACCCACCTTTGGGGAACTCGTTAGGGATAATACGGTTTATCGTGCACCCTCGGTCTTAGTAGTGCGAGATTCAGACCTCCGTAAGGAGCATTCGGTCTCGAAAGGTTTAAAATACGACATTTAAGAAAAATGAGATTTTTGAAAATAAAATATTTATTAAAAATTATTCTTGAATAAATATATATATATTTATCATTTAAACACCTATTTTATTATAAGATAAAGTTTCCACCTTTTCCTAAAAAAAACTTACAAGATTAAAGGTTACATTAAAATACCCTGAATTTCAACTAAATCAATATTACATATTAATACCTTTATTTATGAAATTAGGATATTTTCACTAGAAATATCACAAAATAAATCACACTCATTATAACTATAAAGACGAATAATAAATACTTGAGGTGTATCTTGAAAACTATACAAAAGTATTTTTTTACATAAAACCCCCTCAAGTTTTATAAATTACAATAAGGACCCTAACAAATATAGAAGCTCGACTTACATTTCTTTTGGTCTGACTCGGGGTTAAGTCTGATTATTTCTGACTTGAATATGATTCAAGTCAATCTATATTCTTTAATATTCCAACTCAATGTGAACACATGAATCTCAGAATCCAGTTAACAATCGATACAACTTGACTGAACCAAACTATGGATATACATCCACTATTCCGTTATTCTATTTACCTGATTATGCAGTTACAATCAGTTTACTGATATCATAGTTTTGGTCAGTCATCCAACTTATACAATACAATACAATAATACAATCATAACACTACGGGGTTTAAGGGGTAGACTGGTACGGAATATGTTAAAGGCGGCACGAGGTGGTCACTTAAGAAGTAATTACATCCAAGCCGTTGTTCCGTGGTATTATCGACGGAGCCTTGTACTACAGGTTACCAAGGTCCCAGGTGTAAGTTGGACTCCGCCCGTATACACTCGCATTTTTTGTACCAGGCTACAAACAACAGCGTTAATACAATATTACAATATTATAATACAACATTAAAATTTCTCTCTCTCTCTCTCTTACTTTCTGTCTATTTCTCCCTTATCTTTGGGACTTACCGAGCGACCTGTTCGCTGACGACATTCTATTTCTTTCTTCTTTGAATGTCGTCAGGTGTTTTGGACCCGTCAGAGATCGAGCCCACCGGTGAAGACTTGGATCAGTTCCACGAAGACCCTGAGTTCTAGACATTGTACCTTTTTCTATTCAATATTTTCATTTCCTGTTATGCCATTGTTTAGGCATCGCTTTTATCCCAGATGTATTTACTTTTCATGCATTGTACAAAAGAATGTTATTAATAAAGTTGATGTTATTTTCTATCTCTTGTCTCTTGTGATTTACCTTTATATTGCTTAGATACGCTTAGCGTATTTACTTCACAGTAAATACGTAGCGGACCTCGTCGCGTCCCATTCGCCGTACACCGGGAAGCGGGGCGTGACATAAACAATAAATGTGGAGTATGGAATAAAACAGGTCATTTCCACGGAAATCCTAACCTCGTGGTAGGACCAAAATCCAACAGGACAATCAAATTCCCATTTTCCACAATTCAGCCCCCAAATTGGCTCTCATATCATGTAAATCTCATATATTCTTAATGTACAACATCAAGTAAATCTCATATATCCTGAATGTACAAGATCAATATATTTCATATATCCTGAATGTCCAACATCAATATATCCCACATATCCAGTGTGTACAATATCAGTATAAAGTAAGTTTCATATAAGGTGAGTGTCTAACATCGACACCCAAAATATCATGAAACAAGTGTCCAGCATCGACACCAAAATACTGATCTCTGAGGCGCCATCACCTAGGACTGGCCCTCCAATGTCATGTACGTACATCCTAATAACCTGGGTAAGCACCACCCGCAATCTGCAAGGCATGTACGTACATAACATCGATCGATATCCCCCAGATATACGTCGAGTCCAAATACTGTCACCGGATGGCAAACGCCCCCAGCCGGGCTCAACGGCATGGACCTTCGATCTTCTTGCCCCAAGGAACCAACCGAGCTCCACCATATACCCGCACACGGCCCACGACACCTCCTCGCATGGAGTATATATAAGCTCCGAACCGAGAAATCTCATGGTGGAAGCTGAAATATCATATCAAGAGAAACCGGGTTTTTCAAATAATGCATAATTTCATGAAACAACCACGGTCCTCAAATCCAGAAAACATCAAGTAGTGAATATGTATGAATGCATGAATCAATACACATATATTAGCGTCCCATTCCACTAATATTGGTGTAAAGGCATATATAACAGCGTCTCACTCCACTGTTATATATACATAGTAGTAAAAATATCAGAGAACATCATATGACATCTATGAATGTAGTGTATGCAATATGAAACAGTAATATGAGCATATAAAGAAAAACCACTATTTAACTGCAACCAGTTAAATAAATATATCACACGGTTCCTGATTTCCCCGAAATCAAATGCAACAATATAGACAGGTGAACATGTAGCTATAACAAGGTATGTGTAACCATGTCGGTATAGCAAGATATGTGTGTACATATGTAAGTATGTATGATGTCAAAGTAGCTGTAGCAAGGTATGTGTCTATACCTATCCATAATACCCTCCAGGTATATGTATGTATGTATGCCAGATGTACAGGTAGCTATGTCTCATATGTATATATACCTATCACAATGGTACAATACCATATAGGTATATGGGTAACTAGCATGTAAGTGTACAGGTATGCTATATGTCATAAGCACAATAAAAATATGAATCAATGTCTCAATGTCCCTAACCAGACAATATCATTTCTATATGTGGGTTGTGCGTGACATGGCAATTATTGACGGTGTGTGTGGCATACAATCAGTGCTCGTGCAACATGAGCCGTCAATAATAGTGCAGTGTCCTAAGAATACTAGTCCAAGCACAACAATTACTAAGCAGTAGGGTAAATGTGCAAATTCTAAATCTGACATAGAATATGCGACAAAGTAACATCTCTAGCCCAGACGCATAACGCCATGCGGGCGATTCCCCTGTAGATGTTAAATCTACTCACCAACACTCCTGGCTAAGTGTAGCTAACCACATGTTTTCCCTTTGTAGCTGTGTCCGTAGTCCCCGCCTGCGAACCTACAATATTAAGACAATAAAACAAGTGTATATTAATAATAACCCTAAAACACGTACACACTACATTAGACCGACGCAACAACACAAAATATACTCTCAAGTGTTCGTATTGTGGCTAACACACATAGCGACACGACGAAAACAACTTAAGAGCAAAACCACCCAAAGTGCACGATCCGTGTCGTATAACGTATCGCGCGAACACAAAATACTACAACCTACCTAAGTGATCCCAGATTTTGCCTACAGAAAAAACTAAACAAACAAACAGAACCAAATACACCCAAACCCAAGCATAGAGCTACCCTCAAAAACCCACACCCCAACTTACCCTAGGGGCCGATCTCGTCGGAATCCTCTTCAGATGTCGTCGGCCCTGGCCGGTGGTATGGGTCTCGTGTCCAAGGTGGGGTCCTATGGTCACTGGTACATCACTACAATTTTGTTTAGTTTTCTAGTTAACTTTCCGGGTCACAGCAGACCACATATATCACAAAACGACACTAAAATACGATATTACACATAAATCCTAACCATAACTTATCTGAACTGAAACTAACTAGCTATATACCACAAAAACTATAAAAAGAACAGATAAAGATCATTACCTATCCTCAAGATCTCAAAGATCCAAGCTTCTCCTAGCTCCAAGGCATCCAAAAGGCACAAGTGAAGAAAAAAATGATTTTGTGATATATTTTGGGATTTTGAGAATTTAGTGTGCTAGAATTGAAGAAGAAGGGAAGGGAAAAGATCAAGAGCAGTAGAGAGAGAGAGGGATTCGGCCAAGTGAGGGAGGGGAAGTTTTTGTGAGGGATTTCCTAGCAATTTCCTTGCCTTTAAAGCTCATAAATGCATTCACACTACATTCATGCATCTCCTCAATTCCCTTTCTTTTCTTTTAAATTAAATCCTTAAATCCAAACAAATATCTAGATGCTATGTGAAGGGTTTTATTAACTCAAAGTTAATTGTTGAAAAGAAGACTTAAGAGAAATCTCCCAAAATGTGAATACCGCATTAAAATAATATTAAAATTGAGAAAAATTCAAATTGAACAAAAACGTCTCATATAACCCCAAAGCTTGCGCACTAGCTTTATTTTTGTTAAACTAGGTGCTGGCAAGTCTATTTGGTCGTTTGATCACAGTCGGTTTAAAACGGAAAATACCGACAATTTTACCCAAAAACGGAAAAATTCACATAACGATTTCTAAAACGTTACAATCTCCCCCCTTATAAAAATTCGTCCCCGAATTTAAAATTCTCACTGAGCGTACCTTCGAAGAGAAGATTACAAAGTCTCATATCTCGCTCGCAGCCTCCCAAGTGATCACCTCACTAAACGGCTACGTCAAAGAAAACTCTCCACAGATGGCAAGACCTTTGACCAAAGTTTCTCCACCTGCCGAACCATTTACACCTATGGCTGCCGGTGAACGAAAAGATCGCGTCAAAGCTAAGTGGTCTGATGCTGAATCATGTGGGAAAGTCATGAAGGTAATTGCAAAGTATCAACATAAGAAAATAGGGTGAATAATCAATAATCTGGGCGGAAGTGCCAAGTTATAGGCAACGGAACCAACTCGCTTTAAGGATTTCAAAAAGACCTATGATCCTGGGATAAGCTTCCCAAAACTCAACACGTCATTCATCGGAAAGTCCGTAGGAATACATGATCTCCCACTGCGAACCCAAGTCTGCGACCACCACGGTCGGCATAAGACCTCTGTCTGCACTGGCTGTCATCATCCTAACCTGAACCAACTGGATCATTTCCGAGTCTCTAGACTAGCTGGGGTCCAAAAATCCTACTACGCAGAGTCAGAAAAACAGATTAGTGATCGATATGACCTAACCTCTAAACCTAAAGGTTGCCAATTGGAGTGTCTCCTGATAATAACTATCGAAGGAAAACTCTAGCAATGGCAAGTGACGATCCCAATTGTCGACAACAACAAGTACGTGTGCACCATCATAACTTTCAGAGTCCGTATAGTCCGCTCAACTGACCATCGTCCCATAGATGGAAAAGCGGAGCTAAAGCTCAACCAGTACCCAGGGCTTCCTGAACCTTCTGCCAACTATGGCAAGCAAACAGGGTGCCTTCATTGGATACGACTCATGAAGGAACTCCGTGCAACGCACAAACTTAACAAAGAACAACTGAGCAAACTGAGTATAACCGGACTACAAACACCCGAATGAAGTCACACCCTCACTAAACCTGGGTAGACACCATAACGAAATTCATGGAGATCTGCTCCCATTCCCACTTCGGAACGGTTAAAGGTTGCAACTCTCCTTCCGGTCTCAGAGGCTCAACCCAAACTCGCAACAAGACAGACACCTTGAAACGAAATCCAAAACTTCACTCTTCATCCCGGTCCACCAGTAACTATCTCACAAGTCACGCCAAATGTTGGTGGAACTTGAATGAACACCGAAGCTGACTGATGTGCCTGTGCTAGGATTTCGCGTCTCTACCCATCAACAGGTGCACAGAAACGCGTCCCTAAACGTAGCACATCTTGGTCACAAATCAAGGACTCCGAATCATTACCCAGTCGAGTATGCTCAAGTATCTCTGACGAACGAGCATCGACGGGCTGTGCCTCACGAAAACAATTAAGTAAAAGTGGTCGGGCGCGGACATGAGCAAGCTGTCCCCTAAGAAGAGGCGAACCTAAGCTGTACTCCACGATCACACAAGAACTGTAAATCTGCATAAGACTATCTCAATAATCAACACCCACTACAGGAAGATGTACATTAAGCTCTGGTGGCCCGTGAAAATCTGACCCGACTCTCGAACAAGTAGTGTCTCCAATCTCCAACGAAAGACCACCGTGGCCATCTCCAGATCATGAGTGGGATATCCTTCTCGTACTTCCTCCAATGTAGGGAAGCAAAAGCGATAACTCTATAGTGTCACCTCAGTACACCGTCGAGCCCCACTCGTGAAACATTACAGTCGCCCGAACCAGAAAGCAAGGAAAGAACTGATGCAGTTGTTAACTGAATCCCCAACTGCTGGAAAACTCCGCACGCATGTCTCAGTCCCAAGAAAAGAACCTCTTTTCAGGTCAGTCCATTCAACGGTGCATCACTACACTAGCAATCCTGCCTGAAACGGCGATAAAAAAACCCTGCTAAGCCCAAAAATCAACGGACCTCCGTCTGTACACCAGTCTGGGCCAAAGTTGTACGGTCTCGATCTCCCTCGGAACCATACGAAACCGTCTCCCGTAACTACAAGACCTAGGAGTCAACACAAACAAGCCTGAAGGAACACTCCGAGAATCTAGCAAACAGCTGGCACTCTCCCAATGTCTGCAAAACAAATCCTCAAGTGCTATTCATGTTCCTCACGACTCTTGGAATTGACCAGGATGTCATCAATGACACAACAAAAACTGGTCGAAGAACGGCTTGAAGAAATCAGGTTCATCACATACACGATTGCTGCTACGGCACTGGTGAGTCCAACGACAACACCAAAACACAAAAAGCCCGTAGCACGCACAAAAGCCGACTTCGGAATGACATCACTCCGAACCCACAACAATGATGACCTGATCCCAACCAAAAACCAACCTACGAAACAAAAGAACATGCAGATTTAGAATACCCGCAAACTCAGCATTGGACGCCCGCGCGTCCCGATGAGTAGAAACAAACTCCCGAGTCTGTCCTCTACCCGCAACAGGCTGAAATCCTCCTCTCTGCGGTATAGCTGCCTCGCGACTACGTGGCTCAGTACAAACTCGAACTCGATGATCCAAACTCCTGCACCGATAACATCCGGAAGAAAACTGCTGACCATCCTGGGGATAAGAGCTAGACGACTGTCCTCGCCTTAAGCCTCTTGTACTCCCATGACGTGCACGAAACCTGTCACGACGACTGAACCTCTGTCTATGGGCTGGCACACCTGCATGAGCCCTCCTCTAATCCGAAACTCCAAAAGTCTCCGGAAGACGTGTCTTGTCAACTGGGGCTGCATCCGCTGGTGCTGTGTAGGTGAGGGAATACTGTGTGCTGATTGCAAGGAACAACTGGGTAACATGGGTGACAATCTCCTGTCGCTGCGCTCGTATGGCCTCAACCAATGAACTCATCGTCTGGCGCATGTCCTGCATATCTGCTACAAGCCTAGCGAGATAATCTGTGGAAGGCGGATCCGTCTGCCCCTGTGCAACGAGCGTGCCTTCCTGGTCAGTCATCGTCTTACCCGAGTCAATCCTGACCTCGGCCCTCGCTGCACCTCTCTGAGTCCCCATAGTCGTCGGCGGCAAAGGCTATAAATAGAATATAAGATTCGATAAGAACACGGAAATCGAATCACAAGAATATGTATCATCAAGGAAGGAATTTCAAGAAATTTGTACTTAGGTCACTTTAGGCGGAGTACTGCATAATGAGTATGCTGTAGACATACACACACTACGTTACTCTACTTAAGCTACCTACTCCATCATACCAAGGTCATCCTACACTTCGAAAGGTAAAACCTAGCGCTCTGATACCAACTTTGTCACGACCCGAAATTGGCACGGGACGGCCCTAATACTACGTAACGTCTACAGGCGTAACGCAGTAAAAGAAAGCCAAAATCCAGAAATCTAAACCATCAAAAGTAGCAAGAAAGTGATAATAGTATTTTCAAAACCTTTGAAATCATAACCCAAATTCTTTAAAGTCTCACTTTTATTCCTTAAAATTTTGGCAGCACCTCCTTTGTAAAAACAAGCCCCCAAAATGGGTACAACATAAATTTAAAGTAAAGCATCCCAAACGGGAGCAAAATCCATGCCCAACGGCGGAAAACAATCACCACAACAGATATACGACGCCGTAGCGAAGAAAGAGACGATATAAATAAAACTGCATAAAAAACCTCTAAGTCACAAAATAATATACAATATCGTCCTCACACCAAGTCACTAAGTCATACATAATACTGGTAGATGGAGAGTACATGGATACAACGAATATACAATACAACATCGGATAACCACAAAACCCACCTGGGCAAAACTGCACACTGTCAGGCGAAGTGGTATCCGCAGCCAAAAGATGATACGAAGGATGGAAATAGACTGCCTCTGACTATCCTGAGGAACACCTGCAAACACTGTGGCACAACGGGGGTGAGTTGCCAACTCGTGAATAGTAAATAACATATGCAGGTAATCGCGAGTATGTACGTACAGCGCGAATCTAACATAAGCATCTAATAGCAATGAATGGTCATATGTAATGTATCAATCATGAAAGGTACGCTGGCAGGTACTACTAACACATGAAGTAATAATATGACAATCTGTATGCAATAATCATGTAAGGTACTGTATCAGATACTACTAATACATGTAGCAGTGCATAAACAATAAATGTGGAGTATGGAATAAAACATGTCATTTCCACGGAAATCCTAACCTCGTGGTAGGACCAAAATCCAACAGGACAATCAAATTCCCAATTTCCATAATTCAGCCCCCAAATTGGCTCTCATATCATGTAAGTCTCATATATCCTTAATGTACAACATCAAGTAAATCTCATATATCCTGAATGTACAACATCAATATATCTCATATATCCTGAATGTCCAACATCAATATATCCCACATATCCAGTGTGTACAATATCAGTATAAAGTAAGTTTCATATAAGGTGAGTGTCTAACATCGACACCCAAAACATCATGAAACTAGTGTCCAGCATCGACACCAAAATACTGATCTCTGAGGCGCCATCACCTAGGACTGACCCTCCAATGTCATGTACGTACATCCTAATAACCTGGGTAAGCACCACCCGCAATCTGCAAGGCATGTACGTACATAATCTCGATCGATATCCCCCAGATATACGTCGAGTCCAAATACTGTCACCGGATGGCAAACGCCCCCAGCTGGGCTCAACGGCATGGACCTTCGATCTTCTTGCTCCGGGGAACCAACCGGACTCCACCATGTACCCGCACACGGCCCACGACACCTCCTCGCATGGGGTATATATAAGCTCCAAACCGAGAAATCTCATGGTGGAAGCTCAAATATCATATCAAGAGAAACCGGGTTTTTCAAATAATGCATAATTTCATGAAACAACCACGGTCCTCAAATCCAGAAAACATCAAGTAGTGAATATGTATGAATGCATGAATCAATACACATATATTAGCGTCCCATTCCACTAATATTGGTGTAAAGGCATATATAACAGCGTCCCACTCCACTGTTATATGTACATAGTAGTAAAAATATCAGAGAACATCATATGATATCTATGAATGTAGTGTATGCAATATGAAACAGTAATATGAGCATATAAAGGAAAAACCACTACTTAACTGCAACCAGTTAAATAAATATATCACACGGTTCCTGATTTCCCCGAAATCAGATGCAACAATATAGACAGGTGAACATGTAGCTATAACAAGGTGTGCGTAACCATGTCGGTTTAGCAAGATATGTGTGTACATATGTAAGTATGTATGATGTCAAAGTAGCTGTAGCAAGGTATGTGTCTATACTTATCCATAATACCCTCCAGGTATATGTATGTATGTATGCCAGATGTACAGGTAGCTATGTCTCATATGTGTATATACCTATCACAATGGTACAATACCATATAGGTATATGGGTAACTAGCATGTAAGTGTACAGGTATGCTATATGTCATAAGCACAATAAAAATATGAATCAATATCTCAATGTCCCTAACCAGACAATATCATTTCTATATGTGGGTTGTGCGTGACATGGCAATTATTGACGGTGTGTGTGGCATACAATCAGTGCTCGTGCAACATGAGCCGTCAATAATAGTGCAGTGTCCTAAGGATACTAGTCCAAGCACAACAATTACTAAGCAGTAGGGTAAATGTGCAAATTCTAAATCTGACATAGAATATGCGACAAAGTAACATCTCTAGCCCAGACGCATAACGCCCTGCGGGCGATTCCCCTGTGGATGTTAAATCTACTCACCAACACTCCTGGCTAAGTGTAGCTAACCACATGTTTTCCCTTTGTAGTTGTGTCCGTAGTCCCCGCCTGCGAACCTACAATATTAAGACAATAAAACAAGTGTATATTAATAATAATCCTAAAATACGTACACACTACATTAGACCGACGCAACAACACAAAACATACTCTCAAGTGTTCGTATTGTGGCTAACACACGTAGCGACACGATGAAAACAACTTAAGAGCAAAACCACCCAAAGTGCACGATCCGTGTCGTATAACGTATCGCGCGAACACAAAACACTACAACCTACCTAAGTGATCCCAGATTTTGCCTACAGAGAAAACTAAACAAACAAACAGAACCAAATACACCCAAACCCATGCATAGAGCTACCCTCAAAAACCCACACGCCAACTCACCCTAGGGGCCGATCTCGCCGGAATCCTCTTCAGATGTCGCTGGCCCTGGCCGGTGGGATGGGTCTCCTGTCCAAGGTGGGGTCCTATGGTCACTGGTACATCACTACAATTTTGTTTAGTTTTCTAGTAAACTTTCCTGGTCACAGCAGACCACATATACCACAAAACGACACTAAAATACGATCTTACACACAAATCCTAACCATAACTTATCTAAACTGAAACTAACTAGCTACATACCACAAAAACTATAAAAAGAACAGATAAAGATCATTACCTATCCTCAAGAGCTTAAAGATCCAAGCTTCTCCTAACTCCAAGGCATCCAAGAGGCACAAGTGAAGAAAAAAATGATTTTGTGATATATTTTGGGATTTTGAGAATTTAGTGTGCTAGAATTGAAGAAGAAGGGAAGGGAAAAGATTAAGAGCATTAGAGAGAGAGAGGGATTCGGCCAAGGGAGGGAGGGGAGGTTTTTGTGAGGGATTTCCTAGCAATTTCCTTGCCTTTAAAGCTCATAAATGCATTCACACCACATTCATGCATCTCCTCAATTCCTTTTCTTTTCTTTTAAATTAAATCCTTAAACCCAAACAAATATCTAGATGTTATGTGAAGGGTTTTATTAACTCAAACTTAATTGTTGAAAAGAAGACTTAAGAGAAATCTCCCAAAATGTGAATACCGCATTAAAATAATATTAAAATTGAGAAAAATTCAAATTGAACCAAAACGTCTCATATAACCCTAAAGCTTGCGCACCAGCTTTATTTTTGTTAAACTGGGTGCTGGCAAGTCTATATGGTCGTTTGATCACAGTTGGTTTAAAACGGAAAATACCGACAATTTTACTCAAAAACGGAAAAATTCACATAACGATTTCTAAAACGTTACAGCGGGGTAGCCGCTCGGATGCCTCTTGCGAGGACTTTGATCCCTGGTGTCATGGGTAGGGAGCTACCAGCCGGAGATGAACTAGCGGGGTAGCCGCTCGGTTGCCTCTTGCGAGGGCTTTGATCCTTCAGGAAGGGGACCGAGCAGGGTTACTGCCCAGTGCCTCTTGGCGATGACTTTGATTATGACTTTGATTCTTGTCGGTTGTGGTAGGAAGCTACCAGCCTGGGATAGCCGAGCAAGGGCTCGACTGCCTCTGGGAGGACTTTGGTCCTTAGCGCGGGAGGGGCTGTAAGAAGCCTACCAAGGACCCTTGGCCGGGCAGGGTTACTGTCCGGTGTCTCTTGGCAAGGGCTTTTGTCCTGAAGGATAGCCGAGCGAGGGTTCGGCTCGACTTCCTCTGGGAGGGCTTTTTGATCCCTGTCGGTTGTGGTAGGAAGCTACCAGCCAGGGATAGCCGGGCAGGGTAGCTGCTGAGCTGCCTCTAAGGAGGACTTCGGTCCTCGGCGTTGGAGGGGCCGCAGGAGGCCTGCTGAGGATAATCGGGCAGTGAAGCCGCGCGGTTGCCTCTTGGCGAGGGCTTTGATCTCTGGCGTTGCGTGTAGGGAAGCTACCGGCCAGGGTAGCCGAGCAGGGTAGCCGCCCGGCTGCCTCCAGGGAGGACTTTGACCCTTAGCGTTGGAGGGCCGTAGGAGGCCTGCTAGGGATAACCGGGCGGTGAAGCTATGATGTTGCCTCTTTGGTGAGGGCTTTGGACCGCAAAGACAGAACTCTATTTGCAATGTCCCGACGTTTCTTTATTTGAATGGAAAAGACTTTTAGAAAACGTTTACATCGTCTTTGCGAAAGGAGGGGTACACACTTGTTGGCCTTGGCCTCATTGGTATAGCTTGAGCTTCTCGGCGTTGTAAGGCCGCGGGAGCTTGCGTCCATCCGCGTCTTGTAGGCGATAGGCTCCGCCGGGGAGCACCTCAAAGACGAGAAAGGGACCGTCCCACTTTGAGGAGAACTTGTGTAGCCTGCCTTGATCAATGAACTCGTTTCGCCGCAGGACCAGATCCCCGGTCCGAAAGGAGCGGCGCTTGACCTGAGCGTTGCAGTATCAGGCCGTTTGTTGTTGATAAGCGGCAGCCCTGATCTGAGCCCGGTCTCTCTTCTCTAACAAGATGTCCAGGTTGGTCCGTAGCGTCGAGGTGTTCGCATCGTCGTCGAAGTGCTCGACCCGATGACTGGGTAGCCCGATATCCGCTGGGACCATTGCCTCGGTCCTGTAGCAGAGGCTGAAGGGGGTTTCCCCGGTGGGGGTCTTCTTTGACGTGCGCAGGGCTCATAAGACCCCGTGCAGTTTTTCGACCCAACTGTCTTGTCGCCCTTCTAGGCGGGTTTGGAGACCTCGGAGGACCTCTCGGTCAGTGACCTCGGCCTGCCCGTTGCATTGGGGATGCACTACCGCAGTGAACTTCATGAGGATATGGTATTCTTTGCAGAAGTTCTTCACTTTCTCGTTCTCGAAGTTCGTTCTGTGGTCGGTGATGATACATCTCGGGATGCCGAATTGGAGTATCAGATTGTTTCGCAGGAACTTGATGGTCGTGGCGGCGTCTGGTTTCCTGATGGGGACGGCCTCGACCCCACTTGGTGAAGTAGTCCACTGCGACGAGGATGTATTTATGCCCGCCTATATCGGTAGGGAACTGGCCGATCATGTCCAATCCCCACTGGGCGAACGGCCATAGGGATGTTAGGGCGGTCAGCTCGGTGACGGGGAGGCGAGGGATGCGGCCGTGGAGCTGGCAACTCTTGCATCTCCTGACTAGCTTCTGGGCGTCCTCATGAACAGTGGGCCAGTAGTACCCCTGGAGCAACGCCTTTTGGATCAAGGTTCGAGCCCCTTGGTGCGCACCGCCAACCCCCTCATGGATTTCCCGGAGGACGTAGTCGGTTTCATGGGGGTCAATGCACCGGAGCAGGGGCTGAGTGAAGGATTTCTTGTAGAGGTTCCCATTGCTCCAGATGAAGTGGCGGGCTTTGGCCCGGAGACGGCGGGCGGCTCCCCGATCTTCTGGGAGCGTACCGTCCTTCAGGAATTCCACAAGGGGCTTCCTCCAATCTTGGATGCCTTCCTCTGCTGCATGTACGTGGAGTGTTGTCGCTCCGTCTTCCACATTAGGCTGAGGCAAGGTTTCGAAGAGGATAAACTGCTTATTGTTGGCAGAGTATGACGAAGCCAGCTTGCTCAGGGCGTCGGCTTGGGCATTCAGCTGCCTGGGTATTTGTTCTACTTGGACTTCGTCAAAGTTCCTCCGGAGTTTCCTCACCTCGTCCAGGTACTTCATCATCAAAGGCTCCCGAGCTTCAAAGCGGCCGGTCACTTGACCGACGACAAGGGCCGAGTCGCTGCGAATTCAAATTATCTTCAGTCCCAGCCCGGCGGCCATGCGTAATCCAGCCAGGAGGGCCTCGTACTCTGCCGCGTTGTTCGAGACTTTAAAACCGAGCTTCAGAGAGTACTCCATTTCCGCCTCGTTCGGGCCCCGGATAATGAGGTCGGCACCACAGCCTTCCTCGGTTGAAGACCCGTCGACGTAGATGACCCACTCGGGAACCGAGCCAGGCCTTTCCGCGATGGGACACTGAGTTGCGGGGGGGCGCGGACTCCGGTTTCTTGCTAGGGATGGTGCATTCAACGATGAAATCGGTCAGGGCCTGCGCTTTGATGGCCTGCCTCGGGCGATATTTTATATCAAACTGAGATAGTTCCTACCTCCACTTTTCTAAGCGGCCCGAGGATTCGGGCGATGCAAGGATAGCCCCCAACGGGCGCTCGGTGAGGACGATGATGGTGTGTGTTTGGAAGTAGTGTTGTAGCTTTCTTGAGGCTACCATGAGGGCTAAGACAATCTTCTTTATGGCCGGATATCTCTTTTCCGCGTTCTTAAATACATGGCTCACATAGTACACCGGCTTCTGTGCTCCACCGACCTTTCGGACGAGCACCGAGCCTGCTGCTTGGTCGGATACCGCCAGATACAGCGACAGCTCGTCTCCTTCAACTGGTCGGGGGAGCAGTGGTGGCATCGCGAGGTGCTTCTTCAATTGGTTGAAGGCGGCCTGGCACTCCTCCGACCACTCGAACTTCGGGATCTTCCTCAGAGCCTTAAAGAATGGGAGGCATTTCTCCCCCGACCTGGACATGAAACGGCTCAGAGCTGCGACTCGTCCCGTGAGCCGCATGATCTCGACGTTGGTCTTAGGCGCGGCCATGTTGAGGCTAGCGTCGATTTTCTTTGGGTTAGCTTCGATTCCACGGTGAGTGACCATGAAACCGAGGAACTTTCCCCCGGTGACTCCGAATGCGCATTTGGCGGGGTTTAGCTTCATCTTGAACTTGCGGAGCACTTCGAAGACCTCGCCCAGATCCTTGGCATAGTCGGCCGACGAGACGGATTTGACGAGCATATCGTCAACGTAGACCTCCATATTCCTGCCAATCTGTGGCTTGAACATGCGATTGACCAACCGTTGGTACGTGGTCCCGACGTTCTTGAGGCCGAAGGGCATCACCTTGTAGCAATATACCCCCCGTTCCGTTATGAATGCGGTGGGATTTTCATCTTCCGGGTTCATACGGATCTGATTGTAGCCGGAGAAAGCATTCATGAAGCTCAACAGCTCTTGGCCGGCTGAGCTGTCGACGAGTTGATCTATCCGAGGGAGATGGTAGTTGTCCTTAGGGCAGGCCTTGTTGAGGTCGGTGAAGTCGACGCACATGCGTCACTTTCCGCTTGACTTCTTGACCAGAACAACGTTCGCCAGCCACTCCGAGTAGGGTACATTCCGGATGAAGTTGGCGGCGAGAAGTCGATCAACCTTATCTTCGATAGCCTTCTGTTTGACCGGGACAAAGCTTCGCTTTTTCTGTCTGACGGGCCGGGCCGCAGGGTCAACCTCGAGCTTGTGGGAAATGATTTTGGGGTCGATCCTAGGGATGTCAGCAGGCGCCCAGGCGAAGACGTCGGAGTTGTTTCTGAGGAAGCTGACCAGGTCATCTCGCTGAGCCTCTGTCAGGAGTGACCCGACCTGGACGGTTTTTTCATCGTCCCCTTCTGTTAGGGGCACCTCGGTCAGTGGTTCGACCGGCGTCCCCCGGACCTCCTTCCGCTCGTCTCGGGTGTCCAGAGAACCCCTAATGTCGTTATTTACCTCGGCGTCGTCGGCTGGCTGCTCGGGCGAAGATGTTTCGGTAAGGCATACCTTCACGGCCCGCTGGTTCCCGTAGACCCGACCTATCCCGCCCTGATCGAGAGGGAACTTCATCACCAGGTGGTAGGTTGATATCTGGGCCTGGAGGGAGTTCAGCGTCGGACGGCCGAGAAGGACGTTGTAAGCCGATGGGACCTTTGCTACGATGAAGTCCACATGCAACGTATGGGTGCGACCGGCCTCCCCGACGTTGAACTGCAGGGTGACCACCCCCTTCCGCCGGGATGGAGTGGTTGGTGAACCCTGAAAGGACGTGGGAGGTCGGTTTCAAGTCTGCCGAGGTGAGCCCCATGCGCAGAAAGCAGTTGTGGAAGAGGATGTCTGCCGAGTTGCCCGAGTCGACAAGTATCCGGTGGACCTCGTACCGGTAGATTCGGGCCGTGATCACCAGAGGGTCGTTGTGGGGCATGGATATGCCGTGGATGTCCCCGTCACCAAAGGTGATAGGCTCGTGGCCCCTGGCCTTTTTGCTCGGGCGGCCGTTGGCGTCCGTTGCCGGCGTGGGGTGCCGAGTCTCGCGGGAGCTCGACTGGCCCCCTGTCGTCATGACCATAGTTCTTGATGGGCCCCGGCTCCTTCCGGCGAGGTCCGCGATGAGGTGGTCCTTGAGCTGCCTTGGCGGGCTTCGTGGGCGAGACCCCGTCGAGGGGGGGTGCCGGTCATGCCTGGAAGCAGGCGAGCTGACCGCCACCGTCTCGGTAGGGACAGGTGCACGACAAAGCTCGAGGCGAGGCTCCCCGACGTGGGACTTCGAGGCTGAATAGGGCGGATCGAGGGGCCTGCGATCGCCGGAGTCTGTGAGGCGGTGGCCGGCGGAGGAGTCGACGACATTCGGTGGAGGTTCACCCGTGCCTCCGTTGAGGGGGAGGCGGTAGTGGGTGCTTGGATCTTCATGGTGATCGCTTGCAATGTGCATGGATATCGGAAGGCCAACTTCGTTTTTGTGGAGTTTAATTTCCCATAGACGGCGCCATCTGATGGAGGTCCTTTTCGGGTCTCCGTCAGATGTTGTCTTCCGTCGATCTCCCGGTGGATCTTGGAGGTGATCTCCTGTTGCGTGTGAGTCTCAATGGGTTTTGAGGAGATTGGTGATTTGAGGAGTTTAGCGCCGAGTACCTGCAAGGAAGTCCCGGGGTGGTTTGGTACCACCGAGGACCTTCCGACGATCAAGTTAGCACGAGATCCGAGCAGAGTAACGACTAAGTGGAGTAAAAATGACTTACTTGACCCCTCTGTGATGGGGGTTTATATAGTGGCGGCAGCACGCAGCATCAGGCGCGAGAATCTCGCCAGCAGTTACGCTCCCGACGTCACGCCCGCGTAATGAGCGGATCGCCCGTTAATGGGGATCGTGATGGCGTGGAACGTGGGATGTTGCTGGCGGAGAATCTGTGCATGGCGAGATTTGCGGAGCGGCGGTTACGCCTGTGAGTGGTGGAGTTGGTCGGTCGGAGGATCGAGGAGGATGGCTTCGGCTGGGGAGCTCGGAGACGAGCGAGAGGGCCGAGAAGTCTTGGTCCTGTGGCAGCTCGGGACGAGCTGAGAGGCCGAGGAGGCCAATTTTCAGGGGGCTCTGAGGAGGGCCAGCTTGTACTTGCAGGTCGGGTACATGGGTGGCCTGGTCGACCCCCGTGGGCCCTTTCTTCTGAGTTCTGGGACACGTCATCTGCCACGTGTCCTGATCTTGGAGATCGCCAATATTGAGCATCATCAGTTGTAGGGTTCCTAGGCACACTAGTGAAGGTTCATATAGCATCAAACATGCATGAATAAAATTTTACATGTGCCGAACAACCCAAAGACAGGATCTTTGCTAGATAATTAGGGTTAAGCATACAAGATTACATCTTTTAAGCTAAGTGTGAGGGATTACAACCTTTGTAGTCCGCTCCTTCGCTTCATAAGCTCCGAGTAGAAGTCCCTTCGCCGCGATCCACGATCTCCCGGACTCAAGAGAGACTCCACGACTCGAACGATCCATGCTAGCTTGAAGTGTTCCAAATCTCCGATGATCTACGTCGAAGTATCAATAACTCAAGCTTTTTTACTCTAAAGAGATGAACACACTAATCTCATGGGCTAGATGAGATGAGAATGAGAGAGTAGTATTTATGCTTTCTTTTTAAATCATTTTCTCATAATTTATCATCACAAAATGAATTTCTAGTGAGCTCAAAATCAAGAGAGAAGAAGATGATAATGGAAATCATAATCCCTTTTGTGATGAATAGAAAAGAAATCTATATGATTGATATATCAACCATGGTCAAGGATGAGTGGCTAAGAGTTTGTAGAGAATAAACTAGAGTTAGGGTTTGGTTAGGTTTAGAAATGAGTCACCAAGAAATATCAACCATAATATCTTAAACTTGACAAAAGGAAAAGCTTCTAGAATGTGCATGAAGCAACTAACCCTAATCAAACCCTAACCTCATTTAATCATCCTTAAACATGTTTAATAATAAATCATATCATGTCACAATAATATATATCACATATATATTATATATTTGCAACAAAAGAAAATAGTACAATTAATATATATCGCATATATATCAATGTATCATCCAGTGAGAAAATGAAATAATAAAGCAAGCCAATATTAGATAATGTAATAATATATCATATATATTATTATACATTAAATTATCGAATCAACACTTGATCCGACGATCCGGCTATATCGAATATAACCGACTAATATATCATGTACCGATTCATCGAATCAACACTTGATCCGATGTCCCGGTTCATATCTAAATATCGCAAGAATATAATACGGTATCTCATATCGCATTATCCTCGGTCGTGCACATATCACATATGTGCCTCTACTCCGTTTCGCCTGAGCCAAGAAACCTCTGTGTAGGACTCTAAAGAATCGTCAATACGCCGGTAGCAGATGATGATCATATCAAACACCCACAAGCTGCAAGCGGTCAGCTAAACGTAACAGCCACCCAGGTATTGAGCGATCAGAAGATCAACAAGCTAGCCTGTGCGTTCTCCTGTGAATCCAATCAGTAACACTCCCGTACAGTCCGGTCTGTTCGTCTGATATGTCGCATATCAACTCTAGGGGTGGTAAACGTCAGACCCCAATAACCGATAAGTCGTGTCGATGTGTGGCTCATAAAGGGTCGAGAAACTACTAGTAACACTTACCAGTAAATCTCTATATCAACCCTGGCCAGGGACTTTCAGTTATAGCCAATCGAACACAGCACAACATCAACTCCCTATACCGGGAGAGACGAATCCCCTCCTATCGCTCATTGCCTCCATGTGATTCGGGACTGTACCCAAAAGCCACCGTTTTGCACGTCCTCTTGGACATGGTAAGGTGGAAATCAAAGCACAGTGGGAATCACACAAGACTCTATGACGATCTCGGGTCTACAGACTACCCTGCACCAGTGTCACCGGAGAACTGCCATCTGACGTGTGGTATATCACCATCTGGGAGTTCTCGGCGAGTCCGTCCAGTGTACCCAGTCTCCACTGAGCACCCGTACACCATCTCTGATGTCAAACACCGATAGATATGGGATCATCCATCTCCCATCATATGGGTCAAGATGCGTATACGCTAGTCTACTCTGGTGTATCGATGCCCTGTCTCGATATACCCTCGACTAGGAACAGTTATAGGATGTACTCATCGACTACCATGGCCCCACTAGTATGATCTCATCATAGTCCTAGTAGTCGAGTACAGATCCTAAGGGTTTTATCAACATGTGAGAGAAAAACAGTAAACCAATACAAGTCAACATGTTAAGATAAAGTGAAACCAAATAGCATACTATCATGACGAGCAAGAAAGTCCTCTCTATATATATCCAAGCATCCATTATAATATACATCATATGTAAAACAATGACCTCTAGGGCATATACATAACTAACAATCTCCCACTTGCACTAAGGCCACCTGCTGTAGTATCTCATACCTAGCATCCCGAATAATCTCTCAAACTGTATCTGGGGAATAGCCTTCGTGAATGGATCCGCAGTGTTGTCCTTCGTATTTACTCTCCTGACCTCGATCTCCCGGCGATCAACTATCTCCCTGATCAGGTGATACCGCCTCAGAATATGTCTGGACTTCTGATGGGATCTGGGTTCCTTGGCCAAAGCCGCAGCTCCATTGTTATCGCAATACAGAGGTATTGGATGCTCAATAGATGGAACCACACCAAGTTCACTAATGAACTTCTTGATCCAGACAGCCTCTTTGGTAGCATCGTTGGCAGCGATGTATTCAGCCTCCATCGTCGAGTCTGCAACGGTATCCTGTTTGGAACTCTTCCAACATACCGCCCCTCCATTGAGGGTAAAGACAAATCCCGAGTGCGACTTAGAGTCGTCCTTATCACTTTGGAAGCTAGAATCGGTAAAGGACTCCACCTGGAGTTCTCCGTTACCATACACCAAGAACATCTCCTTAGTCCTTCGTAAGTACTTGAGAATGTTCTTCACAGCTGTCCAGTGACTCTCTCCAGGATCTGCTTGATACCGACTCACTACACTTAGTGAGTATGCTACATCGGGTCTGGTACATAGCATCGCATACATGATAGAGCCTACTGCCGAAGCATAGGGTATCCCTTGCATGCGAGCTCTCTCCAAATCAGTCTTGGGAGACATCTCTTTGGAGAGAGTGAGTCCAGAGCTCGTGGGTTGGTTCCCACGCTTGGACTCTTCCATACTAAACCTCTTTAGTATGGTGTCAATGTACCTGGATTGGGACAATCCCAGTATCCTTTTAGATCTATCTCTATAGATCATGATTCCCAATATGCAGGAGGCATCACCTAGATCTTTCATTGAGAATCTCGGTGATAAGAAGAGCTTGACTGATTGGAGCATAGGAATATCATTTCCTATCAAGAGTATATCATCCACGTACAATACGAGGAAGACAACCTTACCCTCTGCTACCTTCTTATAGATACAAGGTTCATCTATATTTTTGATGAAGTCAAACTCTTTGACTACAATATCAAAATAGATGTTCCAACTCCGCGATACTTGCTTTAACCCATAAATGGATTTAAGCAGCTTGCACACCTTTCCGCTGCTCCCACTATCTACGAAGCCCTCTGGCTGAGTCATGTACATGCTCTCTTCTAAATCACCGTTTAGAAAGGCGGTCTTAACATCCATTTGCCAGATTTCGTAGTCATGGTATGCAACAATGGCAAGTAAGATCCGGATGGACTTAAGCATAGCCACTGGAGAAAAGGTTTCGTCATAATCCACACCTGGTCGTTGACGAAAACCCTTTGCTACAAGTCTAGCTTTGAAAGTCTCAACTTTTCCATCTACACCAAATTTCTTTTTAAAGATCCACTTGCTCCCAATGGGTTTTACCCCTTCAGGAGTATTTTCCAAAGTCCATACTTTGTTGGTGTACATGGATTCCATCTCAGATCGCATTGCATCCAGCCATTTCACAGAGTCACCACTCGTGATGGCCTGCTCGAAACTAGTCGGGTCATCATCGTCCATGATGCAATCCTCGCTTCCACCATCAATGAGAAAACCGTAGTATCTCTCAGGTGGACGAGAAATCCTGCTAGTTCGGCGAAGAGGCTGGGGTTCGTCGGGTATTACTGAATCCTCTGGTTCCACTAAATCATCTGTTGTAGTTTGTTCTGCTGGAACTTCTTTCAGTTCTACCTCAAAGCCACTAATTTCTTTTGCAAGAAATTCCTTTTCTAAAAAGGTGGCGTGCCGAGAAACAAACACCTTTTGTTCTTCGGTGTGGTAGAAGATATACCCGCGTGAATGTTTGGGATATCCAATAAACTTGCACGGAACAGACCTTGCGCCGAGTTTGTCCGGATTTTGTGTTTTCACATATGCCGGAAACCCCATATCCTAACATAATTAAGATATGGTCTCTTTCCTTTCCATATCTCATATGGAATGGTTGGCACAGATTTGGTGGGAACCATATTCAATAGGTCTGTAGCTGTCTCCAGTGCATACCCCCAAAAGGAAATAGGTAACTCAGCTGTACTCATCATCGAGCGCACCATATCTAATAGGGTGCGATTCCTCCGCTCAGATACACCGTTGTGCTGTGGTGTATAAGGAGGAATAAGCTGAGAAAGAATCCCATTCTCTTTTAGATAATCTAGGAACTCACTGCTTAAGTATTCACCTCCTCGATCAGATCGAAGAATCTTAATACTTTTGCCCGTTTGATTCTCTACTTCGTGCTTATATTCTCTGAATTTCTCAAAAGCTTCAGACTTGTGTTTCATCAGGAACACATATCCGAATCTTGAGAGATCGTCAGTGAATGTAATGAAGTAGGAAGAACCGTTCCTGGCATGCGTAGACATAGGATCACATACATCACTATGTATTAGTCCTAAGAGTTCAGTAACTCTTTCTCCGTGCCCACTAAACGGAGCTTTGGTCATTTTTCCTTTGAGACATGAATGGCAAGTATCATAAGATGATAATTCGAATGGATTCAAATAACCATCCTTATGTAACTTAGCCAGTCGTGTCACATTGATATGACCAAGTCTACAATGCCACAAGTAGGATTCGTTCATATCTGAACTTTTCCTCTTGTGTGTGTTTTGTATATTGAGGACTGTATTCTGATTTAGAATGAATATGCCATTATGTAACGAGCCTGATGCAATCAACTTTTGATCTAGGAATATGTTCATAAAATTATCCTTTACTACAAAATTATATCCTTCTTTACTTAATAAAGAAACAGATATAATGTTGCACATCATGTTCGGTATATAATAGCACTCATTTAGAATCAGTGTATTACGACTCGGCAATACAAGGTGATATTCGCCAACTGCTTTGGCTACAATACTTGCACCGTTCCTTACTTGAACGGAATGATCACCTTTTCCCAGTTCTCTACCTTTACGTAGCCCATGTAACAATTTACATATATGGGATCCTGATCCGGTATCTAATACCCAGGACGTAGGGTGAACTGAGAAACAGTTCTCAATAACTAACACACCCGAAGAAGATGCATCAACATGCATGTTCTTTTGGGCGGCGTGAGAATCCAGATATTCTCCTGTTTCCTGTTCTGTCTTATAACTCTTATAAGAAAGAACGGGTCCAACGTTCCCTTGCTCAGTACAATAATCGGGTTCAGTCAATACATCCATATTATTATCTTGATTATGGCCTGACATGGTCGCTACCTGGAGAGAGAGAGAAGAAAACACTTTAGCGTATGCTCTTGCAAGATTAGATTGGTTATTATCTTATCTAATCAGGATGTCTCCCACTGTTTTTATCAATCTACCTTCAAACCCTAAAAGGTAAGATTAGCCGGGATTAATTACACCTTACAAGTTCGTCAATCTTTCAGCCAGATCAGTGTCGGTACTTTGAGGGAGGTTCCCCGTGCTTTCGCACGGACCTAATTAAAGTAAACATCGTTTTCCCAGAGGCGTAACCCCGTTAACACTTTTCTAGACACCTACTTGATCGGCTAATTGTCCCGTGTAAAACTCTCCCAGGAGTAACTCTTACTCGCAGTGGGTATCGGGATCCAACTATCTCATAGAAGGTATGCAATCTCATTGCAAATTCCAACACTTGAAATTCCCAATAATATTTTGCCCCTAGTGTCCTATGACCTGACGCAGGCCAACAAACCATAGTGCGCTAGTCAAGTTCAACCCGTCATTTCTTGATTGAATTAAACCCACCCGCACGACCCTTGACGCAGGCCAACAAAGTCGCACGACTACCCTAATCCAATCTGCATCATATGCATAAACAGATAAATACTAGTTAGCTACCGCACACTACGCCTTGACGCAGGCCAACAAGCGTAGCACGAATACTAAATACTATCTATCTGAAATGACGGAGGGCTACGCAGGTTTTTCAAAAAACCCCTGAGCGTAATGAACTAGATATCGTCGTAGAATCATGTGGTTTTGAAAAGGAGTGTTTTTTAGGCTTCTAGTTTCGCTAAAGGGGTCACTCCCCGTGAAGGGATCGTCGGCCCTTTCCTCATCGAATAAGGTGCAGGATATATCATATATACCGCTGTGCAAAGCAAAACTCTAAAAGCAATCAAAAAGACAAACCGAGTTTTGTAGCATCTGCCAGTTTCGCTAAAGAGGTCACTCCCGGTGAAGGGATCTCGGCTCTTTCCTCATCGAATAAGGTGCATGGCATATCATATATACCGCTGTGCAAAGCAAAACTGTAGCTACCCTTTTTAAAAAGTTTTGATTCTACAACATCTTTAGGTTTCTTTTCTTTTTATTAATCTCATTAATAAAATCCCATCAGCTTATGCTTCCTAAGCATCACAGAAGAAAGGAAAGAAGTAATATTTATATATCAGCATATATATATAGTATAAGCATTCGTCTCAGACAGTAATATGATCTCATCACAGAACATTGCAGCAGAAGAATATATATGAAATATTGGATATACTAGGACGTCCGTGTTTTCAATACGAGCCTGTATAAAACACGGATTCCACGGTCGCGACGAATAGCCAAACCCACATCCCAAGACCCCTACGAGAGCGGCAAGTAACACTACCAATTCTAGGGTTAGGAGACCCGGTCTCGACTCCTCGAGATGGCCTCCCACTGGACCCTAGAACCCGGTTACTTGTGCTCCCCTCCTTGGGTCTACCTAATGCGGAAAAGTAAATAATATACACTGGTGACATCAACCTCAACCTAGAAGTGCCCCAAATAAAAGAATATTACATTACAGATGAATTTTACATGAATGAAAATAAAAACCCTCATCTCACATAAAACCCCCAGCTATTCAGAACGCGACGATCCAATATAACATATCACAGCAATACATAATATCACATATCATCAACGTAAGTAAATATGCGCATCCCAATTGTCGTTGACATATAGCAACGAAACCGGAGATATCACATATTACACTTACGGTCACAGAAAAGAAAGTGTAAAACTACAACATTTGGAATCCACAATCACTTTAGACATCGTAAATCCGAAATATCACATACTTCGCATTTCATGCCTAACTCTATGAATTCCACATATTGTATCACATTCCAGATAAATAGACAGTATTAAACTTTTCGAACAGATAATCAAATACCCAAAATTTCCTAAAGTGCTCAACACTTGAGCGGAGTTCAAATAATCCCAGAATATGTCACAGTACCAGTGATCCAGCCGTAGAAGGGTCAAGCCAACGCCTCACATGTGGCACGCCGTACTGCCCCAAACCCGAAGGTTCAAAAGGCAGTTCAAGACGGTCACATAATCGAGTTAAGGTTTGTTGTCTTATAGAGGGTCCACCGCTTAACTTGTACAATTTTTCCGAAAGATTTAAACCCGATAAAAATTCAACACTTGAAAATTTGCCGTGCCGGGAAAAAATGAGTTAATGATATCCGTTCAAATAGTTTAACAGTTTCTAAATATCCGGAAATAATAACGAATTTAAATATTCCGATCGAATCTACGATTACAAAGCAAACCCCAGAATATTCAACACTTGAATCACTTTTAAAAATACCCAGAAGTATCAACAAGCACCTACGGATATTACCATGAAAACCACGTGTCACAATTCCAAAATTCCGCCGCGGAACCGCCGCGTAAAGCAGGTTTCCGCCGCGGTTTAGTGGAGTTGTGGGCCCGTGTTTCATGGTAATTCTTAGAATTCCCTGCTGATTTTTTTAGGTATTTTTAATTCAGAAAAATCCCAGATTTTGAAAAATTTCCAGAGAGGGGGTTATTTTCGTCGGTACGGGTTCGATCGGAGTTTTAACTTCGTAAACACATCGCCTAATGCTCTAGCTAGGCTCTGATACCACTGTAGGGTTCCTAGGCACACTAGTGAAGGTTCATATAGCATCAAACATGCATGAATAAAATTTTACATGTGCCGAACAACCCAAAGACAGGATCTTTGCTAGATAATTAGGGTTAAGCATACAAGATTACATCTTTTAAGCTAAGTGTGAGGGATTACAACCTTTGTAGTCCGCTCCTTCACTTCATAAGCTCCGAGTAGAAGTCCCTTCGCCGCGATCCACGATCTCCCGGACTCAAGAGAGACTCCACGACTTGAACGATCCATGCTAGCTTGAAGTGTTCCAAATCTCCGATGATCTACGTCTAAGTATCAATAACTCAAGTTTTCTCACTCTAAAGAGATGAACACACTAATCTCATGGGCTAGATGAGATGAGAATGAGAGAGTAGTATTTATGCTTTCTTTTTAAATCATTTTCTCATAATTTATCATCACAAAATGAATGTCTAGTGAGCTCAAAATCAAGAGAGAAGAAGATGATAATGGAAATCATAATCCCTTTTGTGATGAATAGAAAAGAAATCTATATGATTGATATATCAACCATGGTCAAGGATGAGTGGCTAAGAGTTTGTAGAGAATAAACTAGAGTTAGGGTTTGGTTAGGTTTAGAAATGAGTCACCAAGAAATATCAACCATAATATCTTAAACTTGACAAAAGGAAAAGCTTCTAGAATGTGCATGAAGCAACTAACCCTAATCAAACCCTAACCTCATTTAATCATCCTTAAACATGTTTAATAATAAATTATATCATGTCACAATAATATATATCACATATATATTATATATTTGCAACAAAAGAAAATAGTACAATTAATATATATCGCATATATATCAATGTATCATCCAGTGAGAAAATGAAATAATAAAGCAAGCCAATAATAGATAATGTAATAATATATCATATATATTATTATACATTAAATCATCGAATCAACACTTGATCCGACGATCCGGCTATATCGAATATAACCGACTAATATATCATGTACCGATTCATCGAATCAACACTTGATCCGATGTCCCGGTTCATATCTAAATATCGCGAGAATATAATACGGTATCTCATATCGCATTATCCTCGGTCGTGCACATATCACATATGTGCCTCTACTCCGTTTCGCCTGAGCCAAGAAACCTCTGTGTAGGACTCTAAAGAATCGTCAATACGCCGGTAGCAGGTGATGATCATATCAAACACCCACAAGCTGCAAGCGGTCAGCTAAACGTAACAGCCACCCAGGTATTGAGCGATCAGAAGATCAACAAGCTAGCCTGTGCGTTCTCCTGTGAATCCAATCAGTAACACTCCCGTACAGTCTGGTCTGTTCGTCTGATATGTCGCATATCAAGTCTAGGGGTGGTAAACGTCAGACCCCAATAACCGATAAGTCGTGTCGATGTGTGGCTCATAACGGGTCGAGAAACTACTAGTAACACTTACCAGTAAATCTCTATATCAGCCCTGGCCAGGGACTTCCAGTTATAGCCAATCGAACACAGCACAACATCAACTCCCTATACCGGGAGAGACGAATCCCCTCCTATCGCTCATTGCCTCCATGTGATTCGGGACTGTACCCAAAAGCCACCGTTTTGCACGTCCTCTTGGACGTGGTAAGGTGGAAATCAAAACACAGTAGGAATCACACAAGACTCTATGACGATCTCGGGTCTACAGACTACCCTGCACCAGTGTCACCGGAGAACTGCCATCTGACGTGTGGTATATCACCATCTGGGAGTTCTCGGCGAGTCCGTTCAGTGTGCCCAGTCTCCACTGAGCACCCGTACACCATCTCTGATGTCAAACACCGATGGATATGGGATCATCCATCGCCCATCATATGGGTCAATATGCGTATACGCTAGTCTACTCTGATGTATCGATGCCCTGTCTCGATATACCCTCGACTAGGAACAGTTATAGGATGTACTCATCGACTACCATGGCCCCACTAGTATGATCTCATCATAGTCCTAGTAGTCGAGTACAGATCCTAAGGGCTTTATCAACATGTGAGAAAAACAGTAAACCAATACAAGTCAACATGTTAAGATAAAGTGAAACCAAATAGCATACTATCATGACGAGCAAGAAAGTCCTCTCTATATATATCCAAGCATCCATTATAATATACATCATATGTACAACAATGGCCTCTAGGGCATATACATAACTAACATCAGTATGTCGTTGGATAATTATATCTTTTGCCCTTCATTCATGATAAAATAGGGATATTTATTGTCATTTTTTCAAGAAGAGAGAGGGGTAGAGAATCTTGTAATTAACGGGTTAATTGATTAACACAAGGAGAGAAGATCTTATAGGATTTTTATAAAATTTTCCACTCTCTCTTGAAAATGACGAAAACTATTCCTACTTTATTCATTCATGAAAGCTAAATGGAGTAATTACCCACGGGGCATAACTGAGCTGATTATGCCCTAAGTTGGTCTTACCCTATATATATACTAGATTTGTGCACGTGCTTTGCAGGTGTTAATTTAAAATTGATTTTTTGAGAGAAGAGAGAGAGAGAGATGCAGAGGTTTTTTGATTATGTGGAGGTTCATTTGATGATAATTAAAAAAATATTTTTTTTGGGGAGAAGGGAGAGTGAGAGACGTGGATATTTCTAGATTATGTGGAGGTCTTTTTAATGATATGAAGGCGAATGTAGGATTTTTCTCAAAAAAAGAATAAAGGGTCTTAACCAAAAGGCATTTGCATTAGGCACACTATAATTTATGCACGTGTTGCTTGTGTGAATTAAAAAATTATTTATTTTTTTGGAAGGAGAAAAAGAGAGAGATGGAGAGTTATAGTATTTTTTGGGAAGAGAGAGAGAAAGAGGAAGATGCAGAGGGTTCTACATATAAGCAAAATTTTTTTTGGTAGGAGAGAGATGATGTGGATGGTCTAAGAATTGCAGATTTTTCTCATTTTTTTCATTTGAATTTAACATTTCATCGGCGAGAATGAAAATTTATAAATAACGAGGGTTTATGCTAAATTTTCATTTGAATGCATTATTATTTTTGTCTTTTTTTTAGATGAGATGGAGACCTTAATATGTGAGTTTCTCTCTCTCTCTTCTTTAAAATTTGAAAAACGGAGATAGAAAAACTTTTAATTTTTTTGTTTTTTCTTTGAAATTGATGATGTGGAAGCATGAGAAGTGAGGATTTTTCTCCTTTTTTTCTAGAAAAATAAAGAGAGGAATGGACCTCTAACCAAATGGTATTTGCATTATATATAGAGACTAGAATTTATGCACATGCGTTGCACGTGTTAAAAAATTTGCAAAGGGAAAAGAGAAATGTGAAGGATTCTAGAGTATTATCTATTTATTTATTTTTAAAAAAAAGAAAAGATAAGGTGGAGGATTTGAGAGTTGAGAGAGATGGTGTGGAGGGTTTGAAAGGTGAGGAAATTTTTCGTTTTTTCTAGAAAAAAAAAAGGATGGACCTCTAACCAAGGGTATTTGCATTATATATAGAGATATATAAAAAGTTGATACTTAATTTCTACATGTGTAGCAGAGGGGTTAGTGTTAATCTCAACCTTAATCTTATGACTAAGCAAAAATAAAATAAAACAAGATGAAAGAGAAGAATGCTTTTAAATATGATCCAGATATAAAATGTCAGACAATTTTTTTTTAATAATTTTTTATGATGGTCAGAAGATCTTGCCATTTTCAAGGACTTCAAAGGCTATGTTAGTTGGCTTTCTTATGATAGTTTGATTTTTTATAACCTAATCTTTAACTAAAGTTTACTTGATCTTATTAGAATAATTAGTGAATACTAAAGAAACTGAAATTTGAATCAGAGAACACTCAAATGACGGACAAAGAAGGCTTGCCGAGATGCCGATCCCTGCACCATTTTTAAGCACACAAGTTAGCAATCGCACGATAACAGAAAGAAACACCGTATTTGTATTGTTCGACCAAACTCGGTCAATATCCAATACACAAGATAGCAATCACACGATAGCAAAAAGAAAGCCAGAAACCGTTTTCCACTATTACAAGGATAGCTTGCACAACTCTAATCTATTGATAGCTCATACCAATTGACGATCCAAGTCCAATCTGGACTTCCCACATTTAGCGGACTAGACGTGCAACCAGATATGAGACACGGGCCTGAGATAATATTAAAAATATGGTTAAAATTTAATATTATCACTGCACTTGCAAAACAAATAGTAATTACCAAGGAGTAGATAGACCTGAATATGAATCCAAATGGTAAACTAAGGTATAGGATTAGCCATCCCTGACATCATTCTGACCATAAAATAATACAATAATGAAATTTGCATCCAAAACTAAAAATTTGTAGACTTGGTATCCCCAGTGTGGGCCATGTGTCCTGGTTATCAGTTCATTATGCCAAGATTACATCACTGTTTAATTAATTTAGTTTAGAGAGGTTAATTATTGGACATTTTAGATTATTTAGGGTGGTGGGCTTAGGACCTTTGGATTTTTGCAGTTTAACTACTGCTCTCTAATTTTTTTTTAAAATGTGAGTGGGAGAGAATTCATAATTTGCTTAAAATAAAAACAACAAAAGGGTGTTGATTATTTAGTTTTAATAAGTTTTGATATTCAACCAACTGAGCTCAGCTTAACAATAAACAGTATTCACATTCCTAATGTTAATACCTCGCATTTATGTTTAATGTGCCTAATGGAACAAAGCACTTGTGTAAATAGTCAATTGTGAAAGAATTACACAGAAAATATATTTAAAGCAAAACAAATTAAAAGATCACATCAAATGACAATTTCACAGTAGATTGGATATATATAGAGTTAAGACCTGGATCTGAGTAGAATCCGCAGAAGAAAGACTGATTATTACTCCAACTCTTTCGCAAAATCTATATTGTCGACAAAAACCTACAAACAGAAGGAAATTAAAATACATCGGCATAAGATTTCGCCTAAAGACAAACATAAAAGATAAGTATGGTAATCATACCGATTTCCAACCATCAGGATCGACACAAGCAGTAATCTTGGTATTGATACCAGGTAAAGGGCCAGGCTCGCGAGTAATCTCTCCACCAACGAGTTTGATCGCTTCTGCGGTTTTGTAAACATCGTCCGTGCCTACCGCAATCTGGTAATACCCAATAACAAAGATGAGATAGAAGTAGAAAAGTATGTGCAGCATCACTGGACCTGGAGTATTTTTATGAAATTTATAATCGGTTTTACCTGGGCATAAGCATTTCCTTTGTCATATTCTTTAACTCCATAGTTGTATGTCAACTCCAAAACTGTATTTTGATCTTCAGGACCATAGCCCATCATTGCTATCGTATACTGAAGTCAATAGACAATATCGGCTTAGGAAAATGTCAGTTGCGTATAAGTGATGTCTAGAAGAAGAGAGATTAGGATAACGCGTCGCGATTTTAAATAGAATCATGATATTGGTGGGTCAAATTTCTCGCTTTCACTTTCAGCTACTCTTGTGTTTGAAGGCTTATAAGGAAAATACTGTGGCATCTCGAACATGAGATCATGACTTTTTAAGAAAGTTCATGCCTGGTATACTTGATACATCATGTGAAGTGAAATCTGAAAACCAAGAGGACACATTCAAATGACATTTACGCATAGATAGTTACCTTATACTCGGGATTATCTCGTTTGCGCAGAAGCTTCATGCCAAAAGCCTTGCAATTTAGAGAACTAGCATATTAAAATCTTGTAATTTGATTTTTCAGAAGATGTAGGAAACATGCTATAGTACGATGTTACAATAGCTTACTTTCTCGTAGAATTTAATGGAGCGATCAAGATCCCCTACTCGAAGCATTACTTGACACAAGGGCTCCGGTGTAGCAGCCCTTTCCAATAACTCAAACTTGTAGCCATCAGGATCTTCAACAAAAGCAATTACAGTCTTGCCACCTTTTACTGGGCCCGGTTCCCTCGTAACCTTTCCTCCCTTGGCTTTTATAAGATCCACCATCTTGTAAACCTGCCATCAATACAAAAAAAGTAGTAGAAGAAAATACATGTAAAGACGTCACACGAAAAGAAAAAAAATAAGACAATCCCCGATATGCATTCAAGTGCTTGCAACGAGAAATTGCATTAAAATGTGACGGGTCTTAGTGAGCCAGGAGGATCTTTGCGGAGTAAAGATTATTTATAAGTTTCGATCAATTCCAGCAAATTTAAAGATTGTGCGAAACAACGGTATGGTATTGTGCAAACCCCCTCATATTCTCTGCAAGGGAAAGGGCACTCACATCCTCAGTTGCAATACCAAAATGACCAAATCCACTTCCAATATCGTACTTGTCGACCCCATAATCTGTCAAATATTAACATAATAATGATCAGATGCAGTCTGAAAATAATAAAATATATTTAAAAAATAAAGAGAATTGATAAAGGAAAATGACATGCACGACAAGTCCATAGGAATTCAGTAAATTGTCCACGATCAATCGTCCAAAAGGTCAAGGTGGATAACAATGCGTAAAGCAACTTAAATAGCTTACTGTAAGTGAGTTCGACAGCAAAATTTGAGACTTCAGGCCCATATCCAAGGAAAGCATTCGAGTATTTTTCCTCAGGTATGTCTCTTTTCCGCAGCAACTTCATACCCAAGCATTCCGTGTAGAATCTGAACTTGTCAGATGAAAATAAACCTCAAAGGAAGAAACACCAACATAAACAATAGCTTTAAATTGAAGCAGAGAGCTGAGATTATTTAAAGAAATCGAGTGAGAGATTACTTTATTGTCTTGTCCAGATCGCCAACACGATAAACAACATGTAGGAGCCTCCGCTTGTCCTTGTTCGCCCACTCTAGGGCACCTTCTTGGGTTACATTGGTGCTTGCTTGAATGATCTCTGTACTGTTGCCATCAGCTCTTATCAAGGTTGAGGCTTTTCCTTGGAGCAATTTTGCTTGAGGTATGGCTGAATGATCACACTGAAATATTTCAATCATGCGAGAAAAGGTAGGAAGTGATCACATTTATATATATATATATATATATATATATATATATATATATATAGAGAGAGAGAGAGAGAGAGAGAGAGAGAGAATAATGGAGGAAAGATGCCATAGGAGGGAATTTCCTCCTATGGCGTCGAAAAAATACACCCTCCCTCATTTTTCCGCCGATCGGCACCCACCATCTTCATCGTTATCATCTAAGATGTGGGTACACCAAATTTCATGTAATTCTACAACCATTTCACCGTTGATTTAGCAATGTAAAAAGTTCTATTGTCGGTAAAACGTTAATTTTGAACCCACTAAATCAACGGTGAAAAAGTTGTAGAATCAGATGAAATTTGGTGTACCCACATCTTAGATGATGACGATGATGATGGTGGGTGTCGATCGTCGGAAAAAAATGAGAGAGGGTGTATTGTTTCGACGCCATAAGAGGAAATTCCCTCCTATGGCCTCTTTCCTCCATTAACCTCTCTCTCTCTCTCTTTATATATATATATATATATATATATATATATATATATATATATATCAGGGAGTTTCAAAACTGGAGTATGTATGTATCAGGGAGTTTCAAAACTGGAGTGTATATATATATATATATATATATATATATATATATATATATATATATAACAAAAAACACTTTTGAGTCAAAACCAAAAGAAAGAAAACAATGATTTTCTTCGGAATTCATTTCCTTGAGTTCAAGCTACGCTTTATGTTGGCTGCTGTCTAACTAACTCAGCCCTCATTTATCCTGGCTTGGGACAAGCACCAAAAGAATAAGACAGTTAAGCGAAGTACCAGATTAATTGCTTCAAGTCAAAAAGCAAAAGCTAAAGGTCATTTCAAGCTGATGTTGAGAAGTGTATAAAGATGAAAACTATGAGGTAAGATAACGTATTATTCAAACTTTACAAGAAAATTTGGATTGCATGACATGGAATTTCAGAATGAAGTTCAGACCAATTTAGTCGAAGTCTATACTATATCTTGTTTCCAACAAATAATGATTCCATCAGTGTTGGCCCGTAGAAGAAAATTTTACGTTTTTTTCCAGCAAGTACTACTTAGGAATTTTTATTATTATTAATCATATAACGTAGACTTTGTAAGATTTTCTTTCTTATTCTATCTTTTTCTAAGATTTAGGAAGTGTTTCTCTCCGCTGGAGTCCTCTTTTATAAAACTTAGAGTTGGAGACTAGTCGGTGTTCTCTTGCTCAGTTCTTCCTTCATGGGATCCTAATGGTTTCTGCTAGAGAGACTCTGCGCAGGAAATGTAATGCATAGGCATAGTTGATATTGGTGACATCATATGTCAACGCTCCGCTTTCAATCTTTTTAGATAATCCCACTTGGGAGAGTCTGTATTGGCGGGGGTTTATGGCGTGTATGTGTGATCAACCTTTTTTTGTTTAAAAATGAGGAAATAGATGGCCTGGTATCTAGATTAATGGGACAAGATTAAAATGTAGGTCAAAGGGTTCTTTTAATCACTCGGCTTCTTCATGCATGTTTGCTATCCCAGAGTAATATGCCTTACAATGATCCTTAGAAATCATTCTTTATGGTTTAGTGCACATTTATATGTCTCTCTTGGCATTATATTATCATTGGACATAATACCCACGGCATATTTTTGTTAACTCCTATTTTCATTACAAAATACTTGGAATCTTGTTAGAAAGCGCATCCATCTTATAGCCTATACTATGATATCTGTCCCCCACTCAAAATCTTATTAGAAAGTGCATTCATCAAAAAATAACTAGGGCGATCAACACAAGCGAAACTCGCAGCCAAAAAATAACGACGGTGTAGATCACCCTCTTATTTTTTGCCCCTGTGTTGATCACCCTCATTACCAACTCGTCCACGTCATTTATACCTCAAATGAAGCCTCCTCTAATTTCTTATGGATGTAGTGATGAACATGTTTGTTATTCTATCTTTTAGCATTTTGCTATCCATCACAGCATTTTCACTTCCTCGAAATTAATGGTTTTAAGGTTTGAATCATGAATTACCGAAACCCAATCCATGATCTATCAATCCAACCAAGCGGTCCAAAGTAGGATCTTATAGATATGAAAGAAAATAACAGCTTGCTTATAACAACATCCTGCAAATAACAACTTGAATCGGAAGATATTCAAAAGCCATGACAGGTATGAGACCGAAGTAACAATCGCAGCCAACGGGGCAAAAAATTCAAAAAAACTAGAGCTAGAGATTAGAGATGGATGCAATTAATCATAAGTGAAAATCTTACAGATCTCAAAAAGAGAAAATTACAGCCTAAAACTCGCAGAATAATGAACGAAATCTTACAGCTCAAACAACTGAATGAATCGCAGCCATGAAGAGAGAAGAGAAAGAGAGTCGAGACACTCGACAAAATTGGTCTTCTTTTGTTTTTTCCTCTATTTGTTTTACAAGGCCCAGAATTGATCCTCAATATCGGCCAGGTCCTCCTAGATTTCATTTGTCAGACTTTGGTCCGCCATGGCCATGAAGAGCATAAATCCCCCCTATCATGGACAATCTTGTTTCCTCGGTCGCTTGGAAAGTGGTCGCTACTCATTTGTGAGCGAGCGACTCTACCATTAGTCATAGTTCCTATCTACCTGACTAAATGTTTCTGGTCAAACTGGGTAAATACATTCAATGGATAGCAACAAATAGTATGGTTTGTCCAAGAGATAAAATGATGAGGCTTGTGTCATTTAAATAATTGGTACCATTACATCAAGGCTCATGATGTTTATCGCTTGGGTAGCATATGAATAGGAGCATAAGTGAGTAAGAAAGTACTTGTATGCTTCTGTTGCATTATTAATGGCATTTTGCTCATTTGGACAATACAAAATAAACTTGTAACGATTCTTTTTTATTCTGTTGTTAGAACTCTTTGATCAATGATGCAACTGAGGAAAACAAAAGGAGAAAAGATGGTGAGTGACCAAGATTAGTGGGAGGATGATTTGAGATACTAGAGAGCTCTCTCGAAGGCTAAAATCTTGCTATTAAAAGCTTCAAAGATGATCTCAAAAGAGAATGGAAGAAAGGTGTTGCAGGCATCTTCTCTTTCTTTTTTCTTGTTTTTCTTTGTTGTTATCCACTCTTTCATCAGGTGTTTCTCTTTCCTTTTGTTGCAAATGTAGCTTCAGAACTTACCGAGTATTTTGCTACTGTTTTCTGTTGTAACGGATACTTCTATTCTGTTAATATATTTACATGAGACCCCTGCTCACTTGGTAAACAAATATATGTCAACGCTCCTTTAGGCTTCAATATGGGACAACCTTCGGTATCATTTTTGCCAGTTATCTTTTCTGTAATCATTTATTTAACTCTGGTAAGGCTGTATATGGATTTTGGACTCGGTCACTTCGGTAAGATGACTGGTATTTTCTAAAGTTAACTAAACTTAACACCGAAACCCTAAGTAAACCTTGTTTAGACTTTCAAGGTTAAGTAACTGCATTTATCTCGACACCGGAATCAAGATAACCTACACTTATCCAAAACCCTAGTGTTTTAAAAAGCGTCCGCTTAAACGCTTAAGTGGACACTTAGATGGCAAAGCGCTCTCCACCGTGGCGTTTTTTTCCACTTAAGCGGGATGATATTCCCACCCTTTTAATCGGATGACCACACTCTTTTTCTTATTTATGGTGTATTTAAAGGTTTATGGACGTAGTTTTACCTTTTTTAATTGTTATCACACCTTGTTTAATGATGTTTACACCTTTATAATGTCTTGTAATGAGTAAATATGTATTTTATTTGGCGTGGTAATAACGTCTAACTTTATCGAAATTCCCAATTCTTCTCATATTACTATATCCAAGACTTCGAGCTGTGGTTTTGGGGACCTCAACCTGGAGGCTTCGACTTCAACTCCGACACACCGCCTTTGACTTGGAGGCTTCAAGGTTCCGACTTCGAACAGCTAGGTTTTGACTTGGAAACCTCAACTCCGGGAGTGAAGGTTAAATTTTGGCTTTGAAGTAGGGGATCAAGCAACTAGGGTTGGTTACGAGTTTTGATTTTGGTTTCAAAGCTAAGATTTTTTAGCAGCTTCAGCTTTGAGTCTCGAGTAGTTTTGACAGAACAATATCGATTCTGGCCTCGAAACTTGACCTGGGAAGGGCTCAATTATTTAAAAGTAGTTATTAGAAAACATATTAGAATCAATGTTTAACAAACAATTTTATAAGAAATAATAAAACTAAACTAAAACAAGATTTGCAGATTTCTGAGCGGCCAGGCACTCCGTCCGCTCCACCTTTTTTTGGGGCCTTTAAAAAGTTAAACCCTATCCTACCCTTTATTGGTTATTTCTCTTAACCCTAGATATAGATTAAGTTTCACACTGTCTGTCTTTCGAAGGGAGAGCCATCCAACATAGACAGAGCCTTTTCAGATTATAGTGCATTCGTCGTCTATCAAATTATTGGACAGCATAAAAAGGGTAAAAGAAAATTATCAATGTCGCACATTTGTTACCACAGAAAGCATATACCCTCATCGAAGCATCATTAAGGCATCATATAATTAAGAAAAAGGGGGAAAATAAAACCCATGAATTAATGATGATGGAGTAAGATTTCTGACAATCGATAAATTAGTAAAAGAAATTAGTACCGGTGCCGAGGTGGAAGAGAGCGAGCCTGCGAGATGGGTTGTGAGATGCAATGAAGGAGGATGAGGACGGGAGTTTGTGGTGGGGGCTGTTGGTGAAGACAGGAGGAAGAGGACGCAATGGGGTAACAGCAATCCTCACCATGGCTTAATTTCTTTCCTTTCTTTCTGATACAAAGCCTCTCTCCTCTCTGCCCCTGCTCTTATATCTCTTCCTTTATTCCCTTTATCCGGTAGTTTGCGGGAGACGATAAAAGTCACGCTGCATTGGGGACCCTTTTACTTTTTCTCTGTTTTTTGGGATGTACATGACCGACACATTGGATAATTTTATAATTTTATGTTGAAGACAGCTAACTTTTCCAGCTAAATTGTTAAAACTACCAGGAAAGTTAACCGTTTCCACGCGTCCTTTTGTCAATGGCAAAACCTGCAAATGAGGTTTTAACAATTTACCTTTTTTTTTGTGTTTATTTTTTCACGTAGAGTCTGACTTGATGTTAGATAAGAGTCCCAAATCTTTGGGTATCTGAAAAACGCCCACCTGTTTGTTTGGTGTCAGAACGGAGGATTGGTTGGTATCGTCTGGATTAGTTTTAGTAATTTACCGCTCCAAACAAATATCCCTTTTTCCCTTCTTCTCCCCCTCTAGGATCCATACCTCCATCTGCATTGAACCTAAACTCACATTCTCCTGTGTGTCGTATTCAGGTAAAAACATTTTTCTATTCATCTCCTCTCTCTAGAGCCATTTTTCTTTTTCCGTGCTGCGTACTTATCTCTCTAATTGGAGATCGATCCTTCGTCCTTACCATGGCTTAAATGGAATCGATATTGGTTTCGATGTGTTCCGTCTATTAAACTCGATTAATCTCCAAAAACAACATAGAGGATAATCTTGTCACCTTAAGTTGTCAATAGCTATATTTAACAGGAATCAACTCAAGTCTGGACGATAAGCAGAGGGAAGTTAACCAGGAGGCCATTCCAGGTTTAATCTTAAAAACTAGGGTATTTTGAAATACCAGGACCTTAGTAGGGTCCTTTTCAGAAACCCCCAAAGGATTTTGGAGGCCCATGGAAAAAGATACTATCCTTGGGGCTTTAGGATTTATGCTTGGACCTCCACATTAAAAATTCATTCTGGGCCGTGACCAGCGTATGAAAACGTTTTGTCCACCTCTTCCTCTTCTCTCTCTCTCTCTCTCACTTCGCTTTTGCCGCCACTGAGAATGGCGGAGGAGGAATCGAAGAAAAGAGAGAGGGACGGTAAAAATAACCACAACAACAAGAACAGCAACAACAACAAGAAGAAGAAGGCCTTCATCTATGGGAACTACAACAGCTACTATGGCTATCGAGTACTTTGTTTCTCTCTCCCTCACATGTTTCTGCACTCTTTCTTCATTGAGTCATTTTGTCGAACACCTTTCGCTCATTCCAAAACAATCCTGATCAAGATTTTGGCACTTTTAGATGTAACCCATTTTAGTATTTGATGAGGGGTTTAGGGTTTAATGTTAAGAATTTCGTGATGCAGATTGATCGTAATCAAGAGGAAGATCCTCGCCTCGCGGTGTTCAAGAAGGATTGGTTCGAGGGCAAAGACTGCCTTGACATCGGCTGCAACCAAGGGCTTGTGACTATAAATATCGGTGATTTTCTGAGCTTTTCCTTCTCGTTTTATCTTTCGTCATTGTAATTTTTCCATAATGTTTCAAATGCAAACCCTAGTGTGCAATTCTTATAAACCTGTCGAGGTTTTCTCCATGTTTAATATGGGGTAAAAGAAGAGAGGATCTGCATTGGTATATAGGTCGAAATACTTGGAATGTAGATTGCAATTGTTGGAATTTGAGAGCAAAGATACGACCAAGAATCTTGTATGACATAGTGGGGAAATCTCTTCTAGTTAGGGCTTTGATTTGGGATTTGACAAGATTGGGGTCACATAAGGGTAAATCTTCATAAACAAGGTGTCGTGTATGAGGATTTAATTTCTTCTTCTTTTTTCCTTTTGTCAAAGATGGAGAAGGGGCCTATTCGTTACCATTCCTTATTATACCAAACTCGTTTTACTATCATCGTCATATCATCCTGACATCCTTGTTACCTTTCCCCATTTAAACAGGATCGACATTGCTTGAAAAGTTTAACCAGTAATAAATCATAAATTAACCTATACAATCCGTCCCAAATTCATGACTATGAAAACAATGAACGGAAATGGCATGTCATGAATGGTAGAAGGCTAAATGGTGGGTAGAGAAACATAAACCGCCACTTTCGACTGACTTTAGAAGGCCGGCGTTCCTTAGAAAGTTTGTATATAGCGGCGACTTTCACTTTATTCACCACCCGCGCGCCCTTTACGCGGAACAAAAGTCCTTCACGCAAGCACTCCCACTATAAACCTACCCTATTGGTTTCATTTTTAGTTTAAGCTCATGCAATTATTGGCTAATCTACAAACACTCCTAGACTAGGAAATTAAAAAAGTTCCTTTAGGGAATTGTGTATGTCTAAGGCACAACATGAAGCCAAAATTTAATATTTATTTCCCTTTCCCATCATATATTCATCTGCAATAATATCTTGATTGCTGGTTTGATGGAATATATTTTTACGTTATTTTGAGTAAATTATTGCAATATAATGTGTTTTAGGAACTAGAGAACTAGCTACTGTCACATTAATATCCATGTCAGCAGTTGAGTTACTCACATTCCGTCTCATGAGTTCTTTGGGACATGCTATTGAAAATCCATGCTAATATGATCAACGAGCCAGTGCAAAGCATCTTGAATTGCTTCCTGCTCCATGTTGTTTAGATGTTTAATTAGTTATTCACTTAACTCTCATTTCTTGTTTCACATAAATTCTTGATTTTTATTTTTGATGTACTGACAAGCCGCATATTATATTGGTTGAATTCGAGCATGGTTACTTTCCCAGCTGTAATCAACAAAATAGGTCAAACCTATGTAAAAGATTATATTTTTGTCAAGTCAGCTTTTTTATATTGTGTGTGTCTATTTGTCTTTCC